>OX419626.1:12409374-13614061 GCA_948473465.1 Lithophane ornitopus
AGGAACCCTTATAGTTTCGCCATGTCCGTCTGCCCGCGGCTTAGCTCAGAGACCGATGGTACTAGAAACTGTAATTTGGTATGGATATACATATAAACGACGCCGACAAAAAGGTAAAAATAACGAAAAATATTTTTTTACACGTTAAGTGGGGATGGTATTTTTTTTTCTCGTCAATCCCATGATGTGGGGTATCGTTAGAAAGGTCGTTTAAAATAATGTGAGTTTGTAAAAACCATTTTTGGATTCAGGAATCCGTTTGCGGAATATTAAGCTTTAACGTGCTAATTTTTGTTAGAGCCAAGTGTGTGTGTCCCCAGCCAGCTAAATGGTTGGGTTTGGATATGTGAAAAAATTCACGACAATAGTATATATAACGAAATTAAAAGAAAAGTATCACCATTACGTAGGCTCCACAAGTTACCGAGTAATAATCGACCAACTTAAATTTGCAGTTGTAAAAACATGTTCTCCCATACATTCTGTATGGAGAACAAGTTTTTCAACTACAATGTTGTAAATTCATCCTAGCTACGGAACCCTTCATTGTGCATGGTTCGACATGCGCTTGGCCGGTTTTTAACCCCCGACTGAAAAAGAGGGGTGTTATAAGTTTAACGTGTGTATCTGTGTATCTGTGTATCTGTGTATCTGTGTGTCTGTCTGTTCCATCGTAGCTGCCAAACCGCTGAACCGATTTTGTTTTTTTTTGTTTTGTTTGAAAGGTGACTTAATCGAGAGTGTTCTTAGCTATTATTCAAGAAAATCGGTTCAGCCATTTGAAGATTATCAGCTCTTTTCTAGTTGATGAATGGATGTGAGCATCTTTCACAGGTCTAATCGATTGGAAATTTAGAATTCTGTTACTTCAATGATATTAGAAGAATATAGTAACCTTGAACTGATGCTGCAGCATCACCTGGATGCAGGATACCCAACTCCCTCACCAACTTACAGCAGAGGTATCGTGTTTGGGCTCATTGGAAAGGTCTCAAAAAATAGGTTACAGATGGATGGTGATCAGGGTCTGATGATGGAGTAGGAAAGAGAAATGAGACTAAATTAGAAACTAGCTTCACTGTTGCAATAGTACGTACAGCTACGCAGATATCGGCGAGCCGCGGGTTGATCATAGCGTTTGTACTAGTAATATAATATGAAATTTAAAAAGCTGGAAATAAAAGGTAAATTAAAAATTTAAAAAACCCCCGACAAAAACAAAGCATTTAAAAAGTAAACAAATAATATGTATTGGCCCTTTAAGTTTAATATAAAAGTTGTAGGTAATATTTTGATCCAAGCGTCGTCGCGTCGGGGGACGGCTAATGAAAACGCCAACATACACTATGAATAATGAATATATGCTATTGTAGAAAGGATAGCTGCTGTTAATTTCCTATTTTCATGAGCCGTCCCCCGACGCGACGACGCTTGGATCAAAATATTACCTACAACTTTTATATTAAACTTAAAGGGCCAATACATATTATTTTTTTACTTTTTAAATGCTTTGTTTTTTTCGGGGGTTTTTTAAATTTTTTTAAATGTAACATTCGACGCCGTTTTAACGTTTTTTTTTTCTATTTTTAAGATGACTTTTTGGTGTTTTAGTTCGGTATCACGAATTTTATTTTATTTATTTTATTTATTATTTATGTACACACAATTTTATGGAGTAACCATTTTGTATTTCCTTGCCATGAATTTCCCTGACAATTCTTATATATACTTGTATCTTCTATGTATGTAATAACATTTTCTTGGGCATTGGTCTCTGTCTCTAAGAGTTGAATTATTATAGTATTAATAAAACTAGTGAGAGTAATTTTGTCTTTTTCTTCACCCGGCACAGTCAGGGACTGCTTTGGTCTGAAAGACTCAGTCAATCAGTTTTTTTTATCTCTGTTGATGATAAAGTCTGGCCCAGAAAGATAGCCAGATCCTCTTTTTTTGTTTTACTAAAATGGTATATAATAATAGGTGAGTAGGTGTTGTGCATAGTTATTGTCATCGGTCTCTTCAATCAACTCAGCATATCCATGAGTCTATCTTAATTTCACCACTAGCTTCTAAATTTGAAAATCGATTCCTGTTCCTCAGATTAAAATCAATTCCGTATCCAATCAAAAGTGATAATAATCTCCCAGTCAATTGAACTAAGCGTTCCATAACATCTGTTCCGGCCCCCGAACATACCTTTAACCCCAATAAACTGGCGAAAGGTTACTACTCGGCTACTCACCCTATTCCCATTAACCGGAAAAACACTCCATTAACTTTCCCAATAACAGGGGCAGGACCTAAATGAACAAAAACACTTCAAAAACAGCCGGGTGTTAATTTAAAGATGCCATTTTGGCGAAGTGGAACAGACGAAGAAATTAGGGCCAATCGTAAGAAAGGAATATTGTGTCTTAGATGAAAATAGGGCAGAAAGAAGAATAATATGTCTCATATTTCATCCTAGCCTTTTCCTAATATGTCCCCATGTAGGAGTTTGTCCCCAGTTTAGCTAGCAAAATCTTTCCCGGCACAGACTGCCGTATGACGCACCCTTCAATTGAGGAATACCACCTAGGGTTGATATATTAGGTCCCACCTATGAAATCAGCAACTTCTTAAAAATTCCCCATACAAAAATGGGGAATTTTTAAGAAGTTGCATTTTTCATACTAACATTTTTCTTAATTTATATAACAACCATGAACACTAATGTTTTAAAACTTATATGCACTAATGTTTATGTTAAGTTATATTACGAAAAGTAAAAAAAAAAAAATAGTGGTCATTTCTGCTAACAAAATGAAGAGTAATTTTTAAGGTATTTTTTATGTTTAGAAAACTATAAATAATAAGGTTTTTTTACTATTGGTAGTTGTCTCTGATGGTCATTATTCGATATAATACCAAGCAATTGAAGAATATTTTAAATCATAGAAGTGACGGGGTTCTATTTGTGAGAAAAAAACGCCAATTTCATAGGTGGGGGGACCCAATATATTCGCTTTTCTTGACGAACGCATCTCGACCTGACAGAATGTTAATACATGCTTGACTATTAATCCTATATATGCACCTTTCCATTTAAATTCGAAACACAATTAAAAAGTTTTAACGAACATTTACATATCCCTTTTAAGCAGAAATCGAGAATAGCGTTGAGTGCTCCTCACTTAAAGTTACGTAGAAGGGATGAGTTCAAAATATTCGATCATTTTATGGGAAATTTTGATTGCACGGTTATCATACATATTCATAGATGTAGATATTCGACCACAGTTTATATAACGGGTGAATATTTTAAGAAAAAAATTGTTTAAGGTTTGCGAGAATGCTAGTTCTTGTCGCTTTGTAGTTTCTGACTTTTCACAACACTGTGTATGCTATTGTAGCAAAAAATAGTTTTTAATACTCAAAAGAAAAAAAAAACATTATGATAAATGTAATGCTTAGAGCAAAATAATGACACTAGCGAGCTGAAATAATATCAGCACATACACACTCAGTACAAAAACAAAACATTTGAAAGACTATTTATTATTAAAATAAAGAAAGATATAATATTTTATTTGGGACACGCACACGAAAAAACAGCAAGAAATTGAAGCAGTGATAGATATATAATGTTAATAGGTTATTAATGTTACTTAAGAAAAGGCATTGGTGAAGGTCACTGTCACAATGTCGTTATTAATAGTATTTATCTGCGTATGATATAATCAAAGAAATATTTAGAAGAGGCTTGTAACATGAAACATAATTATATAGAAAAAATATCATCATAAATATTACTATATTTCTTAAGAAATGAGCAGTACCTTTGTACTCATGTTATAATTATGTCGTATCTCCATGTATTTTACTGTGTGTACATAAATAATCAAATAAATAAATCATACAGTCGTTTAATATTGAAATTCAAACGTGTTTTTACCCAACTGCCCTGGAAGGAGGGTAATGTTTTTCGCAGAATACCGGCTACACAGTCGTAAGAAATATCGCAAACTTACCCACATCTGTGAGCAAATGGATACAAATTATATAACTTTACTTTAAAAAAATACTCATATCATAAAACCTTAACATAGTAAGTAAAAAACATTTAAAAAAATAGTGTATTTAAAAAAATATTTTTTGCCGTTGAACTATGCCTCAAAATCCTTCAAGAAATCGACACGTGTTTCACCTCTCAACGAGGCATCCTCAGGATGACGATTGACCAGTCGTGAACTCGAACACTAAGTGTTGCCACGCCGAGCGTTGGACGCAGAGTACAAATCTGCACAATAGGTTACAAAATATATCTACGTCTATTGTATTTTATAATGGATTTCCGAGAAGTCACGCCTGAATCAATTAATTAACTAAAAAGTATTTCAATAATATAGCTTCTTCACTCATGCTACTGCCAAACTTAAGTGGCAGTGGGCAGGGCACATTGCTCGCAGAACAGATGGCCGATGGAGCTGAAAGGTTCTGGAGGGGCGACCGCGTACCGGAAGACGTAGCGTGGACCACATATGGTGTCCACAAGGTGGCCCCATGACCTGGTGAAGGCCGCGGGAATGCGCTGGAAGCGAGAAGCACAGAGCCGGTCGAACTGGCGGTGCTTGGGGGAGGCCGATGTCCAGCAGTGGACGTCTTTCGGCTGAAATGACGATGATGATGATGTAGACTTATCCTACAAACTCCACTATACTTTAATACACGAACTCAGCGTCTTTTCCATAGAAACAACATCTACTTGAAAATTACATCCTACTTTCCACTCACATCTTAACTACCTGTCTGTAGATACCCATCATTAAAAGTTACCATACACATCGAGTGCAAGTTTACCTCAAACTTTACCTATGTAATTCACTCCGCTAGTTATAAAATGAAGTTTTTTCTACCGGCTACTTGTCCTAGAGCTGAGAAAGTTCTAGAATTAGTTTCTGAACTGTTAGTAGAGTTAGACAGTGTTCTTAATAGAGCTTTAATGGGGATGAGGTAGAGAATGGCTATCTCAGGTATTAGAGCGGTTTTTAAAATGTTATTATGGCTTAAGTTTTCTAAGACAGAATGGAGAAAACAATGGAAATGGTGTGATGCTGGTTGTTACGACTACTTAGCAACACATAAAAAAAAAACATTCATCGTTCATCATTATATCATTATTTTACATAATATTAAAAAAAAAACATTTCTGCCGAATATTAGGTCTAAAAATGGGCAAAAATATTCGTCAAAGATCGTTAAACCCAAACTACATGGCAAAAAATTATAATAACATAATTTAAGCAAAACGTCAGAGTATTCCACAATTTTACGCGAAAAAACAGTAATAACTCAAGGAGCTACGAGACGTCTACGAAACTAATTATTCGTAGCAGCTTTGCTACGAGTGCTACGAGCTACGGTGTTGACTTTTAATAACGTTTCCCATCGTGACCTATCGCAAAGGTCAATAACGGACTAATTCAAATTCCTTTCATAATCACTTCAAAACTTTATTCAAGCGTTCTGCTTATTTATGCTATTTTTTAATAATGTCGTTTTATTAAAGATGAAGGTATAATATTTAAATATGATTAAATTAATTAACCTGTAATCGACTGGTCTGGGTAAGTGGACTTATGACAAGTAGGTCAAAGTAAAACCAAATAGCTTATAAATAATGTTTTAATTGTTTACTAACTTATCTAAAAACCGTTAAACTCCCGATGAGTTCAACAGTTTTTAAACACCAAATAACGTAACAAATTCGAACCAAATCTTAAAACGAAATACATTAGCATAGTGCTTTAAATCAAAATTTACCATACAGCCTTGATACAAATTAAATCAGTCTAACTCCCTTCCCATTCCACTTTCAAAATCTCGACATACTACCCTCCATGTGCGCAAAACAGCTCTAGTAACACTCTTGATGCATAATTACAGTATAATTAGCTTCGCACAGCTCTTTCTGAGATGGTAGACGGTTACAAATCTGACTTTATTAAGTAAAACTGAGTTGCTACCAAAAACTAAAAGGTTGCGAATGAATGAGTGAATGAAGAACTGACTTCTTAATAACCGAGCAGTTACGTGAATGGCCGATAAAGGATCGTTCCTTTTTATTCGCTTAGCTGAAACTTCCTTTTAAAGAAAAAGAGGGAGTCAGATGGTCGGTATTATGTGTAAGTTTAAAAGACTTTGGATGGTTTTTTTACGCTTAGGGTGTTAGAAGTCTTATTTATTTAAAACCTACTTAATTCTCACTTTTTAGATTTAAATACGTGTTATCAAGTCGAGAACAGTAGCTATTAGTATTTTTTTGTATTTTGATCATAACTACAGTAGGACAAAGGAATAAGCTAGCACTTTTTTTTTTATGCAGGCACAGTATGCTGTTTCAGACACGGTTTATAAACTTATGCCAACAACGCTCTTGCAAAAAGTTTAGGGTCAGTTCAGACCGCGACGTGAAGCGGCGCGACGCTGCGCGGACTTTTAAACATATATCGAACTTATTTTCTTCACGAAAAGGTATAATTTCAGGCGAGCGTGAACGCGTGTCTAAGTACGCTGAGATGCACGGTGCTGCAGCGCATGAACCTTATTGTGTAGTAAATAAATTCGATATTGTATTGGATCTTAAAAAAGTGCACTTCGCGTCGCGTCTCGGTGTGAACTGACCCTATTGAGACCTAGCCGTTGACTGCGACTTCGTCTGCGATCAAATCAAATCAAATCAAAATATTTAATTTCACATAAGCCTACATGGGCACTTATGAAACGTCAGAAGCTAGGTGCAAGGTTCCAATTGGTCGTTTCCTATGACGAAGAGCCGGCAAGAAACTCCACGGTTGCTATTTTAAAAGAAAATAATAATTGGCTTTTACAATATTTTCGAATTACATTGTTAATAGTTATGGGAGGACAGTGTAGGCCTTTCAAAAAGTTTCAGGTAGGTTAGGCTAAGCCTACAACGTTCTCACATTCACAAGGTAGAAAAGAATCTATATAAAAGATAAATAAGATACTAAAAATAAAAAAACCTATTTAAACCAAATGTTATGGCAATCATATCGATTGCCATAACAACTGTAACAAATCTGATTAATTATCATGTCCACGAAAGATCCAGGATGAAAAGTATGCAGCCTATGTCCTTCTCCGGGTGGTCTACTCCTGTGCCACATTTCAATTCCCAAATCCGTTCAGCCGTATTACCATGAAAGCTTTACAAATAAACAAACTTACTCTCGCATTCTTCTTCTTCTTTTCGTGTGGTTTGTGACTAACCTGGTGTCAGAGAGAGTGGTGGCCCAGTGGTAATGGCCACGACTTACGAGTTGTAGGTCGTAGGTTCGAACCCTGACAGGCGCTTTACTTTGTGTGAATTATTTCATCGCCACTGCTCTCAAAACGGTGAAGGAAAACATCGTGAGGAAACCGGCATGCTGATCTACTGATCCTAGAACCAAAAATTCGAAGACATGTGACATCTACCAGATGTCACATGTCTTCGAATTTTTGGTTCTAGCCCCGCTTTGGGCCCGCGTGGTGGATTACGGCCCACTCCCTCACACAGAGAGGAGGCCTGTGTCCCAGCAGTGGGAACATTATAGGCTGATTATGCTGGTGTCAGACTTGGCTTCACATGTTCATGTCGAGAAATATCTCTCTGGCACTTTCGCATTTATAATATTACTTAGGATTAGGATGACTGTTACCTTACCGGGTTACCATCGAATAGCGTGAGACTTATGGAATAGCAAGGCAGATGGCAATTCCATCAAGTGTTGATTCATCATTGCCTCGTCAGTTAGCTGAAGGTTGATGGATGGATTTTGCTGCCTTAAATACTAGCAATATCCACTAATTAGCTACTAACCATTTAAAGAAAATGATGTGGCGGTATCTACATCGCCACATGCGAACTACGCATCAAAGACCTGACGTCAGACAGACGTCACATAAATCCTGCATCGCGCAATTAAAGTTTACCGTGCAGTGGACATATATACGAGAACCCAACATCAATCGTTGGGCAGTTGCCCGCCAGACACAACACCCGTCTGGTCGGAGGATCCTCCCTTTTCTATGGAGTATGAGTGAACTTTACACCCTGTTCCTCATACCCCTAAAATGACGTAGATACCTGTGGAGCTCGTGGCTAAGTAACAACAGCCGCATGGGTCGATTGATCAGGTTAAGCTACGCTTGCCGTGGTTGGTCCGTGGATTGGTGATTTTTACATACCGAGACTCCTCCGTGCCTCGGAAAGCACATTAAGCCGTTGGTCCCGGCTGTCATTCGTGGATCTTTGGCAGTCGTTACGGGTCGTCAGAAGCCCGAAAGTCTGACAACCAGTCTTACCAAGGGGTATCGTTTTACCCAGTTACTGGTCAGATAGGCAGTCGCTCTATGTAAAATACTGGTATTCAGTTGCATCCAGTTAGACTGGAAGCCGACCCTAACATAGTTAAAAAAAGGCTCGGCAGATTGACGTACCTATATACCTACTCTAAATATAATAATTATGCTAACAAACTCGACACATACAACATTGAATTTGAATTACAAAATACTGAAACTATAACATGTAAAACCGACGTTCATTTAGAAACCGTTTGTCATCGAGGACAATAGAAAAATAAAGCACAGTACACATGACGTGGCAAAAGTATGGAAATGGGTGACACGCTTAGTACTGTTGCATGTCATTCTATGCGACACTACAGTTGTGTAGACTATCCCTATCGTGGATCTATAGAAAAGATTTGAAAATTATTCAACTCTTTATTTTACACGAGGTAGGTATGTTCTTTGATGTCTTCCAAGGTACCTCGTAAACCTGTAGGTTCTCCGAGGTTATGAGAATGTATTTTTCTGTTGCATCGATAAACTCCTCTGCTAGCTGTCTGTCTACCATGGGTAAAGTTTGGCAATATGCTATTAGTGATTCGAATTGAACATTGTCACGAAAAATCACCCTTGTCTGTCTGAAGGGAAAACAGACAAGGGTGATCTGTCTAGGGTACCTGTTTTTGACTAATTTATATTCATTTAACAATGAAGGTATAAACAAACATACACGAACTCACGCCTTTTTCCCATGCATGGGGGAAGGCAGAAACTACAGAACCTGTTTTTGCTTCGATTACGTTCATAGGTACATCTGGTCAAACCCGCACGCCGGTTGCAAGTACTCAGAAAGGTCAGGGGTATCCTGACCTTTCTGAAGAAGATCACCAATAAATGATGTCCTTCTAAGGCGTCCCCTGCCGGCTTTTCTGCTCACATCTGCCTTATAATACAAATACATTTTTCTAGTTGCCTTTCATTCAACCTCTAGACATGACCAAACCATCTTACCAAACATAGTCTTTTAATATTTTGTCACTACATTTTCTTTTAATCCACACTGTTGCCTTATCCTCATCCTCAGCTTAATAAAAAGTAGGTACAAATGGGCGAAGTGCCAAAAAAAATCCAAAATATTGTCTTTCAAAAGTACTATGTTCAATATAATATAAAGGTGCAAAGCGGCCACCAAATTTTTTTTGGCACTTAGCACATTTGTAAATTCCACGCCTTAATTATTATGAACCCTGTTAAGTTTAATTCTGCTTCAGTAAGCCAACCCAGACCGGCTCTTAACTTTAAATAAGTTATTTCATAGCCACTGCTCTCAAAACGGTGAAAGAAAACATCGTGAGGAAACTGGCATTTCCTAGAACCAAAAATTCGAAGACATGTGACATCTACCAACCCGCACTGGGCCCACGTGGTGGATAACGGCCCACTCACTCCTCACCGAGAGGAGGCCTGTGTCCCAGCAGTTGGAACATTATAGGCTGATTATGCAAAGTCATTTTATTTAACCCCTACATTTTTTCTTACAACTTTAGAGGTATGAGGAACGGGGTGTAAAGTTCTCTCATCCTCTATAGAAAAGGGAGGATCCTCCGACTGGTCGGAGGATCCTCCCTTTTCTATAGTTGCCTAGTTGTTTAGTTTTCTACGTTTGATCTGTTTTAACGTCTGATCTCTCTATATCCATCGATCTTGTATATATGTCCATCACGCGGTAAACTCTAATCACGCGTTGCAGGATTTAAGTGACGTTAGAATTTTTGTTTGACGTCAGGTCTGTGATGCGTAGTTCGCATGTGGCGATGTAAACAACCTATATTACTTACAGGTCATATGTCGTATCTTTGTCTCATTTTTCTTCTGGTACAAAGATACGGTTTTTTTTTGTATATCAATGTATCCCAGACGAAGCCTTCAAACACAAGTTAAAATAAATTAAAATTTTTAAAAACCCCCGACAAAAACAAAGCATCTAACAAACGATTTTTTTATATAGCTAAGAAGACTCTCGGTCAATTCACCTTTCAAACAAAACCAAAAAAATCAAAATCGGTTCAGCCGTTTGGCAGCTTCGATGGCGCAGACGGACACACACATACACACGTTAAACTTATAACCTCTTTTTCCGTTGGGGGTCAAAAATAGCTCCAGTCTAACCTGTCAACTAATACACTGACATCAGACTGATAATAGGTCTTTACCTATGAAATTGCCGTTCTGCAGTACTGGCCATTTCAAATCAAAATAATTTTTGTTTGGCTAAGAATTCTAATTTCAAATTAATTTTATTTTAAAAACATGGATTTTTTGTTCCAAAAGTAGTCATTTCTTTATTGATCAGTGTTACATTTTCATCGCATTTCAATCTTTTTCGTCATCATGGATACGTTAAAAATTCGAGTAATTATGGAATATGAGTACCGTCGTGGCAGCAACGCGGCACAAGCGGCACGCAACATCAACGACGTTTACGGAGCTAACACTACAAACCAACGCACCACCTGTTATTGGTTTGCTCGCTTCCGTTCTGGAAATTTCGACCTGAAAAATGAACCTCGCGGTCGTCCGAAGACTTTGGTCGACAATGACGAATTAAAGGCGATTGTGGAAGCTGATGATACACAATCTACGGCTGAATTAGCAGCAGCTTTCGACGTTAGCGTCAAAACAATATTGGTCCATTTGCGTCAAATTGGCAAGGTAAAAAAGCTTGACAAATGGGTGCCCCACGAACTCAATGATCGCCAGCGCGAAGTACGCGTCGAGACGTGCCTTGCACTGCTCAACAGACACACAAGTGAAGGAATTTTGAACCGCATTGTTACCTGCGATGAAATATGGATTCTGTTTGATAACCGCAAGCGCTCAGCAAGTTGGTTGGATCCTGGTTCAGCACCTAAACAATGCCCTAAACGAAAACTTACCCCTAGAAAAGTGATGGTCACTGTTTGGTGGTCTAGCGCCGGTGTGATTCATCACAGCTTCTTACCAAACGGGGTGAGCATTACTGCAGATGTGTACTGTGAAGAACTGAACACAATGATGGAGAAGCTGGCGCATCTCCAACCAGCATTGGTCAATCGCTCGTCTCCGCTGCTCCTGCACGACAACGCGCGACCTCATACTGCACAGCAGACGGTCTCCAAGTTGCAAGAACTGGGGTTGGAAGCTCTCCGTCATCCGCCCTACTCACCAGACCTTGCGCCTACAGACTACTACTTTTTCCAGAATTTGGATAACTTCTTGGCGGGAAAAAAATTCAATACCCGAGAGGCAGTACAAAATGCCTTTGAAGAATTTGTTGCCTCCCGTCCAGCTGATTTCTTTAAGAAGGGCATCAATAAACTGCCACTGCGATGGCAAAGATGCATTGATTGCATGGGTGATTACTTCGATTAATACAAATAAAAAATTCATGAAAAAAAATCGTTTAAATTTTTTCATACAAAACGGCAATTTCATAGGTAAAGACCTATTATTTATTCCTCCTTTGTTACAGCCGCGCCTCTAATGCTAAGGCGTGTCGTTATTTAATACAGACTTAAATGGAAGGTCCATCACTTGCCTGTCACCTATTGAATTTCAAAGGGACGTAGAAGGTGAATTAGTGTGACCGCTGGTAGTAGTTGAGGGGCGGTTAGTAAGGTAAAGATCACACCTTGATGTAGCTGTCAACTGTGAAAGAAAAGTTTCATTTTATTTATTTTATTATTTATGTACACACATTAAAATACAAAGATATACGACATAATTATGATATGAGTACAAAGGTACTGCTTATTTCTTAAGAAATTCATTCCAGCAGACCTGCGAAAGGAGAAATGAGAAAGAAATGTAGACAATAGTGTGTGAGAACAAGAAGAGAAAAACATGATTTGATTTGATTTTATGTAGGTGCCTACTTAGAATTTTTGATAAGACATTGAAATGACATTCAAACCTATAACATTATTATTCGCATTTTTCATAATTTTTCTTTCTTTACGCACACGCCTGCATTCCGAGAATTTGTCCACAGCGATGGTGTAAATAATGCTTAGTGATTGACATTTCGAACTATTTATAGAGGAGTGTGAATGATTGCCTTTTTTATAATAAAGGCCAATTCAATTATTATTTACACTACTGTGGACACCTATTCTGCGTTCGCAATTTATTTGCCAAACATGTAAACAAACACGAGTTTTAAGAAAAACAACTGTAATGACTACACATAAGGTTCAGTTTTCGCTACAACTTCATATTTTTATGACTTTTTCAATGGTACTAGTCAGTCTAAAATCAACTTTATTTCTAGTAGCATAAAGTTTTTGCTTAAGTGGAAATAACATCATACTGACCAACCCAACTGACTATAGTCATGTCATCAGTTAGGTGATATAATTGATTAGTTTATTTTACTGGCTCTTTGGTCGCAAGCATAGCATTGCTGATAATTTCAATAGCAGCCCGGAGTTTGTATTTGTGCCCGGTTGATGGCAAAAGCCCCCGCTCGCCTCCTATTACATGGGACTTTAACTAGCTGGTGAAATGTGGGTATACTACAGATACCTACATCTCTGCCTATCCATTGAGGATTACAGACGTGATGTTATGATGTATTGTGTTATTTAACTGGATTGGCCATAATGCAACTTAATGACGAAATGTCCAATTGGAACCGTGCTCCTAGCTTCTGACGTTTCATAAGTGCCCATGTAGGTTTATGTGAAATAAAATATTTTGATTTCGATTTTGAATTATTACAGAAACTAAAAATAATCACAGCTTTTAACGAAGCCATTTGCTTGCCAACTTCGTAATATCAAACTGTCTATGAATGAATAGAAATGAATGTTTAATCGTTTTAGCAGTCCAGCATCAAGCAAATTCAATTGAACATTTAAAGATTCTAAAAGCATTCGCAGATTGAAAGTTAAGAGAAAATCTAAGAAACCAAGTTTGCATATCAATCAGAGCAGACGGTTGAATAAATTCGTTAAAGTGGAATAATTTCTTTATTTCTTTAGAATCACTGTCCGCTATTGTAATCACACACAAAAGTTAAATAGCATAATAAGCCTATAATGTTCCCACTGCTGGAATACAGGTCACAGGTCTCCTCTCTTCAAGACGAAGTGGGCTGTAATCCACCACGCGGGCCCAGTGCAGGTTGGTAGATGTCACATGTCTTCGAATTTTTGGTTCTAGGACATGCCGGTTTCGTCACGATGTTTTCCTTCACCGTTTTGAGGGTTAAATAGTCGACATTAACTACCTGTAAATATGATGGGTCCACTGGACTGTGGCCTAAAACACTGTATCGAAACCAATCAATCTCGAAAACATCTCCTACAGGTGAGGTTGTTATAAGTTTTAACATTTTATTTAAACATATATGATCACAAACCTTCACAGATTAACAAAACATTATTGTTAATAGCACAGGGTATTGAAGCTACTTATCATGCTTCTCATAAGTCACCTCATTTATAAAATTAATCAACTCTTTCGGTATCAAAATAATCAGTAAAAGTCTAATTTTACAAAAAGCATAAATTACTTCGTAGATTTTGAATTCAAAAACCCTTTCATATCTGTTTGATTTATTTGAAGAATGGTCGCAGTATTATCTGGTTTCCAATATTATCAGTTTTTGCAGAAAACCAATAATATTGGAAACCGTACGAAGTTTATTTAGCATACATACCTATTCGTATAATATCAGTGCATATTCGTATAATACCAGTGCATATTCGTATAATATCAGTGCATATTTGATTTTTATTTACTTTGTTGGTTTATAGATAAAGAATATCGATCTTATTAAGAGAAAAGTTAACTGAACTAAGCATAATTATCTTTATTCTTTACACATTTAGGGTGCTTAAATTAATTTCTAAACAAAACCATTTTCAGTACTTTTGTAAAACCAAGCATGGTTGCCGCCTTTAAATATCACGTGGTGAACTGGTGACATTATTATTAATTGGTGTTGTAATTTTCACAGCCACATAACGCAATAAAGCCGTAACGTAACAGTAGCCTAGCCTAGCTATTTAAAAGCACTTGTACCAATAAAGTTACTTTTATAAGCATACACCGTCACGCTGTTAGATTGAATGCTTAAGATTTCACGTGCAGCATGCAAAACTGAAGCCTTACTAGTGTGAACCTATTATGCTAAGTCGAGGACACGACATAAATAGAAATAGAAATCTATCGAGGCACTTTATTGTTAGTACTTCGTCTTATACTGAATCATAAAATATGTGAGAGATGGATTAACGAAAAACCCACCACATCGAAATATAAAATACAAGAGAAATTTCGAAATAAACCAGATATTTGGGTTCAGTCATTGTCTACGCATCGTCACCATGAGCGAGCCCACTACTACTGGACGGGAGAGGAGAGGAGTGCGGGGTGTGGTACTGAATACCTCCGCCCGCGGCGCGGTCGTCGCATGTATCAATCGCCTGACATACACGCACAATATCACATCGCTAAATTTGTTAACCTTAAAATCGTTAATTATACGCCTAATTACTATGGAAGAAGATTTTCATTCATCTCCATAACATAATTTGGTCCTTCGAGCCGGATGCAGCAGAAGAAATCGTCACGACCAGCATTAATCGGACGTACGAGGCCATCAGCGAAGTCATCCACGGTACCAGCATAAAACGGTCAGGTCAATCATCATTCTTCATCCTTATCCCCTTTCTATATTCAGTGCTTCATTTGTGTTAATATTGTGTGAAATTCTAGTGTTTTGTTCCCGTTAAATAGTTAAAAACTCGTAAGAATTTTGTTTTGCCACTACCCTCAACTTCGTTTAATAAAAATAAAATCTTTTGCAAATCGTTACAATTAAGTATTTTCCACTGTTTTCCTTAAATTCAAAATGACTAAAACTCCGACAAAAGAGGGTCGTAGTAGTGGTGAGGATATATTTAAAGATTTAAATAAAAGAAGAGGTGTTGTTCGCGGTAAATTTCGACTATTCATGAAGTATGTGGACTCTGTAGAAATAATGCCTGTTACTGAAACTATTAAAACAGAATTACAAACGCGTTTACAAAAAGCAGATCTATTGTTAGAGCAATTTTCAGAAATTCAGGATGAAATAGACTTAAAAATTCCTGAAAGTCAAATAGAAAAGGAATTATCTGAGAGGGAAACTTTTGAAACCCACTATTATGCATACGTAACTAAAGCTAAGTGTATTATTAACGCAGGTACTAACGCTCAAAATTCTTCTAAAGTTTCTAGTAAAGTTCAATTACCTACAATCTCACTTCCTTCCTTTGATGGCTCGTATGATCATTGGTTAGAGTACCGCGATACTTACCTATCTCTGATCCATAGTTCTAAAGATATAGATAATGTGCAAAAATTCCATTATTTACGGTCTTCTCTTACTGGCAGTGCATTATCGGTGATTAAGTCATTGGAATTCTCCTCTGATAATTACATTATAGCATGGGAGTTAATGGAAAACAGATTTAATAATAACCGTTTACTCGTGCAAAACCACGTAAAGGCTTTGTTTTCTATTACGTCACTTAATAAGGAATCATCCAGTCAAATTCGTAAACTTATAGATACCGTTCTCAAAAATCTACGTTCCCTCAAAAACCTCGGCGAACCGACTGAGTCTTGGGACACCTTGATTATTTATTTAATTACATCTAAACTTGATTCAGTTACCGAAAGAGAATGGGAGACTCATAAAAGTTCAATTATAAATACTCAGAGCCAGTCGAATTCACGTTTATCTCTTGATTATTTGATTACTTTTCTTAAAAATAGGGCTGACGTACTAGAAACTATCAATTTGACACATAGTAAATCTACTACGGACAATAACGTAAAGAAACCATCACATTCACAACAATCAAACAAATCACATAGTTACACATCAACACAAAATAAACAATCTAGTAATAAAAATTCAAAACGTTCTCGTATTTGCACTATGTGTCAAGCAAACCATCCGCTGTATTCTTGCGATTCATTCTTAAAATTATCTATCAACGATAAAATTAAATTCATTAATGAAAAGAAGTTATGTTGTAATTGTTTACGCGCTAGTCATTCGGTAGATGACTGCTGGTTCGGTCCTTGCAGGCAATGTAATAAGAAACACAACAATTTAATTCATGATAAATGTGACGATATTGCGAGTACATCCACATCGTCAGCTGATAGGAACAATTCACAGGCATCGCCGCAGGATACAACTAGTGCTAACTCTTCAAACACTACCACATTACATTCTGCATCTCACACAACACATCAAAGTACTACTCATTCATTATTAGAGACGGTACTGCTGTCTACAGCTTTAGTTGAGGTTGCAGATAAAAGTAATAATTTCCACACTACCCGCGCTTTATTAGATAACGGCAGTCAGCATTGCTTTATTGCAGAATCTTTATGCAAACGTCTAAATCTTAATTTAATACAGTCCACTGTGCAAGTCTCCGGAGTAGGTAACTCGGTGACTAATTCCACACAAGCATGCGAAATTCATTTGAGGTCTAAAACTACACAATATAGTACACGCTTTAAATGTTTAGTTTTAAATCAAATCACAGCTCAGTTGCCATCTTTAGGCACAAAATCACACATAAATATCCCTGAACATGTACAGTTAGCAGATCCCAAATTTTATTCGCCATCAGAAATCGAGTTATTAATTGGGGCAGATATGTTCTGGGAGCTTTTAAATGACGGACTAATTCGACTAAGTAGTGGTCCATATCTTCAGAATACTAAGTTGGGATGGGTAATATCTGGTTCATTATTGAATAACAAAACTTCACGCAACAATCGAGTTCAATGCAATTACTCACAATCATTAGATACTCAACTTAGAAAATTCTGGGAGTTAGAAGAAATAGTTCCGCAAAATAAATTAACCAAGGACGAGTCTTTATGTGAAACCTTGTTTGTGCAAACTACGTACCGCGATAACACGGGTCGGTTTTTTGTGCGCATTCCATTAGCCGAGTCTAGTGACACACTAGGAGACACGTATAAACTCGCGCTAAATCGATTTCACGCACTTGAACTGAAATTAGATAAATCTACACCTGAATATAAAAAATTATATTGCGACTTTATGAATGAATATTTAAGTTTAGGACACATGAGTCGAGTCAATCACTACCCATCATCAAATTATTTTCTACCGCATCACGGTGTTTTAAGAGTTCATAGTAGTACTACCAAACTTAGGGTGGTGTTTGATGGAAGTGCAAAGTCAACAACGGGCAAATCACTTAACGATATTCAGTATATTGGCCCTAGTTTACATAATGACGTTTTCTCAATTTTGTTACGTTTCCGACAATTTAGATTTGTTGCATGCGCTGACGTCGAAAAAATGTATCGACAAATTAATATTCAACCGGATCAAAGAAACTTCCAGTTAATTCTTTGGCGTGAAAATAAATCGGACGAACTCGGTGTATACCAGCTTAATACAGTGACATACGGTACCGCGTCCGCTCCTTACCTTAGTATTCGATGCATCAAACAGCTGGCATCTGAGTGCGAGGATGACGTCATAAAGCAGGTTATAGACGAAGATCTGTTCGTAGATGATCTAATTACTGGTCATGATAGTAAACAATGTTTATTAGACATTTGTACCAAAGTAAATGATGTTTTAAAATCTGGTTGCTTCCATTTACGTAAATGGTTGTTTAATTTGGAGACTTCTACAACAGATCAAACAAAAGAATTAGCTTTAGGCGAAAATTGTTTAACTAAAACTCTCGGTCTTGGTTGGTTGAATTATTTAGATTTGTTATACTTTACTACAAAGATTGATCAAACCTCAACTCATGTGACTAAACGCGTTATCTTGTCTGTTGTATCACAGGTGTACGACCCATTAGGCTTGTTATCACCCTCAATTATAATTGCAAAAATACTTTTACAAAAATTATGGCTCTGTAAGTTAAGTTGGGACGATCCAGTACCTAACAATATTTTGTTTATGTGGAAAAACTTTATCGACACGCTTAAACATCTACAAAACATAAAAATTCCTCGTCATGTTAGACAAGTGAATACAAACTACACAGATTTACATATTTTCACGGATGCATCACAGGATGCTTATGGTGCATGTGCATATATAAGTACATATAACGACAATTCACCAGTCACTGTTAGGTTACTTTGTGCTAAAAGCAAAGTCGCACCAATTAAACCAGTTACAATACCACGACTTGAACTGTGCGGTGCTTTAGTTGGTGCTAAGTTATATCAAAAAATAGTTCAGTCATGGAGATTAACTTTTGACAACGTATACTTTTGGTCTGATTCCACGATTGTTGTCAATTGGATTAAAATTTCACCTAATTTGTTAAAACCATTCGTCCAGAACAGAGTAGTGCAAATCAATGAGTTGACTGGTGAGTTACCGTGGTTACATGTTGCTGGTAAAACCAACCCGGCTGATCTTTTATCCCGCGGGCTTACGCTCGACGCGCTTCAAGATTCAGATATTTGGTGGCACGGGCCAGCATTTTTAACCGAAATTAACACTAACTTTAAACAAAATAATCACGATGAAATAATTAAATTACACGATTTACCAGAAATTAAATCAAATGTTAATTCTTTGTTTACACAATCAACTTTTACTAGTATTTTTACCTTTGAACGTTTTTCAAATTTTAATCGCATGAGACGTGCAGCCGCTTACTTGTTACGTTTCATTCATAATGCACGAATCAAGGTCAAAACAGAACGTAACACTGGCCCGCTTACGTCTGATGAATTAAGTAAATCAACTTTAGCTTTAGTACGCTTAGCACAACAAACGTCATTTCCAGTCACTTTTAATGCATTATTAAAGAACATAACTGTTAAATCAATGAGAAATATATCTAGTCTTGATGTGTTCCTAGACTCTGATTGCATTATTAGAGTAGGAGGCAGATTAGTAAATTCAAATACCTTCTCATATAGTAAAAAACATCCTATATTGTTGTGTTCCAAACATACTTTCACGCGACTTCTTTTTCAATTTGAACATAAACGTCTACTCCATGCTGGTCCACAAATGCTCTTGGCTACTATTAGAGAAAGTTGGTGGCCACTCAAAGGTCGTGATTTAGCCAAGCAGACAGTGCATAAGTGCATTACATGTACTCGCCAGAAAGGGAAGGCATTATCAGTAAAAATGGGTAACTTGCCTCCTGAAAGATTAGAACCGGGGTATCCTTTCTTGCGCTGCGGTGTAGATTACGCGGGACCTATGTTCATATTGAGTCGCAAGGGAAGGGGTTCAAAACTGGAAAAATGTTATGTTTGCCTATTTATATGCTTTACTACTCGTGCGATACACTTAGAATTAGTCACTAGTCTAAGTTCTGAGGCATACTTATTGGCTTTGAGAAGGTTCTTATCTCGTCGTGGAAAACCCGCACAAATATTTTCCGACAACGGAAAAACATTTGTAGGCGCACTAAAGGAATTCTCTCAATTTTTAACTACTAATGAAAATGATATTTTAAATTTTGCTGCAAGCGAAAATATTAAGTTTAGCTTTATTCCTCCCTACTCACCACATTTTGGAGGTTTGTGGGAGGCCGGGGTTAAATCCTTTAAACATCATCTCCGGCGTGTAGGAAACGTAAACCTCACTTATGAGGAATTTTCTACTTTATTGACACAAATAGAAGCCCTCCTAAACTCCAGACCTATGTATCCCATGTCTTCAGACCCAAACGACCTACTCCCTCTTACACCAGCCCATTTCCTGATTGGCCGGCCGCTCGTTGCTCCTGCCTACGACGACCTCACAGCTGCAAATACTTCACGCTTGGTCCGCTACGAGCGCATCGAACAGACGAGGCAGAACTTCTGGAAGCGGTGGTCGCAGGAGTACGTTTCGGAGCTGCAGACGAGGAGTAAATGGCAGTCCAACACCGACACAATAGCACCTAATACTTTAGTGCTCATTAAAGACGACAATCTGCCACCCTTGAAATGGCGTCTTGGACGAGTCATAAGCACTTCACCTGGCAAGGATGGACTAGCACGTGTAGCTGACATTAAAACAGCTACCGGAGTGATACGAAGATCATACCCCAGATTATGTCCGCTGCTAAAGGAGGAAGAACCCTAACTTCTCTCAACTTCTACCTGTTTCTACTACTTCTGCGTTGGAGGCTGGTACTCCAAGGCGGGGGGCATGTCTACGCATCGTCACCATGAGCGAGCCCACTACTACTGGACGGGAGAGGAGAGGAGTGCGGGGTGTGGTACTGAATACCTCCGCCCGCGGCGCGGTCGTCGCATGTATCAATCGCCTGACATACACGCACAATATCACATCGCTAAATTTGTTAACCTTAAAATCGTTAATTATACGCCTAATTACTATCGAAGAAGATTTTCATTCATCTCCATAACAGTCATATTTTTTATAAATTAAGATTTGTTATTTTTAACCGACTTCTTCAAAAAGGAGGAGGTTCTCAATTCGTCTGTATGTTTTTTGTATGTTTGTTACTCGATTACTCCGCCAATTGTGAATCGATTTTGATGATTCTTTTTTTGTTTGGTAGGTCATGCTTCCGAGGTGGTCCCATATAAATTTTATTAACTTTGCTTGCGTAGTTTTTGAGTTAGCTTCAATATTACGTATTTTTCCCACTTAGTTTATCTAGACGATTTCGTTATTTACTTTTGGAAGTTGGTTTGAATTTTTTTGTAAAAAGTTTTTATTTAAAGAAAAGAATATTGATAGAAGAACTCCATAACAAAACCAATTCAGGTTTGAGACACAACAGACCCACATGGCTCACTTGTACCTACTAGCATCATAAATATTTATGTCATTCCACAAAAGCGAACGAAAATTGAGTAATAAAACCAGTAGCAGATTGCTTGCCTAATTCTAGAACTCGTATGTTACAACGACATAATTTCAGTCGCCGAAATTCCAGAGTAACGAATAAATTAAAACTTGTGCCATGTAGCAGGCTGGTTTGAAAGCGGACGACTGAAAACAAAACTTGAACGCTGGCCTTTTTAGGTCTAAAATGCCTAATTAACTAAGGCCTTTCATAAAACCTTATTTTGTTAAGACTACCCATTTTTTTTCTAAAATTAATGTTGTATCTTTGTATATTAAGTTAATTACCCTAAGCAAGGGTTAAATGATAAATTTTGCGCTTTAGAAAACACGTCGTGCGAAAGGAATTAAAGGCCTTTGGTGTCAGCTGTAAAGAAAAAATGTCGCGTCTGAGACGTAGAGCCAAGAATCTCGTAGAATCGACGGATTCAGTTGAACTCTTCGTTCTACCTGTGGTTCTTCAGTCACGAGTGAGTTAAATCTTCGAGTGTTTTTAGTTTAATTACATTATATTTGTACGCAAAATACCAAATAAAAAGTGCCAATGTATAGATACCTAATTATTTTGACCGTTATAACTGTTTAAAAGTCTGATGACTTGTATTTTAATAATAGAAGTTATCAGACTTTCAAACAGTTATGTAACGGTCAAAATAATTAGGTATTTTGCATACAAATATATTTATGCTGTAATAAAATATCATATATTTTAGTATTAAAATGTAAGCAATATCCATATACAGATTTACGAGGCTTCCTCTAAGATATGTCTTCTTTTTTCATTCCACAATGTAGATATTTAAAATGTGATATTATGTAAATGGAATTTTGATTCCCATCTCGCATTTTACTGAAAACGATAAATTTTTAGAGTAACATAAAATTTTATTGTAATAACGGAGTATAAACTTTGTAGATCGTAATAGGTGGGTTATGTTACCCCCTAAACCTTCGAGCTGGTATAATACATTTACAGATACTATGTATTCCGAAAATATTTAACTCTAACTTATAATGCATTATTATTTGATTTCACATCCTCTTTATTCATTTTATCTAGTGGGACTTCTAGTGAGAGGATTCTGCCTGAATCAGCTGAAGTTAATTATTATATCGTAGCGTATTTAGTGTATTTTTGCTATTGGCACGTTCAAAAGAACTAACAAGAAATGGCTTAAGCTTTCTGTAACATTTGTAGTCAAAGAAGTCTACATCTTTCTAACTCTGCATTTTCTCGCGACGGGATGAAATATTGACGCGGCGCGGTGTCGTCGAATATTTCATTAGCGCTCGTTACATCTCCCCCGTATATAAATATACATAGATCAACGTCTTCCCTATCTCCAGCTTTTGACAACATTACCACGCCTTTCCATTTTGACGTAATTTCTGTAATAACGCTTCGTTAATTTAATTGAAACGTTAATTAAACCTCGGGTTCCCTAAATAATATAACTGGTGGTACTATTTTGGCTGAGCTTTGATTTGTTAATGACTGTAAAGATGATGAAGACTGACGGCAAAGTTTATTAAATAACAATAGGGAACAAAGACATAACCTTCATAGAATAATACGTTGGTACAGTTCGATTGAAACTTAATGGCGGCTCGGAAGTACGCTACTGGCTGCGCAGTACCCCACCCCTTACCCCCGCTGACCCATGAATTCGTTACTGCGCAGCGACTCGCCTCACGTTCCGAGCTGCCATTAGGATTCGAATCGGTGTGTACTATACGTCCATTTAAATAAATGTGCTTCCGTTTTCTTAAAATACTCTTTACTTACAAGGCACCTAATAAAAATTAACAGAATCGTGGCTACAGGCTAACATAAGAACAAAATAGAGATTCCATTAAAACAATCAAAATGAAAATAAGAATCCCATAAAAAATACACCATTACCATTTAATCCATAAAAATTCGGAAGTATTTCAAGTGTTTCTCGTCCCTGAAGATTTGAAGAAAAGAAACAATAATTTATAGAGATACTAAAATAAACACAACACCGCGAAATAACCAGAACTGTCCAACACGGAACCTTACTTCCCATTACCCGACCACAAAGGAAACCATAAAATTTAAGACAGCCGTAAAAGGCGACTTTGTAAGTACTTATTCACCCCCACTTCACTTCTGTAAAAACAAATTTGGGGTAAAAGTAATAAAAACAGATAAAAGGATACTAACGAATATATTGAAAAAGTTAGTTGGAGGGAGGTTCGAGATTCTCATCACGTGCGTCCAGGATTCTGTTAGATGGTAAATGAAGGCTCGATGTAATCTCCAATCGATGGTGTGAAATTACTGTAGAGCGGTGTCGATTGAAAACGTAATCTCGGCAGCTGCAACAGATTTGGTGTTTGTTTGTAACCTCCAAGGGTTTGATTTCGAGATAAAGATGACACGATTCCTTTGATTGGCTGACATATTTTATCCTAGGGAAGGTTTTATGCAAGGGATGAGGCTGACACCATCTGTCTAAGCAGGATTTAGACTAAGCAAGTTTGTAACTTCATCCAAAACAGAACGATAATGCGGTAAGTCTTTATATTTTTTTTAGCTCGACCTTGTGGAATTTGAATTTTTTTTATGCTTCTTTAACCCAATCAACCATTCAATGGTTGCAGATGAAAACACGCTATTAAGTAGAAAATCTCAATATACTTATACTGGGAATAACTACGATTTAATTCTTATATTATAGCTTTATAACAACAATAAACAATATTCGATTCTATTCATGTCATTGCGTAAATTTTTAGTAATTTATGGGAATTTACAGTTAATAGCAAAATATTTTTAAACTGCTCATCACGATTCCTATCCTATCATTTAAAGCAAATCTACATAAAATAATCACACGAAAACTAAAATTATCGCTTCCCCCATTAGCATACAAATACATCTATGCGACAACCTAATTTGCTATTTAAAACATGCTGTGATTACTACGCATTATTCAAAAATATTAAAATTCCCTCCAAAATATTCTTATTTAAAATGCCTCCATAACAAAAGGCTGTTAAATCCGCATGGCTCGTGTTTTTAAAAGCCACCCAGATGTCCTTAATTAAGTAGAGACATGGCTTCGTATGTAAACATAAGACATTAAAAATACTGGACGAAATAAAGAGAGATGGCCCTGTTGCTAGGGGTGGCACGAGAAATGGGGGATTTCATATCAAAAGAGACAACTGAAAAGGTTTCAGTAAATTACATTGTCTTTTTTTATTTTTTATTACTGTTTTGTTATAAGCAACGACAGAAGCGACATACGCAGTACTTCTTCTTCTTTCGTGTAGTTAGTGACTAACCTGGTGTCAGAGTTTTAAAGCCGCCTAAGGGCCTCTGACTTGGCTTTACATGCCATCGACGAATATATCTCAGGCATCAAATATATTTCCTAACGATGTTTTCCTTCACCGTTTTTAAAGCCAGTGATAATTATACGCACATGAATCTGACAATTCAGAGGTGTCGTGTCTTTGGTTCGAACTCGAGACCTATAACTTGGCAGTCCGACGGTCACACCACTAGGCTGTCACTGCTTACACACATACTGCATACACAGCTTCCGCCCGCGGCTTCGCCCGCGTAGTATGTCGATAAAAAGTAGCCTATGTCCTTTGCCAGGTCAAGGTCTACCCCAGTGTGGCGTTCCTTCCATACAAGCCCAAAAGCCCGGCTTGCCTTCAAAATAAAGCCAATCAATTAAAAAAAAAAAAAACACTATAATATCATTACACATCATCATCATTACATATCATTACCTTATCATTACTTCTGTATAATTGACTAGCTGCGCCCCGCGATTTCACCCGCGTAAGTCTCGATCGCGTAGGAATATCGGTATATAAAGTATCCTATGTCCTATTCAAGGTCTACCCCTGTGCCAAATTTCATCCAAATCCGTTCAGCCGTTTTAGTGTGAAAGCATAACAAACAACCAAACTCACTTTCGCATTTTATAATATTAGTTAGGATATTCTTATTGTGGTCGCAAGCGCAACTGCTAAACATGAGGTCCTGGGTTCAATTTCCAGGTCAGGCAAAGTGTTATTGTTTTTCCATCAGGAATTTCTCAGTAGCAGCCCGGAGTCTAGATTTGTTGCTATTACATTGAACTTAAACACAACTATTGAAATATGGGCATATACTATAAGCTGCACATCTGTCTAACCCAGCAGGGATAAAATGCGTGATGTTATGTTCTGAAATACAGCAAAAACTCCTCAGTAAACTTTTACAATTACAACAGATATGTTCTTAATTTCCTAAGAATTATTAAATTATTAACACGAGTAATGAAAACCGCACTCAAAACTGCTCATAAAATATTACTGGAGCTTTAAAACGAGCTAAGATTCAGTTAGCTTACCAAAATGAATCGGCTGATTAATTTAAATACTGTTAGTATAAATTAACTTTAGGAAGCGCGCTAATTGGCCCCTGAAACTGAAAGTATTCAAGTGCCTTCAACTTTAATGTTCGTTTATATTCAAGAAGTTAAGTTCTTTAATTTGGATGAGTTTTTGATGACAGTTCCCTTTTGGTCTAATTAAATGAGTTAATAGTAGTAGAGTAAAATACTGGTATTCCGCTGCATTCGGTTACACTGGATGCCGACCCCAATATGGTTCGGACAAGGCTAGGCTGATTGAATAGTACTAATTAATTGAAATTAGTGTTTTTAAAGAATATTGTTGATTTTACTAGTTTCAGTTCCTAGGTGTTTAGATTTTAAATTATGTACTTAAATGCGATAAAAATGGTTAGGTATGATAAAACAGTAGTCTACTGTCTCGATCAAACGAAATAAAAAGGTTAAGCTAAGGCACGGTATAATATTACTTTGTTTGTTTGGCTCGTGGTAAATCCAAATCTTCATAATTGGATTATAATTTCAATCAGAACGAAAAAGAAACTTTTCAGTCCCAGTAATTGAATCCAACCGGATAATCCGCAAAAGGAAAATTTTAACACTGACTTTGAGTAAGCTTAATGTGCAAAAGTCTTCTGGTGAAAGTGTCAATGTAACTAACCTTGTAAAAATCCGGTGGTTTCGCTATTCACTGACTTCCACAATCGTGGTCTAATTAACTTTGAACAAATTTTAAGGAATGTTATCTTTGGATCCCTTCAAAACAGACTCTTCCGAGTTTTGTGTTGATTCGCACGTTTTGAGTTTCTGAAGGATAGTGAGGATCTTTCCTGAAACATAATTATAAAAAAAATATAACGTTAAAGTAAAATATGCAGTATATTATTTTATCACCACGAGTCTAAAAAACGATGAAGGAAAACGCGAGGAAACTGGCATGTCTTAGAACCATTCGAAGTCATGTGACATCTGCCAACGCGCACTGGGCCCGCTGATTACAGCCCACTCCCTCTCACCGAGAGGAGGCCTGTGTCCCAGCAGTGGGAACATTATAGGCTGATTATGTAAAAGTATGCTTATCCTAATAAAATTTCATTAAACTCTCTTCATTCAATAATACTTCAGCATTAAGAATAAGAGGAGCTCGTGGCTAAGTAATAACAGCCGCTCGGGTCGATCCATCAAGTTAATCTACGCTTGCCGGGGTTGGTCCGTGGATGGGTGACCATTTTCACATATCGAGACTCCTCCGTGCCTCGGAAATCACGTTAAGCCGTTGGTCCCGGCTGTCATTTGTGGATCTTTGACAGTCGTTACGATTCGTCAGAAGCCCGAAAGTCTGACAACCAGTCTATGCTCCATGTAAAATACTGGTATTCAGCTGCATCCGGTTAGACTGGAAGCCGACCCCAACATAGTTGGGAAAAGGCTAGGCAGATTGATTAAGAATAAGAAGAGCTGCTAATAAAAGGGTATAAAATGACTCTCTTTTAAACGACTGCTTCATTTAATAATCACAATTCAATGAGATGTTGTAATAGGTTTAAAGTAAGCAGTAGTCGTGGTGGTGACCTAAGTTACTGCATAGAATTCTCATAACTGCCCCGTTGGTCTCATGGTCGTGGTCCTGAGTTCGATTCCCGGGTCAGGCAAAGTGTTATTGGGTTTTTCAATTTGGTAAGCACGTTAAGCCGTTGGTCCTTCGCCTGATCTCTCTCCGGTCGTTTCGGATTGCCGTCCCATCGGACTATGAGAGTGAGGGAAGAGAGAGAGCACCTGTGTCTGCGCACACACTTGTGCACTATAATATCTCCCGCGCCGAAGGCTAGTCTCCGTTGAGATTGGCCGCCGTGGCCGAAAATACGGTCACGAAGACTATTATTAGAATTCTCATTTAATAAATTTATGTAGGATGGAATAATCAACAAATCTTCCATCCTGCCCCTAATTGCGTAATACACGATCAATCATAACCTGAATAGGTTTGAAACCAACTACGACTCCATTGCTTCATAAGTTCAAAAAAAAAATCTGCTCAACAACGTAATAATTGAACTGCCAAAATGAAACAGATTAGTCTTAATCGGTTATGAAAACAATTTACACAATTAGATAGCTGGATGGCGGAAATAAACACCTTTTGTATAATATAAATCAGCTTTTATCACACTTTCTCATCACTCACTCATTCGTAATCAACAGATAAAGATACAGTTTAGAAATAACAGAATCAACAAATTTTACTAATTACCTTAGATTAAACAATTAACACTATAAAATAGCCCACATGCATTCGTTGCATTGCACATAATCTTGACACTATCTCAAATCTCAACTAGTTTAATGTCAACGGTAGCTCTAAATCGTGAACTATTCACGCGAGCCCACGACTTCCTCCGAGGCCGAAACTAGTGTTAAACAACCTTGATAGCATACCTACACGTAAGTTAAGTCGCATATACTCGTAAACAATCTTTTATCGTCAAAGAAAATAAACTTCTGGAACTGACCAACAATTTACAACCAATCCATATCTTGTAGGAAGAATGGAACATTCCTCGACTAAAAGACGAAGCACAGCCGGAGCTTAGACAATAGGTATTTGTACATTAATCTTCGGGACTGGGCAAATCCTTTAAGACTTCCGATTGGTTCGATCCGCGGCCGACCGCTGCGTCGATAAATCCAGATTAGAATTCTTTGTCCCTGCCCACAAGGAAGGTGAATATCTGCTATTAATTTATTGGCTTCTTATCTCTTCTTCGACGTAATTTTTGTTGATTTCCTTATCTTCTTCTATTCTTTCTATCTTGCTGCACGTGTAGCATAACCAACGTACCGGGTTTTATCGACGGAAGAATAGACAAAATGACAGATTGTGATTGTTTATATGTCATTTTGTCTATTCTTCCGTCGACAAAACCCGTTTCTACGATGGTCATGCTACGCGTACTGGTATGCATTTCTAGCTCTGTACCTACAAAATTTTCCATTTTCATCTACCTCAAGCTGGGACTCTGTACCAATTGTTTTCTAGAAGATTCTATATTGATATTCATCGTAATGACATAGTCTGTATTTAATGCAATAATCTGCCAAATATGTGGTAGATCGAGCGGATTCTCTCAAAATAACAGCACTAAATACAATCTCAGACCACACACAAACAAACATTCCATCATAATGAAACTATACCTAAGTCACGTTTATAGAACAGCCATAACAACTGTCATAGCACACAAAGAAGACACACATACAAACACACACACACACATTTTAACAACTATCCACAGTTCCAAATGCAATAAACAAACGGAAACGATACATCTCGATTTTTATACCGATTTCTTCGGTCGAGACTACAGTTCTTACTGCATCGATCTTACAATCGGTTCAGTTATTAAGCTCGGGATATTTTGTTCAGTAATCGATTTGTGGTGGTGTTTCATCGATACGGTATGTACTACAATATTGTTTTGTTTCTATAAATAATTTTCGTTGGGGTAAAATTAGTTTACCCTGATGGTTCGAATAACAGAACTGTGATTATCATCTAGGTACTGTCTTTCAACGGAGATCGCAAAGCAAACAACAAATATTTGATGTGTTATTGGGGTTACAGTTTAGTATTTACTTAGAACGTATAAATCTTTTTTTTTTTGTCATCTCATGCGTTCATTAAAAACGCTGCAAAGAAAGATAATATATTGATATAGCACCTTAGGTGATCTTATCACAATCGATTCCATTTTCGAAAATTCTATTCCCATTTTTTTTTGTAACCCTGATCTGTACCTCTCCTGGGCAAAGACTTCCCTTCATTCCTTCTACTTCTCTCGATGTCGTGCTTCATTTCGCCAAATCATGAGAAAGCTCTCCAAGGCTACCCACAACATAATTATCTATTTGTAAGAATAAACTCCTAAATTGAACAGTTTGTTTTTGTAAACAAACTGTTCAATTTAGGAGTTTATCTTTAATCCTAACTAATATTATAAATGCGAAAGTGAGTTTGTATGTTGGCTTGTTTGCTTGTTTGTGAAAGAATTTGAAGCAAAACAACAGTTTTATACAGAGAAAACTACTTTTATTATCAAACCATTTTGAGGCTCCATTAACAATTGAACACTAGTAGTACACTACTTACTAGAGGAGCTCGTGGCTAAGTAATAAAAGCCGCTCGGGTCGATCCATCATGTACACTTGCCGGGGTTGGTCCGTGGATGGGTGACTATTTTCATATATCGAGACTCCTCCGTCCTCGGAAAGCACGTTAAGCCGTTGGTCCCGGCTGTCATTTGTGGATCTATGACAGTCGTTACGAGTCGTCAGAAGCCCGAAAGTCTGACAACCAGTCTCACCAAGGGGTATCGTATTACCCAGTTACTGGATTATGGAGGTCAGATAGACAGTCGCTCCATGTAAAATACTCTGATGCTGGTATTCAGCTGCATCCGGTTAGACTGGAACCGAACCCAACATAGTTGGGAAAAGGCTAGGTAGGTTGATTTAGTAATACACTACTTTTTATCAATATAATGGCCTGACAGTAATGCTCACCAAAAAGTACTTATTACATTGACCTATTCCAACAGTTTACTTGTTTGTTTGTTACGCTTTCACGCTTAAACGGCTGAACGGAGTTAGATAATTTTGCACATGGAAAAATTTTGCACACAAAATAGATTTGGCACATGAGTAGACCATGACTAGGAATAGGACGTAGAATACTTTTTATCCCGATATTCCCACGGAATCGAGACTTAGGCGGGTGAAACCGCGGGGCGCAGCTAGTAATAATTTAAATATTTATAGTTATTCATGAACAAAAGCTCCGCTTGCGCGCTACAGTTCTCTTTCATTTTATCCAAAATAGTTTGTGGCAACCCATTGCTATGTTCAGAGAGATCGGAACACCAAACTCGTAAAATATGGAATATCTTCGGAATATTTTAGTTTTATAGACTTTGAAATGACGCTTCCAGTTGTAACATTGAAGAATCTATGAATTTCTTATTGTAGAACTGGAATATTCTTACTGCCTTATTTGTGTGATGGTCGCAAAGATCTTGGGTTCGATTCCCAGGATAGAATGTTTGAATTTCAGTTTGTCTATTGAGACTTTTGGGGTATGGAGTTGCGGCCACTGTAATGGCTTTTCCTTTACTTTAATGATCTTATTACTTTGTTCGTTAAAGAAGGTGTAACAAAAGGTCAAAATTAGTTTGAGCCACATTTTACACCACAGCATTTTAGATAAACTATCTTTCTGCAACGCTAGCGTTAGCTGAGAAGGGAAATTATAGTTACATATTAGTAGTTCCTTTCTTCTCGAGTAAGGTAGAAGTTTGTATGCGAAAGTCGTGCGCAACAGATAATCTTGAAAATTCTGATGTTTCATACGTGTTACGTTTTTCAGTAAGTTCATCCACTTCATTTTACTATGTTTAGAATATTATAGCATAATAAATTGAGTGCGCGAATCAATACCTACCTGTAATTTGTTCAAGAAAATATAGTTATACTAGCTGAGCCCCGCGGTTTCACCCGCGTCTCGGGTCGCAAAATAAATTACGACCGATTCTCAGACCTACCAAGCCGTTTCGGAGGACTATGGCAACTAACACTGTGACACGAGAATTTTATATATTAGAAAGAAGATAAAGATAAATTGTCGCCGTTGCCTGCCTTTTGAGTAAAATTTTAATTCTGGTGTGTTAGACTGGAAGCCAACCCCAAGCAACGTAGTCGAGAAAAGGTTAGGCAGATTGATTGAGCTTTAAAGTAAAGAACCAATACTTTGTGGAGCTCTGTGGTCACTAGTAGGTAAGGGGTTGGTAATAAGTAAGTGTTTTTGGAACGAAAACAAAATGGAACACGACCACAACATTGTATCTTTTCAGAAACACGTATAACATACTTAGACTTTTCTCATAAAAAGATATGAAATGGTTCCTTTGGAACACATGGCTCAATATCAATATTCAAATATACTTTTATCATGAATAAAATACCTAATCCTCCTTGCTTTCAATACTTGCGTCCACCAATAATATTCAGTTTCATTACGATGTTGATTTCAATCCAGCCATAAAGGCGCTACTCAGGAATAAACAAGTTCCATTTCACTTTGACGATCCAAAACACTTCTCGAAGGATTGAAGTATTCCTGTCTTTGATTTTATGCAGTGATTTATTGATGGGGAATTGTAGTGAATCCAATAAATACAAGTACTCTTAAAATATTTTTCTGTTGAAACGTTATTTGGTAGCATTTCAAAGTTGAAACGCGTGTAATTTCATGAAAGGCATTCTCATATTTTTCCAAATATTTTTATATAAATTCAACATCAATCTAACCCTGTCATAGCGGCTACGTTTAAAATGGACCCGTGTTTTGTATGTAAAATTTTGTCACACAAGTTTTCGTTTTGAAAGCTTTTCATATTTTGTACGACAAGTGACAGTTAATTTGAGCCCAAGGCCTTGCAGCGACATCAATCACGCGGGCTGTGCGATGCGGTTCAGATTACACTCTGTAACCTTACTCAAATTACTCTACAACGTTATTTTTCCTGTTTATTGCCGGGATTGAGGCGTACATTTTGGATTTATTTTTTATTTTAAAATATACTGATCGTGTTTGCTCTTCGCTACTGGTATTGGTTGCAAATTGGATTCAAGGAAATACACGGTGTGTCTGGTGATCATATCTTATAAAGTACTTACAACTCTACTTATGAGTGAAGTAACTTTCTTGTTATTAATAACTTAATAAGTAATCGCAAAAATCTAACTTTCACGTTTTTTTTTAAATATACTTCGTCCTACTTCTTCATTTTATTTCTTAGAACTGTCAAATGTTTTTCGGTGACAGCTGTCTTTTGCTGTCACCTAAAGAGTACAATTAAGCTATGGAAGGAATTTGGTAAGTACGTGAAATATATAGTAATAGTAATTAATAATGGTAATTTATTTATTTGTCAGAATGTTATTACATAGTTGTCACATAGATATAAAAAATCACAGTATTCTTAGGATTCCGGCGTACACATATATTTGTAGGGCTTTGTTGGTATGTGAGATTTATAACATTCAATTAAATTAAAATAACATTAAAATTGCAATATTGAAAACCGCATCGCCTCTTTCAAAACCGGGCTCTTTGATACACACTCTCCATACAACAACTCGAATAAACTGCATCTCGAATCAACAAGCACAGTTAACCCAATAATTAATTACCCATACACTTAACAGTACTTGACCGCGAACCACTTAGCATGATTAAGCGATCGATACGGAACGGGTTTTGTATCGACAATGGCTAGCGGTCACATCTTGGGTGACATCCCGGTCTATTGTGCCGCCCCATATCAACTGCAAATAATTTACCCCTAATAATAATGGGGTAATCTGGTCCCGATCAGATTCCGTATTTACTGTATTGAGGTTAGGCTGTGGTAGGGTTACAAATAAATTGAACTTGCTTTGTCTTGCTATTGTATTTTGTTACTGGGTTCAGGTAAAAAGTGGTAAATCACCTAAAGAAAGAAAATTAATTAATTTTAATAAAAAAAAATTATGTTAACAATAAATAACTGATTAATAATATATATATAAGATATAAAATAAAGAACATATAATTCTAATTATAAATGAATATGTAAAAATATATAAAAATCATAAAGTTTATTTTCATTTTGATGTTTAGACCAATTCAGACGCTAATTTACATGGTCCTCATATAGCCTGATCAAGATTATGTCTGGACTTTAAAAGAGACTGCGACCTCAGAGTTTGTTTCGGCCTTTCTTCTCAGAGTAGACAGATAGGAAACGCCGACCTCATCTAGCTTATTTTTAATATTTATTAATATGACTTGTAAAAGTGATTCCAATATCCTATTTACAGAATAAACAATTTCATTTCATTTTTTCAGAGAAATTGTGAGACAGAACTATGGGAATATTGACAAAGGAATGTGTATATAGGGCTATTTAGATATTTCAATGTAAACCATACTATTTTTAATAAATTTTTCGTGATAAGCCGATAAATTGAGGAGTGTACCTATACTATCATCTACATTTACATTTTTTCACCACCTTCATCCAATTTTACACGAACATTATAATTCTAACAACCTAAAAGAATATTCAAGTTCTAACAAAGAACAACCTTGAGACGGCAACATTATCTGTTCTGACAGTGAATTAATAGTCTACTTGGACATTCAAGGGTTAATATAAGCGATAAGTAATTACGGTCAGGTTATCATTAGGCCTTGCAATATATTGCTCATTGAGATTTGAACCCCATAAAGAAGGCTGGGTGAGGTCTCGAAAATATTACAGACATCTTTTATTGTTACGTTATCATAACGTATGGAAGGCAATTCGTTAATAAATTAATGCAAACATAACATTATATCACGCCGGTTTTTTCAGAAGGGTTAAGCAGAGATGTCACATGTCTCTAGTTAATCACATACTTAATTAATTTATTTGTCATTGCTCCATTTTTATTCTTTTTACCTATTGTTGTACAGTAATCGTATTCTAGGTGCATCGTATTCACATGGAATTATATAATTGATGTATACAAAATATTGTAAAACATTTTGTTTTAAAGAGTAACGGTGGAGTTTCTTGCCCATTCTTCTCCATACGAAAACTACCTTTTGGAAGGGGCAACTAGAATCATTTCTATTTCTTTCTTTGTTTTGACGTTCAAAAGTGCCTTTAATGTGCCTATTTGAAATAAATGGTTTGACTTTGACTTTGTTATGTTTAACTCCCATGTAGCAGTGGGCGAGCTAACTGCCATCAACCGGGTACAAATCCAGACTTCAGGCTGAGAAATTACTAATGGAAAACCCCAATAACAATTTTCCCGACGTCGTGTCGTTTGTCGACGGAAGAATAGACAAAATGACAGATAAACACGCTACGTGGTCATGCTACCCGTGCTGGGAGTCGACCCCAGGAGTCAGGACTACATGATTACTAGACTAAAAAAACAGTCTCAAAAATATTACAGACATATTTTATTGTCTAGTTATTATGGAAACGTATGGGCAATGCAATTCGTTCGGTTGATAAATGAATGCAAAAATGTGGTTTAATAAGTTAAGTGGCTTATACCTCAACGCGGTTTAGTTGAAACAGTTGCCATTTTGGTTTGTTGCTTTAAACGATTAATATCCACGCTTTCCAATTAATCAAAATATAAATTGGAATGCGTGATGTTCGTTCCACCGAATAACAGAAAGGATTTTGACATGCGTAACAGTATTTTTTTAGCAGTAAAAAGTTACCAGGTTAAACAAGTGAGTCCTTTTTACTCGACTGCCCCAGAAGGGGGTAATGTTTTTTCTAGTAATGGTTAATACCATTTGTATTTGACTTTTACCTTTACCTACAAAAGGAACAGCTGTCATTACCTAAAGGTGTGTCCAAATATTAAGCGGCAAGAGCGCGGCAGCAACACGCGGCGTCTGCAGGATACATTTCTGCCGCGCTCAAGTTAGGTAGAAATGTTTGTGCGTGGCAGGTAGATCCAAAGCGTCCATTCAAAGCGCGGCAGCCACGCACGATTGCTGCATTATGTTTGATGACGTTAATGGTAATAATGTCATAGTCTATACATGATTTTCGAGTCTGTCTGTGTGACCGCTTCTTCCTAACTAAGTACACAATGGATTCTCACCATCATTTAGAAAATTTATTCCGGTAGGATTACTTGTATAATAAGTTAATGTTTAACTTAGTAAAAGCACGGAAATCTCAATATTTTGACATGTCACCATTTCACCCGTGCGAAGCTGGGGCGGATCACTTGGTATTGAATATTCCAAATTGCAGCTACAGTTTGGAATTAAAGTTTCTGATAAACCGTCCTTTGAGTTCTTTACTTCTTACCTAGATGCAGTAGGTAGAAATAAAATAACAAGTTTATCCACTCCCGGTGAAAGGAAAGTGGTTATTTTTGTAACATTTTTAAATCAGAGCCAGTAAATCACGCGTTAGTCAATGTGGTAAGCGCTGGCCACTCGATAAATCCCCGTCGTTTGTGCTACAAGTTTAACTAGAGACATGGCTTTCAGTGCTTAAACGAAAAATTGTTCGCGCAAAATCAATACTTAGTTGCGAACCTGTGGGAAAGTAGGGAATATTTTTCGGTCATTTCGATTGAATTCACGTCCAACAGAGTTGAATCCTTTCTTTAACTCGAAACTCGCTCACAAGATGATAGCTACACCTTACCTAAATGAATATGAGCTCCGACGAGATCCGAAACTAATGGAGTTAAAAAAAAACATTAAATTATTTGTGTATTTTACAATAATATAAAACTGAAGTATTCTTACGAATCTAACACGCATATAACACGAATTAACACACTACACTTTTACAACTTCTTTTGTAATTTCTCGTAAACCTACCGTACTACTACTTCTCATCTTGATTAAGATAGGAGATTGTTCAAGAGTCACCTTTCAGGCGCCTTTGTGTGCTCGTCCGGCGGCTAGACGCAAGCATAATATAGCAATTCAAGCAAAGCTTTACGTAATATAAGCAGGTAAATTTAAAAAAACAGGGGTATATAAAAACTAGTTGAACAGAACTATGATAACTTCAAACTATCATTCTTCCTGCCTGCTCTCTTTTTGTCGACGGAAGAATAGACAAAATGACAGATAATGGTTGTTTATCTGTCATTTTGTCTATTCTTTCGTCGTTCGTCTTAACCCGTTTCTACGGTAGTCATACTACGCGTGCTGATATCGGTGATAACTGTAACCATTCACTAATCAATAGGCCTTGCGTTTGAACATGGACCATTGATTGTACTTGATATTAATTAAAATCCAATAATAGCTATTTGAAACTAAGTCTGTTCATTAGCGTTTCAGTCATAGCTTCCACGTTTATGTTGATATGATAATTATGTTCCAAATAATTATACAAGACATTGTTTTTTTCACATGGGGTCCTGGAAAGGTGGAAGGTGTACGAGGGACCGAAGCCAACTCTAGGCCCGTTCATCATCATTATCATCATCAGCCTATAGCAGTCCACTGCTGGACATAGGCTTTTCCAATTGCACGCCATTCAGCTCGATTCTCGGCAGCTCTCATCCAGCTGCTAGCAGCCACCCTGCGAAGATCGTCACTCCACCTAGCCTGAGGGCGTCCTACCTTACGTTTGCTGATTCGCGGTCTCCACTCAAGAACACGTCTACCCCAACGGTCATCGGTTCTACGGCTAATATGGCCGGCCCGTTGCCACTTCAGCTTGCTTATTCTATGAGCTATGTCAACAACTTTGGTTCTCTGCCGGATTACCTCATTCCGGATTCTATCTCTCAGAGATACTCCAAGCATAGCTCGTTCCATAGCTCGCTGAGCGACCTTGAATTTATGGGCCAGCCGTACCGTGAGTGTCCACGTTTCGGCTCCGTAAGTCGAGACAGGCAGGACGCAGGGCTAGGCCCGTTAGACGTTTTTAATGAAATGAGGCTGAATATCCCTGTTGCACAGAAAAATATAAAAGATATGTATACACCAAAAAAAAAATTGCCCAATGTGTCTTTGTGCGTACAACCCACTAACTTATATACCTCCGTACATAATATTATAGTTAGTTAAGCTCGTCCACCGCGATACTTCATTGTGTTGCTATCTGTCCGAGGTGATAACTGCGTCCATTGTGTGGGGTCACAAATCGCCATTGTTACCCAGCGCAACGGACTGGCAAGCCTGGTAAATGGGCCAGGCCTACACCAGTAGGGCAGATAAAAGGTAAATTTAACATAGAGTATGGTCCACTTGATTTGGGTAGTATAGATGGAAAAGGTAACGCAGACATTTTTGCTAAGGATGGTTTTAACATATAAAAAAGACTTTGTATTTATTTCGATGACGATCTTTAGTAAAGTAGAGAAATAACGAGCCTTATTGCGGTTTGTTTAGTTTAGAACTTTTCCTAAGCTCAAAGGGAACACTCATCAGAATTATCGACTAGTCTTTACGACGCAAAAAAAGTTGGGAACTTATAAATTCTTCAGGCCGTAGCGATAACAAAAAAGTTATACGATGTTCAAACAGCCATAATACTGTAATTTAGGTACTTAGAACAACTTAAAATATGCGCAAACAATATCTGAACAACACGCCAAAACAAGTAGAATAGCGATGAAAAACAAGTTTGAAAAGATAATAAATATTATTTTTCTTTTTTACTGCCAGGAATTTTTATATCGACAACACCTGACTTTCTTTTTTATTCGTTCAGGAATCATAATCGTAACCTAACTACAGGTACCTACCTGAAAAGTATTTCGTACCCTATTTTAGTAGCAATATTTATGTTTTTTATTTTATTTATGTTCTTTATAATTTATTTTCGCAAATTTAATTTTGTTCTTGCTCTCTCTCTCCTTGAACTCTCAACAACTCTCGATTGAAACTTCAAGACATAATGAAACATGGCAAAGTTTTTTTTTTGCAATTTCAAACTACCCACTCTAATGAAACCTTCTCTGACAAAATTTCGCCGCTCTTGCTAACTACTTGCTAAACACATCTGTGACACCATAGGAAAATAGTTATAGAAATATTTTATTATAACTTTAGATCATACCTAGTGGAAATCTGCCTCTAAAATATCTATTGTCTCAAAAATTATCGGATATTTCCACTTTGGTAGTGCGACCTCGCCACTTCGAGCCTCAATATGCGACCTCCGCCTCGCGTTAAGCGCTAGAGTGACCGTAAACCCTCCCACAGGTCCTCTGAGTGTGAAACGGTGAATATTTTATTCATGAACACCTGAAATACTTCAAACAAACACAGAAGGCTTAGTAGAACCCCGTTTGTGGTTCGCTGATAAAAAAAACTGCCCAAAAATGAGTAGAGGTTAAGCCCTTGCACGTGTAAAAAGGAATCTGTATTTCTGTATATTACTACATCGTAACAATTTAGGTACAACCCAAACTACTTATTATCTCCACTGAGTGGAGAGATGCAGCTTACTAACAGAGACAAAGATGGTATTCGCCAAATATTGTCTGCATACATTTTCCGAATTGCAAGCATTCAGTTGGGGTGTTAAATAAAAGAATGCCCGTAACGAGTAAATGAAAATCAATACTAAAACATGCACAGCAAATTCCGCTACGAAAAGTCGAAAATCCACTCGCACAAACAACTTACTCTAAATGATCACCGTTACCAAACCTCGCATTGAAATTCGACCCATTTGTTGGTCAACCCTGCAAAGCTTTTAATCTTGAAAAAAATGTTATCGATTTCTGCCAACGTGTATTTAAAACTGTATTTGTTTTAGTCGGTTTCATTGCTTGTAGTTAAAAATTGTTGGTGACGTGCGTCGGGAACAAAAGCGAATGTTGACTCGTATGACACGCGGTTTAGTGTGCGTGAAACGATGGAACTGTAGTATCCAGTTATTTTGTATATTTGTTAAAGTCACCGTGGCAAAATAAATCTCCGAAATTATAAAACTATTCCTGCCGTGGTCACTAATAGAGTGAGTGACAATCATTCTTCAGCTTGAAAACCCTAGCTTGCGTGAAATACTTGGAGATCACGTGTGACCTACGCTTAACTCCTCCCCAGAGCTAAACGTAACATATTCTGTTTTACAGAACCACACACGTTAGCCAGTAGATCCTGATCATCTCACAAATTCATATACGACAGTATTCAGGGTTCTGTCTATTGTGTCATGGTACTGACTCGTTGAAAATTCTGACGATCGTCTTCATGATGACTGATTGACCAGGCAAAGAGTATCAATATGTTACAAGCAAATTGTCAGTCCCAAGTCTCCTTCCATTAGTCAGTCCCCTGCAGGTCCCATTATTCCTAACATTCAATTAATAAACGAATATTGATTGATGTATCTTCTTCCTGACTGAACGGTCCATTTATCATAAATAAAAGAACATCATTTATCAGGGTTCTATCGCAAATTACTCCCGAAATTGGCCTTGCTTGCTCTTCATTTATAAATTCGTCTGAATTGTAAAGAGATCCCTATGTTTGTTAAGTGGTTTCATTTAGAATTTTAATGGAGTCTAGCTTTTAAGGGTCATATTTGGGTCTGAATATATTTCTGTTTAATTCAGTGATGTCATTGTCTGTACACAGCCCTGGTTCTATTTGAATAGCTTTCAATATTGTTCATCATGCCATTGTCCCGTGTACAATATAATCAATACTGTTAATTTTCATGTTTGGGATTCGCATAATACTAAACATTGTGATACCTAATAATAAATAAGCCCGTTAATGTTATAATAATTTCTGCCTGTAATTTTCCAAATGCAAAGGCCATGATACAGAGAAGGACCACTCTTTAAGGGGTATAGGGTCGCCAATGACCTTCCGCATGCTTATGTTAATTTCTTAGTCACATGTACATGGGTACATGTGACTAAAATTTGTCAACATTCTAAAATTTGTGAGTGTGTGAGTGATTTTAGAATGTTGACAAATTTTTCCAGAGTCCATGACAATGTTTTTCTTCTTCATTTATCCATGTTTATGAATTATAGCCTATGTGACTCCAAACAGACAACTGTGCTGCTGGGGAGTTTGTTGCGCCACCTCTTCTTCCCAGCTAAAGCACTAGGAAGTGGTTAAGGGCGGGCGTTTTGGGAGACTGACTGTGACTGAAAATTACATAATTTTGACGTTTTCAAACTGCTGATTCTCGGCCTTGAATAAATAACATTCGTTTTTTTTTTCAGTTATATTCTAGCAACTGGTGAAAATTTTTTTTAAATCGGTCAAGTCGTTGTTGACTTTATTTATTACAAACAAAAATACAAATCTCTTCTCTTTATAATATTAGAGCGGATTGCAAAAGTCACATTGGTCCGAATCATATTTCAAACTTGCACCCTTCAGCCTAACTTACTTCTGACATAATGTAAGCAACATATCCGAATGCTAAACGTTTCATGCAAGTCACAATGATAAATGTACCCAATTTGTACCCGCGCGTGAAAGCTTAGCTGTAAGTGGCTTAAACACTACGTAGATATTGTCATTACACAACGCAGCATTAGCGGTTTGACGGGTGAGTGGCCTAATCACTTGAACGAAGATTTTAATGATTGGAACGATTTGATATTCTCTTAGTAACCTGAAGTGATCCCTATTAGCGATAAACGAGTCTGTCGCGAGCGTAGCGTATCATTTTTTTTTCTATAGTAACAGTTAATGGCTTTCATTTATCACTAAAACACTATTCGCATTAAATATTAGAATACTCTGGATCTTAGAAGAGTCTGGCATTTGTAAATAATCGTTTCATTCTCGTTATCTTTTATTTATTCCTCGTTGTAGTTTCTTTGTTGTTACATTCTAATTAAGAACTTAAGTTGTTTTAATTCTGCAAATTATGTGGTCGATGATTTTGGTGCACGATAAAATTCCATTGAGTTTATGATTGAATCAACTTTAATGCATAAATGTAGGTGTACTACCTACTGAATTATTGAATAAGTAAATAAATAATAATAATTCTGACATTAATGTGACAAACTCAATAAATAATTCTAAGTAATGTCTAGTTTAACAACATGACCCAAAAACAACCCAAATGACATCACTTTTACACGAGCCAACACGTCATCGATTCACAAATAATAAATCGTACGCAAACAAAAGATTAAACAAAATGATAAAACAAAACACAACTCGATACTGTGTACCGGTAATTTGTTCGTAAAATCGAATGGCTTTGAATCGATATCTAATTACGAACACACGCGAGACACAGGCAAACTCGTTATTCTTGTTCATAGATGTGGAAATGTATGCGATAATGACGACTTTGCTGTAAATTTTTATTCAATAGGACTTTGAAGCTTTTATTTCGTTTTATGGTTGCATGAAGCCGTCTAGAGACTGTAGTGCTTATCTTAGCGTGTTTTGTTTTCGCTTTATCTTTAGATGTTTGGATTTTTATTGTATTATTTGTTCTTGTTTTAGGCTATTTGATGGTTTGTTTGGGTGTGAGGATCTAGTGATAGAACGGTTTTATTGTGGTTTACGTCAATATGTCTAGTAGAAATATAGGTATTTTCGCCTCAAAGTGAAGGTAAACATTATTATAGTTTTTTTTTCTGGACGGGGCCACACCGAATTATTTTCAGTGTAAATAACAAACGAATGTGAAATTTTACTTTTGAGTGTTAATTAAGTACTACCCGAATGTAGTTTTCCCATACATGGAATACATAAATATAGTTCATGGGTATATGGTATGTGGATTTAGTATATTGGTATACTGACACTTTAATCCTTAATCCTTTTCTTTCCCCAACATTTAGTAGAAACTGATTAAACCGTCCATATTACGTATACGTACGTATTATTCCACCAAACTATTAGTTCCATCTCGCATCAGTAAACAAGATAATAATTATTCACAAAGCAATAAGGTTAACGGCGCGATCATAGCTCAAGCTCATGAATTTTCATCTCACTCTAATCTGTATGCATCTTCGCTATTACCTATTTACAATATTAGCTACAGCTCTCAGTAATTAACGTTTCAGCCAATTTCAATTAACAAGATGTTACCTTACGCTTTTCTGGGTAAGTTGACTTGTTTTAATAGCCTTTGACTTTTTCCAAGACTCGTTATACCAATTGATAAATAATATAATCTATAATTCTATAAATTGGTTCAAAAAAACACTTTCACAGGACAAAAATAAATTATGTTTTATAACTTTATGAGGAGCTCGTGGCTAAGTAAGAACAGCCGTACGGGTCAATCCATCAAGATAAGCGATGCTTGCTGGGCTTGGTCCGTGGATGGGTGACCATCATTACATACCAAGACTCCTCCGAGCCTCGGAAAGCACGTTAAGCTGTTGGTCCCGGCTTTGTCATTCGTGGATCTTTGACAGTCGTTACGGATCGACAGAAGCCCAAAATTCTGACAATAAGTCGTACCAAGGCGTATCAAATTACCCAGGTTACTGGGTTGTGGAGGTTAGAAAGGCAGTCGCGCCATGTAAAACACTGGTATTCAGCTGCATCCGGTCAGACTGGAAGCCGATCCCAACAGAGCTGGGAAAAAGGCTAGGTAGATTGATTGAACTTTATGAGGTCGATGTTTCCTATCAGTCTGCTCTGAGAAGAAACACCAAAACAATCTCATAGGTCACAGTCTCTTTTACTTTACAAACATAATCTTGGTCAGGCTAAACGAGGACTTGTCTGAAATGGTCTTTTGAAGAAAGAACTACTCAGACTTTTCACAATTCAATTCTTCTTTAATAAATGCTATTTTGACAAATCTTCTTAGAGTAAAATATGTTCAATTCTTCTTGGACTTTGAATATTTTTGGGATTGCAAGTATTTTTTATTGGTCTGCCAGGGTTGCGGGAAAGTCCAAAAAGGATACCGGGGCCCTTGGCAACAGGCAACTGCAGGAACGCGGGTGGGTTTTAGTCAGTAAAAGTCTGACACGACCTTCCGCTGTGCCCAGAGCGGGAGACGTCATTTGATGATTTCCCACCCTTAATAAAAAGTATATTTATTGTTAATAAGATTTATTTCCACAATTCTTCTTCATCTACATATGTATATGGATCTGGTGAAACCTCTCACAGTAGCAGTTTCTTTAGGAATAACAGTAGATTTGTATTCATTTTACAATTTGACTCGCTGGAGAAGAATATCTAATGACTGACTGCTAATTGACAAACACATTAGCGATCGTTTGAAACTAAAGGCGAGGCAAGGCAGAAAACAATAAACAAGAAAACTGAAAATTAAGAAGTAGGTATATAATATAACAAGGTAGGTATTTTTTATAGTTATAGGTACCATAATCTCCTCACAAAAACAGAAAATTCTAGGAAGTATAACTCAATACCAAACTTCAGTAACGCCAAAATCCGCGAGTATCCAATAAAGTTAGTAAGTATCACATGGTTATTTTCATCGTGTACATAACTGCGTTACACGCTAGCTTTGACAATCAGTGGAGCAGAACAGTTCAATGTTTCCTGAGATACAGGTTAACTACTTAGTTATGTAACAGTGACACTTTTGTTTGCAAATAAATACATTTTAATTTAATGAGCACATTGACGAATATTCTCAAAATCCAGTGAGTGAAAACATCAACCTAAAACATTGCTAATGGGCTGGCCATTTGATGTTTTTTTTTTATTGCCAGAGTTTGTCAGTCCCGCATTTTTCATTCGATCCGACATAATGCTGAGTCGATACAGCAGATTCCGTCGTACAATAAGCAGATAGAAATAGCCTTTAAAGTTTCGAACACATTTTTAATGTGACTGTACACATGACTATACAATGCGAGGTGGTGTACAGAAAACAGTTGCCAAATTGACACGAGTGAAAGCAAAATGGAATCTTTCATTTGTGTTCGTTTTGTCAGCGATTCGAACGATGTGTTGTATTGGACGCAATACGAGGCGTACGATTTTTGATTCTACCATACCAGACTCAAAAATCGAGGGCCTTCGTTTTTAGGGTGTTTTAATTTGAAAATCAATTTTGTATTACTTGTATTGTAGTCTATTATGCCTGATCGTGCCATCTATACTAATTAGTATAAAGAGGAAAATCGTTTGTTTATACTTTAGTAAAAAGTAATCTCTGGAAGTACTTAACTACTGATCCGATTACAAAAATTCTTTCACTGATAAAAAGTTATGCTATTACCGAGTGCTAAAGGATATGTTTTATACTACGCAGATAAGGTCGCGGGCAGAATTTAGTAATTTTATTTATTACTCCAAAAGTTAATATGGTTTGTCTAAATAAACACCAGTATATAAATAATAGATTGAAATAAATAATCCTGATCAAGTATCGTTTAAAAAAAATCCATCCATGCCAAGTTTTTTATACACAATAAATTACTGTTTCTAACTTAAAGAGATATATATAATGTATATATAATGCGTTAGTGCGCTCTGCCCACCCCACAAAGGAGACTGCCATAAGAAGAATTTTCTTTTATAAATTGTTCTCTTCATAAAATATCGTACAAGTTTCCTCGCTATTTCTATTTATCTAAAGGTTCATTCCTTATACAGCCGTAGACGTGTGTTCCCCGACAGTTAGTTAGGGGCCCCCACATCCATTTTAGTTTCGTTGGAATACCAACACCTGAGACAAAACAATATCGGTATTTTTTCAAAAACAAAACAAGAGCGTTAGTTTTCATTCAGTTTCCGAGGCGAAACAATTGATAGTAGTACAAAGGAAACTTTTTAAAGCAGTTATCTTTAAAAGCTCGTCAAATACTCTTAAAATATATCTATTGTGACGGGTTGGGCTGACACTTTTGTTCAATATTGTGCTTTATCTACTCAGCTATAAGATGCATTATGGTTTGCGTTTGGGATAGTAACAGTTGCATTCATTTGATGGAGACAGCAAAGCATTTGCTGGAAGCATAATGTTATTACATCTAGTAAATATAACTTTGCTTTGTGTCTACATTGGTAACAATTTGTTTTAACACTGCAAACATTGTACATTGCTTTTGTAAGCAAAACAATCAGGGTAAATTATAATAACTCGGCTCTAAAGTAGCTCTAGCTGAAGTATTTTGTTTTGACTTTCATAGAAATAATGGTCTCCTTCACCACCATCATCAATGTTTTTTTAATTATTATGTACAATACAACTATTTTCTGCATGTCTCTCGGCAAACTTAACCTATAAACATAACAAACGGAACGGCTGAACGGATTGGAATGAAATTTAGCACACGGGTAGAACACGAACTTGGATTACGATTACGATATATCGGATACTTTATATAAATACTAGCTGTACTGTACTAAAGAACATCTTTTTGTGTATTATCATCATCTCATCATCTGCCTAGCATTTTTTTAACAATGATGGGGTCGGCTTCCAGTCTAGCCGCATGCAACTGAATACCAGTATTTTAGGTAGAGCGACGACTGCCTAACTAACCTCCACAACCCAGTAACTGGATAATTCGATACGCCTTGGTACGACTGGTGTCAGACTTTCGGGCTTCTGATGACCCGTAACGACTGTCAAAGGTCCACTAATGACAGCCGGGACCAACGGCTTAACGTGCTTTCCGAGGCACGGAGGAGTCTTGGTATGTAATGATAGTCACCCATCCACGGTCCAGACCCGGCAAGTGTAGCTTAACCTGATGAAACGACCCGTGCGGCTGTTATTACTTACTTACGTTACTGGGTAACACGATACCCCTTCACTGCACATGTTATTCAACTACGATTCAGACTTGTGAACAGCCATGTCTACCACAGGCTCGGGAGGTAAATTAGCAATTGCTGCATTGACACGGCATTGCTTTGACGTGGTCTAATTAGAACTGTGAACTTAGACATTAGGTCTATTGTATTACACGGCTATAGTTTGTAGAGGATTATATTGTAAATAGATATGTACCTCATTACAACAAAACCATGTTTATCAGTTGTTTACCCTAAACACCTTTTAAACACAACATTTCTGTATGGAGTTTGACATAAAACTGACAATAGACACATCTGATAGACGTAGAAGTGTTTGTAGTAAGTAGGTATATAGAGGATTATATTGTAAATAGATAATTATATACCTTATTACCTCAAAACCGTGTTTATCAGTTGTTTAGTCTTAATACCACACAAAATTTGTGTATGGAGTTTGACATTAGACACGCGTTGTAGTCTAAGTTTTTGTATTAAGGCCCATAATGTATTACGATTATAAAGTACAATAGACGTAGATATAGGTATTTAGTAACCTAGTCCGCTTGACTAAATAGTCGATTGAATAGTTAAGCGGAATAGGTTACTAAATATATCTACGTCTATTGTATTTTATAATGGATTATCGCAAAGTCACGCACTCACGCCTGAATCAATTAACTAGTATTACGATTGTTTACATAACTACCATTTTCATAATCTGATTTCAATATATTTCTTATAATAAAAGTTAAATTAAAAATTTTAAAATCCCCCGACAAAAACAAAGCATTGAAAAAGTAAACAAATAATATGTATTGGCCCTTTAAGTTTAATATAAAAGTTGTAGGTAATATTTTGATCCAAGCGTCGTTGCGTCGGGAGACGGCTAATGAAAACGCCAACATACACTAGGAATAATGAATATATGCTATTGTAGAAAGGATAGCTGCTGTTAATTTCCTATTTTCATGAGCCGTCCCCCGACGCGACGACGCTTGGATCAAAATATTACCTACAACTTTTATATTAAACTTAAAGGGCCAATACATATTATTTGTTTACTTTTTCAATGCTTTGTTTTTGTCGGGGGTTTTTAAAATTTTTAATTTAACTTTTATTTCCAGCTTTTTAAATTTCATATTATATTACTAGTAGAAACGCTACGATCAACACGCGGCTCGCCGAAATCTGCGTAGCTGTACGTACTTTTACCACAGTGAAGCTAGTTACTAATTTAGTCTCATTTCTCTTTCGTACTCTATCATCAGACCCTGATCACCATCCATCTGTAACCTATTTTTTTAGACCTTTCCAATGAGCCCAAACACGATACCTCTGCTGTAAGTTGGTGAGGGAGTTGGGTATCCTGCATCCAGGTGATGCTGCAGCATCAGTTCCAGGTTACTATATTCTTCTAATATCATTGAAGTAACAGAATTCTAAATTTCCAATCGATTAGACCTGCGAAAGATGCTCACATCCATTCATCAACTAGAAAAGAGCTGATAATCTTCAAACGGCTGAACCGATTTTCTTGAATCATAGCTAAGAACACTCTCGATCAAGTCACCTTTCAAACAAAACAAAAAAAAACAAAATCGGTTCAGCCGTTTGGCAGCTACGATGGAACAGACAGACACACAGATACACAGATACACAGATACACAGATACACAGATACACAGACACACAGATACACACGTTAAACTTATAACACCCCTCTTTTTCAGTCGGGGGTTAAAAAACGTTGGCAACAGATTTAATAACGGAAAAAGTCTTTTACCGCTTTCGCATATTTAGTAGGTTTTTTTGAAAAACTGTCTATGCTCAACCTTATTTTCCTCATTTATCTTGTCATTACGTTCAGATTGGATACATAAATGTGTAAGGTAAGCAAGGTAGACTTAAGGTTACATCGATCATCTTGAAGGTTCGTCTTCGAGAAAAAGGTTGTGCTCTACGTAGGGTAAAGTTAACTCTCACTCACACACTAGCTATTCTTCTTCGTCGAGTCGATGGCACGACACTGTATTACATTTTGTTGGCCCAAAACTAGCGCAGAGGTCGCTATGGCTGCATTTTTGGGGCACAAAAGGCAGTATATGAGCTGGTACAAAGAGACACGACAAAGAAGAGAGTTATTATGTATTTTTAATCAGAGGTATCGTCAAAAAAGTATTTCCAATTACATTTAAATAATCCAGCGTGAATCCAGCACGTTGGTATAAATCAAAAATTATTTTGGATATTTCAGTAATTTTCACACGTTGCAAAAATATGAGTAATCACTTTGATACAGAAAATTTACGAGTCAAGTACGAAGCATACAAAATAAAATATGGTGTATTTTTGAACACTATTATCAAGATTACAATCATTGTTGAAACTTTTGAGACTGAACATCAATCTATCATGTTTATGTGAATCAATATCTAAGTGTATAGTCGTGATATAAATTTTTAGTCTTACCAAGTGTTATCGAATTACCCAGTAGGTAACTGGTCAGATAAGTAGTTGATCCATGTCCAAATATTGATATTCAACTGCATCCGGTAGGACTGGAAGTTGATGTCAATATAGTATCAAGGCTAGGCAGATGATGATGATGACACAGTACATGTTATGTAGTAGATGGATTGTCGAATCTGCTGTTTACAAAACCGCTAGTTATTTTACAAAACAGCTATGATAAGTAAAACAGCTGACAAAACCACTACCTACATTTAGATGTAATGCAAAATGGCTTATCTGCAGTCACAATTAGCTGGTGTGGCTTCTAATGCCGAATTGGTCGCAGTAACTAAGCTAGGGCACCATGACCGCAAAATGCGCAAAATGTCATTCAGCTATTTTACATAGATAACGCAGCTGTTTTGTAAAACAACTAGCGGTTTTGTAAAAACAGCGGATTCGGCAATCCATCTGCGACACAATCTTAGTGATCTGATTAGCATACCGCGAGTAAAATAAATATCAACATACAAATGATCAACATCATCCTATTATGGTAATGCACTCAGCAAGGAAACCATGCGGCATTTTACCTACATACGCTGAGAAGACGTGCATGATATCCCGCACACAAAATGACGTCACATTTTTTATTTTATTAAAATGCTAAAAGGATCATAAGGAGCTCGAGTATAATTTACCATGCGTGCCTGAATAATGCTGTTATCATAAATATTGTGATGTAAGAATATGATCTTTGTAAGGGATATTATTTAATCTTGTCTATGTTTTCACTGTGTTAAATGAAAACTACGATATACCTTCCCCTTATCTACTACCTATGCTAAATATTGACCGATACAATGTAAAAAATAAAGCTTTTCATTTTCAGACATTTTAATTTTTCCTGAATTTGTTGAAAATCCTATGAAAGATTCAGCGAATACAACAGTTCTACAGTTGGAGATGAAGTTGCATGCTTAAATAACAAAAAATAATAAAACAGATAAAATTGATTTACCTATTGTAACTTCATTATGTAACAGTGAAACGAACCTACAATTACGTATCAAACTTAACTCCAATTGAAATTACATTTCCATATTCTCTTACAATCAAAGGTCTACCCACACTACGATCTCGAACTTCTACATTAGTTCTAATGTCAACAAAATCGCACTATGCCAACACGTAGATAATATTGAATCTTACTCGCAGCGCCCGAAGCAAACTCCAAGTGAATTTGCGAAGTTAAATTGAAAGTGAGCGTTCGGGCCGGACGATTGATGAGTGGACCATTCGAGTTTGCACTTCAATGTTCACGTCTACACGTCCGTGCCTCCTTAGGTTAATGTTATTGGAGTGATTTTGTAGGTTTTATTCAATACATTGACTTTTACGAAGATTTGGGAAAGATAAACAAATGTTGAAGTGTGGAAATACTGTACTATAACAAGTTAAATTGAAAGTGAGTGTTCGGGCCGGACGATTGATGAGTTTTCACTTCAATGTTCACGTCTATACGTCCGTGCCTCCTTGAGTTAATGTTATTGGAGACTGTGTGGCTTTCATTTAATACATCTACTTTTTCTGAGGATTTGGGAAAGGTTAATAAATTTTTATGTGTGAAAATTGCTGTAAGTATGTTCACGATACATTTAAAGTGAGCATTGGGCCGGACGACTGATGAGTGGGCCATTCCTGTTTGCACTTCACTTGTTCACATTATCCTTTTTCAGCTTGGCTTGTTGTTGCACACTAGCTGAGTTTTAATTGTTTATCGTAAAGAATTTCGACATCATTTTGGTTTTTACGTCGGGTAAAACAATTTTAGGAAACGAATTATCTAGTTAGATATTTCCTCAGACATCAAAAGCGCCAAAATTTCAAATAGACAATATAGGTTATATTTATACTTATAAAATAACCTCACTTTTCTGCGTAAAGGCTTCATTTAGTAGAAAATTATTTATTAATTGTCATTAAAACTTCACACTTCACTTACAATGCAAGTCAAAACTAAATGGTACATATTCATCTGCAATTTAAATATTAATGAAAATATATGCGCAAGAAAGCCTCGTTTTGCATATAAATTATGGTTGTTGAATATAAAATTTTATGCAACTAAAACTCGAAAAATAACAGCCAGTTCAACAGGGCTGTTTCTAAATTATAATTTTATTTTACCTCTACACTTATATACCCGTGTTATTTGCGAAGGAAGTTTCACTATTCTTTTAACTCCTATTTGAGTTTACAATTTTATTTAGTCTATTTTAGTCTTCAGGAAAAATGTTGATATGTGTTAAAACTTAATTGAAAGATAAGTTTATGTTTTGGTGTACTAGGTAATATTTTGTTGCACTTATGGATATCAGTAGTATGCAATTATGTATAAGTAGATAAGTTTAAATACCCAGTGAATAGTTACATTATATGATTCACAATCCTAGATTATTCTCACCTGGCGTAGATAAGTGGGTTCTGACAATACAAAGAAACTAATAGCACCTAAATCTAGGCAAGCCATAAACTATAGGAATCAGTACCAAAACCAAACATAGTTCAAAAATATCTAGTTAGAAAACACAAACAACGTTATAAGTGAAAACCTTTTTTAATCAATAAAAGTACGAGTGGAGAGTGGAACTGTCATAGTTAGACTAAGACCCGCCCATATATCATCGACACTCGCACGTTATTTGCACTTATTTGTTACTCAAAATATACGAAGAGCTTGCGACAAATAAACATGGTATCCTCGCTCTCTGAGGAATATTGCCGGTTTTTTTTTGTCTGTAATTAATTTTTGTGTACTGAGTGCCTTGGGTTTTTGTGTGATCGTGATTTTTTTTTATTGATCTTAGAAAATATTATGTATAGTAAATGCCATATACATGAGTCAATTATTCTGTCTGTTACTTGAGCTTCACCATGGATTTTCAAGCTTCTTTTTTTCATCTTTTTCCCAACTATGTTGGGGTCGGTTTCCAGTCTAACTGGATGCAGCTGAATACCAGTATTTTACATGGTGCGATTGCATATCTGACCTCCACAACCCCAGTAACTGGGTAACACGATACCCCTTGGCAAGATTGCTTATCCGACTTTCGGGCTTCTGGCTACCCGTAACGACTGTCAAAGATCTACGAATTACAGCTGAAACCAACTGCTTAACGTGCTTTCCGAAGAATTGATGGGATAATGGATGGTCACCCATTTATGGATTGACCTCGGCAAGCGTTGTTTAATCTTGAAGATCGATAAGAGTATCTCTGTTTCTTCCATGAATAAGATATTACTTTAAAAAGTTCCGTCCAACACCATGCTCGCAAGCAAAACAGCTGACTGACTGAGGGAGGGGTCGCGCTCGCGGCCGGTCAATTCACGTCTCGCGACCCCCACCCGTACTTCGGAGACGCAAGTTCGGTGCCCTAGCGCATAGGTGAAAGGTGAAATACTCGAGCGGTAAAATGTAATTTAAAGAAAAAAAAACGTAATTTTCCATTGATTTTACGACACCTAACCACTGGATTCAAGGATAACGGCGTTTACCCTAACACCCTGTATTATCTTTTGTAAAATGTTGTACGAGTTATTTAGGCTTGATAGTTTAAGAGCTGCACCACTATACATCATGTACTCGCAGTATATTTCGAAGCTCCAGTTATACCGCACGGAGTATGCTCCGAGGAAATAAATTTCCTTTTTTCTAAGAGATGAAGTATGGCCGGTATGTTTTGTAATTATTCTTAGGAAGCCGCAGCCGTGAATCATGCTAAATGCTGTACTACTTCTGCAGCGGAATTTTAAAGCGTTGTATTATTAACATCGTAGTCCTGACTAGGAAACGGTTTTCAAGAAGAACAGGACAAATAATATTTGGGTGGTTGGATTCTGATTCTTCTTGTGAGTCTAGTGTTTTGCAAATGACAATTATCTACAAATACAATTATTAATTATACAGGACTCTTTTTGTGGACTATCTTTTTCAGAAGAAAAGCTAAATGTTTACCTAACAAAACTGTTATTAAACGTCAACTGGACTTCACAAAGAATACTCGAATGATGGACAGTCAAAGCATTATGGTATTTATATTTACAGTAACCTCCTCACTTGTCCAACCAAACAGATTTTTAAGAGAATATTTTAACCTAATTTTTTTTTTTAATTTATAGGTCATGCACGATCAAAGTACTTATTAATAATTCTTGTAAGATATTTTTTATCACACCGGGCAGCTCTTGGCCGGCATCTCAAATGATGGTAAGTGATGATCAGGCCAAAGTTGGAAGCGAGCTTCATCAGAATCATCAACCACAGCGGAACTGGCAATCTTACTTTAACTACCGAAACACAACACACATACATTGTTGTTATGGTGACAGACTTAGAGAAGATGGTGGTAGCTAGGCAGGCGGAGTCAGAACAAGCCCTACCACAAAACCGAGCATCAATTTTTCCCCCACTGGGAATCGAACCCGGAACCTCTGGGTCTGAGACAGGTGATCTCTAGACAACAGAGGCGGTTCAACATAATCTTACCTAACAATAAAATGATACTACACACCATTAAAACAATATCCTTTTAATATCGAGATGAAATATGTATCGCTTCGTTACAACAAATTGCAAGAATACTAACGTGAATAGATGACGTGTCAATAATAACGTAACACGTTACTCTTGTATCTGTTACGTTATAACGTAAGCTGCTTGTTATAACAAAGGAGTTATAATTAATTTCTGTCGATGTTTTTGATAGAGATAGATAGATTAGATATTGTTACGTGAATACTTTTTTTTTTTTTGGGGTTGGGATATAATCATAGAGATATAATTTATCTCTATGGATATAATCAAATGACTTCTCCCGCTCTGGGTGGTGGAGATATTGTTACGTGAATACTTTTTTTTTTTTTGGGGTTGGGATATAATCATAGAGATATAATTTATTTCTATGGATATAATCAAATGACTTCTCCCGCTCTGGGTGGTGGAGATATTGTTACGTGAACACTTTTTTTTTTTTTGGGGTTGGGATATAATCATAGAGATATAATTTATTTCTATGGATATAATCAAATGACTTCTCCCGCTCTGGGTGGTGGAGATATTGTTACGTGAATACTTTTTTTTTTTTTTGGGGTTGGTATATAATCATACAGATATAATATATCTCTATGGATATAATCAAATGACTTCTCCCGCTCTGAGTGGAGCGGGAGGGCGTGTCAGACTTTAACCGACTAAAACCCACCCGTGTTTATTCAGCTGCCTGTTACCAAGGGCCCCGGTATCCCTTTCGGACTTTCCCGCATCCCTGGCAGGCATCGGTCCTAGCGGATCCCGCCAATTGTGCTGACAACTCTTTGAGCCGCGCGTGGGACACGACGCGCCGTCGACCGTGGACCTTAACCGATGGCGAGCTACCCATTGCTCGCCGTCCGCAAGCCCGCGCCTACGGTGGGTTATTTGAATACTGTGTTTCTGTTCACGTCCATTACGCTCTGTTCGGTTTCTAGCATAGATATGTAGGTAATACATTTTATTACCGACTTCATAGCAGTAAAGTTCCTTGTGATCTTCTTGAGTTCCTTTTTTTTCCGGAGCAGTATGATCCTAATATTCAACATATTCTATTTCTGCTGCCTCGGGCACCAACCTGATATAGATTTTTGTGGTACAATAATGTGACAGAAGACGGTGCGGTTTTATGTGTCAGTGATGGTTTATAAACTTTGCTCTGCTTCTATTAAATACCTAAATATGTTTTCAATGGTTTACATAAATAAATATTGTAGTCATCTACCTGCCCTTGTCCCATGGTATTCAGAGTCATTGCAACACGTTCTTTATACCTCCATTCTCACTTGTCAACCGTCACTCTATCATTCACTCCTTATTCTTTCATATGATCCCTCACACAATCCATCCGTCTATTCTTTGGCCTTCCTCTTCCTTTCCATCCATCAAAATGTATGTTCATCACTATTTTAATGCGTTTATAATAACGCCTTTCTAGTTCCAAAAGAACAAAACAAAACACAGTCAAAACAAACACAAACAAGCCAAAGCTACTTCATTAGAAATCGACATTAATTCACTGTCCCATATATTCGTCCTCCAATGTCATAAACACAGATGGTATCCGACTGAATAGCAAAGCAGCTCTAATTGCAGTACGTGCTAACAATTACCCTTTAATAAATGGGCTCAGGAGTACGGAGCTCGAATTAGACGCCGCCATTGGTTGCTCTAATTGTAATTCACGGGTATACAAGAGCTGGTCTAGTGGAAGTAGTACTGAGTACCTGTATGAGAGGGTAATTGAGCTATCTGTGTAAACTTATGAGGTATTGAGAGTTAGAAACCTCCATTGTCTGGGATTGGTGTTAATTTAATTCAGTTAAAATAGCAACCGAGAGAGAGTACAGAGTTAATATAGAAATAATTCACTGATGGTAGTGTGGCGGCATCTACATCGCCACATGCGAACTACGCATCAAAGACCTGACGTCACACAAACATCATGACATCACACAAAATCCAGCATCGCGCAATTAGAGTTTACTGCGCGATCAACATATATACAAGATTCAACCATCAGATCCTCCCTTTTATATAGAGGATGGGAGAACTTTACACCCTGTTCCTCATACCCCTAAAGTAGTGCCGAATATTTTTGTATTTTTACGGCTATTTATAGATGAACTAATTATATTTAAAAAAGCGGCAATCTACCTATATCGACGTTTCCATCACTGAACTAAATAATTTCATTACAAATATTTTTATTGATCTCCTTAAAGTAAGCTTTAAAGAAAATAATAAATTAAAGCGATAAGTCCAGATAAAGCTCCGATTTAAATCATAAAAATATCTGTTCAAAATTCTGCAAGAACTTTTAAAGTAATGCGGTACCAGTAGGTACCAGGATAAGATGCTGAAACAAAAGATTGTCTTCTCATTGTCTTCAAGTTTGGCATACTTTGTACTTCTATTGTCAAAAGAAAGTAAGTTGGCTTGTTGCATTGTGATCACTGAGATTATAGCAGACTTGCGAGTGCCCGCAACTTTGTCAGGGTGGATGTCAAAAAACAAAATGATGTCTTAATACATTACGTGCTGTAGACAATTACCGATGGTAAAAATGATTAATTGTACATTCTTTTTTTTCGTTCATAATGACAGTCTCAGTGACAACAACCCTCCAACACCACTGTGGCGGTATCTACCTCGCCACATGCGAACTACGCATCAAAGACCTGACGTCATCCTGACGTCACATAAATCCTGCATCGCGCAATTAAAGTTTACCGTGCAGTGGACATATATACAAGAACCCAACATCAATCGTTGGGCAGTTGCCCGCCAGACACAACACCCGTCTGGTCGGAGGATCCTCCCTTTTCTATGGTGGATGAGTGAACTTTACACCCTGTTCCTTCATGCCCCTAAATCAACTATCACGGTTGCCATCGAATATTATTAATTTTGTTGAAATAAATTCTATTTTAAATGAGCTTTGACTTTTCAGGCATAATATGCCATGCAATAGACGAGTCTGGTGCTTTAAAAAAACCTAATGGAAAAAGAAAAACAAACTTTACACAACATATAAAGCGCAGGCCGCACTAGAAAGTTCTAATCACAATTAAGTTCGTTTAGCTTCTCTCATGTAGCTTCCGCGTCTTTTCATACCTCGGTTCATAGTTCACGGTGTTAACCGAAGTATGCAAACACGCGGTAGCTACATGAGAGAAGTTAAACGAACTTAACTTCGTTCCAAGTGCGGCCTGCGTTTTAAACGGGCTTCAGACATCGGTGTCTACAACTAGATAACTCGGTTTAAGATAGCGTGAACCCATACTTTATTTTAATAGAAGTAAATGTATGTTGTAAAAACATAGGTGCATTTGTTAGTTCTTAAGTTGCTCGGAGAATCTGAGTCAAAAGTAGTTCAGACTTTCTGAAGCACTTGGATGCGCGTTAGATGGATTTTTTGCACTGAAATAGAATAAATATTCTTCGCTCACGTGAAATGTTTAGTAGAGGAAATGTAAATGGCTTTTAGAAATAGTGTTGAGCTGAAGATTTGTTTTGATATTATATTATCTATACTATTAAGAGAGAAAGTGAATTATGTGAGTTTGTGTATAATTGGAGGGTAATGTCCGGAACCACAGCTCTAATTTGAAAAATGCGGTTTGTTTTAGGGAACCTGCTGTGTATGCCAGTTTTTTTTGTTGATGATTCTAAGTACAAACAATGTTAAAACCTTCAAAAGTCTTTGTAAAAAAGTACAGCATTGAAAACACCAACCATACAAAAAATCCGTCTTAAATATTCCCGACGCAACGCAATCTCCTGCTCCAAATTCCAGCATACATACATATACCAGATTTCCGTATTCCAAGATCCTAATTTTAAAGTCCAATTACTTCCCTACATCGTCGACAGGCTCCGTACGAAGTTTAGAACATAACCGATTCGGGAACGGTTCTTGTGAGCGATGCACATGACACTTAATTTCTTCGTCGCCTAAAGCACTGTGCCTTAATTATAAGGTTTTGTGTATACCTTTGTTTATGTTTACCCATTTACTGCACAAATTCAGCTGTACGGTATGTGTGATGATTCTATCAATCGTGTTGAATCCAAACGGTATGTTGCTTCTCTTTAGACATTTTATTGTATTCTGTTGCAATTTGAATTAGGTATACAGTTTTTGCATGTGTTCATAATTACTTAACAAGTGCGAGAAAAAAAACAATGTCTTAACAAGTTATAACAAAGTTGCCCGCAGATCAGGATCGAATTTGAGGCGAAAAATACTCCTGTTGAAATCAAATTTTAATAAGGTATTAAGCCTGCCATCAGACGAACTGCATTTCAACTGTTTCAACTGCACTCCAACTGCAAATTTGCCGTTTGAATGCAGTACCTACATTACGAGTGTTGCAGTCGTACTAAACTGCATTCAAACTGCAAGAATGCAGTCCGTCTGATGGTACCCTTAGTCGCTTCTCTACTAATTCAATATGGACTGTCCAATATAACTATTTAGTAGGTACTTACCTAAGGAGATACAATACTACAATATACTATGTCATCTGGAGATAATTTCCTATCGAATATACGTAGGTAACTTAACCACTATGACCAGCACACGTAGCATGACCACCGAAAAAACGGGTTTTGTCGACGGAAGAATAGACAAAATTACAGTTAAACAATCACAATCTGTCAGTTTATCTATTCTTCCGTCGACAAAATGCGTTTCTACGGTGGTCATGCTACGTGTGCATGTACCATGAGTTCACGTTTCCATTAATTTATAATTCCGATAGGATAACACAGTCACGTATGTTAAGGCGCAGGCGCAGCTAGTTTCGTCACTTACAAAAATCAACGACGAAATCAACGAATCTTATTATAACCAATTCCTCAGGACTTTCTCACTTCTGATTACGACTTTGGAGGAAGTAGTTTAGCAAGTCTTTGTGCCTTCAGAATAGAATCTTTTATGTGTAAATTGTATGTTGTATGCATATCGTCCCCAGACGGAGATGCAGTTTAAAAGCGACTTGATCAAGTTCCCTTCTTCTTAGCCATTTTGTAGTGTGTCAACGTCTGAAATCGCTTCGGCACTTTAAATTGTAAAAGCTTTACTTCCGAGAGATTGTCGGTGAATTTCCGTTTTCTTTTAGCGACATAAAATATAGAATAGGGACGCTATTTCAAGCATTTCACAGTCGCTGATCTTCGCGTAAAACAGAATTTTGGTGCTTACATTATACGTTGTAGTCTTGAAAATCGGAGAGAATATTTTACGCGCAAAGGTAAGCAGAAAAGGGGTTGTGTAGTCACAAAGCTGAGCAAACTAGTGACATCAAAGCCTTTGCCACGGATGCTCCTGTTAACTTTGACTGGCCAGAGTATTAAAGCTAGCAAGTTAGAAGGATGTTTCGATTTGTCGGTCGTATTATAGTGAATTACTAAGTAACTAAAAGCATAATTTCTTAGTCAAAAGGTTTGTTTAAGTTGCAATACACAGTTACGCAAAGTTAAGGCAGATTTACACGATTTGAATCATTAGTCGTGTGCTTAAAGTTTTTATTATTATTACGCTGAATACCCTGAGACATAAACAGTAACTCTGAACGATACGTAACTTTATCAAACGTGTGATTTCTATGTAGACATATTACTTAAATGGCTGTTATAGAACATTATTTGCACATCTAGGTATCAAAATGCACACGTCCGCTTCGCCACCATATTTTCCCTTGCGTAAAGTACCAGGCGTACAGAACCAAGGGAGAGCCACTAAGTGCATTGAAACTATGAATAATACATACGTGCTGAGAGATTGCAAGCCAATCGCTTGCGTAGCTATAGTAAACTCGGTTATCTCATCTGAGTGTGAAGTCAGCAGAAATCAGAGTAAGTATTTTTAACATAAATTGATTTTATTTTCTACGAAAATTACGATGTAAACGCACTAATTGAAAAGAGATTACATCATCTAATCTTCGCTGTCTTCTTGCATTTTCTGGCCTGCAAGATCCATCTTTTTCGTCTCCGTTCCTGAGAATACTCGTATTAGTCTACTTAATAAAGTAATGTGATAATAATCACATGGTCATGATGTAGCCATTGACCTCGTAAAAGATAGCAACTAAAATAGTGTATCGTTAACGTCAAAATCCATTGTTCATTTAATTATAGAATAAAAATAAATTATAGCTATAAACATCCTAGTTACACGTCGTCATTAAAAATAATCCGACCGCCAGGTGACTAGTTGTAAAGCAAGGAACCCACTGTGCAAAATATCGCTTAAGAAGAGAGAGCCGAACTTTAGGACCACAGCCCAAGATCAGCAGTTTTTAGCAGTCAGCGTTGTGACATGATTATGGTCCACCCGCAAATTGACCGAATTTCGAGATCCAACCACCATGGTTGTCCTCGCGATGGATTTCAGAATGTTGACAAGCTTCGTACGATCACTCTGTTCAGTCCAACCCTTTCAAGTCCCTGAACTATTGTTGATGCTTTCAGGTTGGCTTTCAACGACAAATCCTGTCAGTAGCTCCATTCAAGATATCGGTGTCTAGCTGTGTTTGATGAACACTACACGTCTTCGAATACTACTCATTTCTAATATTTGCCGATCTAAATATTATGTTAAAATCTCACCGTGAAAACTTTGACATTATTGACAGCTATCTCACGTCAAGCTCATTCAAGCTTGACGTAAGCTAGCTGTCAATTACTTCAAGCTCACTTCATTCTGACGAACATTATTTATTTATTTTGCGATTATGTTATTATTTATGTACACACAGTAAAATACATAGAGATACGACATAATTATAATATGAGTACAAAGAAACTGCTTATTTCTTAAGATTTTTTTTCCAGCAGACCTGCGAAAGGAGAAATGAGAAAGAAATGTAGACAATAGTGTGTGAGAACAAGAAGAGAAAAACATGATAATGCGAAGCCTTAACTAAAATATTAAATATACCTACACATATACGCAAGAAAATTAACATATACTTATGTAAAATAAAGATATTCTATTCTATTCTATTATAAAGCTTACATAAACTTAAACATTCATTCTGACGATGACTTCATTTTGACGATGAGATTTTTTCAGAAAAGACTAGAAAAGACAGACAGTTTCAAAACCTATAACTTGTTTTACTAGTGAGTACGTGGTTCAACCCAATGATTATAATATCCGGCTTCCTCTTTACATGAACACATAGATGCAAACTTTTACGAGTAAAAATATCCTCATTTGTTATAGTGTTGCGTCATCCTTTGTTGTCACGGGTTATAGCGGGCGAGCTGTTATTACTGAGCACAATTGTGCTCTTTGAACGCAAAATGCCACTTGAGCTACGAAAGGTACGCAGCACAGCTCATGTTCATATCGCTGGGAGAAGAGCTTATTTTAAAACAGAGATGATTTTTTTCAATAATAAATTTTTCGCTGTTGTATTTTTAATGCTTGATGCAAAAAGAGAGGAGTTATAAGTTTGGTGTTTATCTATTTCAGGCATCGTGGCATCCAAACGGATAAAGTTTCAATGCGGTTTTTATGGCTACTTCCCTGTTGTCTTAAACAGTGCTTAGTCAGATTCATGATTTTACTAAAACCCTACTAATAGGCAGTAGTCGGTATATAGTCTCGATTTAAGTTGTTCATTCCAATCCTTGGCATGGCTTGTGACTAAGGGGCTTGTGGCTAAGTAATAACAGCCACACGAGTCGATCAATCAGGTTAAGCTAATCTCGCTGCGGTTGGTCCGTGGATTGGTGACGATCTTTACGTACCAAGACCCCTCCGTGTCTCGGAAAGCACTTCAAACTGTTGGTCACGGCTGTCATTTGTAGATCTTTGATAGTTGTTATGGGTCGCCAGAAGCCCGAAAGTCTGACAACCAGTCTTACCAAAGGGTATCGTGGCTCCCAGTAACTGAGTTGTGGAGGTCAGATATCAGATAGGCAGTCGCTCTATGTAAAATACTGGTATTCAGCCGACCCCAACATATTTAGGAAAAGCCTAGACTTGTTTTGAAACGGTATTACATGTAACCTTTGCAACCTGAACTCCGTAACCCTAGTCTGGTTACAATACCTCGGGGCTAATTGGCGCCATCTGAACTAAGCTGAGAACTACACACTACACAGCTGAAAATAAAGACAAGCACAACAGTGATATTTTACTTTTAAAACGTGATTTGACGCCCGTCTACGATTTTAAAAACTGCCTGTTGTAAAATTCACTACCAAGAGAGTTATTAATACTTTACCGATCTTAGAAAAACGTTTAAAAATCTCATGTGCCTACAATTTTACTAGCACCTATGGAGGGCTCAAAGGTGCTAGTAAAATTGCACATGAGATTTATCAGACAAAACTGTAACAATGTCAAACACGTCTCATAATATCTAATACATTACACAATAAAGCGGATTACAGTGACGATCCGATATATAAATATAATGCGGATACAATAGATTGCCCAGTAAATTGGAGATAAGTCTCGGATACCGTCCAGATGGACTCACGTTTTGCGTATTCAGCCATTTTGTATTGTTGATGTTAAAAGATGGACACATAATCTTCTTGGGACCAAAGATACGATCCTTTGGTCCCAAGATTATGTCCCATCTTTTTTTGTGAATAAGCTGAAAGGTTATTGGTATAACGATCGGATATATTTATGGTATTTAAAGTAATTGGTTAAACAGATATAAAAGTATCAACAATTTAGATTATTCTCTTTTCTCTAGACTTTTTTTAACAGAAAGGTAATCTTGACAATCGACAGATAAAGCCATAGCTCGTAGATCAAATCCAAAGGCATCTTAATGTTTTCCTTTATTATGCAAATAATTCAATAGGAGACAATCGCTTCGCTTCGCAAACTTCAACAGATTTGTTCCTCAATCTCTTTCAACACAACTCACTTCACTTTTCTGTTTTTAAAAGTCGCCAATAGCAAGGACGCTCTCAATCCGAAACATCTCTAATCATCTTATTAAAACTTCTTCCTTCCAGCGTTGCTTAGCAAAAAGTCGATGGTTCCAACTCGCGCGTCGATTCGATAAGCTTGTCTGTATATAATTGGCCCACTGGAGAACCTCTGGATAGAAGTTCTGAGAGCATAATGCTGTTGATAATGATACTGCTAGCGTTTGGATAGCAGCTGAGCAAATGACTGAATGTCAAAGACTACAAAAAAATCTATATCTTTATCATAATTACACGAATGTTCCACGTTTCATTTTCAAAGCCACGCCACAAAAAATAATTTGGATGCCAATCTTTTAATTTTCGAATGACCATCTCGTAACTACCAATTTTTTACCTCCATTAGAAATTCAACGCAGCTTCAACCTCCACCTAAAATCATTTGAATCCGCAAGTTAACAAAACTAGTCAGTTTCGCGTCGATCCGCCCGCTCTGTAATTGGGCGCCGAGTCGAGAGGCAGTCGCTTGACACACATCCGCGATACAACCTTGTACCTGAACTGTACGAGATAATGGCTCTACAAGCTTAGGGGGTAACTTTTAGTCTGTTAAGTTACAACTATTTTTGGTTTTTTGTTGAATAATAAATTCATTGGATATTTTTAAGGGAAGACGGCATAATTAATTATTATTATACGTATAGTCATCATTAATTAGGAAGTGACTCCGCTGCCGGCGCCGGTTACTGACTAGCTTACTTACTGCAACTAGCTTCATATTTCTGACTGACTGACTCCTTGACAATTCAAAAGTGCCTGTAAATAGCTTGAGTTTGAGTTTGAATTGGCTGCCGGCGCTGACTTTGGTTGTCAGTTTGGCGTATGGACTAGATAGGCAGGGTAGGCATAATCAAAAAAACATATGTAATAGAGCATTTTTTTTTTCATATTCCAGTAATAAAGTCATAAAGTACTACTACCCGAAACCGAACTAGTAAGATTAGGTTTAATAATTATAATCGCAAAAAAGGTTAGGTTAGGTTAGGTTAAAACTGTGACCCCCTACGCACGAGCTGAGCGAGCGTAGCGAGCGGTGGCGCGGCAGCGGCCGGCGAGTGTCAAAAACGACTAGAATATGCAGAAAAACATATTTTGGTTACGGTTAGTGATACGGTACGGTACGGTTAGTGAGACGGTTTTGGTTCTGATACTGGAAGGGTTTTTATAAACGCCGCGCCACCGGTGTCCATAATGTCACTGCCGGTTCCCAATGGTTTTATTTTTGGGAGCCGGCGCGGCGGCGCCGGCTGCGGTGGCACTACCACATTAATTATGTTTGTAGGTACCTACTTAATGTTGAATCAAGAGTAGATTGCAATAATTAATACCGAAACACCGTATAATTATTTAGTTATAGATTTTTTAAATGCCTTTTTTACACCTAGAACAGTTAGAATATTAAATTCAGTTATATAATTACAATTCATTATAAATACTTATTCTAGTTCATTATTTAGCGATATTTCATGTTTCCATACATTAATATTACCAAATTAATCAAAACAGGTAAAAATTTGACAGCTATTTGCGTCGTTGCCAACTTTTAGAAGAGTTTTGCATAAAAGATTCCGACGAACTGAGAACCTCTTCCTTTTTTTGAAGTCGGTTAAAAACTGGAAGGCGGTCACAACATTATTCTAATTGAACTTTGGCAAAAACAAAAACCTGATACGCTGGAGAAGTGGTAACGATTTATAATTAATCAAACTATTTCTATCTAGGGAGTTTATATTAAAAAATCTTCTGCCAGCAACGTAAGTACTAAGTGTTGTAGTAAGTGTAGGCTGTAGGTACCTAAGTATCATCCTCAAAGAAAACCGCATAGTACTTGAGTACGTATGTCTTAAATTCGTATTTTCGCTGCAACGTGAACGGTTACCCAATTAGTGTGGCCAAGCAATAGATGTTGGTCAACTTCTCGAATCCCGAGGTAAGCTCGCAAGGTCTTTAGTATGCCAAACAACGTGTTAACAAAAAGTAGCCAGTTCCGACTCCCAGTCGATTCTCCGCAAGTTCTTCTTGTGATTGGACGAATGCGGCTTGAGAGTTCCAAAGTTGCTTGACACAGATCCCGAGATACCGGATACATACTAATGTAGATACTTGTTTAACTATATGAGAGAGGTAGAAAGATAGTATAATCAATGTATGTCTTACATAAATAAAATTACGGGAATTTGACACAGTACAATCAAAAGTAAGACAAAATATTGAAACTTGTTTCATGATATAAATATAAATAAAAGTTATAAAACTAAAACCCAACTACGACCCAAAAGTCAACTAAAAATATGTAAACAAGACATCACAGACAGACAAATTATAAATCCGGAGTCACACGTGTTAGGCATAAATCGAACAGATTACGTAATACATATTTAATTTCAGGCCACATAACCTATAACCAGCGGATGATCAAGACGCTTCCAACGATACCTCATTTGTCAAATTATGATGAGAAGATTAGAAGTTATGAGGGGAACACATGAACATACATACATACCTGTCAAAATTATAACCCTCCTTTTCGCTTTGCCGTAGTCGGGTAAAAAGGGTACTAGACTCCGTGACAGTTAATTAGGAATACCTAGAATATACACTCTGCGTACATGCTGGCATGCAGTAGTCCAGACTAGTTCGTTAATATCATGTCAATCAGTGAGAGTAAGCTGATATCTCGGAAATGTCTTCAGAGCAGTGTGCTGTGACATGCGTCAGTCTAATGCTGAAATATGTATACATCCGAGTAAACTGATAAACTGAATGGCAGTAAGATAAACGGTGTAGGCCCCGCTCGCCCCTTGCATCTCGCCCCTTTCATTAAAATGTCCCACTCGCCCCGTTTTTTAATAATTTTGGTGTACTGACTCGCCCCTTACGAAGGGGCGAGTGGAAAATTGACATTTAAATAATTATTTTGATGTACCGATTCTACCCTTGCGGCATTTCCTTTGTAAACATCATTTTGATTATTCGTTTGTGTGGATATTAAATTAAATCTTGTGAAATAATTTTTCAGAGACGTCATAGATGTTGTTGATGTGAATAAGAAAAAAAACAACACCTGAAACCACAGTGCACCCGCTTCATTAGTACCATTATCTATCCTTAATTTTAATTTGGGATTACTATTTTCCGAATAATTATAATTATTTTGAATAAACCCAATAAAATTTTGAACTAAAAATGCAATCAACAAAAAAGTTTGATTTATCGCTAATTTATAGCCATTACAGATTTAGGATGGTCAAACACAAAAAAAAACATAGATAGGTAGGTAATCACTACTCATACGAAAATCACAACTTTTTCTGTAGATATAAAAACTGCACATCACATGCAAAGCCAACATTAGTTTTTACAATATTTCCCAGAATAAAGTAATAGTACTAGTAATAGCTTTATATTTAGTTTTTGTACTGTTATTTTATTGTAATTTTCACTACATGCTCGTGGAAAACGTAATTGCTTTATTAGTTCTAAATAAAGGAGTGTTTACAGTTTGATCAATCCAATTTCCAACATTGTTTATTTTATTGAAGGTTGATGTTGGAAACTATCATTTTGTTACCTACTTTGTAGGTTATCACCTTATCACAACACTAAAAAATTTAGCTTTTAAAATGAGAGCAGGAAATAATTAGATATTTAGATAAAAAACGGCTACGCGATGGTTTCCAAAATACCTAATAGTTTATACTTACCTATAAAATATAAATCCAACTTTTTATTAATTTGTTTACCCGACTACGGCGAAGAAAAAAGGAGGGTTATGATTTTGACCGGTTTGTATGTATGTTCATCTGTTCCCTCCTATCTTCTAAACCACTCATCACAATTTGACAAATGAGATATCGTTGGAAGCGTTTTGATCGTCCGCTGGTTATAGGCTATATAACGTCACATTAAATTAAAAATGGCGCCCTCTAGAGGACATAAAGTAAGGAACTATTTAAAAAAAATTGTTTAATCGTACCATGTCAGGTATCAAATGAAAGGGCTTAATGAGCACATTTCAAAAATATATATATTATAATCCCAAAAGAATTAAAAAAAAAGTACCTAATAAAAACCTAATAATTTGTCTGTCTGGGGTGTCTTGTTTATACGTTTTTAGCCGTAGTTGGGTTTTAGTTTTTATTACTTTATTTTTTATTTTAAGTATAGATAAAAATAATTTGGAAAAACTTTTATAAAATATTTGAGCCATTGAAGCTTGTCTGTAGTCGAACCCTATATCAAAGACTCACTGATCCCGAAATAGCTCAGCATAAGTTCCACATCGTTGGATCAGAGCTGAACAGAGCAATAAGGCAATAACCGCAAAGGTTATATGCAATAACGAGCGTCGGATCGACCGCCGAGAGTTGCCGAAGTAGCCCGAACGCGATTGACACCGATACCGGCTTCATCTGGTTTGAACTGCTTCCGAAGTAAAAATGTTATTGATGAATATCAGGTCGGTGAGGTTTATTTATTGGGGTCAATCAGATTTTTCTGAAAGTCAGAAATACGTTTTTGGTACATTTCAACGTGGTTTCTGTAACTTATAGGGTAAACCTACATAGCAATCATGCTAATGAAAACAAATAAAAAACGCAATTAATTATTTTTCTTTTGTTTCAGGTTTCATAAAGTCTACAAATGAGCTCTTGTTACCTTGAGTGTAAGTAAAAAAAATCCTTTTTATTTAGAGTTACCTACTAAGAAAACAGATATTATGTTCAACCCAAAAAAAATGCTTAAATACTTTTAAATAAAAAAGTTAGAATGACAAGTCTGAGAAGTTGTGACAAGTTTGTCATTTCTCTTTATGAAACTGCACGTTTTTTAAATTGGATTCTCGAATGGATGAAAATGAAAATAATGGATGATTTTATGCCCGTCCTTTGAATCGCATTTGTCGGTGACAGTTTATATTGTCACGTACGTTAACGACATGTTTGTTGACATGTTATCGTATTTTTTGTAAAAATAAAGAAGATTTTATCTTTTTATACAAACGCAAACGAAATACATTTTCAGCAATCTGGTAAAACTTTACTGAAGGTACACTCAGCGATAAAAGTCGAATTTAACACACTGCTACTTGCGCACATCATTTAAATTGACACAAAATTATTCGATACATTGTATTTATTCAGCCTTTCATCTCATAACTAAGAGTTAATATTCTTTTAATCTAACATATGTTCTGATTTTAATTAAATATTTAAGTCAAAAAATAAAACAAAAAAAAATGAAGTATAACTTGACTTTTGTCGCTGACTGTACGAACCCAGTTTTTTCTATATCAAATTCCATGCATGCATTTATTTAAATAAATAACTTTAAATGCAAGTTCAATATGTAAATCTAGAATAATTCCAGTACCACAGCAGAATAAAAATATACACAATTAAAGCTAGCTCGGATTTTTATTTTTATCGTCAAACAAAGAGAGAGAGGAGACAAGAAAGTCATGCTATCTCATACATTATGTATAAAGAATATTTAATAAGTTTAGTCATACCGCTAGAACTTTAATTATGGACAAAAGTAAATGCAATTTTATAGTCCGCTGCATTTTCTTTTATTTCCTTTTTAATGGCTTTTTTAAACGAAACGTTAATGGGTTTCGGAATTGGAAAGACGTTAAGGCTAGGAATTCTTTTGTTGTATGCAAGCAGTTGCTTTTCTAATAGAACGAAATATTTTTGTCATTGTCACTGTATTTGCCTGTAAATGTAAAATTGTTACGATTATAGCTTTTATAAAAATCATCCTGAATCCTAGAGCATTGGTGCCCCAAGTGGTAACAGCCGCGATTTACTAGTTATATGTCGTGGCACAGGCACTTACTTTGTGTAAAATTAACTCACCACCACTGCTCTCAGAACGGTGAAGGAAAACATCGTGAGGAAACCGGCATTTCTAGAAAAAATCGAAGACATGTGACATTCACCAACCCGAACTGGGCCCACTACCTGTCACAGAAAGAGGAATTATGTTTCCCAGCATTGGGAACATTACAGGTTGATTATCCTGGGTACTAGACAGGATGTTTCTATATCAAATTAATTATATAATTATTTATAATATTAATATAATTATTAATTATATAAGTTATACTGCCCGTTCTCTCTATAAAACAAAAAAGGTATAAATGTGATATAATATCTCCCAGGACCATAATATTAATAAAACGATGTCAACATGACGCGTCTTCGTACAAAATACAACCAAATTTTATAGACACGTTATTAAAATCGCTGCTCATACTAATATCAGTAATATCACTCACAACCCACATGAACTTAATCGCTCCATACTTTTTAATCTCCACTTTTATAAGGGTAAGGCCATAAATTGTAGGGTAACAAGGGTTTACCCTGTGCACAGAAACCATTGTGTAGCAGATCGTAATTAAGCCAGTAACATTTGGTGCTCGTTCCTTATATTAATTTTAATTAAAACTCCTAAAACGTTTTGTCTTCGGGTAAAGAATGGAATTGTGACGTAACGAGGGTAACTCGAGAACTAGGCAGGATTATATTTTTTGGAAAGTCAATTAGTTTGCGCGTTTAGTGACTTTTTGCAAAGAATCGTGGAGGAAAGGACCGTCATTAATTTGGGAAAGTTGGGTTATAAGATGTTGTTAAAAATTATGAGCTTTTACGCACTGGTTTAAGTCGGCCATTTTTTAAGGTCCAAGAATGCCTTCACAAAATAAATAAGTAAGAGGGTTAAATTGTGATCAGTTTTGGCTAGTGCTCACACACGCTATTGCTGAAAATGAGGTCCTCGGTTCGATTCCCAGGTCGGAAAAATTGTAATTGGGTTTTTCCACCTGGAAGCAGCCCGGAGTCTGGATTCGTGCCCGATTGATGGCAATAGGCTCGCCGCCTATTACATGGGACTCAAACAAAACTAGTAAAATGCGGGTGTACTATAGGTACACGTCTACCTTACCCTTCGGGAATTCAGGGGCGATGTTATGCTATGTTTTGGTCAAAAGAATTTCACGTATAATGAAAATCTCAAAATATTAAAAAAAAATGGACTTAATCAATAATGTTAAAGTACTAATTTCAAGATCAATACCAAAGTCGCACATTTTCTTTTTCTTTTTTTTTTTTTTTACAAATCACCCCTAATACCGACTCTCGTTTTACCAGAAGGTCGGTAGATAGGTAATGAAATCAAATAACTTTAGTTGCATCCTCGTCCCAAAGGAAACCTTTATCTATACATAAAGGTCTGCTTTCCATAATTTTCTACAATTCACTATCTTTTGCGAAGATTTACGACCCTCTATTTTTTTTTACCTTATCTTTTACGACGAATAAAGTTCCGTGCGCGTCTGTAAATATAATAATAAAGAGTATCTCTTGCATTATGCAGACTGAATACAGGAGTTTATTTAGGACACGTTGATCTGGGAATACGAGAAAAATATGGTGTGACAGCTTTATTTCATACAACGCAAGTTATACTGTTGCAAAAACGTTTTCTCGAGAAAGTTATCATCTCACAGTGACAGCGGAGGACGCATATATCGTAATAAATTAACATGAAGAAAAGTTTTGCTTTTGTTTTGTTTAAAATCCGAGTCGAGCATACCTACAAGTGCATTGTCATACATCACTATTGCGGGGATACCGGGGCCCTTGGCAACAGGCAAATGAAGGAACATGGGTGGGTTTTAGTCAGTAAAAGACTGACACGCCCTCCCGCTCCGCCCAGAGCAAGAGAAGTCATTTGATGATTTCAATCCTCCAAAAAAAAAAACTAACGTACTTCGCTAATAAGCAGTAGAACTAAACTATCTCATCATGTGCAGGCAACGGGCGTGACGGCTCTTAGAGATGATTAAACATTATTAAATTTGTCTGTTTCAGTTTGGATCAATAGACGTTTGTAAGACTATTGTTCCATTATCACCAGACATATAAATACAATAATGCTAGGTATAAATAATATACTACAATACACTTACACCAAAAATTCAACAAAGACTTCCCTTCACGGAAAAGTTTTGATACCTTTTTGTCTAGACCGCGACCACAAAGCTTATGCACAGACATAAACTTTAAATCCTATATTTTGCTGCTTGTGGTTTTATTGCAGTTGCATTCAAAACAAGGTTTTTATTTGTCTAAGTAAATCATAAAAACACGAATTCCAGGTACCTACCTACTGGTATATGCAAGTTTACATTTATGACCTCATTTAATTTTTGTAGCACGAAACGGGAATGAAACTCGTTAAAACGTCATTTTCAATTACAATAGTTTAAAACGAATACGGAAAACTGAAACAATTTAAATGCTTCCCATTTTAAAGAATCAACTTACTTACGTCATCATGAAGTGAATTCAATTTGTAGTCGGTATTTCAATGTTCTGATTCCTTTTAAAATTGATTTTCCTTTGTATCAGATTTTGCTGGGCGATAAAATGTTCGGAGCAATGAATCATTCACAATTATTACTGTTGCACAATTTATTGATGAATGTCATTTGGAGAGTGACGTGTATTTCTTTCGGCTGTAATTTGATAAAAAAAACCTTTGTTTTTCGCTCAAAGCTAAAGGTAAAATGCAAACATCAATAGAATAATAAACAATATTTTTCAATTTAATTAGCTAGGAAAAAAGCAATGATAATCATAATATTGTAAGTTGCAATCATAAAAATTGTCAGCCTTAATGACTTGACAGTTTAACGAACTATAAATCTCTCTATTTAACTGGAGAAACATCCAAATATCCCGGCATAGCTATGAATACACACAAAATATACAGTATACAGCCTGTATACACACTCACAGTTTATGTTGGTCGTAATTCTCAGGCGCCGTCAATTGTTTTGTAGCGTCGAATTGTGAACATTAACATAGAAAGCAGGAAAGTTTTAACAACACGCTGAGAGGCACCTACATAGTACTCATTTGAAGTATTGTGATAACGTGAGATGGTAAATAGAGGAATAAGAAGTTCTGTGAAGTTTAAAATGATTATGCTCACATCTCAGAACAATTATTTCAACTAAAGGCTCTTACATACTGGCGCGACTTGTCGCGCGACGCGACGCCGCCGCATTGTTCACCGTGAAGTTTCTCAGAAATTGTTTTGTTAAAAGTGGCGTCGCGCGACAAGTCGCGCTAGTATGTAAGAGCCTTAACCCAAAAAATTTAGTAGCTGCAACCTAGATAATGTCGTCTTGAACATAATGAGTGACATAAGCATCAAGCAGGTGCATACTGTGCAGTCAATAGCCTGACTAACTGGCTTATCCTTTCACCATAGTGCCTTTGAACTTTTTTGTGCGCCTCATGCCGGGAGCAAAAATAAGCAGAGTATAATGTAATTTCAAAGATTTATTTTCGACTAGCTGCGCCCCGTGGTTTCACCCGCATAAGTCTCGATAAAGGAGAAAGACATAGGTGTCTTTCTCCATGTCATGATCTACCCATGTGCCTTCATCCAAATCCGTTCAGCCGTTTTAGCGTGGAAGCGTAACAAACAAACAAACTTTCACATTTATAACATTAAAGTATGGATTACGCTTGATCGTGTAAAGTCAGATACTAGATTTGCGGTGAATTTAAATAGATAGATAGATAAAACGTTTATTTGGTGCATATAAAAGACAACACAACATACAAAAGCACGGTTAAATAATAACTATACATTAATCAATAGCTACAAAGTGCCAAAATACAAAAAAATACAAAAGAAAACAAGACACAGCGAGAAAATATAAAATAAAACAATAAAAAAACATCATCATCATAATATAAATAATAAAACATCATCTCGAATTATAATTTTCACCAAACCCTACGCTGAATTAATTAAAAGTGGGATAACCGTTCCATTAACTCAAGAATATGTTGAAAATTAAACACAATTATAACACGCTGCGATCAGAGAACACAGTTATCTTCACAAACAGTTACGAGTAGAAGTTAAATTTAATTATATTGAGGAACAAAGTTTTCCGAAGTTAAATCAAAGCGCTGTTTATAAATCGACAGGAGTTTAATGTTTATTGTTCTCTCGATTTTAATTTTGTTCCAGGATTCATACGTGGTAGGATGTATGTAAAATCATTTGACGTTTCCATAGACGTCACATGAAGATTTGCATGAGCAGTTCAAGTCGGCAAGCAACGGACAATAAACTTTGTGTTGCAGGTTTAGCGGTATGAGGAACAGTGCGAAGTTCACTCATCCACCATAGAAAAGGGAGGATCCTCCAACCAAACGGGTGTTGTGTCTGGCGGGCAACTGCCCAACGATTGATGTCGGGTTCTTGTATATATGTCCACTGCACGGTAAACTTTTATTGCGCGATGCAGGATTTATGTGACGTCTGTCTGACGTCAGGTCTTTGATGCGTAGTTCGCATGTGGCGATGTAGATAACGCCACACAGGTATCATACGTAGTAGGTTAAAGAATTTACCTAGGTAAATAAGTTGCTCATAAACATCCCAATAACTTCAAGGCAACATTTTGATTGAAACACAAATGAACCACAGACCAAACATATCTCTTCAATATTTCTTCATCAACTCCCGCCATCAACCCTTCGCCATTAATCAAGCAACTCTAATTGCAAGTAATTTGCCGAAGCACGCAATTATACGAGCGACTTGGAACTTCTATGCTCTATGGTCTGGCCCGAAGTGGTCATCAAACGTTCATTTCACAGGTTATTACGATCCATCCTTTCGTTTGCCGCTCTGCCGCGACAGTGACGCATGGTCTAATTTATATACTCACAACATTTACTTTGCGGACCAAAACATCTTTAATCCTAGTGAAATAAAGCCCAATTCTGTCTGTTTATCTGGAGGTAGAAGTTTATATGCCACTCTCAGCGAACCCATTGTCCCCGCAGATATAAAACTGTGACAGGCGGCTAGTCGAGTGAGTTCTTCACGCCGTGATTTATATTAAGCCAGAAATGTGCGTGTATTCCCGTTCGTCCCACTAGCGTCGTCGCACTGGTGGGACGATCGGGAATTTAATAAATTATATTAAATTTATTCCCGCTCGTCCCACTGACTTTCTCAGAGGGACGAACGGGAATAATTTTTAATTTAATTTTTAATTCCCGTTGGTCCCACTGAATAATTTGAGTCTGGTTGTTGTTCAATTTTAAACTTATTTATCCTAACTAATACTATAAATGCGAAAGTAAGTTTCTTTGTTTATTTATACCATACTTATACCATACTGTAGCCTTGTAATTGTATGAATAATCAACTATCGGTGTGCCAAATTTCATCCAAACCCTATTAGAGGCATAATACTAATGATTGAAACACTATCGTGAATTCATGCCAGCCTAGTACTTTTTGTTAGGTTATTGTGTAGAAATTGTGTAGAAGGTGTTGTGAATAGAATATCGTACCGTACGCGTTAAATTAACTATCTGTCATTCAAATTCTATAAGTTAGATAAAACTAATTATTGAAATACTATCCTGAATTCATGCAAGCCTAGTACTTTTTGCTAGGTTATGTATAAATTGTGCACAAAGTGTTTTGCACAGAATACCGTCTTGTGTGTATGCAACCAACGTACTACAGAAATAAAAAGTATCCTATGTCGTAACCCAAGTCATGGTCTATCCATGTGCCAAATTGCATCTAAATCATTTTAGCCGTTTTAGCGTGAAAGTGCACCATAAATAAACAAAGAAACTTACTTTCGCATTTATAGTGTTAGTTAGGATAAATAAGTTTAAAATTGAACAACAACCAGACTCAAATTATTCAGTGGGACCAACGGGAATTAAAAATAAAATTATAAATCATTCCCGTTCGTCCCACCGAGAAAGTCTGTGGGACGAGCGGGAATAAATTTAATATAATTTATTAAATTCCCGTTCGTCCCACCAGCGGACGACGCTAGTGGGACGAACGGGAATACACGGAAATGTGTGGATAATTAATTTTTTTGGTTAAAGGGCTCATAAAACGCAGGATCGGCTTATCACTTTTTATTATTATTTTGTATAACAACAAAATTCTAATCTAGGTGGTGAATGTCTACGGCTTAACAAGTGAACCCCAAACGTCTACGCCGTAGACATATAGCTACGAGCGTAGCATATCGCATATCGCCTTTACGTTCACTAATTATTTTGATGTTTTCACTTTTGTTTCATAGGTACATTTAATGGTACTCAATAATTAACTAAAAATTAATATTTCATTGTGTTCTACAAACAATGATTAACCAATCAACATACAATCATGATGCTGATGCTTCATCATGTAACCAAGGCTTTAAATATAGAATCGCCTCTCTCCTATCAAATTAACTCTGCTGCATTGCAATCGATCATCTAAATTGAGAAATTAGGTTGAAAGTATATTTAGCAGCTGTTTTAAAATCAGGTCAAAGGTGAACTATTCTGTATTAGAAAATGTGGACGCAATATTGGGATGATGAAAATATTTCAATTTATGTAATTGAAATCCTAACTGCCTAACTATCCTAACTAATATTAAAAATGCGAAAGTGAGTTTGTTTGTTTGTTACGCTTTCAATCTAAAACGGGTGAATGGATTTGGATGAAATTCGGCACATGTATAGACCATGACCTAGGTTACGACATAGAATACTTTTATCCCGGTAGTACGTATCCGTGGGATAATTTTCGACCTCCACGCGGGCGAAACCGCGTGCAAAAGCTAGTTCAACAATATGGAAAACTCAAGAGACTTTTGCTTGCTTTTATTTAGTTTGGAAATTGTGTCTCCACTATGGTATATTCCCGTGACAACGAACAGAATAAACACTCCATGTGACGTCACACGGTACGAAACAGTTGATCATCACGTTTCGATAAAGCTCGATTTATTCGCACTCCCACGGGTAAAATAAACACACCCACACAATAACAATATTTTTGTATTCACATGGCTTCCAACTCGAGCGATCCCGAAGCATTAAGCCTCGTGCAAACTGGCGCGACACCGGTCATTGTTCTACTGTGAAGTTTTTCAGAAATTGTTTTGTTAAAGTCGCGTCGCGTCTTTAAGCCTTTATGTTATGTAAATGAACGAATATATGGAGTAATATTGTAGTGATTGATAACTGCAATCTATGGTATTTCTTCGTCGGAAGATAGAATCATGAAACTAAGAAAATATGTCCCTTGGTGGTACTTGTGCGGTCACGCGCATAAATACCTTGCTCATAACTCAAAAGCGCTTGTCGTGAGATAAAAAAAAGAATCTTTATTTCGGATAAGAAACATCCATATGGGTTAGTAAACAAAAAGACAACTTATACCTATGTTAGTAAACTTATTATCTATTTGGTAACAAGGCTGTTGTTTGAGATACATCTCGGAGTTGTATGTACAACATCACCTAATAACGGAGACTCGTACCGCCTCGCTATGGTCTTCAGGATGGAGTTGGAGCTCACCCGCACTCTGCAGAGCATGAGGCAAAAAATAAAAAAATAAATGATAAAAATTATAACTTTGGGAAAAGATTGATTTCATTCAAATATGGGTTTGAAAATAATTTATGTTCATAACTCCATAAAATATCTAAGAATACTTTAGAAGAAAATCACTTTTGAATCATGCGTAAGTGTAAAGGTCGGTTTAGACTAACCGAACATAGAACCAGAACAAGAGCTAGAGCATTGTTTTTGTGATATTCTTCACATTTTAGTAAGACGAGACCAACGAAGGAATGTTCTTTCCCTACTTTTTTTTTACACAAAAAGAATTTGGTAGAGTTGGGATAGAATGTGCATTCGCTCGTTTGGTCTAACTCGACCTCAAGGTATATTCCGGAAATACGTCACTGATTTGACTAACTTGGGCACTAGCGCCTCCTAGCGGCGCTCGACAAAGTCTACAACATAACGCTCGACCGTAGTTAAGTTTGTCGGTGGCGGTCAACCAGTGAACACGTTTAGAAACTGTCGCGCATTTTGTATAGTTGTGTCGTGATTAATTTGATCTTAAATTATATCTTGATCTGAACTGCAAACGGTTTTTCTATTTCCACATCACACCTTTCTGATACATGCTGTAGTTCCACTAACATCTAGCAATATCAATATCAGTAAATCATCAGTACGTCTAGCAATATCAGTAAAACTAATACAAATGTGATACTAACCCCTAATATAAATCCAAAGTAAACAGCGTACCAAACTACCAACATCCTTCCTTATCCATGACTTACTAGAAACTACAGCGGAATGAAACTCCCCTATGTTTATGTTGAAGTTTCTACACCCTTTGTATAGGATTAAACTTTGAATTTATCTGGCAAGTTCGACCTCTAATAAGGCTGGAATGACATTGTAAAATAAATTGAATTTAGACTAGATGTAAAAGGACCGAGATAATTTTATCTTTAGTTAATACAAGCTCTTTCCCGCAACTTCGTCTACGATCCAGGATGTCTCGCTTAACAAACAAACAAACTCACTTTCGTATCCTAATCCTAACTAATATTATAAATATGAAAGTGCGTTTGTTTATTTTTTTGTTACGCTTTCACGCTAAAATGGCTCAACCGATTTTGATGAAATTTAGCACAGAGGTAGACCATAACCGGGAATAGGACAAAGGATACATTTTATCCCGATATTCCCACGGGATCGAGACTTACGTGGGTAAACCCGCGGGGGGCAGCTAGTTTATAAAATTAGTAAGGATAACTATTACTACTAATTTTTTTTTTTACCATTACGGGAAAGCTCTTGGCCTGCATCTGACCTGATGGTAAGTGATGATCAGGCCGTTGAGAAAGCGAAGGTGGAAGCTAGCTTCACCCCGAATCCTCACCCAAAGAGGAACTGGCTATCTTACCTACAACTGCCATAACACAACAATGAAATAGATAAAACTCCTTCAACATTGAAAAAACAATAAATGTGCTATCTACAACACTACCCCTCTCTTTATTGTGTTATAAACTGGTATCGTGCAGACAATCTGCAAAAACCTGATCCCATTTAACTTTCTCCTCGATGACTGCTATAAAAGCCTTTCAAACGAAAGAATGGATTACGGAGAACACAAAAAAGAACTAAACAATAAATACATAAGCCTACAACACAAAGAAAAAACTGGCTCGATAAATGTTTAGGTACTTGTTCTAAGTATAAAAAAGTATTTTTTTAAAACAGACTGAAAAACCACAACTGAAAATAGAATAAATATTTTTTTGTGTTTTATCATTTCTCATTCTAAATTAACAATATAATTTGTATATATTTTTACCCGACTGCGGGGTAGCCAAAAAAGAAAGATGGGAGCTTTTTTTTTAAACCTTACATTTCGGCGCCAAAAATCCGACATTTTGATTTAAATTTTTTTTAATATGCCCAATGCACTCGCGCAATAAAGACGAATCTAACTACGTATCATTCAAAATAGGTTCAACCGCTTAGTATTTACGAGGGAACATAGAGACGAACACACATACATACAGGTCAAATCCATAACGCTCGGGATTTTTGGCTTCACCGCAGTCGGATAAAAAGTCGAGATTTGCGATTTTTCTCTGATTTCCTTATTGGCCTGTCGAGCGTTCGCCTAACAAGGACTAATTTGCCCTGTCACCGGCTACTAACAAGACTAACAATCGTCCTTTCTTTGTTCACAGATTCCCAGCTTCTTCTCTAACGCTTGCTTTATTGGAAAACAACAAAAGTTACAACAAAGTTAAAACTGCTTCACTAATTACGTTCAATTCGCCTTCACAGTGTTCTGCTCTGTTTAATAGTCGATGAAATTCCAAACTAATTTCTCAAACTTTGAAGATTGAGACAAATGTAAATATTGAAGAGCAGTTTAGACGCTTAGCAATCGACCGCTCGTTATGGTTGCCCTCTGAATTATTAAGGCTGTCTGAATAACTATTCGAAAACCCTCAAAGCTGCGGCTGACACATTAGTGCTTCCAAGTTCTAATATCCTTACTTAATGGAATTTCATCGACCCTAAAGTACGAATAACCGAGTGAAACTAACACGTCAGTGTACAGTGAAAAGTGAAATGCATGTGGGTGTTCGGATTGTGTGCGTTCATTAGCGTAGCGGGAGCGTTTTAAGTAAAGCTGGGTGTGGAAAGCCACGGCGTCGTCGGTGGAGGGTCGCGGGGCGGGCGGGGCGGACGATCCCGCGCCCTCGCCCGCGCCCGACGCGGAGGCCCCTGTGCGCCGGCGCCGCCACCGCCCGCTTTATCGCCGCCTCTTCCACTATGTCCGCACCGCGTGGACTGGCGTCAAGTTTGCATTAGGTATGGTATTCATTCTAACCTCTAACTTTTAACAACATCAACTCATTAATTTATGGTACATGCAACTATGCTCTATGGCCTAATTGCACCACGAATCAATAAATGTGTTTACCGCTGAACGAATTTAAAACATCGTTATTTAAAACGGTACAACACCAATTACATGAATTAAAGATTAATATTGACAATTTTGTTTTATACAATTTAATTAAAACATACATGGAACAGTGAACTGCCTTGCATACTTCCTCTCACAGAACATCGTATCGTTATCTATCGTTTGAAGATGACAAGGACAGAATGATGTACGTTTGGCGTTAAATTCATTAAGTAATTGTGGTGCAAGTGAACCTAAGTCTTCAACTTTTTGGTATAATAACATGCTTATCTTATGCATACGCAAGTGTACCAGTAGCAAGGAAATTGGCTTCGCGTAAGAAAAGCATTACATCACATTATAAACAAACTTATACATTAAACTTTCAATGTGCCTAATTAAAATAGTTCACAGAACAGAGTGCATCTCTTGTACCGTACCTATTATTATGCAATTTATGCATAGTAGGTATAATACTTCAATCTTCTACGCTACGGCGCTCAGAAACTTTCCGTCTTATCTTTACTAAAACCCGAGTTTCAACGAAGCATATTCGGGGAACCTCGTAAGTAACTTAGAATGCCTGTTTATAAAACTCGGGCGTAGGTACAAAACTGCCTCTGAACAAAAGTTATTCGGGCCGCCGTAATATGGGACAAAGCTAAGCATTTAGTCGAAATTTCTCGAAATGAATTTTCAACTTTACACTTGGTCGAATATTCGTAAGGTCGCGACGAACATTAGCGTAAGAAACGTCGACGTCTTTGATGTTCAGAACGTTCCCTTTCGGCTTTTACTGTACGCTTGAGAATATTATAGACGACTAAGTTTTTGAAGAGCTGAAAGTTATACCGAATGGATGTATTTGACACCAAACTTGAAGAGTTTTATACTCTGTGAAATAATTTTTGGGACAATATTGTGAACTTTTCCGTTGATAAAATATAACCAATATTTTACCAACGGAAAAGTCCCTGTTCCTGCAGAATAAACAACAATAACTCACGATTATCTAATGAGGGTTAACAGATGACATTGAATTTTACTTCCTAAGACCGGTATACTTATAACCTTTCTGGTAATCCTTTCGAACTCTTTGGCCTGAGACATAATGTTAAGACTGTTTGCCGAATCAAATAAACCAAACCCTAAACATGAAACTTTTAGTATGGAAACGTAAGAAAAACGTAAAAAACTGTTACAAGGTGATTGGTATAAGAGCGTTCATTCTAAAAGTTGGCAACGTCGCAAATAGCTGTCAAATATTTACCTCTATCAAATATTTTTATTCAATATTTTAGTTCACTAGTTAGCCATTTTTCATATTTCCATACAGTATTATTATATTTTTCATATTTCCATACATTATTATTATTATTATTATAGTAGTATTGCCAAATTACCATAAAAGCGAAATATTTGACATCTATTTGCGATGTTCCCTATTCAGAATGCTCTTTATAAAAACTTTTGAAACAAAATTGTTTATTTATCTTTACTACAAAACCGTACTTACTTGGAATTATTGGAATAAGGTGTTCCAATAATTCCAAGTACGTACGGTTTTGTAATTTGAAAATTTCGTACGTAGAATTACGAGACGGTAAACCTCCAAATGATATTTATTATCAGGTTGGAAGCGGAGAGCAGAATTTATTATGCGTACATAATCCAACGTGTTAAATGTGCCGCGAAGGTAGATAGCACTTCTCAAGTCAGACATAAACTAGCAAACAAGGAAACGTTTAATAATGTTTGGTATTGTAAGAAAATAGGAGAGTAGGGGAGACATCGTTTAAATCACTAATGGATTATTCAATAAAAGAGATTCGTGTATTTTTCTTATATTACAAAAAATAACGGGGTATACTGCATTTATGCTGAATCATCATTAACCAATTGTAATTATTTTCATGTCCCCGAAACGATCAACTGCCATCAATTTCAATTGTACTAATATTGTTAATCTATTCGAATGCATTTGGTAGACTATCAATATTATAAATGTAAAATAAATGAATTTGAATTTGAATTTGAGTATCAATGTTTATCAATCACTTAAAACTTTACAATAGCAATTAATCGTTTCGAGGACCCTTAGAATCATCGTAAAGAGTAAACAAGTGTTGTAATATTACGAATATGACTGTGGACAGGCGCCGATTTTCTCATCCCTAATAAAATTAATCGAAAAAAATGAGAGTAAACAAAAAAAAAATTGTAGGAATCTAGCTTACGTTTAGTATAAAACTAGTAAATTCAGGGAAATTAATATAGTTATTAACATTGAGCACCAACTTAAATTGTCCGTTTATTCAAATCAAAACTGGCACTCTTGGACGGTTCTTTGAAATGGCTGTAACGCAGCAAATTGACGTAGAGTGTCAATTTGCATAACAATTAATTTCCCTGAAAGTATATAAAATACAGCAATAACATATAACAACAAAAACAAAAACATCAAAAATCCCTAAGACATAACTTTATTCGTCTGATAAAAATAAGATATCTCAACGGTTACTTACGATTGGTCCCTTGTTATCAGAGAACCCACCCTTTATTATACACAGTACAATAACCGGGTAGTATAATACTTTTATAAGAAATAAACTCACTGAAATATGTTCCTGTAGAAAATTGTGAGACGGAAAAGTATAATTTTTTTTTCCTGGTTATGAAAAGTCTATATATCGTCTTTTTTCTTTGTCGTTCGGTGGCATACGTTTACCTCTCTGTGGGATTGATACCTCAGACTAAATAAAAAACCAAGACAGAGCTACAAACAATACAGTGAAGCATGCCCAAACTAAACCTATGCTCTGTGCAAACACACTCACGCGCACATTTACAACCATTTACAATCAAACTACACCTCACTAAATGCACACATGTTTACGAAACCGGCCTCACATCATGTTGACAGCGCTGTCTTGCTTTTTTTATTTGGTCTGAGATCGATACAATAATTTTTAAATTCAGTGTTGTTTAGAATATAAAATGAATTTCAACAAACGTTTTTGAAATAAGAATAAATACTGTGGTAAGGCCGCGTTCACACCAGATGTAACGCTCGCTCACAGTGACAGCTGTCAGACTGCGGGTGGCGTTGTTATTTCAAGAATGTTTACTAACTTGACGCTCACAGTCAGGTGATGCGTTTGTCCTTAATAGTTTTTATAGCGTCCATACTACCATAAAACAAATACGTTTTAAAACCATATGACGCATGAGAATTCGTAAGGTTCAACCTTAAAACGATGGTGTCGCCACTTGGCACATAAAATAATGGCGTAGGTCGCACACTCATCGAACGCCACGCGATTAGAACCGATAACAGTTATTGGCCTACGTGGTCGTAACGCATTATTACTGTACGTGGTCTAAAGTACACTACGTACTTCGTCTTAGTTCGGGGAAAGTCGTTTACTTCGTTGGCAGAAGTACTTTGGGTAAATGATTCGTACGTAGGCACAGTAATAAATGCCCTCATAAATAATTTTCTTTGCGAAACTAACAACATTATGTAGGTAATGAAACTAGTGAAATGAAATGAAATTGTTTATCCTGTAAATGGGATATCGGAATCACTGTTACACGCCATATTGAAAAAAACTTTAATTTCGGAAGTCGGTGGCAAAAAACGGAAATTGAAAAGCAAAGACACCGACTTCCGAAATTAAAGTTATTTTTCACTTTTTTAGTGTTTTTTTTGGAAGTCGGTTGTTTTTTTTTTTGGAAAAGTTTTTATTTTTCACTTTTTAGTTGTGGTACCTACCCCACACAAATCCGAATACCACTACATGCTATGAAAAAAAAAAAAATTAAGAAGTCGGTTAATAACAGTGAAGGAGTCAAACAGGATATCGTCTAGATAAACTAAGTGGGGAAAAAATACGTAGGTAATATTGAAGCTAACTCAAAAACTACGCAAGCAAAGTTAATAAAATGTATATGGGACCACCTCGGAAGCATGACCTACCAAACAAAATCAAAATCGATTCATAATTGGCGGAGTAATCGCGTAACAAAAAAAAAAAAAAAAAAAAAAACATACAGACGAATGAGAACCTCCTCCTTTTTGAAGAAGTCGGTTAAAAAATAAAAAATCTGCCAGATGGATTGGACATAATTAGACTACTCCTGAGAAGAAATGGCGAAACAAACTCGAGAGTCAAAGTCTCTTTTAAAGTCCAGACATAATATTGGTATCATGTGACACGAGTCTAATGATAAAAAATTATAAAAATATAAACAAATGTGGGTACATCTCATCTATAAAAAAAAACCCATGTCTATAGAGTTTTAAGATAGAGTAAACGACGATGTTTGTGCTAGTATTAACTGTGTTTTTCTATCTTCTTGCATTATATGAATAACCAAAATGTTAACAATATAAATATTATATGAAAAAATCTGCACTACAGTGTCCCACCTCTCTTTTGTCTTAACAGATTTTCAGACTGCCTGAGGACAGAAAAATCCTCTATCAATCTCACACTCAGAGCCGTAACATTAAACGTAGCCAAAAAAATCCAAACATGGATTATTAATCCATACAAACGACCAAAACGATTAACTTTATGCGTACACTTACAACCGTTTCCATAAAACCGGCTTACCGAGTATCGACGTTACACAAAGTATTAAAATAACTCTATATATTCAGCAAACGTAGCGCTTTCATCATTGTTACATTAGGCCCTCATAACCATAAAAAGTGGAAGGGAAATAGTAAACTCGGTAGGCCTTACTAGCTCGTAATGTTCAACGTTATTAGCTGTTATATTAATAACTAGCTGTGCCCCGCGGTTTCACCCGCGTAGGTCTCGATCCCGTGGTAATGTAGGGATAAAACGTGTCCTATATCCTATTCCAGGTCATAATCTACCCGTGTGCCCATCCTCTCCTCTCTAGAGTAGGGAAAGTCGCGGCGCGGCGTCGAACGGTTCGCGTATTGCATTTTAATACTCGTGATAACTTCAAAATTAAATGTCCGATTCGAATGAATTAAAAAGTATTTTACTACTACATATATACCCTTGATGTTAAAACTATTTATTTGAATAAGAATTCATATTATGTTGGTTAAATTCCTTCGCAAATAATGCATTAATTTCGAACAAATTTGATTACCATAAAAAAGGTTATAGTGGTAATCTTAAAAGATAGACATATGCTGTCGCAGATTTTTTTTAGAACTTTTAAAGAAGAACAATTCCACCATATTTGCGTAACTTTAACCGTTTACGCAGCGCACGCAGCGGAAGCTCTCACAATGGAATATTTTTTCCCGTTTTTGCAACATTTTTCATTTATGCTCCGCTCCTATTGGTCGTAGCGTGATTTTATATAGCCTATAACCTTCCTCGATAAATGGACTATCCAACACAAAAATTTTTGATTTTGATTTTTTCAATTCCAACCAGTAGTTCCTGAGATTAGCGCGTTCAAACAAACAAACAAACAAACTCTTCAGCTTTATAATATTATAGATAATATACTGCAAAACGTTGGGGTGTTAATCAAGGGGTTATTCGGGGTATTATGGGCAATTGTGCTCAGATGGTAGCATAGAACCTTTTTCCCATAGATGGAAACCTCAAATTGCCGCTATTACAGACCTTGCATAGGTACTCCTGTTGTTTCTTCCACGTTCATACGTCTTCTCTGAATTAGAAAATCACTTTTAAGGATATTAGGGATCTTAGTAGATAGAATGAATACTGTTTATTACTTATGTTCACCATCCAAATTACAGATATAAATGTTACAAAAGGTGACACAATGGCAGTCTTGTCGCTAAAAGCGATCTTTTACAGCACGCTTAACATGACCACAATAAAAACGACATATAAAAACCCATGACACAAATATTTCCTTATTTCTCTTTCCTACTCCATCATCAGACCCTCATCACCGAGAGTTGGGTATCCAGCATATACCAGGTGATGCTGCAGCATCAGTTCAAGGTTACTGTATTCTTTTCATATCATTGAAGTAACAGAATTCTAAATTTCGAATCGTTCAGACCTTTGGAAGATGGTCACATCCATTCATCAACTTGAAAAGGGCTGATAATCTTCAAACGGCTGAACCGATTTTCTTGAATCATAGCTAAGAACACTATCGATCAAGTCACCCTACAAACAAAACAAAAAAAATCAAAATCGGTTCGGCCGTTTGGCAGCTACGATGGAACAGACAGACACACAGATATACACGTTAAACTTATAACACCCGTCTTATTCCGTCCGGGGTTAAAAATAAATTTATGGAAACTGAAAACAATTTAAAGAAAGAGCCACATGCATATAAAACGACCACACTATCCTTTCCATGCCTCATAAAGTCGCAAATATTTAATCAATATCGAAAAGAGCACAAAAATATTTCAAAAGCCTGTCTGGTACACAGAGTAACCGAATATCTAGGTTACCTTCGACCCATCTAAGTGATTACTAGAGTCACTCGGCAAACCTGAATCAGTTCAAGAATATTGGGTTTCTCCTGAATAGATTGAGTTTGATAAAAATGATATTCACACTTTTATTTTTGGTCTTAAAAGATCTAGATGAAAATATATTTCGCTGTCTTTTATAAAATAGGGAAATAGTAGATCATAACTTTATAATAGTACCTCTAACAGAGTTATTACGCTTATTATAGATTTCTCCCAAGAGTACTGTATTGGTACCTAAGGACCTTCAATGACCTACATAGTCCCAGCTGACTATATTAGATTCAACGTTTAAAATCCTATTCCAAAGTGTCATCAAGAATTCTATAATAGATAATTGTTAATTACACAGTGAATTATCTGAAATCTAAAACATCAAAAATCATTATCAGCCAAACAGTAAACAATCAAAAATAAAAACGTCATCAGAATCGAGTTTAAAACGTATAAATAAAATCGAGGATTTGTCGGCATTTCGATGACAAAATGTCAATGGCGCAGTTACGACAACAAACTGCAATATGTGCACTATTTCACTCCATGTTTCATATTTCTGCGGTAGACCAATAATAATGCCAATATTTATGAATATGTGACCACAGTGCAACTATCAATTTCATGCAATGTTATAACGCTTGAAACTTTGACAGCTGTGAAATTGAAAGTATCACATTGCGAAATGTGGCGTTGTAAGACTGTAGTTACGTAGACTGTGATCACGTTTTATGGACAATAGGTAGGTAGTATAAAATTACAGCATCCAATCAAAAGTTTAAGAGAGTTTTAGAGCACAAGTTTTGTATATTGTGTGCCTCGGGACTTTAAAACAAAAAGGTTTTATATCAATCAGACAGTTTTGTATCAATCCCGAACAAACAGAAGTTTATTGAATAGATTTTATGTATTGTAACATAAATACAGATGTAAAATACGTTTTGTAATATCGCGAGATAAAAATAATAAATCTACAATGTATTAGCGCGAGTATTTTACTAAGAAATACGTAAACGAGCCGGTTTCTTCAATTTATTATTGTATTTTATTAATGTTACGAACGAAGAAGAATCAGTATTTTCTTTCTGTTCTTAGACAGTTGTTTGTTTTTCTGATGAGTATAACAATCTGTTACTTCCTACATAGAGTAAACAAAGATCAGAATGCACGGAGTAATTTTTACTTCTAGCATAAACATAAACAAACATTTACAGCAAAAACGGAAGAAGTAGTTTTTTTTTTTTTTTTGCATAATTTTTTTTATTTTTCACTTTTTATTTGTGGTACTTACCCAGCACAAATTCTTATAACACTGCTTGCTATTTAAATATCAGTGTTGACAGGAAGTTATTATAACATCATCAACGGAAAAAAGACGTATTATTGAAGCTAACTCAAAAACTAACCGAGCAAAGTTAATAAAATTTCCAATACCACATATTACTTTAAACAATATCATGCATTCGGAGGTAATAGAGGTCTACGAAATATATCTCCGACGGAGAAAGAAATAGTTTATTTTGTTTCCATCTTTTTTTCCAGTCCAAGTTTTATTTACCTTTTTCTAGTTTATTTTAGGTTGGCATACAGAATAACTAAAAGCGATTGACATATTTCCAATTTGAGAGAATTTATAATTAAATGACGCTATATCGATAGAGATGAGTATATACTACATGTACACGCTATCTAACTCTTCGAGGAATTCAGACGTGATTTAATGTAATATAAATTAATAAATAAATAATTATTTTTATTGATATAATATGTTACAGAAACTTATTTGAAGCCTCTGACTCCTGAACTAAGTGTACCTGTGTGTCAGGAGTCAGGGCCCCCTCCCATTTTATTTAGCTTAGATATAAATGTCAACATAGGAATAGACTAACTTGTGTGTTACAAAATACATTTTTTATAATAAATACAATAACAGAAATGAAAAGTATGAAAAAATATAACATATAACTGACGTAACTTATATATTACTTATATATTATGATCATAGGTATGAAAATCGTGTTTTGATAGAACCATCATGACCTAAGTGAAAAGGCGAAAAGATTATTTAAATAAAATAAGCTTCTATAACAACCTACTAATAAGTAGTAACAATAACAGGTAAACATCTTCCCCAATGTCCTTGCAATAGCGGGTAGATACTTAATTTACAAACTTTATTATACTTGGTGCCTTCGAGAAATTTCCCAAGTTTCGGTCAGTGATAAATTACTTTCATACACCAGCAATATTGTCATTGTCGGGGTATTTACATCGAAAGTCTCACATAGTACGAAATTAAGAAATTTGTAAGTTCCTTACTTACAAGTGTCTTTTTAAGCTGACTCGTAATAGTTGATAGACACGTCTGTGTATGTAACTATATACCTACTATTTGTTGTTCGCATTTTCTATGTAGGTACCCACTTACATAGTTTTATTAGTGTTTTAACGGAATTTCGCCTCTACCACCTCTACCTCTTTCGTTTTCTTACGCCGGTAGCACACCTCCGACACGAATCCATCGCTGCGAAACTGTAGTAGTTCAATCCAACTGGCTCGCGTCATGTTCGGCTACTCGAATCGGATGCGAGTAGCAGAACATAACGTTCAATTGAACTACAGCGGTTTCGCTGCTATGGTTTCACGGCGGAAGTGTGCTTCCCGCCTAATAAATAAAATAATGTGATTGATATATATGATAATAATGTGTTGATTATAAAACTTGAATTTTCTACGTTTTGCTTCCATACCATCGCCGTTGCAAGGATCAGTAAATAGTTAGCAGCTAGGAGCTGGTTTAATTAGTGAATCACTAAGAAATCACCTAGAAGGCATCAAAGCCGCAAAAATGTTTTCTTCTATTTTAAATCGAATTCGATTAATAATTAATAAATATTTAATTGACCTTTGTTTTCCTCATTTTTCCCCCTCCGCCAACTTCTGACCTCAGTTACATCACTAAGTTTTATCACGAAAATTATGAGTGAGTAAAACGTTACACGTTATTCGGTAAAAAATACAGTTCCTTTATTCCAGCCGCTATTAAAACTGTTTTTCGACCAAAATCAATGGTGTGTGAGCACTAATGGATGTCAGTTCCACAGTCGTGCGAGGAGATAAGCAGTTTACCTGTAGTAAACTACGTTTTACGTTGTTCCCAATTCAGAAAACTATCAAAAATTTCCCTCGAATTACTAAATAATTGTGCCCAAAACCATAAAAGACTCGTTTAGAAAATCTAAATTAATTCTTGTTTTATATTCTGTCCTCCATTAAGTTTAATATTAGTATCTGTCCAGAATCTTCTAAAGGCACTATTCTAAAATTAAAGAGACTGCTTTAAGCAATCATTTCAACGTAATGGTTGAAAATGGTTGAACATTTCGCCTTAGGGTTGGCACATCAGAGTAACCTCGGTGGGTCGTAAGGAATCAGTTAATTTTCACGAAGAAAGCTCTCTAAAGTATTCGACTGTAGGAACGTAAATTGTTCATTTACAAATTCCGTGTCGGTCCCTTTCAATTGGCAGACGATTTAGAAAAAAAAAGTGCCTTTATCGCAACCCTCGAATCTTCAGAGAAATGAAAGTTATTAAACGCTGGTGAAATTTTTCATCAATTCTGTCAATTTATCGAAATTCCTTTTCAAAGCAGTCGTGTTTAATTGAATTTTTATCGCGAAAACTCATTAGTGTTTTTCTATTTGTATTTTTTATTAGTCATCAGATGAATATCCGATATCAAGTAATGTACCGGAAAGCAATCAAATTGGTGTGTAATGCAAAACGATCGCAAACATGACACACATCTCTGAGTTCATAACAAACCTGGTTCTATTGGGTTTGTGTATTTCCCAAATGTTTGTCAAATATTGTATTGCAACGTGTTCTCTAAATGTCCAATGCGCTCTAATTACGTCACTATGCAGACATCGAAAAGATGTAGGTGTGTGCATCTATCACGTCACCAAGCTGCTTTCACAAACATTTGCCAATCCAAGCAGATCAATCACCTCGACGTCGAACTGTTTCAATATTCAGATTCGTTCGGATTCGTCTAGACACACGAACACATAAACAGCATTACCGAACATTACTGGAACCGACGCGTTCCGAACCGATCGTGACAGATGCTGTATAAACTTAATATTGCAAATGCACAGCTATTTTCGTTCACACATAATTAATGATGTTACTCGACAATCAGACTGACTTATAATTGGAACGCATTGAACGTGAATTGTCTCTTAATAAACGCTGGCAGAAGACCAAACACGCGTCAGTCTTGCTTCCAAACTGCAGCAGCTGTCGAACCAACCTTCTATAAAGACGTAACTAACATAGAATTTAGTGAGTAGCCGTTCAAGTAATCAATTCGTTATGTCCCGTATTGATGTGCAGCGAATAGGTTTCGTGTTAGTCTATATTCTAATGGTTTCATAGTAGCAAATTGAAACTAAGCCAAGTATCGCGTAGACTAGCCTCTAGCAGTGCAAATCATACGCGTCATAACTATAAGTACTCTCAGTATCATTGTGTGTCGCGTAAACAAAACACACTGTACATATTTGTCGCGCTCCATAAAATACAAGTACGGAGTTGACAGAGTGGAAGCGAAGTAACGGAGTCAGCGTGAGACCGTTGAACGTGGAGACCCAAACCCGTAAAAATGTAGTCGACAAAGAGCGCGATAGCAAAAAACACGAACAAACGAGTGTCGAAGTCAGTGTTGTGGTGGCAAATGAAGTGAAAATTATGAAGTCTAGCTTGAAGAATAAACGGTCGGGTAAAACGAGTAAAGGCAAACGTAGCAAGAAAAGGGTTAGGTTCTCAGACAGTGAGCCGGCCCCAGCGGCCGAGATCACCCTGTGCGAACGTTTCGCCCGATTTTTTCATTTCCTTTGGAAGGGCACGAGGGGATCCGTGAAAAATGTTCTAAGTAAGTTCCCTTTATTGTTTAACGCCCATCTTTTATAATATCCTGTTTTTGCGGCTCTTGTACCGACGTTTTTGTTTTTGTAAACAACTGTTTTGTTTGATGTTCTTTGTTTTTTGTCTATTTTAGTTAAGAGGATTTTGTCACTGAGATTCACTTTTAATACTCATTAGAAGAGGTTTGGACCCCTACCAACCCCGAACAACGAGTTTTTTAATAAATTCAGATAAACAGATATTTACTAAATAAGTAGGTACCAAAACCGAACGTTGTACTCAGAAACAACCAACTCGATTACAAGAACCCACAGTCGCTACATCACGACACCAATTAAATTTCACTGAAACATTCGAGTTATTGAGCTACAAAATTGCCATATTCCGGCGTCGAGTTGATCAACAATTCGGGACGGAGCTCCATGGAACCAACTCCAACAGAGCAAGTTTCACTCGTTAATTAATACTCGATAAAAAGAAATCGATGACTTTAGTTTTCAAGAAATTCATATTATTATGTAAAGCTGACAATCATACCTTCTCTGTACGAAAAGAGGCCTTTCTTTGCACTGCCGTGGGACAATAGGTACATTTAAATAATGCTTTTTTATACATACAATAATATTTACTTTTATTCAATCTATGACGTAGTTATAATATTTAATTTACAATTCTAAATAAAATATACAATCTAATCCAAAATAATAAATATAATATGAACAGGTAGGCTGTCAGAATTTCTTCTTAAGTAATAAATATAGGTTCGTGATCTATAGGATTATAATAATATGCAGTTAAACTCAGGAATCCTTATGACAGAAATGTAGCGCGAGGCCTGCAAGCAAACTGTATCGATTTTATCAATCTCTTCAATGTCTACTATGGTAATAGTGATAGTTAACATAGTTAAAGAACTTATTTTACACGAACGACGTGAAAATGTGATGAACTGAATCCGTCCCATTCGATATACCTGCAAAAAATTATCAAAAACTTCCAAATTGTCTCGAAAATATGGGACCAATTTCAACATACTGCACCAATCATTCGCCAAGCTTGGTGATTGACAGGTAAATCGCAGTGAATTCCTCTGTCTTTTCAAAAGAAACAAAAACTGTATTTTCATAAGTACATTCCGAACTTCCCTTTAGTTTATATATTTATTTATTTTTACATAATCTTAATTAAAATATACATCTAACACTAACTATTTGTATTTTACTGTGTGTACATAAATAATAAATAAATAAATAAAATATCTAAAATAATGTACAAGTATACAAAGGAAAAATTTATAAAAAAATATTTTTTTTTGTCTATTAATTTAGTAATTAATTTGGCCACGTATTATTACGACTTGGACAAACGCCATGTGAAATAATATATTCTAAAAGTTTTCAAATTCCGTATATTACACTTTTATGCTTTGTCAACTCTCGCTTCATCTTTTTGTTAAATCATAGTTTTTTATTCTAAGGAATGTTTTTGATCAGTTCATAGTAATTTCTGTGTGTGTACAAAAAAACGAATAATCTAAATATTCCTCTCTGATACCATAATTCTCTAATTATATATCATAATTCTATGCCGCCAGTGACAGAAAGTTGAAAGGAAATCGTTTGGCTTGATATGAGTGATGATGTGATGAGGAGGGAGGAAACGCATGTGACTAAAAGAGTGATGAACATAAATGTTGATGGATGGAGCGGGAGGGAAGGCCAAAGAATAGATGGATGGATTGTGTGAGGAATGATATGAAAGAGAAGGGGGTGAATGATAGTGTGACGGTTGACAGGGGAGAGTGGAAAAAGAAAACAAACGTGTTGTGCACCCCAAGTAACATGGGATAAAGGTAAGAAGATCGTGAGTATAAAAAAACCGGCGAAGTGCGAGTCGGACTCGCACACGAAGGATTCCGTACCATTATCTATAAAACGGCAAAAAAATCATGTCTGTTGTATGGGAGCCCCCCTTAAATATTTGTTTTATTTTAATTTAATTATTTATTTTTAAAGTGAATATATAACTAAATATTCTATGAATATTTCAAGCGTCTACCTGATGCCGTTATCAATATCGAGCAAAAACCAGCAAAAAAATCACGTTTGGTGTATGGGAGCATCCTTAAATATTTATTTTATTCCGTTTTTTAGTATTTGTTGTTATAGCGGCAACAGAAATACATCATGTGTGAAAATTTCAACTGTCTGACTACCACGGGTCATGAGATACAGCCTGGTGACAGACGGACAGACAGACAGACAGACAGCGGAGCCTTAGTAATAGGGTCCCGTTTTACCCTTTGGTATGGAACCCTAAAAACATTCCTTCGTTTTCCAAGTCGGTTAAAAATTAGCAATCCAAAGTTGGCGCCACAGACGATTACCCAGGGTACGATCATTCTCACTCGTAAATACTCTTGTGTCCCAACAGGATAACTAGAAGTCGATCTATGATCAAATATAGCGATCTCTTGTCGCCGATAGTATACCCACATGCATGTTTTATTTTTATAACGTTTTTTTGCCTATAACTTAACGTCTCTTTACATCAGAAATACCATTTATCGAACCCATTAATATCCCTAAACGTCGCTGAAAGAACCCAAAAATACTAACGTTAAAATACTGACCTTACCCTCGTTCTACTCAAACGGGACTTTTATGTACCTATTTTTACGAAAGTACATAATTTATTAGGAAACGTATCCGAATATACGAATTATCCGAGTACCCGCGTCTCATTTTTCACGTCACGCAAATTGAGTCGTTCCAACTCCCTGGAGTTTGTACCCGACGTAAATTACGACGTTCAACTTCATATCGACGGATGTGTTTTTTTTTTTTTAACTAGGGCATCTCGTAGTTGGTTTCTGAAACCGTGACTACTTAACCGGACTTTCCTGTTTCTGCCTTAAGCTCCTAAACTTAAAGCCTCCAGCCAGGGGCAAACAAACTATGCTAAATTACAAACTAAGTGTGCGCTCGCTAAGGGCACCCCCTGTGGGGTACGAACCTCGGCTTAGGGCGCGTCACTGACGGGAGGACAACAAGACGGGACAGGCTGGATCGAAATATCAGATATATTATTATTAACAGGGGAATTTAAAGCTACGTGCTCAGCTGCGGCGCGGGCTGGCACATCATCGGACAAGGGACGGGAGGACGAATTTACTCGGGGTCGCGATCGCGGAGGACCTCTGCGGCGAGGTCGGAATGACGGTAGGCGTCTGTGTTTGTGCACTGTACTGGTGGCCCTACTGCTCTCCTGGAGGAGGGTGATGGGGTCATCTGGCTCTAATAGGACATGCCTCGGACGGCGGATTCGACTAATATTAGACGGGACATAACTAGCTGCATCGACAACCAGAGCTCGACGGATGTGTGCCTATGCCTCAACTTATATACGCACGTGACGTCATGAATTAGGGCGGGAGATCGGTCAGTAAAAGTAATGAGGGCTCGATCAAAGACTAACGGTAAAGAAGGTTTTACATGAACCAAAACACTTGCTACATACATGAAAGAGTTATAACAGTCATGTGTTTTTTGTTTATTGGACTAATTAGTAAGAACAAATGTGTATCTAGGCATTGCTTTCCAAGATTCTGACTGAGACCAATTCATTGTAATTTCACTGGCACACAAAAAGTGCCAGAAACAATATCCAGACCAATTAAAATATATTATTAACCCTTCACTACTATCAGACTTATACACAAGTTTATAAGATTTTGTTGACGAACACTCAGACCAACATCTTCTAAGAACCCTTTTAAAGCTTAACACTCTTAACTCCCTCCTCCCATTTAGCTTAAAATACAAATAAAATTAACAATTAACTTCCAGCTTGTGTAACCACTCCCTTACTCGTAGCTATTGCCCAGTCCCTAGGGACGTGCACATAATGCTACAGAGGAAATTGCTCCGACTTCCAATTGCTCAACAGGAGTCTAACTTACTAGTCTTTACAAGCTCAAATGCACAAGGTATTTGTTAGCAAGAGTAAATTACTTTCCGGAGAAAATTGTTCTATGTAATTGGTGTATTGTGTTATTTGTTTTTTATTGACAACTAGCATCCGCCCGCGGCTTCGCCTGCAAGATATGTCGATAAAAAGTAGCCTATGACCTTCCCCAGGGTGCCATCCATCTCCTTACCAATTTTTGTCGAAATCCGTTCAGTGCTTTAGGCGTGAAAAGGTAACATACAGATAGACAGAGTTACTTTCTAATTTATAATATTAAGTATGGACTAGCTGCGCCCTGCGGTTTCTCCCGCGTACGTCTCGATCCCGTGGGAATATCGCGATAAAAAGTATCCTATGTCCTATTCCAGGTCATGGTCAACCCATCTAAATCCGTTCAGACATTTTAGCGTGAAAGCGTAACAAACAAACTCACTTTCGCATTTATAATATAAGTTAGGATGTATTATAAATATGATTGAGTTCCATAAATATAGGGAGTAAAAAGTCCCATCACATAGCCGTTTTCTACTTTAGTATAATTAATTAATTAATTATTAATTAGTATAATAATATTATAACTAGCGGGCAACAGCAAGTAGATTAAAATACATACATAACATGAAAGGTTGCGTGAAAATTAAAAGCGGTAACAATTATAGTTATCAAAACCGATCTAGTTTTACTATTCTTAGAATCTTTTATACCAGACACCCTACACTAATAATTTACCACTAAACCCGACAATGATATTACTCATAATTTATTCAACAACATTATAATTTTCTTAACACTTTCATAACTAAATGTCGGAGTGAGAAAGGTGTTAATTTATAGTACAATACTTCTAAATTAGCAGAGCATAATGACGGTATTAAATCATTTTTACTTCGCCTAGCGGCATTACGCAGAATTTATTACAACGAATGTCGGCTTCGCGCTGTTTTCTCGAATTAAGGAAATTATTTACCTAATTGTTGTTTAATGTATTAGAAAGACGTTTTTTTTTTGTTGTGGTGTGTTTTTCTTTTGTTTTTTGTCAACAGTTACGTTACACCATGTTTTTCTGGTTATTCTTATTTCAAATCTGTTTCCATTGTCTACGCACAATCTTCAAAAAGATTAGATAAAGTTGACGGCAATATATCTTTTGTACCTATTACCTAGACAAGTTTTACCTATACCCCATTTGAAATAAGATTAGACATTAAAACCAATCCTTTTACAGTCCGTTCAACCGATTTTGACTTCTATACCGTAGCATTAAAAGCAAAAAAAGTTACACAATACCAACTATCTACTGGGGCTGCCATTTGTCATGCCACCAACGCAATAGAATTCAAAATCGGTTGAACGGAATGTAAAAAAGGCGTCTAATCTTATTTCAAATGGAGTATAGCATGTCTAACTTTTCCCAAATATATTGGGGTCGCCTTCTAGTCTAAGCAGAAAGCAATATAACATCTGGCCGTCACAACTCAATTACTGGGCAATACTGTACTATTTTCCGGGGAAGTCAGTCCTTTAGACTTGTGGGACTTTCAGACATAGTAAGATATATAACTTATTTAAAAAAAAAAAAACTGTGAGACAAAAACGAATCGACAAATATTTTCACTGCAGCGTTTTCTCTCCCCAGCAACTTTTTTCATAATAAACCTACACTTTATTCGAAAAAGGAGCATAAAATGTTAGGAAAAATCCGTTCGGATAATTTGGCTGAAATTTTGGTACATTAAAGTCTGTAACATGCTGATTGAATGTCTATATATGGGCTCAAAGAAAAGTAATGACCAGTTTTACAGATAAAGCCATTTTCATGTTGAAGCCAGAAATAAGTTTTTTAGGGTTCCGTAGTAAACAAGGAACCCTTATAGTTTCGCCATGTCCGTCTGTCCGTCTGTCCGCGGATTAGCTCAGAGACCGTTTTTTTTTAGGGTACCTAAAAAAAAAAAGGCCCTACACGTAAAGTGGGGATGGTTTTTTTTTCTCGTCAATCCCAATATTAAGCGGAATATTAAGCTTTTAAGTGCTAATTTTTGTTAGAGCCCAGTGCCCCCCCCCCAGCTAAATGGTTGGGTTTGGATATGTGAAAAAATTCACGGCAGTAGTATATATAACGAAATTAAAAGGAAAACTATCACCGCTACGTAGGCTCCACAAGTTACCGAGTAATAATCGACCAACTTAAATTTGCAGTTGTAAAAACATGTTCTTCAAGTTTTTCAACTACAATGTTAAGTTTGTTTTATAAACTCATCCCAACTACGGAACCCTTCATTGTGCATGGTTCGACATGCACTTGGCCGGTTTTTTAAAATGTTGTAGTTACTGTTAAAAAATAAACAAAAAGCAATAATATCAATCATAAGAAAAAAGTATGTGGTTTATTGGTCACAAAATTACATACGAAGTTAACTGTAATAAAAAACATCAAAATGTGTGAGATGTGATGTGAGAAATAGTCGGCAGCTGCGCTCGTGACTGTGACAAGGAAAAAAACACTAAGCTTAAATAATAAAGTAAATAAATAAATAAAGGGTGGCAATTTTTGTGACCTGCATCCATCAAGGGGGCAATTCTAGTTGTCATACTATACAACATCCGCTATTAAACACATATTATAGATAAACACATATTTATGTATCTATATGAATCGAAATAGTCTGTGTACTGTTGTATAGGTTTTTTTTTACGAATAGGATAAGAGTTTAATGGTGAAAGTTGTTTAGTATGACAGGTAGAATCAGCCCCTTGACGGACGCAGGTGTCTAAATCACCACCCTGTATAAACAAACACTCCACACATAAACATCCTACCAATATCGTCAGCATCAGGATTAATGTACGCAATCACCAGTCAATTAGGTACACGACAGAGCTTAATCACTGTATATTGGCACAAATGAGGCGATCCCTATGTGTACCAGTTTACCCCTCCACTGCATTGTATTGTTACTGGTAAATGGAGATAGTTTACCTATTATATAGGTAAAAGGTAAATAGGTATGGTATAGATAAAAGGTGTAATATGCTGCGAGCTATTTTCACTGTTTTAGAATGAGTTTTTATTAGCAATAGCATAATCAGTCTATAATGTTCCCACTGCTGCGTTCCTTCCATAGAAGCCCGGCTTGCCTTCAAAATTAAGCCTATCAATAAAATAAAATAAAAGCACTATATAATAATGGTGTTACCATGAACAACATAGAATATCCGTAAATCTCTCAATAGGCAATTTTTTTTAATCGTAAAAAAACCTGTCTGTTTGCCCTGATTTTGACCCTTAGGCACGCCTCTGCTGGGACACAGGCCTCCTCTCGGTGAGAGGGAGTGGGCCGTAATTCACCAAGCGAGGCACTTCGAATTTTTGGTTCTAGGACATGCCGGTTTCGTCACAATGTTTTCCTTCACCGATTTGAAAACAGTGGTGATGAAATAATTTACACAAAGTAAAGCGGCTATTCGGGTTCTAAACTACAACCTACAACTCGTAAGTCGCAGCTGTTACCACTGGGCCGCTACTGCTCCTCCGAGTTTCCATTATATGAAATGAAAGCCAACACAAGCTAGTTTTTTTTACAAATATCAGCACAGGATCGTACCTATAGCTAGTGTTCCACGGAACTTAATTTTTTAAAGGCTAGTCGTGCACTAAGAGCCTATGCTAAGAAATAAGCAGGCTTAACGCTACGCAATAAAGTTTTAATCAAGTTAAACCAAGCTTGAAATGTCAGTCCACTAGCGTGCTTTTAGAGACCAAGGTAATAAGAGTACGCATAGTAGTTTTATTATTTTGTCAACTATACACTAACAGTAACTACGCTTCTTGTACATTCTTTCTTTTTTCTTATTTTTTACAAAAAAGGTCCGGACAGTTGATCAAAAATTTTTTGAAGAAATGTTTGTCTTTGGATTCATCATCATCGTCATCATTTTAGCCGAAAGACGTCCACTGCTAGGCATAGGCCTCCCCCATATTTCAGGTCTACCCCCCCTGTGCCAAATTTTATCCAAATCCGTTCAGCCGTTTTAGCGTGAAAGCGTAACAAACAAACTCACTATCGCATTTATAATATAATTGTCGTTGCAACAGCCGAACTGTTAATGCCTATTATCATAACGTTTCCTGACACAAATCGAGCCATTCCAATTTCCCGTCTTTGATATCATAGGAAATCGAAATACCGACATCATCTTCATCATTACCCTTTGACATATCCTGTTAAATGTAATAAATAGGTACGAATGACAGAAGCAAATAAGAATATTTAGGGAAGGGTTAGGGCCAAAATTAATATGTATACACTTAGCAACATTTAAAAGTGATTTTTTTCCTACTGTATTGATTGTTATTTTATATTTTAAAGAACATAGTATTTTGGAACCCATATTATTATCAAATAGGTATCATCTCAAAGTTACAAACGTTATTCCACGAGAAAGTCATTATTGAATTTTGCTGAGTGTATACATATTTTTGCTTGTGTATGTACCTACATAGTACACCCACATTTAGCCAGTTATATTTAAGTCCCATGTAATAGAGGGCGAAGGTATTCCCATCAACCGGGCTCAAATCGAGACTCCGGGCTGACTGAGAAATACCTGATGGAAAACTCAATAACAGTTTAGCCGATCTGTTAATCGAACCCAGGACCTCGTGCTCAGCAGTAGCGCTTGCGTGAGCCACTAGCCCAACGAGGTAGTCACTAGAACAATGAGGCAGACCCTATATTTGGATAAATATAGACAAATTGCCTATATTTATCCTTGAACAGCACTGGGAAAAGGCTAGGCAGATGTCGATAGACAAATTGTATATTACTATATCTACTGTAATTTCAGTGACCGTATTCTTATTAAGGTTTATTGGGATCACAAAAACTTAGACACTTGTTCAACATTTGCTACTTACGTCAAACTCCATACATAAATATCGTGTTTAAAAGGGGTCTAAGCTAAAAAACTGATAAACACGGTTTTCTGGTAGTAGGGTAAGTGATTAAAACCGACTAATTATGGTCTTCGGTTCGATCGTTCTGCTAGGTAAATTCTAATTTATCTATGATTATCACAACTGTTTCAAAGAAACCGATATTAACATCGATAAAAAGCTTTCCTACTCTGCTTGTCACGTAACCATAATCTTCAAAATCATCATCAACTCTTCTAACGTTCAATTTACCCAATCCTCATACAACAAGACACTTCAATAGATAGTCCGAGCTCAAGGAGTCTTTCTTTTCCGAAGTGAGCCGAGCTAAAAGCAGTATCGTCGGTAAGTGCATCTCTCAGCCACGTAGAGCTGTAACCGGTCGGTTTAAGAACGTACGACTCGGAAGTGAGGGAATCAACCTAGTTCCGGAAATGGACTGAGAATGGATTAGTTGTAGCTGATCTCACCACATAAGCAATACAAATAAAATATGAAAAGCTTAAGAATGAAGCCTAAGGCTACTTATTGTATAGACAAAAAACTTTTTTTTTTTGCCTACACTGTCCCACTGCTGAGCAAAGGCCTCCCCCAAATCTTTCCAAACATCCTTTTCCAGGGCCACCTCGATTCAACCCTTGCGGTACGCGTCTAGATCGTCTCGCCATCTCTTCCTGGGCCGGCCTCGGCGGCGCCGTCCATCTTCAGGCATCCACCGCATGCAGACCTTTGTCCCGAGAAGAAAAAAAAAACTTAGAAATTCATTTTAAAATAACCATCGCTTATCGCTTTGCGGGTATTGTATCATTCGTAGGTACGAAGACTTTAAAACTTCAAACACTTCAGTATTCATAGTCTCCAGAACCTGTTATCGACTATGACAAATGTATGTATCCACGAAACATTGCCCATCTTATTTCTAAAAGCGAATGCCGATGTCCCAAAGGGAAAAGCATTTATCAAAACCAAACATGACAACGAAATAATCCCGTAAATGGTACGGTCAATGAAGGTATATAGCAGAACAAATTATGATCATCTCTAACCCATTTAGAACAATGCCCAATTCGCTAAATTCTCTCCTAAAATAGACAAAGCAGTAAGCCGAATCCGACCATTACTGACTACATCGAATTCCCATCGAAAATGCGGTTAGAATTAGCCGTCGGTCGGTAAAACCCGGCGCGGAGTATTTGACAACGGTAAGCTTGCCCATTACGAACTCATTGGTCGGATGACGTCACCACCAGAAATCCCATGACAATGACATATGACGTCGTAATAGTACTGTATTTCAGTCAACACTTTCGTATTTTATACATTTAATCAGTGCCCCGATGTTCAATTAAGGATTACGTCAATGTTTGTGTAATTTGTCACTGTCATTGACTGTGACACGATAAGTGTCGTGAATGACGTGACTCTCGTGTTATCTCTTGTCACGTTAGTGGCTAGGTGGAGAGGACAGTAGTAGTCATCAGGTACATACTACACCTAACCCTAACATCGTACACCTTGTATCCAGAGGAGTTCATTCCACCCACATTTCTCCAGTTATGTTTAATTGGTCAAAATGTCCTACTCTCACCGTCATACTCTCCGTATACAAACAGGAATTTTTAATTGCCCGTTTCACCATTTCCGAGCATTAAACTCATATCAAAGGATTGCAGCGACAGCAGACCGAAACGAATTTATTGACCAAAAAAAAAACAGGAAATGAAAATGCAAAACTGTTAAAGCTATTCATCATTTCCACGTAATCTACTTTTGACTGATGCGGTATTGTTCGATTCGTTAATCTGTAGAGTGGAATGGATTTTAGCTTGGTGTTGCAAAAATACGATAAATGATAGACAAGATGTAATAACGAAGAGATTAATTTATTTGTATACGTCGTGATGGCTCAGGCACGAGGTTGTGAGTTCAAATCCTGGTAAGTACCAATGCGACATTTTCAATTCATATGTACTGAGTTTTTCTTAGTTGTTTTTTTTTTCGTAGGAATGCACCTTTTTGAAGTTAAGTAGATGTCAAAAACAAAAAGAAATCCAAAAAAAAATATTAGGTTTTTCGAGCACCACGCAGTTAGCCCAGGTCTTTCAAAGCTGCAATCTTTGTTTTACACTATTGGTATCTATCCTAAAACATCCCAAAAACCAGTACAGAGCCATTTTTGCGACCTACGATTTGATATATGACTGGCGTTTATTTCTATCTACTGCTTACGGCCGTTGTTATTCATTTGGCACTTGTGAGAGAGTTGAGTTACAAAAGTCATCTCCTACATATAACACTATCCCAGTCGCTTCTATTGTCAACACCCAAACTACGCTTCCGAAATCTAACTCTAAGTACTAATATATCAAAGTTACACTTCTCCAAGAGAACAAGTCTAAAAGTTAATTCGCAAATAGATTTACAGCCCATTAACATACAGCTTAATCTATACTTCATACTACAGCTACATCGTACAATACGCCTCATCAATCATATTCCGCACACCAAATGCAAATGTAAACCTAAACGATATGCAAATAAGGTTCATTTCCTAAATGGTGGGACAGTTTACCTCTAAATAACATGCATTTCACACAAATTTCATATTAGCTCATTGTGACACAAAATAGTCATTATTCATGCAGATTTGTGTCCAAGGTATATATTTAAGCGATTCTGTTTATGTTTTATAGCCGAAATAAAATATTATATATTTAGTTTCATTACTTCTTGGTACTTAGAGTTTAAGCTTCATCATGAGTCTTGCAAGGTTCTGTGGAGAGGTCACTCTTGTCGAAATCTTTCTCTATTAGGACAGAAAACAAGAGAAATTCTAGATGCTGTTTCAATATTACGTCGACAAGTGTACACTAACTGCTAAAAAGCCCGAAAATAACGCATCTTAACATTGAACTTTATTTCGATGGCTATTATAAATTGTGTTTCATCTGACGGCCGAATCAATCAAAATAAACAAGCTTTGTTAAAATTCTTAAATTCTTTTACAATAAACAAATTCTAACATAAGTCACGTTCTTCGCATATCGGATGAAGAGGACTGGACAATAATTACATTGAACATACAAAAAACCTTGTAAGAAAAATAACGGAACGACAAACAAATCAGTTTTAATAAAAGAAATCTTAAAATAAACAAATGCAGAAAGGGCAGTATAGTTAATGCTGTAGTTTAACCTCCATAACAAGAATCACGGCGTGTGTGTGTTTTACATATAATTAATTAGCTTCATACAATTATCTGTCGAATTTTTCGGGTTTGTTTTATTCTTCACAAACATTAAGGTCGTCTTTGAACTAGTTATTTTTTTCGTTGTTTCTGTTTCGTGTCGTATCTTTAGAATCTTCAACGTCGTCAGATTGTTTTAACGTTTTCTTGCTCCTTTTACTACATGCCGAATTATTTTCAAAATCAGAATCGACATCGACTAATTATTTCAATTTGATAACATGTCATAGCCATTATCAAGCGGCCATTATTTGCGGCTTCCAATTATCACAAGAGTGTAACTGGCCAAGCCACATAGAAACTAAACGAATGAAAAATCCTCACCACGTTATACATTTTATGACATCACGTCCCCCACAAACGAGAATTTCATCACAAGCTTATCAAAACACGACAGAACCGTAATGTGTTTCATATAACCTCATTTGATTGTTCTCGTCAATACGAGGTCTCGTAAAGTCGTCTTTTGTTAATGAACCTGATCTCTGCCGGCTGTCTGCGTTAAGAATAGAAGTTGTTTACCACATCGTCCATTGTATACATTGAGCATTACTCTCATCTGTCGGAGAGGGGTCTTAAATTTATCAGGTGCTAATATGCTTATGAATTGTGAGGGGATGGAGTAAGGAGGAATGATTTAATAAAAATGCGTTGAAAAATTTGAGGTCAGGTGAAGTGGTGGCGCGGTTGTGAGTTTTTTTTGGGAAACTCCGGTTTTTTTTTTTCAGGCACATCACAGTCTTTCATGGGCGTTTTCTTTCCACGAGATTCTTTATTGGAAAGATCATTGCAATGGCTAAAAAGATACAAAATGCTTAACAGATTACGATATTTTAGATAAGCTAAACAATTCAGCATTCACTGGTTATTTTATGACGGTAAAGAAACAAAGGCATATTTCAGAAACTTCTGCGAAAATGACGTCATTCAGACATAATATACTTCCGAATTTCAACGCCAATAAACACAGCACGACACGACTTTGGCATAGATTCGGTAATCGCAGTTATAGCACCGAATTATTACCAGAACCGTTAGTATTTCGTCTCCACACATTCCGCTATTCGTTATAAAGTCTTTAGAAATCCGCGCGTCGACTGACTGTTACTGATATGCATTTACGCGCAGTGTATTCCGGGCTCCCGAAACAAAAGGTGTTCAGTGCGCAGTGTTGTGCTAAAACAACGCAAAATAGCTTCTAAAACCAACATAATAAAGTGCAAATCAAAATGTCGGTGAATATTGATATGGAGAACTTTTCGGCGAAGAAGAATCTGAGGCGTCGTACGTTGAACACTATCAAATCGGCTGTGACGGCGCTCAAACAAATCGCTAGTGAGTGCTCCCAAATTCTATTATTTGGTGTACAACACTTTTGTAAATCCAATGATATTTTTCTCGCAATGTTGCCTTTTTCTGAAGTATTTATATAAAAGCGAGCAATATTTTAGCGAACGAGACAGATTCGATTGATTGCTCAAATAGTTATCTCGACTTCTTATATTTATTATCCTACTGTAGTGAATAGATATTCACGTAACGTACTGGCTGTATAATATTGTTATCAGTGAATATCAATGCCGCCTCATCAATATTAATGGACTTAATTAACATAGTGTGAAATGTTGTGAATGTTTTAATTACATAATTTATTATTTTAAAGTTATTTTATGATGAAAACTTACTTCGATTCACTCCTTCGTTGAACAACACATTAATTATTCAAAATTATACTATAAAATATAACTTTATAAGTATTTATTCAGCGCCCGGTAGTCGGAACCTATTATTTTTCCTGAACGTTTATTCAAATTCTAATAACGCAAATTCAATATTTACATATCGTGATAACTTCCGAGGCTGAAAATAAACTCGGGAGACCATTAGAGTCGCGGCTTACTTTTCATAACACTTGGTAAAGTGCGCGGTAACAATTCGTCGAGTATTTGCGAAACGTCAGCTTCTATAATGAAGGTGTCATTCAGGGGCTCAGAAAACCCATTGTGTTTGTCATCTCGCGCCCAAACAGTCTCGTCACTCTCCGCAAAACTCTCAAGCGCCTTGTTTGTCAGAACCAGCGATCGTTTGTTGTAGACAGAAAACACTTTACAATTCGTTACGTTTTATCTTCCAATCTTTTGTTACACCTGTGTTTTGGTAACTAGGGCAATCTTGACGTTTATAAATGAACCGCGGCTTACCATTGTCTCTTCACATTGATTTGATGTTACACAGACCGTTCCTGATGAATTATGTAATGAATTTGCATAAATAAACCTTGTTTGCTAAAAGCTTCCTTCGAATGCTGATGCATAATTTAATATAGACCTTATCCTCGGATACTGGCAGATGGGCATGACATGTAACACGGCAAATTATAGGGAATTTATAATGCGGAATACTTGGGACCTAGTTACAGCTGTTGCGAATGGAGTTTTAAGTAATCACAAGTGTGTAAACTGAGTTGTGATTTAGCTACCCGTAAACTTTGTTTGGCAAATACTGGCGCCCACCGCGGGACTACAGAGATTGAATTATAAACACGCTTACAAGCTTAAATTGCATAAATATTCATGTGTATTCCGTTACTTTTGTGACATATGTTTCTACATAAGATGCTGCTAAACATTTTGAATTTAGACTAGGTGTAAATTGTTCCGGGACCATCGCTTTAATTTCACAGATGTTTGCTTCCTACACATAGTTCCAAAGAAATTGAACTACCTAGACAAAAAGAATGGGCAATACATATGTGATTAGTGTTATAAACTTATCATGGATTATTAAACAACTGTAATCATGAGTTGTTACCGAAAACTATTAAAACACTTATAAACATATTCGAAAATAAAATTAATTAAATAATTAAACAACCAAACTAAGTGACCATTTCCTCGAACTCTCTTTTTTACATTTACGATCTACAATAAAACTTTTCAAGTACTTGTAAAAAAATATCGCTCAATCCAATCTTTCTTTTACTTTAAATGCAAAGCGCATTTAAAGTAAAAGATAAAAGCGTCTGTTCACTTTCACACTCTACATCTTTTTTATAAATACTTCATCTAACTTTCATTTAGTCAACTCAATAATAATAGTTAACGCTCATAAATAGCCCCAAGTTTCCCCATTTCCCACCAATTCGGGGCGAGGCCTGCCTTTATTTGGCGCGCTTCCTGACCGCGGTCTTTTCAATGTGGAGGTCGGACTTATTACCTTAGGTCGATCATTCACCGCAGTCTCAATAACTATTGTAAGGGACTATTACAGGGACAAAAGATTACGGCACACAAAAGTAAAATAAGATGCCTCAGTCTCAGCTCCATTTTCATAAATATTTTCTTTTATTATTGCTTGATCGTTTTCAACAATAAGCGCTGATTTCGCTACGCTCCTCACACGTTCTAGAATCTTTAAAAAAGAAATGAAAAACTGTTCAGACTAGCAAAACGCGCGCGCGACTAGCGTTTTAAAATCGACAATGTTCAAAAGAAAAGTTGCAAAATAAGCAAATCGATATCGGTCGAAGACAAACATAAGAAGTCTTATATTTCGAGCTACAACAAGGTTTTATACACCTGCTTGATTTTCATTTACATACTATAAACAGACTCACTTCTTCCCCTAAGGGTAGGCAGAAACTACAAAACGCCATAAGCTACGATCCTTTTGTTTCGTTTACGATTTTCATTTTGTTTTTGTATAATATTACATTACTTCGTCTAGTAGCTTGTGGCTAATTAATAACAGCCGCTCGTCGATCCGTGGTTGTGGTCGTCGATCCGTCGATCCGTGGTGGTTGGTCCGTGGATAGATGACCATTTTCACATATCGAGACTCCTCCGTGCCTCGGAAAGCACGTTAAACCGTTGGTCCAGTCTGTCATTAGTGGATCTTTGACAGTCGTTACGGGTCGTCAGAAGCCCCGAAAGTCTGACAACCAGTCTTGCAACCAACGAGTCAGCAACTGGGTAATACGATACCCCTTGGGTATCGTATTACCAGTTGTATACAGTTGCTGGGTTGTATAGGTCAGATAGGCAGTCACTCTATGTAAAATACTGGTATTCAGCTGCATCCGGTTAGACTGGAAGCCGACTCCAGCATGGTTGGGAAAAGGCTAGGCAGATTGACTTCGTCTAGGACCCGTTCCTAACTGAACCTTGATTATTTCAAAATTCGCCCGCATCGCGCTAACACAATACTCTTACAAAATTACCACGAAACAATAACGATGAAGTATACCTACTATACTATTATACTACAAAGTTCCTGCTGGAGCACTGTTCAGTGTTCCAATCGCTATTCAGCAGGTCAACGTATTTTCAGCACTAACATTGTGAATCATTATCGTTTTACGCCGCAGTGAAATGGTGGATTAACTCGCATTCATGCATAAATAATCGATCGTAATTAGGTAACCGTAAAATTGGGTGTTACGAAAACCTTTTTGCGTGGTTGAATCACGGGATTTCCCTATAGAAAAGTATACAATTAATTTTTTAAATTAAATATTGCTATTGCTGCGATTTCATATTTCATGAATGTATTTTCAAAAGCAGATAACATTCAATTATTTAAAAAAATAGCTTGGTACTTTCTATCTATATATGTGGTTGTAGTCCTAAATACTTTAGTTTTATTGATACGTTCAGAGAACATTTTAATTTTCAAGGCCAATGCATTAAAAAGGAACCAGTCTTGAGTAATTTTATCTCTCAGGGTAAATTGTTCTTGAAGTCTTGGTAGAATTACTAGTCTTGGTAGAATTACTAGTCTACCAAGACTACAAATCTCTCAATGACTCAAGCCTGGTTCTTAAATTTTAACGCATTAGCCTTGAAAATTAAAACGCTCTGTGTGTCTTGGTAGAATTACTAGTCTACAGTTGGTAAAAAATTATCAATATTCAAGACGCCAATCATTATAACGAAACACTTGACCCAATTTCCTTAGATCGACTCAAATAAAGAATTCGTTTTAAAATAATAAGTGTCTTTGCTCCCAATACACACAATTTGTAAGCAAAGCAAAAATCCGACAGGAGTACCGACGGAATTTAAATGACGGAAAGCCTGTTCGAGAGGATTACAGTGCTCTATAAAAGGAACAACTTTCGCTACGAGCCGAGCTCGGAGGACTCCTCGGGAAGTATTCGACTTTCAGCCCTTAATGCGATCCTAAAATATTTTCATTTACACTGAATAAAAAATTATTTCCATCCAACTGGATTTAAATATTTCTGTGCTTTATCTTAATTGTGTTTCTGTCTGTCGTTTTCTTATCAGTGGAGCCTTTTGAAACTATTTGCTTTTAGTTTTTCATGATGTGCCTGAAGAAAATGTTCAAAAGTATTCCCGACATTTAACATTATGCACTCTAAATGCTGGGAAATATCGGTGTTCAAGGGCTCGTTTAGGTTTTCGAACTTCTGACTAGCCTTAATTATTTTATTATTTATGATACTGAATGATTCTAATGATTTTTCTTCTCCTTCTTCTTTTCGTGTGGTTAGCGACGAACCTAGTGTCAGAGTTTTAAAGCCTCCAATGGGCCTCTGACTTGGCTTCACATACCGTCGTGAAATTCTTTCAGGCATGTCGGTTTCCCCACGACATTACCTTCACTGTTTTTGAAGCTAGTGATAATTATACAATATGCACATGAATCCGAAAATTCAGAGGTGCGTGGCTTGGGTTCAAATTCGAGACCTTTGACTTGGCAGTCTGACGGTCACACCACTAGGCTACCACTGCTGAACAGGTGTGACATTCTGAACTGAAGTATTTTTGAGCTTTTCGATTCCGAGGCACAGTAGTATACTGTAGGATGAGGTAAGATTAAATCTCAAGAATTTCAGCTTAACCTCACAGATGACTCCTACTTATTTAAAATCTTTCTGTGCCCGACTAGGTCCATAATTGTTTCTATTTACCACCTGTTTGTGTACATTATGTATAGCAAAAAAAAGACGATAAAAAAAAGATATGTACCTACTACCATACTACAAAAAAGTTACATAATATATCAATCTGTCAGTTACTATTAAAGTATTCGCGCATGCAACATTCCGTGCAGTGCATTCGTGCATGAATATTCTAACATTCTCAGCTACATTATTATATCAGACATGGTCAAGATAATGATGCGGCACACGTTTCTCTTCTACACCACTATATTGTTGATACGAAGCTTACATAGAATTTGCTGGCGCCATATAATTGCAAGACAAACACATTACTGGTGTCAAACACATTAACCAATTTTGCTTTCCTAAAGCTTACAGCAAACGAGAAAAAGTTCTTTGTTTTACTCCACCGTTAGTTTCACAATCTCAGAGTATAATGTATAGATATACAGAGTGTTAGGGTAAACACCGTTATCCTTGAATCCAGTGGTTTGGTTTCATTTATACAATGTAACATGAATGGAAAATTACAACTTTTTTTTTTAAAGGAAATCTACATTTTACCACAAGAGTATTTCACCCTTTCATCCTAGGGCGCTAGGGCAACGAACTTGCGTCCCAACACGGGTGGGTGGCGTGGGACGTGACCTGACCGACCGCGAGCGCGACCTTTCCCTCAGCCAGTCACCTGTTTCGCTAGCGAGCAAGGTGACAGACATTATTTTTTTTAATTTAATGAAAATAACGTTCTTTTTTATTGTTACTCGGTCATTTATTTTTATATTTTATACAACTACCCTGGTTTGAGTTACAACGGTGTTTACCCTTACACCCTGTATACATACAATAAAATATATAGATATATATGTGTTCTAGATGATTCATCATGTACCGTACATCGCGTACACTGTTTTATCACACCACTTTATAGCTAGATACCTACTGTCTGTAAACTTCACTTCAAACCTCACTCAAGTGACCCTACACAATTCAAAAGAAAACTCACTCAATTTAAAGTAAATCATCGTGATTGACACCTCAACATCGTTCAATTTCAATTATGTTTAAAAAGTCTTCCTAGTTTTGATACATTGTCTGCTAGATTAGCATCCAGGATCTATGTCGTGGATGACAAAGACAAAAACATTTATTCGTAGGATATGGTATGTAGAATGATGATTAATAAGGTTATGGAATTCAAAAAATGGTAGTTGAAGGCAGACGTTGTTATCTTTGCTCCTCAGTTTTTAAATGAGTTTAGTGGTAAAAAGTGAATGTTGTAGCAATAATATACTGTTAACTTAAAGCCAGTGAATCGACCTATTGACTTATGTAATTTTTATTATAATCGGCTTGAGTAATACAAAGTTATAGTTAAAATAAAACTGTGAAAAAAAACTCTAAATTTGAAAACAGTGCTAACGAACTTTAATCTTGACCTACGACAACCCGCGGAGCGCTCGATACCTCCCGCGCTGACCGCCGCTGTCCCCGCTGTCGCCTGTGCTCCAGTACTCAGCGCATTGAGATCAAAAATTTCGTCACCATATGTAAAGTCTCGCCGGCGGAATAGTATATGTGGCAGATTCGTATTACTCGACGTGTCCCTGGTTCAAATCTCATAAAGTGAAATACTTTTTGTGTTAAATGAAGCATAAATATGAGCTTCTTTGAGAATATTACTTTTCGGCGGACGCGTACACGTACTCAATCACTTAATGAAAGTATAGTGGAACAATGTAATAAGTCCAATGACTCTTCCATAGATGGCACCACACACAGTTTACCTACAATATCGGATGATGAAAACGACGAAGTCACACAATTAAAACAACAAATTGAGCAACTCAACTCAGAATTACTGGCGGCCCATGAAGAAATAAATAGTTTATCATGTGAAAACACTGAGCTAAAGAGAACGATTGACTCGCTAAATAACAAACATAAACTTGTAAAAAAAGTAACTAAGAAGCTAATTAGCGATATTGGGACACCTAATAAGGAGCAAGCCACTCCTATTCGAAATTCAAATCCACATAAGAAACTGGAAAGTTCTGAAATAACTTTAACTCCAAAACATGTAAATACTTTAGCTAAGAAACAGATTAATACAACACAAAATAGTCCATCGGGCACCGTTAAACCAAATATAGAGGTAGTTAACAATAAACAAAAACATAAATTGTGTATTCTGAGTTCTAATAAGACAAACACGATCTCATCAATAGCAGAAACAACATTCCCGAACTATAATATATGTCACTACCTCAAACCATATTGTGGGATAAGGCATCTTGTCAGCGACATCGATAAAAAATTAACTACTTTTACGACTGATGATTACTGCATAATTCTCATCGGTGAAGAGGACTTCAGCACAACAAACAACTATCATGATCTAATTCTTAACTTGCGTGAAACACTTGTAGCCGTGAATAACACAAATATTATAATATGTTTACCTACGTATAAATACAGCTATTTCTCTAATATGTACAATTTAAGAGTAGAATTGTTCAATAACCTGTTATACAATGACATTCAGTTACACAACTATGCATTTCTATATGACTCTAATTACGATATACCTTTTGATTATACAATGTTCTCTAAGTTAAATGGTGTGATTAATAATACGGGTATGAACAATATTTTTTGCAATGTAAAATATGATATTGACATGACCTTTCATAATTGTTTTTCCAATTCCAATAATATTGACAATGTCTCTCATAAAATAGGTGCTCCTGAAGCTGGGAACAATCAAATTTTTTTTCTTGTATAACCATATTCATGTTATTCATCAAAACACAAACGGTTTAATAAGTAAATCGGACTTATTAAGCTTACATATAAATGATCTTGCTAGCCTTGGTAAACATGTGGATGTACTTTGTGTTACAGAACACAATATGACAGAAGAAGACCATTGCAATCTTTGTATTCCAAATTATACTCTTGCTACCTTCTATGCAAGAAAGTCTCGGAGAGGTGGCTCATGCATCTTAGTAAATAATAAACATCCGTATAAAATTCTCGACTTAAAAGAATATTGCAGTTCTTGTATCTTAGAATCTTGTGCAATTGAATTAATCGAGCATCAAATAATTATAGTTTGTATTTATAGATCTCCTAAGAATAATATCGACTCTTTAACTTCATTTTTCTATAACTTTGATGGAATCTTAAGGAAAATATGTTCCAATTCTAAAAAAAAGGTGCTGATCTGCGGAGACTTTAACATCGATATTTTAAAAAACACGAAAATGTCAATGCAATTTCAAAATCTCTTACATAACTTTAATATAAAATTAGGTGTGCGTGAACCAACCCGGCTAGATAGCGGTACATGCATCGATAATATTATACACAATGTAAGAGGAAGTGTATGTGAAGTAATGGAGCTAGCCATCTCTGACCATACAGCTCAAATTATAAAATGTCCCGTCAAAAAGACCTGCACGATCACACACTGGTTCTCTTATAAACGCGATTTTTGCCAGGAAAATATCAAAAAATTTAAAGAGGCTCTCCAAAGTCTTAGTTTTAATAGTGTTTATAGCTGCAAAGATCCAAACAATGCATTTAAAGAATTTCATAACTTATTCAAATTATTTTACGATCTGTGTTTCCCTTTAAAGAAAATAAAAAATGTGACTACTAAACCACAGAAATGGATCACAAAAGGAATTAAACTGTGCTCTAAACGTAAACGTGAGATGCTATGGACCTTCAGGCGGCATCCAAATGTAGTCAATAAACAAAGATTTAATTCCTATTCCAAACGTTTAAAAACAATTATGAAATTGACCCAAAAATCGCAAAATAGCCATTTTATCAATAACGCTGCAAATAAAACTAAAGCAACCTGGAGGGTTATAAATTCGTCAAAAAATAACATTCCAAGGAACAGTCCTTATAAACTCCTTATTGACAATAAATACGTAACAAATCCAACTGACATTGTGGAACTATTTAATAATAATTTTATTGACCAAATACAGCCAACTAACAACTCTGACCATAAAATAACAGTAACAAATTCAAACATTAATTCATTATTCTTATCACCCACAGCACCAATTGACATTTATAAAATAATTACGACTCTGAAAAATACGAATAGCTCTGGCTTTGACGAGATTGAGACTAAGATAATAAAAAGCGTAGCTGTTGAAATTTCACCGGTTTTTAGCTTTATTACTAACCTATGTATAGAAAATGGTGTTTTTCCCGAAGACTTACAACTGTCCGTAATAAAACCACTACATAAAAAGGATGATCCTCAAAATATACAAAACTACAGACCCATTGCTCTTCTTTCAATATTTTCCAAAATAATTGAAAAGGTTATTTATAACAGTATATACATGTTTCTTGAAAAAAATGGCATTTTAACTAAAGAGCAGTATGGTTTTAGAAAGTGTAAAAACATAAACATGGCCATTTATGAATTGATCAATGAAATAGTTACAAATATGGATCAAAAAATACCTGTAACAGCCTTATTTATGGATATGACTAAGGCTTTCGATTATGTTGACCATGGAATCCTTCTAAATAAGCTATATAAATATGGCATTAGGGGCAAAGTTTTAAAATTAATAGAGTCATACCTTACTGGCAGAAAACAGGTAACTAGTATTTCAGCAGTCGATGTTCAAACTAAAACTGAAATTAATTACCAATCGAGAGAGAGACAAATTTACTATGGTGTGCCTCAGGGAAGTGTGCTTGGCCCTTTATTATTTTTATGCTATATAAATGACCTTCCGAAAACCATACCACATCCTATGACCCTATTTGCTGATGACTGCACTATAGTATTTTCTGGTAAAAATAGTGACTCATATGAAAATGACATAAACAGTAGCTTAAGTCTTATAATTCAATGGCTAAATAATAACAACTTACGCATTAATTTTAATAAAACTCAAATAATGACATTTAAACAAAGAACTAATCCTAAAATTCTTGACATTAATTATGACCAAAATAAGATTATTAAAACGGAACGAACCAAATTTCTAGGTATTTGGCTAGACGAAAACATGACATGGAAAACACACATGGAGACTATGATAAAAAAAATTCATCAATTTTGCTATGCTTTATACAATTTGAATAAGGTTGCAAATCGTAATACTGTCCTTACTGCATATCATGCATTTGTCTCCACAACTCTTCGTTACGGCATAATATTTTGGGGCAACTCTACCAATAGAGAAGTGGCATTTAAGGCCCAAAAACAATGTCTTCGAGCCATATGTTTGTTAAAAACCACCGAAAGTTGCAAACCATTTTTCGTTAGTTTAAAAATACTTACGCTTCCATCCCTCTATATTTATGAAATTTCAATATTTGTTAAGGAGAATCTGTCAAAATTTGGAAAACTTAATACTAGACGTCACCAAAGCACACTAAAATCAAAACAACACAATACTGCACTTTTCTCAAAGAGTTGTCTCGGCATGGGTCCAAAGATTTACAATAAACTACCAAAAACTTTAAAAAGCATGACCAACATAAACCATTTTAAATCGCAACTCAAAAAAATATTGATTGGAAAGGCTTACTACTCTATCAATGAGTTTTTAGAGGATAGAATAGATTAGTATAAATATATTTACTTTAAATTGACATGCTTATATTGTATACATTGACATAGTTATTATTGTAGCCAATGACATTTGATATAAAATTTATTATGACATTTTCTATTCTATTGTAATTTAAATGATTTGATTTTAATTTGTAATTTTTTTTTAAATGAATTTATTAATATTTCTAATGTTAATTTAAAATAATATTTAATTGAATAAGATTTGCATGCCCACTTGACGGCAAAACATGGAGAACTTACTCTATGACAACACCTATGTACATAACCCATGTTTGCAAAGGAATAAATGATTTGATTTGATTTGATGTTCCGAACACATCCGCCACTAAAAGCGGCATACGAATATTTACAATAGGTATGTAATCTTATTACTTATATAGAATATAAGTATAAACAATAAAAGTGTGGCGGTATCTACATCGCCACTTGCGAACTACGCATCAAAGACCTGACGTCAGACAGACGTCACATAAATCCTGCATCGCGCAATTAAAGTTTACCGTGCAGTGGACATATACGATATAGACGTGATGACATACATCTATAATAATCTGGATGAATACAGGAGGAGCCTTAATCTTTTAAGGATAAGTCGGTAAACGTAAATTATACGGAACGTATGATATGTGAAAGACAAAAAACGCTAAAAGAAAAAACAACTTTTCATACTCTCAGTACTTATTATAATTGAGCATCTTGTTCGTAAATAATAGGCCTTTTTCGCGTATGCTTTAGTTTTTATATACGAGTCCCTATTTCGTAGTCTAAGAATATAACTAAATAAATTGTGTAATTTTAGCTCTTTGACAAGGATGAAATGAAACCAAATTTTCTCAGTACCATCAGTCAAAATGTTGGTAGGTACACTCTTTTGCATGATCCACCAATAATCAAAGATCATCTGGGTAATAATAATATCGTCGATTTAATTACTTTTGCACATTAGTAAGCAAAGTCGTAGGTACCTATAATGTAAAGCCTCTTCCCTTTTATTATAAAAAGCTACTAAAATCGTAACATTCTCCAAACACAAACCATTTTTGCACAAAATATATTCGAGAGCACGCAACTTTGACCTCGTACGAGTAAAATTAAAATTCACAAAAGCTCGCTTACATTCACGTTCGCATCTTTCTTTTTGGCTAGTTTTTAATCTAACATCCTATCCTATCCAATGTGAGTAGAAAAACACGTCACAGTTTCATCCGTGAACTTGCCAACCAATTAAAAACCAGACGGGCTCGTTCGGGGACACTCGGGGCCAATTTTCGGACGCCTACCAGCCTAGCACTTATTTTTTCGCTTTGACACGGTTCCATGGACACAACCATTTCAACTACGGATGAGTGAAATTGACGTTAGGAATTTTAAGCTATTTTCGGCTTGACCGCTTTAAAAACCTTTAACGAGCCACTGATGCGGTGTAATGGGTTTCAGTGGTAGGCTAGACGATCAAAGCCTACCACTAGTTTGAATTCAAACTTTTTCTGTGAAAAACTCTTTCGTGGCCTCTTATATGCCTAATATTTTTTCATTCTGTTTTTGATTTTTTTCTTTTTTTGTGAAACCCTCTTTCGTGGCTTCTTTTATGCCTAATATTTATAAATTCTGTTTTTGAATTTTTCATTCTTTTTGTGAAAACCTCTTCCTAATATTATAATTTATTTAGATAATTAAACATTTATGCACACACATTTTACACCGACAATTTTTTAAATTCTCTCTTTTTGATTTTTTCTTTTCTGTTCCATAAAAAACAAACAGTAGTACTCAAGATCTCGTGTACCTACATAATTACAGAGTTCACACAGAATTAATTGCTCGGCCGTCTTCCACGCTGAAGGATTAGCCTCCGTTGCGTGTTCGCAAATAACAAATCAGACGCACCTTTATACAAGCTACCTCACGGATAACAGGAGGGAAGAAAGGCCTCCATTAATTTTCATCCGCTTTACTTAGATCACCTCGAATTAAGGATTATTTAGGCGTTTATTTCTAACAACTGCTCTCTCCTCTCGTGGGAATTGATTTGGGCTATGTTGCCGACTTTAGATAGATTTGATTTGGCACACAATAACGCTGACCAAATTGGCTTTCGACCTGATTGGTCAAACGTTATTATCTAATAAGTCTAGTCAGTGAAAATATTAAGGGATAGGTTTCTTTTACGTTGCACAGCTAAAGGAAAGCTCCTTTGATCTCGAGTTTCTGCCAGTTATAGCAAATTGAGCACCAAAGCGGAAGCAGTGAACTGTAGGCTTATATTTTCGTCTGAATCTACATCATAATTTTGCTTTCACTGACGTTTGTCGCTGTTTCAAAGAAAATGCGCATAATACTTTGTTTCTGCCGACTGTAGGCGACTGATCCTTTAAATCTTCTTCGAGACAAATGGGTATGTGATAACTGGGGCAAAAAAAACAACGAATAAATTCAAGAGCCCATTCCAAATACGCTTTTAACAAAGGACATTATCTATCTATGTTTTTATATTTAGCATTCTAAACACACGTCTCTAAGGCAACTATAGAACATCCCAAACACACACGAGCAACAATAATAACAACACAAACAGCAATCAAAACGGACATGCAGTCAGCCGCAAACCGATCAAATATACAGATCTCAACTGATTTCCATTCTGCATAATCGAAGGAGACAGGAATGGATGGCGGAATATATCAGACCGGATGACACTGCATTTTACAAGTATCAGAGAATCGATGACGTAATAACCTTGTATAATATATGAGCCTGTTGAATTTCTCACAAAGACCTCGGCAAGAGAAGACTTGGAACAAGTCATAAAGACTCATGAAAAGTAATATAATTTTTCGGATACGCTTCGAAGTGACACGGACTTTTGTACTGTTTTATTGGCACTTAACCTGATTCCACTTGCCATATTGGTTAAGTGGTTAATGTGAGCAGTCAATTTTAGCACGGAGTTTGATGCTCAGACTAAGCACTCTTAAATCTTTAGTTTTTGTCTCACTTTTCGTATTTCCTGCCTAACCTAAAAGCAGGATGACCTAATTTTGGGTCTGCCCGCCCATTTGGTAGACGACCTAAATAGTGCAATGAAACTTCCGTTTTCCATGAATACGTAGCACGAATGGAACATAAGACAAGGACTGTCACCGGATTCGATTCCCGAAACTAGGCCGATCATTGTAAAGCCTTTAGATTTGTTCGGCATATGACGTGAGGAGGAAGCCAGATTAGGTATGTCTGGTTACTAGCTGTTGCCTGTGACTTCGTCTGCGTATACAGGGTGAAATTGAATTCATGAGCATCCTCTTAACGGGTCATTGTACTCATTATGAACAACTTTCACTATGGGACCAAACCTGAAATCGCAGCTGTTCCCTACATTTATGTTCGCATACCTCGTCAAAATATAAGGAACAGTTTTTTTTCTGGGTTCTGGGGACTTCTGGGTTTAATTTTTCGATATTTCATCATGTTTTTATTCAGATATTCAGGATGAACAGTAGCAGTAGAAGTAGTGTTTTTCTCCAAATCCATAGCTGTCAAAGGTTCTGAAATCTGTAAAATTTCATAACAATCGGTTTAGAAGTTTTGGCGTGAAGTACCCGACTACGGCGAAGAAAAAAGGAGGGTTATGATTTTGACCGGTATGTATGTGCGTATGTATGTATGTTCATCTGTTCCCTCCTATCTTCCTACCACTCATCACAATTTGACAAATGAGATATCGTTGGAAGCATTTTGATTGTCCGCTGATTATAGGCTATATGACTTCACATTAAATTTAAAATGGCGCCCTCTAGAAGACATAAAGTAAGGAACTATAAAAAAAAATGTTTAATCGTACCATGTTGGGTATCAAATGAAAGGGCTTAATGAGCACATTTCAAAAATATATATATTATAACACCAAAAGAATTAAAAAAAAATAAAGTACCTAATAAAAACTAAAACCCAACTACGACTAAAAAGGTTTTTTTTTTTTTTTTAAAACGTTGTCCCTCACTAGGAATTTCTTCCTGTATCGTGGGTGCGTTTACAAACATAGAAACTCACATACACTAACAGTATAAACAAAGGTCACACGTGTTAGAGCATAAATCGAACAGATTACGTGTGACTCCGGATTTTTAATTTCTCTGTCTGCGGTGTCTTGTTTATACCTTTTTAGTCGTAGTTGGGTTTTCGTTTTTACTACGTACTTTATTTTTTTTGCATTTATAATATTATTACAGTATAATTCATAGTATGGACGAAACTGTAATAATTACAGCCAACCCTAAAAAAGTTGGGAAAAGGCTAGGTAGATTGATTTTTGATTTGGATGAAACTGTACTGCATTATGTCTCGGATTCGGTCAAAAATTCATGGTGGGTTTAGTCGAAACTGACATAGAGAAGCAACAAAATTTCCTGCTCTTATTTGTGCCGAAAATTCTTTCGTTGCTCGGCCGAATTTTGTAAGCCGAAAAGAAAAAGCTTAAAAAAAACGCACTGCGCGTTTCTAACCTTATTGTTTTTTCAAAGATGAAAGAATTTACTTCGGTGTTTCTTCAAAAGATTTGTATTCTTCAAGTTTGTAATTTTTTGTTCTAAAATCCACAAAAAAATAACACAAGAAATCGTGTGACGCATTTCAAGAAAGACAACCTCTGTATAAATCTATCTTTTTTTAAATAATGATATAATCATGTTTTTTCATAAGTCACTCTCTAAAATGGGTCCCAAAAGAAAACAACCTTATCGTGCTTAGAATTTTCTTTCATTTTCCCCGCCACCCGTTTTTCATGGGTAATTACCCCCGTGAGCGAGATGACGTCATGCGTGATTGATAACATCCCCTGATTAATATTTTATGTAATCTAATAAAATACATTTCATATACATATGAGCCTTTTTGCGTTGGATAAAGATTGCGGTGTAAAAGGCGAAAGCTTTAACTTTTGACGTAATTTATTATTTTCATGTTCTTATTGAGTTTATAATAAAGATATCTTTTAACCGACTTAAAAAATGTGTGCGGTTTGGATCAACGTGCCATGAATTAACCTTTAGAAGTTGGATGGATTGAAACAATTTTCAACTTTTTTGTTTTTTTGTTTTTACTGTAAACAATTTTTATAACACGGAATATAAGAGTATCCCTAAATAAACTTAAACTCTTTGAAAGAGACTTTTTTGCATATTCGTATATTAAATAAAATTGTTTTTATAGGTATTATAAACGCAGAATGAAATAACATTTATCGAAGTCAAAAGCTGATCAACTAGTGGAAGAAAATCAACGGACATGAGTTTAAAACTGAATCGATTTTACACGCGCCAGTACCTAAGTTAGGAGGTAGTCTTAAAATTGGCCAATTAGATATTGAACGACGCTCGATCTACGAGATATTGTTGCATAAATTACTAACTAATTTCGCTTGAATTAAATTAAACTTCGCTGGTGATGCAAAATGGATATTTATGGAAAAACTAATTTAACATTTTCCATTAGGGAAATCTTCGTAGCAGCCTGGAGTTGGCATTCATGCCCGGTTCATGGCAAAATACTTACCTATGCCTTGACTGGAAACGGACTTAGAATATCGGCCTAAGTCACAGCCGATATTCTTCGTCTGTTTGAAGGAACTTCGGTGACTCATACTCGACTCAGAAACACCCTCCAAATGGTATTCCTAGCATGTTTGAGTGAATTTGGAGGTGCCTTGGATATGAGTCGAGTATTTTTGTGACGTGTTCAGCGTTGCTTATATCGGCCGCGCTGCATGAAATAATATAGTTCTTATACATTTATTTATTTATAATAAAGATACTTATTTAAATAATATACATATTTGTAATATATTTATTTATATTATACATGAAAAAAATAAACATGTTGCGTTCTGCTTTAATCAATGATATAGTACGTTGTGAGGTACCTTGACTTTGACAAATAATTCTTGACCTCCACTAAGCTAAAATCTGGAGTTGAGGTCGTTAATGTCCATTTATAACATGTTTCCGTCAATTTATCTGACGGAGGCGGCCTTGACGTGGAGTGGAGTGTAGGAAATAACTTAGAATATTGGTGTTAAACATACAATATGACAAAATGTGGGCGGACTCTCTACCTATTCCTTCGTGTGAAGTTATGTTAATTAATTCATCATCTTTATTCTCCTGTCCTTGTCCCAATTTATTTGGGGACTGCGTAAAATGTACTTTTCTTCCATACTTCTCTATTTATCATCTTTCACAGAATCCATCCAGCGTTTCTTTGGTCTTCCCCTACTCTTATGCCACCATAGGCTTAATAAAAATGTCAGTAATTCATTACTGTAAATTAAAACGTGCGGTAATTATAATATTTCCGTATTTGGAGAATTAAAACAGAGGTAATTGAAAAAACACGCAAGTCACGTTAATAAATAAGCTTCTTAAAAAAAACTTACTTTACGGTTTCCCGTAAGTCATTCATAAATTAAAATGTAACGTTCTTTTACATTTGCCGCGTGCGAATATGAATTTGTGAAAACGTGCTGCAGATCCTCACAAATTACATAAGTAAGGGGCTCCTATCACGAATTCGTCATCTACGCATTACGTACATCAAACTAAGTACAAAAATAATTACTTGGAAACAGCTTTTATTTTTGGTGTGAAAGCCGCTGTTTACGTTAGCATTATAGCATTCAATGTAAATACCAACCAGGTAAATTTAAAAATGGTTTTCTAAAAAAGTTTTAACTTTGGACACAGGCGGGGTTTTTTACCTGCAATACTTTTACTTTTACTGCTTTCATCCGCCTGCTACTATACTAAACTCAAAAGGAATATCGATCCAAATGATATTCTAGCAGAGTGTAATTAAACCTAATTTCAAATGGCTATAATCGGTTTGATGTAGTCTCGGCCTTATATTATTTCGAAAGCAAAAACTGACTTTTAAACCGAGTCTAAGTTGTCAATGTTGTATTAAGAACTTTAAGATTGTCGGAATAAAGTTCAAAATACAATAACTGATGCGAAGGCTTGGACTGAACTTAGACCCCATGTTGTAATAAGATGTTCTGAGTTTCAACAAGAAGCCACTTGCTTTAGAACAAAGAACGAAGAAGCATATTAACTAGGTATAAAACTCTTGCACATCACTAATAAACTTGAGCTGACTTCTGAATTCTGAAGTAACGTAAGTGAAACACCACAGAATAAAATTATACAGTATGCCAACGTGTTTCATACTTCGCTGTAGAGAGTTATAAAGTACAAATATGCGGGCTTCCACTTTAGAATATTAAACAGTTATGTGTAAGATGCAAGAATATGGTAAATTGGGAGGGGGTTCATTTTCCCGGTGTCTTTACAACTCGTAGCATGAACGGCTTACAAAAAAGTCATAATTTAGTTTGTCCATACATTTTGACCGCGTAGGTAATGCACTTGCCTATGAAACAGCGATTTTTTTTTATATAAGCGAAGAAAATTTTCTACGCGCAGTCTAGAGCCATGTGCTGAAATTCATGGATACAGTTTACGCGTCGATGTCCCTTTTTTCCATGGGGAAATCCTTATGAATATATGTTGAACTCCTACAGACTAAAACCCCACGGTTCCTACTTCTACCAGTCGCGGGCCCGGGAGATACTTGTACATTCGCCGCTCCCCCGACTGGTATCAGCCCGCCATGCCTAGCGGGCCCAATCACAAAGTGCAGCCGATCCCATTACCGCACGTCCTCCACGCGTCGATGTCCCTGCCTGCCCTGTAATAGGTAGCTAAGCTACAGTAGAATAATTATTTAAATATTACTTACACTCCTGTCTATCCCTTACAGTAAACATAGCATTAATAACAAGTTACTTCCACGGACCTACTGTTGATTTTAGTCTATATTCTACCTCAAACATACAAACCAATGCGTTTGTTTACTTTATGCTTTACTTAATTATAAATGTAAATATGTATAATACCGGCACTGAGCATTATCTAGGTACAGAATAGTACAGTACTAGAATTAAACGTTCGTGTTATGATTACATTAAGTTAGTTAACACTTACAAAGATATGTTTTTACACTTCGTTTATGTAAATCGCTTCTTTGAAAAGATAATCCTAACTAGTATTTTTTGTTTGTTACGCTTTCACGCTAAAACGGATAAACGGATTTGGATGAAATTTGGCATATGGGTAGACCGTGACCTGGAATAGGTAGGTATAGCTAGTACAAAATATACCTACCTTCGCTCCTACAATGTTTTCATTAGATAATTTATTCTGTTTTCTATGTGGTCAGACGGGAAACTTGTTTTTATTGAAGCCTATTATATTATATTAGGTAAAATAAGATAAAAATAATCTGAGTCTAGATATTGGGTTGATTTTGTTTTTATGGGACAGTATTTCTCTATAAAAATATACTGATTTAAATAAAGGGTACCGTTAAGGATATCGACCACTCAACGTATTCGATAAATTACTATAAAACTACAAAAATCTCAATCACGAGACAAAATAACCAAAATATTACTATCACGAGGACCCAGTAATCGATTACAGAACATGGTTCGTCCGTATATTTTCAAGCAACTGCAGCGCTGCGCCGGAGCCGGCTTACGGAGCTTAACGGACAACAATACAGGCTACTGTCTCAAATATATTGCTGAATACAGCCGGGTTTTCAATTAAAGTAAATTCTGTTACAGTATCTGTAAGGTACATTTGTGACGAAGTTAATACCAGGGACTGAATTACCCAAAAATTAAGGTAGTTTTAAATTTCAGTATGACGTCATACCGTTAAATATTTTGATACCGTTCTTTTTTTCAGTAGCGGAATTTTGAGGTTGTAAATGCATTCCGATATATTTCGATAGCAGTACCTTAACCTTTATAAATGTATCGAGGTTTTCTTTGACGCACCGGCACAGAGTCAGGAACAATCAAAGAGATAGGTAAAAGAGATACAGCAAACAAATTGCACAAAATACACAATTTTACGATATTTTTCAGGCTTTGAAAGTACCGTACCGATTTGATATAAAAAAAAGTTGGCAACCCCGAGACACATGGTAACATTACTGGTAAAAAACCGGCCAAGTGCGAGTCGGACTCGCGCACTAAGGGTTCCGTACCATTATCTATAAAAACGGCAAAAAAATCATGTCTGTTGTATGGGAGCCCCTTAAATATTTATTTTATTCTGTTTTTTTGTATTTGTTGTTATAGCGGCAACAGAAATACATCATCTGTGAAAATTTCAACTGTCTAACTATCACGGTTACATACACAAGATACAGCCTGGTGACAGACGGACAGACAGAAAGCGGAGTCTTAGTAATAGGGACCCGTTTTACCCTTTGGGTACGGAACCGAAAAAACGATATACGAACTTAACTTTACACCTATATGCCTTCACCTTTATCTGATTGTACCTATTGTTCACATTTACAACGTTACTGTGGACTACAAATTACATTAAAGTAAATAAGATCAACAAGCAATTAATTTCAATGTAAAGTTCGATCAACAAGAACGAACTTATGTAAGCTTAGCTCCCAACAATAGAGCTGCTGTCTTAAATATATTGCTTCGACCGCCATGTTTTCAATTACACAGAATTCCGTTTAAAGTGTTCAGACATTACGGCGCTAAGGTACTTTCGTGCCAAAGGTAATATAGTTAGTTAGAGAATAATTTAGTGAAGAGTCTTTGAAGATTTCAATGGGGAAGTTATTATATAGATAGGTATTATAGTCACCCCATTTTCTATATGTGTTATCTTTTCTATGGTTACATAGGGCATAGTGTCTGGTTTTTGTGTACATTGAACTTGCAGGACGCTTACTGAAATCTTATGAATCGCATGGAAAAGCTCAAGCGCCCAGTTGAGCTCCTCGGTTACTGACAAATGCTTGCACTGACTGGACAGGTCCACTCAAATCTGTGTGGTTCTTTCCTCAAGAGACCATTTCAGACTCTAATCTACATGGTCCTCATATGGCCTGACCAAGATTATGTCTGGACCTTAAAAGAGACTGCGACCTCTGAGTTTGTTTCGGCCTTTCTTCTCAGAGTAGTCAGATAGGAAACGCCGACCTCATCTAGATTTTTTTTTTTTTTTAATATGACGTGTAAAAGTGATTCTGATATCCTAATTACAGAATAATCAATTTCATTTCATTTCATTTCCCATAAAGCAAGAACCAGTGGATTTAACATAAAATCGTATTTTGCTTAAAAAAAACAGCTGTTCTCTAAGATGACGTATGTATGTGAACATAAATGGTAATTTCATGGTTGATTCCATAGTGAAAGTTGTTCATAATGATGAGTACATTGACCCCTTAAGAGGATGCCCATGAATTCAATTTCGCCCCCCTGTATATTACTCTCTCTCTTACCGAGAGTTATACTAGATATACAAGCTGCTGTTGAAATGACCGAGTATTCTTAGAAAATTAGTGCTGTTCTATGTTTTTAGTGATGTGCGTAGCAACTTACTAATCCATATACATATAATCATAAATTAAAGTCGCTTTTCTTGTTTGTCTGTTTGTCTGTCTGTTGTTCTTTGAAACCACGCATCAGATTTTCATGAGGTTTTCACCATCGTTTAGAGAGTTTATTCCGAAAGGTTTATGTGTCCGCTCAACTGTCGATTGGCCTTTAGAAGGCGATAACAATTAAAATCCTATTGTGTCTCATTCGTGACAGTTAGAGGTATAATACGTTAATATTAAAGTTACATAGGTAACTAAGAAATCTCGATGTTTTGTCAAGTCGTAAAAACCGTGTGAAGAAGGAATGGGTCACTAGTTGCGACATATTTACCTATCACGCGACTAAGTACTGCTGTGAAGTCACATCGTTACAATCAGTATAAACGATACTCAATGAAACACGTTTCAAACATTTAATTTCGACCTATATACTGAATGTTGTGGTTTTCACAATTATATCATAATCAAAGGTAAATGGAATGTAATTAAATCCTTTTACTAATTCACTTATTCAATTAAGTGACATTAATAATGCATCAATAAAAGCATACAATTTGAGTTGTTATATAATTATGTATTACACTTTAGAGGAGGTCGTGGCTAAGTAATAACAGCCGCACGGGTCGATCCATAAGCTACGCTTGCCGGGATTGTTCCGTAGATGGCTGACCATCTTTACATACCAAGACTCCTCCTTGTCTCGGAAAGCACGTTAACCAGTTGGTACCGGCTGTCATTTGTGGATCTTTGACAGTCGTTACGAGTCGTCAGAAGCCCGAAAGTCTGACAACCAGTCCATGCTCCATGTAAAATACTGGTATTCAGCTGCATCCGGTTAGACTGGAAGCCGACCCCAACATAGTTGGGAAAAGGCTAGGCAGATTGATTAAGAATAAGAAGAGCTGCTAATAAAAGGGTCTAAAATGACCCTCTTTTAAACGACTGCTTCATTTAATAATCACAATTCAATCAAATGTTGTAATAGGTTTATCTACACTACTAACTACACCCATGATATGAATCCTCTATAAAAGATTCTTTGCAATACTAATATCGAACAAAAATGGAGGGATACGACGCACGTGAATTCGAATTTTTCGAATTCGAAAAATAGATGCTTTTTTGTTTTAAATTACTGTGCTTTGTTAGTGATACGCGCCTGCATGACAATGTTCTTTTTTTGAAATGAGTTGCATTATGAAATTTAGTACAACATTATAACACCCGTTTGGATGATATTATGGTTACTATGACAACATTAAAACAACCAGTGTTTTAATGGTGGCAATAAGCTAACTGTTTCAGAAACTTTTATAGAGGATTTATAGCATAGGTGTAGATAAAATAAATAATAATAATACCAGCTTATTATTGTCGCACTGCAGGGCAAAGGTCTTCTCATACACAGAAGGCATGAGCTTTGATCACCACGCTTGCTCGAGACGGGTTGGCGTTTTCAGAATAATGTTAATTTTATGACCAGCTTTCCTCACGATGTTTCCTCCACAAATGTCAATTAAAATAGTTGTGGAAAATCAAGTTTACAATTACTTTACGAGTTCGTATATTATGATGACACACATACCTTATACGACATTACGACATTACGTTTAACTCAAGTTTATTGCGGTAAGCTCCTATTAAACTAACTAACTTTCAGGCACATTTCTTGAAATACTTATTGTTCTCTTAAGACAAATTTATGAAAATTAGTCCTGTAAGTTTTGCTACGACTTAGGTAGAAATAATTTAACATGTTTAGACTGTAACATTTTAAAAAACATCAAATTTTAGCTGAAACAATTCAGATGAACTACGAAATTAGCCAAGTGTCCTACAATCCTATTTATAGTAACTGACACATTTGAAAATCTTTAACAAATTAGAATAACATTAAAAAAACCGGCCAAGTGCGTGTCGGACCACACACAATGAAGGGTTCCGTAGTTGGGATGAATTTATGGCAAGAACAAACTTGACTTCTTTGTTGAAAAAATGTTCTTCCATACATCGATATACGTCACGGTCAATTCTCCAACAGGAAATGTAAGTTTGTAACCGCAAAAAAAAAAGTGATAAAACAACAAATTAACGACTTTCGGACTTTTTCCTTTACTTGTGCTGTGAGACCGTGCTTTTTGCCAAATTTAATTATTCTTAGTCAACAGGAAGGACCCTATAGGTTTCAATTTATTTTCGAGTATCAAAATATGTCGTATAAGTAAATAGCCGTATTTTTTTATTGCGTTGACTTAGAAGCTTGACTTTTTTAGAGCTCCAAGACCTGAGCATTTGAACGTAAACTCAACTGGATACCTCCACACGTTCCTTAGAAAAATGGTCTTGAGTAGTCTTGACGGACAGACAGGCGGACGGACAACGAAGTGATATCCTATATATTATGGGTTCCGTTTTTAGCTCTGAGGTACGGAACCCTAAAAGAACGATTCAATAAATTCACAACAGCATATACCGTTAATTTATATACCATTTCTCCAAACATCTGTTCAGCAGAATTGTTAAACTGTCCCCACTTGACACCGGGAGAACAATGGCACAGTTCAAAGTTTGCCAAATAACCGGCGCGAGGTAATGCCTACTGCCGCAGGGCCGGTATTGCCAGGTTAAAATACGGGAAAAACGGATTATACTCCAAAGAAAGGGCTTCCAACGTGGGAATTAAAATGTTTGAAAAATATTTTCAAAGACTTTTTTGACTTTGAGCGTATATGACGATAGGAGCAGTGGTGGCCCAGTGGTAACGGCCACGACTTACGAGTTGTAGGTCGTAGGTTCGAACCCCGACAGGCGCTTTACTTTGTGTAAATTATTTCATCGCCACTGCTCTCAAAACGGTGAAGGAAAACATCGTGAGGAAACCGGCATGTCTTAGAATAAAAATTCGAAGACATGTGACATCCACCAACCCGCACTGGGCCCGCGTGGTGGATTACGGCCCAGTCCCTCTCACAGAGAGGAGGCCTGTGTCCCAGCAGTGGGAACATTATAGGCTGATTATGCTTATGCTTATGCGTATATGACGCGTTAAAGACATTTGATAAAACTTTCAAAGAATTGTGAATTGAATAAAGCGACAATAGTTGGTGGTCAATTTCCTACGTTAAACTAGGAAATTAATTATAAACAGGAATCAGGATACGTATAAATAGGTACGTCTGCATAATATGCGTGGAGATAGTCCGCTAAAAAGAACGATAGTGACGTTCGCGGCATTAAAAAGTGGCAAAAAGGTTCCAAAATTGAAACCGGAGGAACTTCTGACTCGAAATTCGAATTCGAATTCAATCACTCATGTCGCGTTCGTATTTTATTTTTTTATTCAGGCCGTGACTTATTGCCGTTGGCAACACAACCGGCAGTGTAGGGACGTGAAAGATTGTCGCAACTCCGCTCAGGCTCCCCAGTCAATATTTGTATGTGAATTCGTACACCCGGTTCCCTTGTAAATAAAATATCGCTTGTTTTTATTTGCGAACTTCATTACTTTTTTAAAGGGTTCTAATTATTTAAATTCATGATGATAATTTAAACAATGAAATCAATGAGACAAAAGTAGCATAGCAGGAGGAGCATACTATCTACAAGTATTTATTTGTAGGTATGCTTCTTATTAACAAAATGAATGACTAAAACTTAATACTTATACTTTTAACTGAATATAAAAACATAATAACGTCAAATAACTCCACACGTCTACGTGTAATTAATTTCTATAATTAATTTCTACTTTATTTGATGAAATACAATAGACGTTGATATATTTAGTAACCTATTCCGCTTGACTATTCTTCAAGACCTCTCAACGAGGTGACCACACCGAGCGCTGGACGCAAAGTAACTTCGTCAGTTTGCGTCCAGCGCTCGGTGTGGTAACACGTCGCGTTCTGGTTTGCAATTGGTCAATCGTCATCCTGAGGATGCCTCGTTGAGAGGTGAAACACGTGTCGATTTCTTACAGGGTTTTTCGGACTTTTGAAGAATAGTCAATAGTCAAGCGGAATAGGTTACTAAATATATCAACGTCTATTGTATTTTATAATGGATTTCCGCAAGGTCACGCCTGAATCAATTAACTATCTTTATTTGATGATTTGGTCTACCAAATCATATATAGCCCTTCTGCAGTCGGGCAGAAATCAATTACATCACATAAATCGTTCATATGTCACATTTACACAAGAGAAAAACTCTTCGTAATACAATCGCGTCGATCAAGCTGAGGTTATCCCTCAACATTATACAAAAGCTTGAGAGATTCTCATCCCATTCGCGACATTTAAATGAACCCCCGATGGCTCTATCAGCTTTTTACACGTCATCAGTTTTGGAGTGGAGCACCCTTCATTTTCCCTTGAATGGAGATTTTTCCAAAGCGCACATTAGCTCCGCCCTCTGTCTATATCTGTCGACAAAGCGGTTCGTTTCACTAAAAATTGCGCGCCATTTAAAATGAGTTGGCGTTTATTTACAAACTGTTTCAGCTTTAAAATATATTAAAGGGTGATAAATTGATAATTAAAAGGCTGTGAACTTTAATTTGTAGTCTCGGGTTGTTTATAAAGCGTGTTGCAGGAAAAGGTTTTTTTTGCTGCAAACATTAAAAAGGAAAATAATGTTACTGAAAAACAAAAAGCATGTAGATTTAAGCAAACAATGTTTACTTATTCATTTATTATCAACACACTAATTCCAAGTAATTAATTTAGGTACAACGACAACGGCTTAACGTGCTTTCTGAGGCACGGAGGAGTCTCAGTATGTAAAGATGGTCACACATCCACGGACCAACCCCGGCAAACATAGCTTAACCTGATGGATCGACCCGTGCGGCTGTTGTTATTTAGGCCACGAGCTCCTAATTTGAGTAATTTTATCGATAAATTTAAACAAAAAACAAATAACAAACTCGCATTGTTACTTTATAATTTTTTACAATTTCGTAGGCGCGGCCTACATAGCTTCGGTATCAATCAATCAAAGCCTATCGCAGTCCACTGCTGGACATAGGATATAGCTTCGGTATAACTACCATAAATTATAATCACCGCGGTGAATATACAAATGTATTATTTTAGAGGTAGGTACTACTATAGAGGTTTAATTAAACTTGGGTGAGGCAAATAAAACTAGTAAACAATTCGCGAACTCTACCATTTACTCATTAGATGTGCCTATGTACAGAGAAATATTGAATTAAAGTTTTAACAAATTGGAGTTAACTTCTGGTACTAATAAACATAGAAAACATTTGTATTTATTTTTAAGTTGTGAAAGTTTTGTGGTTTTGCAATGTTTAAACGAGTCTGTATACAAATTAATGGTCAACAAGATTTAAAATTGATTAAATAATTTAATAAAAATCCCAATAACAAAAACGTCTTTCAGCAAAATATCCCGTACATTCCACTTAACCATATTGTTCCGGGCCGCTTACTTACACCCAATACCAGTAATTGCACAAGAAACTCCAATTGTTCTCCTTCTAATTGAACAAAAGCGAGATACGGCCACAGCAGAACATTTGTTCTGCAACCCCACTGTGTTTCCTTCGTCGAGTGCAGGAAGGGGTATTTTTATCGAAAAGAGGAGTATTTATATGGACCTGTTACATAAGGCGGGGTTTATCCATTCTGCAAATATATTGAGTGTTGATACATTTATTAATGGCCCAGCTAAATAAACTCTGCGATTCTATTCCTATAAATGTTAACCTATTGATGCTAGAGCCGAGTTCGGTGGTTACCATGGAGTAGTTGTTGTATAATTGAATTTTTTGAATGAATGTTTATTTTGATAGTGGAAATTGTGTAAACATTTTTGAAATTACAAATTGTTCTGTGGGAAATAACAATATTTTTGCAAACGACTGCAACGTTTTAAATGTTGTTAATTTTTATAATCCATTGATCATACATATTTATAGCAATGAAAAAAGTGGCAATTAAAAAAAAACACACACAGACTACTGACGGTGCTCAAAAAGCTGCAAAGTCGAAGTGGGACTGGGTCAAGTCTGCCGCATGCCCAATCAGTTGTGGTCCAAAATAACCACTATGTCGAGCCCTCAAATGGAAAACATCGTGAGGAAACCGGCATGTCCTAGAACCAAAAATTCGAAGACATGTGACATCTACCCACGCACTGGGCCTGCGTGGTAGATTACAGCCTACTCCCTCTCACTGAGAGGAGGCCTGTGTCCCAGCAGTGGGAACATTATAGGCTGATTATGCTATGGAGCCCTCAGACAGCTAGAAGGCGTCGCGGCAGACCCTGTTATAGAAGATGGCAGGACGAGCTGGTCAAAACAAACGACCAGTGTTCCACATTAGCCCTGGATCGCAAGCACTGGAAGTCATGGGGAGAGAGTAGTAACAGTTATACCTACTCTAAATAATTCTACATTCGTTCGTTCCATGTTAAATAACCTCTAAGCGTTTTTGTCAACTAATTTGCATAATGAAAACATCAATATCACTGCACCGTGTTTGTTAACGACTTTCAAACTGTATCAGCGCCATTTTGTTGTTGCGTGCCGACATAAACTTGATGTCATCGTTGTTGGGGATTTACAACGTTGCATGCGATGCAGACATCTTCGTAGGTCTTACTATGTTGTAGGTAGTATTGTCAGGGCTAAGTTTGACTTTAAAGGCGGCTTCGTACACGTTTAATGTATAATCGCGAGCTGTTTTATAATGGGTACTTATTTTTAAGTTTTTTTTTGACTAATGGGCAACATATTCATAAAGTACGATGTAGCTAAGTACAAAGTTCGCTCTTGTTTATGGAAAATGTAAACCAAACGTTACAGACAGGCATAGTAACTTACCGATTGGCATATTTTGTATAAAAACTTCCGATAAAACTAACAAAGCTACTTAAATCATAATTAATGTAAAATCAATATTTCAACATCCTAACCGCACAAAATATTATTTATAGCTTAACTAATATGAATTTTGGTACGTAATCTGTTAAAAAGGCACAACATTATATATGAGGAATTAAATTCTAGGTACAAATAGCGTAGGACCTAGTGGAAAAAATATATTTAGTCTTTTATGGTTTTGCAAAATCTCAGCAACATATTCTCGTTCTCAATTTCTCATTACAAGTCCCGCCTTCGTACCCGGATCATACTAAAACAATTATTTGAATTTAATTAAGGAAATTGCGAAATTATTATAACGCTGGCTCCCCCGGACATTCCAATTTTCCGTGGCCAAAGGCGTTTCCTTCCCCTTTGATAATTTCAGCCATAATTAATATTTTCTTGAAGAGGGGATTTTTTGCTACATCAGACGTAAGTTAACGAGTAATTTGAAATGGTGTAGGTCCTATCTTTTATCTTTTTTGTTGGTCTTTTGTAAAGTACCGAAGTTTTGGCGTAAAAATACTGTAATGTTTCACAGTTTGGAGTAAAACAAGCGGCTGTATTATCACTCAGGCGGGACCTAAACGATAAATTATATTACACAATATCACGAAATGCGCTAAGTTTTTGAACGTTTAGGGTTAATATTGAAATGAAAATTGCGCAATTATTAAACAAAAGTATGAGCGAGTTTAATTTTTTATGGCACCATAATATTTTAATTGTACCCTGTAGGATATGTCTTACGCAGGTCTTGGTCACGCGAAAACATTGAGGCTTATGGGCCGTCAGTGTAGATAAAGGGGCCGCCTAAGGGCTCGTGTACACAGCACCGGCGCCGCACCGACGCCGCTCCAACGCCGCGCCGTCTTCGCTTGATTAATGAAAGTATTACAAAGCGCGTGCACTTTTGCAAACGCCCAGCAATGGCATAAAAAAACAGTTTAAATAATACTAGCCGAGTGGTGGCGGCACGGTGGCAGCGCGGCAGCGGGCTGGCCAAGTTCCGTGTAAACAGCTTAGAGGCGCGGCGGCGGCGCGGTGGCGGCGCGGTGACGGCGTCGTGTCCCCGAGCACTAAAGCTGCAGTCATAATGTGTTGTGTTTATATGGACGGTGTACAAGTCCTGACAGTTTGCCCATTTCGGCACCAACAAGAGTACAAACCACTTTGCTAAAAGGACTAAATTAAAGTGCAAGGCTGCTAGTACACAGCGATATGTTTTCATTTACTTTCCAAATGTGAGAGTGTAATAATTAATTAAAGTTAATAAGTTGCTTTTGATTCTCAGAACGCTGCAAAGGGTTTTATGCAGTCCTATAAAATCATTATTACACAAATGATTAACCTTTGATGTTTAACACACATGAGTGTAATTGATTAACGACTAGCACACATGAGTGTAATTCTATTTCTAAAATAAAAGTAGCCTTACTTACTCCATAAAGCATCAGTTATCTGCCAGTAAAACTTGGTCCAGCCGTTTCGGATATAAGCCGGATAAAAACAGACAGACAACAATAAAAATAAAAAAATTGTCCTAAGTGCATGCATTTAGTAAAACGCTGCTATTTTGACATTAAAAAGATACTTCAATTTTATATGTTTTTGTAGAAGATGTATAGATGACAATACATATAGGTACATTTATTGTTAACGCTACAATTAAAACAAGTAAGACTTATTAAAAGTTACACCTTAAAATCAACCTTCCAAAAATTTCCTTCCAAGAACAGGTATACTTACAGCATCACTCCCTTCGGGAGACAGTTATCACCCCATCTCTCCAACTTTATCTCATAACCCACAGTACATAACTTCGATACGAGGCCTTTATTACTAAACCGAGAACTGTATTAAAACGAACCATATTTGGATCGTTAGAAACTTCTGACAAGCAATAAAAGGGCAAATTGTGATAGGGTCACCATTTTCCTTATATATTTTTCTTTATTTTCAGTCCCCTTCAGTAAAATGTATAAAAAATAAAAAATAAACTTTGTGCAAACTCCTCAGTTCAAGTTGAAATTCTTCTTTTATTTTCATGACTTTGAGGATCAACGCTCAGACTCATAAAAAAATGTTAGTTGAAGTGGCGAAATTTGAGCACTTTGGAAGCCAGTTATTGAGGAACTGAATAAAGTGATCTGAAAAAAAAAATGTCAGTTCTATTGAACGTTGAGCTTGCATGAACTAAATGGAGTCTGCCCAGAATTATTCGTCTACGAGTTTGGCGGCATTTGTAGCGGCCATCAGTTCCTAGGAGTAACTTGCAGACGACAGTACACGCAGAACACCATATTAGTTGTCTCATCGATTTTGGAAAAGCACCACATTTGAGTTTCCATAATGATAGATCACACAATCCGCCTAGCCTTTTCCCAACTATGTTGCGGTCGGCTTCGGTTAGGCAGTCGCTCCATGTAAAATGCTGGTATTCAGCTGCATCCGGTAAGGCTAGGCAGATGGCAGATAAATGGTTTGGGTCGGCGTTCAGTCTAACCGGATGCAGCTGAATACCGGTATTTTACATGAAGCGACTGCCTATCAGACCTCCACAACCCAGTAACTGGGTAATACGATACCCCTTGGTAAGACTGGTTGTCAGACTGTCGGGCTTCTGACAACCAGTAACAACAGTCAAAGAACCACGGATGACAGCCAGGACCAACGGCTTAACGTGCTTTCCGAGGCACGAAAGTAGTTTGGGTTTGGGTATAATATATGATGTTAAGTCTCTCTAAAAGATGGGCGAAGTTATTTAGTTAATAAACCACAACAAAACTACAAGCTACATCAAAGTTAGAAAACAGATTATCTAGTAAGGAAACTCATTTTAAATAAAAAGTTTGTTCATCGATCTGAAACTTGCTTTAGTGCTCGCATTTTTCTTCGAAGCTCCACAACTTTGTATTTAAATCATTAACGTAGTTTGTAGTGAACCTTAAAAAAGCCTCTTTTAATTTTCTTGAGTGGTTTACAAAGAAGGAAGACACGTGGTGAAGGAAAACATCGTGAGGAAACCGACATGTTCTAGATCCAAAAATTCGAAGACATGTGACATCTACCAACCTGCATTGGGCCCGCGTGGATCTACCACGCCCAATGCAGGTTGGTAGACGTCCCACTCCATCTCACAGAGAGGAGACCTGTGTCCCAGCAGTGGGAACATTATACACTGATATCTAGAATATCTATATAGAATTATCGCAGATAAACGTACATGACTACTTAAGCGCGTTTCAATGTGTTAATTATAGGGTCCGAAATAGTGTACTACTGGAAAATGTTAGGAACCTCTGCTTATTGTGTCGCGAAAGCCTACAAAATGGACGGAGGGATATTTTGTTTGAGACGACGTAGATATAAATTCTCGTACTAAATATGTACCATTTATTAAGAATTAAATAACATCTCATCATGCCTTTATTCCCTGAATAGTACAATCACATTTTGCCGGATAAGTTTGAGTCTCATGTAACAGGGGGCGAGCTACTGGGAAATTCCATAAGGAAAAATCAAATAACACTTTCACAGACACGGGAATCGAACCCAGGACCTCATGCTCAAATGTATAAATAGTGTATTCTGTACAATAGATAAGGCGATTAATGTAACCACAATATAAACTACGAGAAAACTTAGAAAGTTAATTAAGATATTTTGTTAGAATTTAAAATGATTGGTACTAGGTACCACCAAACAGTGGCGTTCCTTCCATAGAAGCCCAAAAGCCCGGCTTGCCTTCAAAATTAAGCCTACCTATCAATAAAAAATAAAAAAATAACACTATATAATAATGGTATTACCCAGGGGCGGTACTTTCATATTCAAAAATCATTATTCGTAAGAACAAACGTAAGCCTACCAATAAAAAATAAATTAAAAAAAACAGTCAATAATCTCGAACTCAATCATTCATGTCATAGGAATAATCAAATTTCGAAATCCCCGCTCTATCTGCCGCGCGCACTGCGCAAGGGTGCCAGATCTACGCACTCATTGAACTCAATCATTCATAAGAATACAATTTTTAATACCGCGCTTTGTTGCCAAACCTACGCGCCACTACAATGCATTCAAATGCGCCTTCTCGCTCACACTCGTCGGCTTTCAATGGGGCTTGCCTTACCTTTCTTTGTCTAGCAGTTTTCGCCTACAAATTGCTATAGAAACGTTTACATTTGTTGATATATTGGTAAGTACTTATACGCAGATTTGTATGAAATGAAAAGCCGGGCTTTTTTAGAATTAAGTTCGCGCAAATGCACTAGCCGCGATGTTGACCCGCGTAAAGTGAGTTGCAAGTCCGCGACACGACTCGATTTGTTATTGTTTTGAAATTAATATTTTGAGATCAGTATTTTATTTCCAAGTGCTGAGATAATGAATTAGTTTTACTATTTAAAATGATTTGATAGTTATTGCGGCTGTAATTCGTAAGTGTGTGTGTCTTAGTAAGTACAGTGTTATTTTTATCATCAAAATGTGAATTCGGAAACTGTGTTCGAAAAGGTAAGTATCTACATTGAGTTTTCTGGCAGTGTAAGTCTCTCTATACTTCACCGTAATCAACCCCAAATGAATGTACCTAATAAAATTTGGAAAAAAACAAGTATTTTTGTCAGTTGAAGAATATAATTGAAATTGGCATTCGATTGTTTATTATGTTGATGAGTATGACAAACTTAGGTAGCTGGTGGCATGAAATACATCAAAATTTGTATAGTGTTGTTTGTATGGCAATTGTAGTTTCGGTAAACCATTGAAAAACAAACCATCTTATTATTATTACATCTCATCAAGATCATAAAACACAATAATTTTCTTATCGAAGATATTCTTCGTAACTAGGTGTTTTGAAATAAAGATTAGAGTTGGCTATTGTCATTATGATTAATTATAAAATGTTATATAGGTACCTAATGTAATATCTCATTTAACATTTTCAATCGACATTATAATTCATAAAACTAAGTAGGTATGCTTACGGTAAAAGAACAACAAATCGATAATTTGGGGGCCATCTAGCGGCTTATGATTGAATAATTTTGGTGACAAGCAAAAGAATTTATTATGGTGAAAAGGTCCTAATCGGTGTGGTAACGCGCATTCTTTAATATAGATGGCGCTTACTTATAATAATGGTGTTATCATGAACAACAAAGAAAATCCGTAAATCGCTCACTTGGCTGTTTTTTTTTTTTTTTTTATCGTAAATAGTCTGTGAGCTTGCCCTAATTTAGAACCCTAGGCACGCTACTGCCACCAAATCTTTCGAAAGGTCAGGTGCGGAGTACTCGCAACCGGCGTGCGTGTATGACCAGAGGCCCTAGACAAAGTGACATTCTATCAGCGATAACGATGATGGAAAAGGCAAAAATGTATAGGACTGACATAAGCTATCGAAAAGCTTAGGTCAATCATGTTGAAAGTCGTTGTAGAAATACGAAACGCTTTCGAAGCGATTGTCTCTTGAAAGGCCCTCAGATGTTAGAACGTAAATGAAGCAAAAGGTTATGTAAGGATCGTAGCAGGTGGCGTCCTGCAGTTTCTGCCTACCCTCATGGGAGTTAAGCGTGAGTTTATGTATGTATGTACCACCAAACTTAAAAAGTCTTTTATGAATTAACCTGTCAATTACACTGTAATCTATAAATTAATATACAATTTAAACAATGGCGCTTCTATAAAATGTTAATGAAGCATTTGTGTTTATTCATTCGAAAAACCTTTAAAATGTGCTGACAGCACAAATATATATTTACGACGAAAAGCATGGCGTTTTCCAAAAATTTTTTTTTTTGTTATTATTCAGTTTTATGGTCCACTCACACTTCACCGCAACCGCCTGTCTATGACAAGGCCAGGTGAATTATCTGCGCATTTATACAAACCGTCAATTGTCGGTCGAGTCCAGCGCGGAACGTATGCTGTGGCGTTTATACCTGTCACTATCAGACAACTCTCTGACACGACAAAATGTGAAACGACCCTTATCAGAATTGCCTTATCGGATTGACAACGGAAGCATACTTCAATTCTTTACTACTTGTAAATCAGAGATGGAAAAGGAATTCTGCTTTTTGTCAGTAAGCCAATTTAGATAATAATATAACATTCAGTTACCGTGAAAAATTGAATTCAGAGAAGACTCTATCGTCACTGAACTCAATTTCCACATGTGCATTCAATAAAGAAAAAAATAGGACACACTCTCAGTATCCTCGTTGCGTTTATATACATTGGTTTATGGAAAAACTATAAATATTCTATTAAAGGTTTTCTCGTAAATCGTTCTCAAAGAAAGGGAAACACGTTTGGTGGAAAGCAGAATGTGATAAGTCACGTCGCGGCACAAAAGGGTGGCCCCACCACATATGGAACTTTTGACATATTGCCGTTATGTTTTATACGTTGTCGGTCAAGTTTGTTTATACGAAGGGATGTGAAGAGACCTTTATACATTATCGCTGTATTATGATTATTATGTGGGGTTTGGAAAACGATTACTACGTATTTTGATCAAATAGTCAAATTCAATATGAAGTATTGTATTACCTTTTTAAATTGTAAGCCGTCGATTAAACTAAATCGTATAACGTCTTCTACTGAAAGAGAAGAAAACAATGCGGTCCTGTAAAACAAAAAATTATTTTTTATTCGGTATTTCCGTAAATATCACATTTCAAAAACAAATCAAATTCAAATCAATATTCGAATAATCAAACTCCTTAGGTACTCACTCGATCCACTAAAATGTATTCGAAATTTAAAATTCAATACTTCAATAGTGAACGTGCAAATCACTTTCCAGATTCAATAAGCAAAACATTGCAGTTTGCCGCTGCATACGTCATTCAACGTTTATTCTAAAACTTGTATGAATTTTATAATAAATATTTATCAAAATCTGATTTAGACGTGCCAACAAAACATGTGAGGATTAGAAACTAAGTAGGTATTTATTTTTGCCAGAATATCCGTAGATACGAAACTGCATGTTATCAAGTTGTTTACTCGTATTGACGGTTATTATAATTTAAACAAAACATGCCTCTTAAAAACCCACCAAATTATAAACATGATATCCGAAAAAGAAAATATTATTCGAGATGATTAATTTCGAATACCATGGATTGACATGACGTCACCAAACAATTTACTCTTTGAACGGCCCTCTGACGCGAACGTATGTTTTTAATTACCTCTGAAAAAAGTCAAAGGTCCTCCACATAATATGTGGGCTCCGTCAACGCTATCAATATTTTTTTTAACATTTTCACGGCAATTAAATTCGCATTTTTGGTGACTCGAGTTATATTTATGTAGCAAAAACGCGTATTTACAAATGGTGCTTCATGCCTACACTTGTAAGGAGTTGTGCTAAAGAAGTTTTCGGGTAAAACAAATTGTAAGTACGACAAACGTATGCTTCTTTAACCCAGCACAATCATGAGCAGCGTTTAGCTGAAGAAGGAAATGCGTTCTGTTTGTACGTAAACGTCTTAACAAATGCTTCTTCATCCCAGCACATATGGGGTATGGGGTTGTGCTAAAGAAGCTTTAAGGCACAAACATTGTATGAGACACGTAAGCTTCTTTAGCTTACACGTGTAGCGAAATCATTGTACTTCTAGTTCTTACGTTGGAGTTAATTACATTGGAAATTCTTTCTACTCAAGGATTTCCAGATATTATCTAAGTAGTGAACAAGACTGCTTCAAGTAAAAAGTGAGTACATTTTCTGCTCTATATCGCAGAATCGGAGCGACGCTAGATGAAAAGGAGAAAAAACAGAACTAATGCGGACAGTAACTTCTAGTTTCTCGCTATATTTTATCTTCATATTATTAATATACTCTCTACCTTCTTAAATCGGGAAATTCTTTTCAAAGTTACCATGCGGTAATGTAATTGGTTATACAGGATGTTTGGTACATCGTAGGCAAAATGAAAATGGCGGATAAGAAGGGCCATATATCTTCTCAGGCCCCAAAAAAAATTCTTGGCCCCACGGGATCTTTTTAAAACCAGATGGGGAAAAACACTAGATGTTACTTGCAAGTAATTAAGATTTTAATAGAATCGTACAACATGACATATTACAATTTAAAAATAAAAATTGGAGGCTATACCAATACCTTTTTATTTTACTTAAGTACAAAGGCTAATAAAAAATACAATTCAAAAATAATAATAAAAAATACCGTGGGGCCAACAATTTTTTTTGGAGCCCGAGGTGGTAGCCCATTACCCCTCCTATCCACCATTTTCATTTGGCAAACGATGCACCAAACACCCTTTATAGTACCTATATTTATCAAACCTAAGTAAAAGGAATGCTTTCGGTTACTAGGTATATTAGATTACAAAAAAAACTCCAGTCTTCTCTCTCATGTGAATAATAACGCTGTATTAAACAATATTACACTTCAACCCAAAATAACTCACCCACCACTTCAAACCTCTTCAACACCTCAATTGAACGCGGTCATTTGATCAGTGATTAATGAACAGGGATCACAAACATTTGATCTATTGATTCAGCACAGGACACTGGCGTGCATGATTGATTGACCCACATACATCAATGTTTCTTATTTTCATTGTTATCCGGATAATATTTCACCGTTGGTGGACGATTATCCCGGAGCGTGTAAGTGATGTTCCGGTGACTGATGTAGCTAATAATTCACGCTCGGTACGTTTATGTGAACGGATATTTTTTTATCAAAAGGATTTTGAGTTTTTGCGATGTAAGGCAGAATCTGTGCTTTGAGCATTTGTATACAAATGTGTATTTTCAAAAGGACATTGCTACAGTTAATTTACTTTACAGAGTTTACAGATTCAGAAAGTGTTATTTGCAATTTGAAACAATGATTTGTCGTTGTTTTGGTGTATAAAAGTGAACTTTACTCTTAAGTACCACTGTTCCCATATAGTTTCAGCAATTAACCTTTCCCGTACTAATTAGTTTATGGATCTCGCTGTAACATAATTATCATCCAGCTCATGTTTTCAACCTACCAGTAGGTAGTACGTACTCCCTTCTCTTGATTAACTAACTGTATTTCTAGACCCACTATGTTAACAATATGTATTCGATTTAGACTAACGTGTAGCGTATCCCTCCAATACTAACACATTACTATATTTCCCAGGTCTCACAGCGCAGTCAGAAAGTAAGCTCCAGAATCCGAACTAAGCATGTACTTATAGATTTTCAACCATCTACTCGAACTTTACTTCACACCAAACATCTGAGACTCCATTATTTAGTAATATTTCACTGTCACACATACCTTGATTGTAGTTTTAATAGTAACAACAGACAGTAGAACACATTACCCCAAATTACTATTTCTAATACACTTACTTGCAAATCGATAGTGACTTCGTGTTACACGCCCACAACATGTGTCCCAATATTTTGGCACCATGTGTATTTGTCATTTGTCAGCGTACTCCTATATGTAAAATATCGATGTGCAACTAAGTATGTACGACTTAGCAAATCAAAAATTATAGTTCTTAGATATTCTTAAAGGAAGAATGTATTATCGTGCGTTTTTATTATGACATACAGAACGATTTGAGCAATAATGCCTTACGACCTATTTAAAAGTGATCGCGAATATACGATCGTCGCGTCCATATGTCACAATTTGTTCGGAAACCGGAAGGCGCCCTCTGTCGGCGCGACAACGCGTTGAGGTTCATCGAACAAAAAGTGACGTATGGACGCGACGATTGCGTATTTGCTCGACGATCAGTTTTAAATAGGACGCAGCCTTATACAGCTAGCATTATTGTACAAATCGATTTTACCATAATTATATCTTTAGCGAACATATTTTAGCAGTTTTTACCCCTTTTTAAACTCTTCGCCCTTCAGACCCACTTACTATTCAAGCATGACGTAGTATCCGACTACATACCGATACATTTCATTCAATATTTTATACTTAGTACTGACATTAGTCGTGTTTTGACATACATATTGTGATTTGTACTAGCGTAGTTTCACAGCTCAATGAACGAGTAGAATATACTAATGGTAAGTGTATGCTAGTGGTATATAAGTATTTAATAAATTGCCATCAAGAAAATAATTGTGGAAGGTTAAGTAACTAAATCCAGAAAATGTTTCATTTTTTTTTCTGGGTATAAGAACATGGATTACACATGCGTGCACTAAAACTGGGGCCGCAATAAATATTATAAATATAAGATAACTTGTTAGGCCCTACACACACGTTTTTTTTTTGCCGTGAAAAACTACGGTTTATTCGGCGTGTGTAGGCACGGTCGTCAGTGTTGTATGGATCACTATGGAATCTTGTTGACAGACACGTTTTTTCTGCGGCGCGGTTTTTCACCGAAACTTAACGACAGCCAACACTGCTGTTCAAGCAGAATCTACTCAAGCTTTTACCTCCTTAAGATGTAAAATCAAAATCCCCATCTCTTTCCACTTGAGTATCAAGGAGTTCACAAGTACAGTTCGAAGTAATGATCCCAAAGTCTGTCGTGGACAAATTAAACTTGACCAAGTTCCATTGAGTTACATTGTGTAGGAATGTTTGACATTTCCTCAGATGATGGTAGGGTTTACTTTAGTTTTATGACTGAAACTTAGGTTTGGTCGAATTATATTGACTTTTCTCTTTTTATAGTTAGCTGATTTCTCAACTGAATAACACAAACTGAATCATATAGGTACTAAAGAGAACAATTGATGGTGAATTTTATACTTTGTGAATGCTTCATATTTTTTGACAGGCGAATCAAAACACTGAGTCTTGTATCAAAATGGAGAAGAATTTTTACGTAGAAACAGAAATAAAGGAATTTAAAACTCAGCAATCTCTTGTATTACTGAGGCAATTTTGCGCTCTTTCTAAACTTAGCTATTTGTTTGCGAAAAAGGAAATTGCACGTCGTCCTTTGTTGTCCAAGAAAAAAAATCTAATAGAGTGCTTTCTACGTCTTCATTAGAACCTCTAGGCACCAGAGCTTTGATGAGAATGTACGCACCAACAACAGTTTATTAAGTAAATTCTCTTCACTTTACTCGATGCGTAACAAAAGTCTCATAATCCCAAAAACTTTATGAAATATTCACGTTTTTCTTCAGAGTTTGTTAAAGCGGTCTCCTCCTGGCGTGAATTTTCCTTAAGATATTTTTTAGAAACTTTTCCATACTTGCGCAACAATTCAAGCTTTAAAAAACGTATTTACGAAGATTTTGTATTATAATAAGAACATTTGTTGTAGATTTTGTAAAAGTTTATAATATTTTATTTTGCTCGCGGGTGTAATTCTTCTTGGAAGAATATAAATGGTACATGAACAGTAATTACTTTTTCCCGGTTTAATTTTAAGAAAAAAACAGATTTGTAAAAGATAAGTTTTTTTTAGTTTAATCTAGATCTTAGTCTAAAGACTACAAGACAGATGGTTTCTCTCAGGAATACTTTTAGTAATTTGCAGTGAGATATCTTCAAGTTAATGTTGAAAAAGGTTTTAAGCAGATAATATAATAAAATACTCCTAAGCTCGAGTTTTTATCCACTAAGACCTTGAATATTATTTAAAAAATACTGCTGGATCTTTCAGACATAATTACAAAAGAAGCAAAGCTCTTACAAAAATAAAATGAATAAAATATGTTTTGTACCTACTTTACCAATATTTTATGTTAATATCATAAATATTATACACAATATTTCAATCAGTCAAGAATAAAGATTCATTTAATATTGCCTATTGCAATCACAAAAAGTAAAACAGCCTTTACAAAGGACACGGCAACCCAAAATTCAATTAACACACTATTTCGCTTAAACCACAGAAATTATGCCGTACTTACCACCCCCATGACATCACAATAATGGCTGTGTCACGTATTATATTAGCCAGCTGAGTCGCTTGAGACCAAAATAGTGGCCACTCTAGAGAACACAGAGAAAATGTCAACGACATGAGTGGGGATTAGGTAAACTCTTGGACTGGCCTGTGTTTACGATGTAGGTACAGGCAGTCTGTGATTAGCAACGTATTCACGGGCTTACCACGGCATGTGAACGATTAAACCTGGGATGTACAGATAGGTCTTTGAGAAATGTGTATTATTTAAAGGGTTATGTTCAGTGCCTAAATCGTTTTAGTATTACAGAGATAACAAACATAATTTTCTCTTAGGGCTGATTTCACCAATGAAACTGAACGCGATCAGCACCTCTGAAGTGCGTCAATATTCTCAAATAATGATGTCACTTGTCAGTGAGCTGTATTACAGAGATAACTTAGAGTAACATAATTGTCTCTCGTCTAGTTTAATAAACTTTTGGTACAATAAAGTCACTACTAAACGACCTTATTTTACATTTTTTTTACCTAAAACCAAAATCTGTTAGTATTATGATAAATGCCCTTCAGCTGTAATCGATTTCTTTACTTACCTATACAAATCGAAATAGCAAAAAAAAAAATTCATACGTTTTCAACGGGTAAATATTGCATTTTTTTATGAAACAGCTGATATTTTTTTCGATATTTTAGACTTTGTCTCATAGTGAAAGTAGCTCATAATCATGAGTATTTTCACGCCCTGAAAGGTTAACAGTGAATTAAAAAACACTGTGTATGTTTGAATCCGTCATTCGCACTCCACTTCACTTCCAGTCGTTTCGAAGGGCGACCCAAAACCAGGCAATAAAAGCTGTAAAACAGCCCCGAATAAATTCACATTCATGAGATGATAATCATACAATCGTGCGATTCCAATTACGACGCCATTGATTTTCTGTTACTCTGGTACATGAATATCAGGCCCTGGCAATAACATAAAGCCGGGTCGGTGTGAAGCAGTCGTATATCGATTTTTATGTTACGTTTGTCTGTGAAAAGTTCATTGCTTTAATTCAGAAGTTGATCTGAGACAAAATTAATATAAAATCCACTAGCTGTGACCCGCGGTTTCACCCGCGTAAGTCTAGATCCCGGGTCGAAAAATAGATAACGACCTATCAAATATACATATAAAATTTCATAAAAATCGGTCAAGCCGTTTCGGAGGAGTATGGCAACTAACACTGGGCCACGAGAATTTTATATACTTATTAGATTTTATACTGCAGTGTTACACTGTAAAAATAAATTTGAGCCTACTCAGTGTCCGTAATGTTAATAAAGTTTTCAAATAAGAGTCACAATGTGTGATAAGAAAGACACATACAGAGATTACCTACAGTACCTAAATCTAATAAATCTCTCTAGGCAAATTAGTGACAGACAATAACATCGCGCAAAAAACTCTTAAAATTCATTTTAAAGTCCTTCCTTCTAACACAGTTTCCCATTACCGAAAATCCTATTATCTCAATGAAAACTTTTAAAACATGGCGGCTAAGCATGGTAAATTACCGTTGAAGGACCATCGTCCGGTTACTGGCAGTGTAAGCAGTCCTACCACCACAAAAGGCTCTTCCCATCAAGTGTCCACTTTATGCCGTAGGGACAAGCTTTCACGATATTTTTCCTCCTAATGTTTTGGAAATGTAAGATTATGATTTTTTGAAGGATACTTACTACATAACTACGTGCCTGTATTATCCGAAGGACTAGGCAGAGAGTTAGATGTAGTAGGTACAACCACATAATCCCATGTGGTGGCAAGCCTTTACCATTAAAACAGCCCAGCATAAATCTAGACTTAGAGCTGCTACTGAGAAGTTCTTAGTGGAAAAACCCAGCAACAGTTTACCCGATCTGGAAAAATGAAAATGTAACGATTGACTTTCCTGAATGAAAGATCTTCCAAGCAGACTTATCTCCTGGTGCATCGCAGTCCCGTGAGATTGATGTCAAAAACTCTTTTGTAGAGGAAAAACTAACGTACATTCTTGACTCAATTTAAAGTAATAGTTACCTACTTTAGAATAAGTCACAATTTAAAAGAATATGCGGATGTTTTTGTGTGTGTTTTGTCTTCCAAATTCAAATCTTTAAGGCTTATCACATGTGTTTACAAGGTTTAACATAATACTAATGATAAAGTTCACAATGGATCCTGTCGGGGCCCATCAAATCCACTACCTATCTATATTAAATACACAATTCCACTATTGTATGTTATGTAGAAATAAATTAAAATAGGTTTATTTATCTCAGAAACACGTGAGATAAGAGAAATCTGAATTTAGCAAAAATTTATTTAGTTAATTAAGTTATCACGAGTATAAAACAGAAATAGTCGGCAGCTGCAGGTCATGACTGTGACGCGACGGCTTCCACTCAGCATAATATGCTGTCTGCCAGTGTTGCGGGAAAGTCCGAAAGGAATACCGGAGCTCTTGGCAATAGGCAACTGAAGGAACACGGGTGGGTTATAGTCAGTAAAAGTCTGACACGCCCTCCCGCTCCGCCCAGAGCGGGAGAAGTCAATTGAGGATCTCCAATCCTCAAAAAAAAAAAAGCATAAAATGCTGTAGGCAATTTAAGTATTTACAGTCAGCAGTAAGCATCGTTTTTTATCAAATTCCATGGCTTCCAACATCGTAGCGAATACAATTAATACCTTGCTTCAGCATCTAATGAAACTGAAAGTTAAGTTCTGAGAACTTGAAACCTGTACCACTTCAGTGGTTTATGCAAATGCCTTTTCAGAATTTAGATGAAACTTGTGTTCATGTTCAAAGGGATCGTTAAGGTGCTATTCGTGCACACAAGGCAACAGTGGTTATGGAATATTTAATTACTTAATTGGCAACAGTAATTATGGAAAATGTTTTAATTAAAAAACACAATAATTTTATTTTCCACACTTGTTTTTTTGCTCAGATTTAATATTCCTCATAAACATTAAAAACAATGTTATAGTAAAATTATCTACCGGCTCCAATCCGGGTAAAAAATAGAGCGTTATATTTTAAAAGGGGTTCGTTGAAATAACTCAGTAAAATAACTATTACACTCGCGACAATCTAAGAAGTCCATTTTGACGTGTCGTTCTCGTACATGTAATGAAATGTTAAGCCTTGAGAAACAGTTTTCATCAATGTAGATAAGTCGTAAATTACAAACTCTATAAGTATGTTCAATCGATATTTCTCGAGAATCAGTTTTTAAGAAACTATTTTTTTTTTCATCGCTACACAAAGCATTTTGATAGCTGTCAAAACGGACTTCTTAGATTGTCGCGAGTCTAAGTATAATATTTCATAGTTATTTTGACGATCTTTGTTATCTTTTTATATCCTTTATAATTTTAATGGAATACAAACAGAAAATAAAAAGCCAGGATCTATATATTATTTCTAGCAAAAAAAAATTAGGTTAACCTATTTTTTTTACAAAAGAAAGGTATCTTTCTTTGTTCTCAATGTTCGCTAGACGTGACTAAAATATTTTATTCTTACGTATTCAGATTATAGTGATCTTATTATAGTTCCCAAAAACTTAGGTACCTATGTATTTATACGTGACCTTTAGAAATGAAGGTAGGTTTACGAAATTACTGAAAGTAGCAGTCACGTCCTGTCATATCTTAGGTTTACCTTCTCGTAGGCCTACAACTAATATAAAATAGCTTTGCCACGTTTATATAAAAAATGCGATTTAAGCGCTATGTATTTTTTGTTTAGTTTTTGTTATTTTTTTAATTTCCAATTTGTCCCAAACATTCGAATAACTCTGCTTCATATTAATCACTACAGGTTTGCAAAATAAATATTTTTATACAGAATATGTCAGTGCGAAATATACGCAGGTACAACCATTGATTGAAACTAAAATATTCATGAAAGGATTTACTTTCGGTGACTAAAGCTATAAACAAAAAAAATCGTTGACATACATTTTTAATTTACCTACCACTGAAATTAAATTGAAACTGCTTGACTGTAATTGCTTTATATGAATGTATTAATATTTATATTCCGTTAATTGCTTCAAATGGTATAATTGCGTTATAAACTTATAATTAACTTTCAATTTTATTAATAATATTTTTTATACATTCAGAGTCAAATAAAAGTTATGCTGTCCTCACCTTAAGTTAATGAAGAACATAAAAAGACTTGCTCATTTCATTTAACGTTTATTCCAACTCTGATTCAACGAAAATAAAAACAAGAATAAAGTAGAGTGTTCAATCCAACAATAAAAAAAATAACATCAATTGCTATTTTTGTATTTCCTTAAGATGATTTCCACAAACTGAATGAAGACAATATCAGAGACAATTTTCTTTTATTTTCTAAATTGTACGATTAGCATAATATGTTGCGCAATGAGAGCAGTGGTGGTCCAGAGGTAACGGCCACGACTTACGAGTTGTAGGTCGTAGTTTCGAACCCTGATAGGCGCTTTAATTTGTGTAAATTATTTCTTCGCCACTGCTCTCAAAACAGTGAAGGAAAACATCGTGAGGAAACCGACATGTCCTAGAACCAAAAATTCGAAGACATGTGACATCTACCAACCCGCACTGGGCCCGCGTGGTAGATTACGGCCCGCTCCCTTTCACAGAGAGGAGGCCTGTTTCCCATCAGTGGTAACATTATAGGCTAATTATGTTGCGCAATGTCATTTTAAATTATCGATAAGCCCAGACAGGTACGTTACGTACCGTAGGTAACTTTTTGGTATTATTAACATTTTGCGTTTGTTCTATACCAGTAGTTTTTTTACAATGTCATTAAAAAATTACCGTGCAAACTAAGGAATTTAAAAATAAAAGTAAAAGGAGCAAAGAGCGGGTCTTAACAAAAATAGATGCACAGAATACTTACAGAAGAAACTTTTCCATTATCGCTACAAAAATAACCAAAAGTAACAAACTATTTAAAAACAAAGTTACATTTACAATATCACCACACATCGGGCGCGTTCAATAAATTCAGCGCACCTGACATGCAAAAATGATTTATAGAATCCTTAATATTCTGGAAAACCTCTTCACTACGTAACTGGAGATATCATAAATCAAACGAAATCTTCAAAGAACTCACAATACAAGACATTGTAGAAGAAGAAAATAAACATGTATTGTTATGAGTTTGAAGCCACAATAAAAGAGTTCGTTTTTAACCGAGCGAACCCGAGCATCGCAGCGGGGGTTAATTTTCTCGATGGCGCCAACAATCTCGATCGTCGCCTTCTGTTGCACCCATTCCGGATATTTTCCTGCGACTTTTCAAACTTGCTCTTTATAAATCTTTGCCGAATACGACTTTTAGGTGACTTATTCTGGAGTAGTTTTATAAAAAATAGCTGTCTGTATTTGGGTAAACAGTGGTTAGTTTTGTGAATAAATCGTATTATTTATTGATAGTTACAAGATTTGGGAAAACGGTTTCCTTTTTATTAAGTTTGAATCGCACAATGAAGGTTGCCTGGAAGAGATCGCAGAAAGCGATAAGGCCGCCCATTGTATGTTTTGTAGTGTTCAATTTATTTATTTTCGCTATGTATTTTCTGGTGTACAATAAAGTATATATAAATAAAATAAATAAATGAAAAAATATATTCTCTTTCTATGAACAAAAAGCCATAAGATTATGAAAAATAAAATAAAATGACATGTAAGCCGCCATCAACAAAAACAAACAAACAAATAAATTAAATCAGAGCAATTATTACAAAAGTGTTCGAATAAATCACATAAAAAATCTAATTTACCCTTGCTACAACCCAACTCCTTTTCGCCTCATTTATACTGCCCAAATGACCGTAAAATTCATTGCTCAATACTTTTCAACCATAAAGGATAAATTGGTGGGTCAAAGCGTAAACTGGACAGGCGTGAAACAGAATAGGGCTGGCGACTGTGTGCTGCACTGAGTTGATAAATAGTCCTACTTCGAGAACTTTGTGCCATTCGTCTTTCAGGATGAAGTTCCCACAGTAATTGTCGACTAATGATCGGGACTTATTCCTTTTAGTTTTTACTTTTGAGGTTTCTCGGAATCAAAATGCTATATATTTTCAAGTTGTCAAACTATGCTAAGTGTCGTAGCATCGTTATTTATGGTCTATTTTCCCGTCCTCTGTAGTTACTTATCAGACAGGAAGCGATGTAGATTTATTGATAGCCAAACTTGAGGTTTTGTGTTTAGACAGTCATAAATTATTGTCAGTATTGTGAGTCTGTCGTTACTCATTTTCATTAGTTTGAGAAATATTTGATTTATATAGCATTTGACAAATACCTAACAGCCAAGTAACGACAGCTATTTATAATTATAACATATTGAAAAACATTTATAGATATGCTTATATACATTAATTGTTAAAATTCGAGCAGTGAACACGAGAAGAAACTTAGAAACTGTCGCGCATTCCGTAGAGTTGTGTCATGTACCTACAGTGTGTGCAAATTGCTAGTGTGAGTAATTTGATAGTAAATTATAATTTGATCTGAACTACAAATGGTTTTTCTTTTGCGCTATAACCAATACTACGCTCACAGTAGTTAAATTAAAATATAGCTGATGACAACGAGAGAGACGTAACCTCTCCGTCATGTCATGTCTATATCGAAATAGCGAAAGGGTAATAACCGTTATTTGTCTAATGTTTTAATAAATGGAGTAAGGTTATACTTCCAATAAATTCCTTTTTAATATAAGAAGGTATTTCAAGATAAACAACGAAGTAGTTCTAATAAAAAATATGGTTAGAACGTAACTTTAAAGATAAGCTTTAAAAATAAAATGGCTCCGGGCGCTCATATCTGCGGTTAGTGCGGATACCGACAGTACCCATTCTTTGAGATAAACATATATAAAGCTGTTCAGGGATTTGCTTTCCTTGCGCCATCCTTGAGCTTTGTTATTATTATGCCAACGGGTGACCCCGTACTCACGTAAACCTTAAACAGACAAAAGTTATGTTACAGAAGAAGATACCTCCAAAATTTATTTTCGGCTTTAAAAGCTTCCAAACAATCCGTAATAAGGAAAAGTTTAAATGATTTATTTCTGTAAGTAGTTTTGTACAAATACTTTTACACGTCAAACACATTTTTAAAACTAGATGAGGTCGGCGTTTCCTATCTGACTACTCTGAGAAGAAAGGCCGAAACAAACTCAGAGGTCACAGTACTAAATATTTGTCCATTACTTACCTACGATTCTCTAAGATAAAATATTGTGAAATTCCTGAAATACCGTCCAAGACATACCAGTGGTCTTTGACGAGGATCAAGGCTGTTGTGAGGCGAACTCATCTATTTTTATTATACCCGCAATATTTACGAAAGCGGAAAAAACATGATGGCGGACAAAAAAATTGGGCCAGCGGATGAGACATGTTCTATTTTTTTAGTTTGTTAAAGTAATGTATTGGGACATTGGAACTAGTTGACTGTACTATCCGCTGAGTATTATTTGATAAATTAAATGTAAAGATAAAACTTATTTATAGATAAGCAGGTAAACCATAAACCCACAACATATCAAAAACAACAACACCATACCAATACCATTATTCTGCACATATGTAAAAGAAATAGCACAACACACAAAAGTACAATTAAATAATAAAAAAAAATTACAAAAAAAAAACCGACTTCCAAAAAAAACACTCAAAACTGAAAATTAACTTTAATTTCGTCGGAAGTCGGTATTTTTTTTGTAAAAAGTTTTTATTTTTCACTTTTTAGTTGTGGTACCTACCCCACACAAATTCGAATACCACTAGCTGATGTAAATAACAGTGAAGGAGTAAATGAAAACATCGTCTAGATAAACTAAGTGGGAAAAAATCGTAATATTGAAGCTAACTCAAAAACTACGCAAGCAAAGTTAATAAGCATGACCTACCATACAAAAAAAGAATCATCGAAATCAATTCATAATTGGCGGAGAAATCGGGTAACAAACATAAAAAAAAAAAAACTTTCTGACGAATTGAGAACCTCCTCCTTTTTGAAGAAGTCGGTTAAAAATAGATAGATAGATAGAATACTCTTTATTATATACACCATAAAAATTACAGATATAAATGAAGAAATTTTACATAGTGACACAATGGGCGGTCTTGTCACTAAAAGCGATCTCTTCAATTACATGAACCAAGGTCCCAACACATCTTCATCTTTTATTATCTAAGCGATATGGTTTTGGGTTTTCCATTTCTAAAAGCATTGTTGTATAAAATAATACAAATGAAACAAAAAGTAAAAAAAAAATCACATAAATGTTCAATTGTGGCTTTCAGGCGATAAATTAGTCTGAATTGTTACAAAAAACGTGTCATTAGTTATTCCACTTAGTCGGAATAATGAGTCCTTTCACGCCCACAGTACTGTGAACAAGACACGCACTTAATAATTAATGGGCGATAAAAATAATGTTTGGCTCATTTATTGTGATCAATATTAATGCCTACCCCTAATTGAAATAAATAAATGTGTGTAATGTATATAGTCTCAAAATTGTAACAGTTTTCCTGCAATATTTACAAATTGAAAATAAAAACAACAAACAAAATTGAAAACATTTCTCACGCAGGTCGGTACCATTAATTCACAATAATACCCATTTAAATAACGCTTCGCAATAAGTATTCCATTGCTTTATCTCATTAAGTGGCTTGAAAATCTTAAGCGCTTACCATAAGCTCATTTCGTAAGAATAATTTTCATTTAAAATAGGGCTTCAAAAAACAAATGGCTTGGACAAAATGTTCTTGGTCCGTTCACACGGTACTTCCGACGCGAAGATTGCGGTTTCGCAATTTACCATTTGAAACTCGCTGCGAAGTGGCACGGGAGAAAATTTATGCGGCCTGCTGTGTATTTTCGTTTTTCTTTTTTAATGATATTTGTAACCTGTTTGTAGGGCTGAAATGACTTATGTGTCGTTCTTATTAATGAGTTGAATTTAAGAAAAACATTTTTAGTAAAATATTACTACTTAATTAGTCGTGAGTTTGATCAAAAGTTTGGGAGATACCTATTTTTATATTATAACCTCGTTAATTACTGATGCGAACTAAAGTTCTACAATCAACATTTCATAAACAACCCAAATTACTAAATAAAGTTAATACCTTAAATTAAAATCCTATACAAGTTTTCTAACAGGAAACGTAAAAATATTTTCTTTTTCCTTAAATATAACCGAAATATAGAGCTCCACGTTTACACTATAACACGTAAACGCTCGCAAAAGTCAGGGAAATTAATTCAAATTCCACGGCAACAAAACGAAATCCGTTCGCACTTACTCGTACAAATTCGTACCTATTCGTACGCTACATCTAAATTATAACGCGGTGGTTATCGCCTCACAAAAGCCTCTCCGCATTGTTCCACTTCCGTGAATTCCGCGCTCGCTCCGCTCCGCTTCCGATCGACGCGTCCGCAATTCGACAATACCGTTTCACTCTAACACATAAGAATATATACCTTTCACGCGCTAGTGGTTTTGATCGTTATAGCGTCATAAGTTCTGCGGTTGACTGGCTAAATATTGCACTATTAGAAATAGTTTAAGTCTTAGAACAATGGCTTGGCTGAAAAGCTGAAACGTTTTTCTTTATTTTTGCTCCGGTTTAAAACACTCGCTACTATTTTTATGCAATATAAAAACCACACTATTCCACGAGGTAAAGCTTGCACAAAATGTTATTAATACCTGGAATTTTCCTAGCTAGTCCACGAGAACGAACTACTTATCATCCTGTGCAAGTAGTTTTTCATTTGTGGAAAATGGAAGAGAGCAAAGTTTGCAACCTAACTCGAGTACCTACGTCAGAGCTTTACACTGAGATTTTGTATATTATTGTGTAATATCTCATGACCAACCACTAACCCAAGTTAAGCTAAGCTACCCTCTGTGGTCGAGATCCAATTAGGTTTATCCACGCTTTATACCGTTTTGCATTTAAACACGTAATAAAACCTTTAAGAAAGTATCCAAATAATATATGACCATTGTCAATACATACTGAGAAGAAAAATTGGTACTTTAAAAACATTCACTTCACAAAAGGACTCCGGGACAACTACTCTAAGAGAGATTATAGGCCAACTGCCTACAAACATGACAACTTGGGTCCAAACACCCGTCACACTACGTTGAAACACTCAGCCTTACTATGTTTTATTCAAGAGTCGAGGACTGAGCGCCAAAGCCGACAAGTCGAAGGTTTATTTCCAAAAGTGAGGGACACGTCACCCCGACGTAGCCTTATCGTGGTCATCGGAACACGTCGGAAACACGCCGAATTGACGTACGTGTCCAGATTTGAAATTTTCGGTGGACAGCGAAATAAAGGGAACGAACGGTCGAAGATGATTGGCAGTGAATTTGCAGGTTATAAACGTTTCGTTTTGTATGAAGAATGTTTCAATTCAAGCAAGTTTGTAAAGGGTATTAAGAGGAAATAGGGTGGGTCTTTTTCTCCATACAAAAGTCATAGAGGATAACATAGAGGCATAGTAAATATCCTTCTTATTCAATTTATAATAATATAATTATATTTCAAATTGGTGCAATATTGGAGGAGGAAATAGACGAGCGCCGAACCTCGAATTATGACTATTTGTATGGAGAAAAAGACCCACCCTATTTCCTCTTAAGGTCACGTGTCTGTGTTTCGTCATAAACGATACATATTAAGAGCCTTTCTAGAAAAATATATTTATACCTACTGCTGGCAAATGCCCAAAATTTTCCCCACGTCCTACAAAACTTTTTACCTGCAAAAAGTACGAACCAGCCAAAATATAGTACATACTTATCTTTGCTAACTATATTACTTTTTCACAAAGAAGTGTCGTTAGTTCTTATATTAACAACATTAGGTCCCGTTAGAGTAAGCTCGTCGACTAGGCTGCCTAACTTCGCAAAGTACTAAAAAGAAAGAAACGATCTCTTCAATAGCCGGTTTTTCATTTTTATGCTGGCTGCGTAAAAGTTGGATCTTATTTTTGTGAAGATTTTGAATACTCGGCAGAATTAGCAGGGGTATTTAGTTTGTTACCTAGGCGACCCGAGATTTCCCAGATATGAGACCTAGGTAAATCTATTTTTCGCCCCAGTAAACCGCTATAATGCAACTTTCATCGAAACCGTTACAGCCGTTTTCGAGAACGTGATTAAAAATAATATAATAGATAGAATAAATGAGTCGATGTAGTCTTTATTTATGAAAGAAGTGTTAATAAACTTTTTTTACCTAAACATTTTACTATCAAATGCTACTTCAATTTCTTGGGTTAAAATGCTATTCATCATTTTTTGATAAATAGTGGCTAGAATTCAGAACTTAATTAGAATGACTAATGAAAATCCTTCAGTATACTCGCTTTAAATACCATGAACGCTTTATGTACCTCTTTATCTTTAATGAAACTGTACAAAAAAAATGTGTACTAAAGCTCCCACAGGAAATAAAGTGCGTGGAACAAATTAGGAACATCGTATCTCCCTCATCAGACCGGCTAAATGTTTTATTCAGGTAGCGCTGAGGCCGCTAAAGAGCTATCAGCGCAAAGCAACGTAGACAGTCGACAAACAAGAGTTCTATGCACAAACAAAGTGCGAATACAAGGTTTTATAGTATTTTTTTTGTGAGTGGCATTTTTTTATGTTTACTGTTTTATTTCCACATGTGTAAATTCAATTAACCTCTAATAAACATGAACTAACATAGCTCTGATAATGAGTTCTTTACGCTTTTGTGAATAACTCTTCACAAAATTCCACTTAGATACCACTATTATCAGGTAGGTAGCTTACTGCACATTTGATTTTAGGAATATCGAGATATCCTATGTCCTATTCCAGGTATGGTCTACCCATGTGCCAAATTTCATCCAAATCCGTTCAGCCGTTTGAGCGTGAAAGCGTAACCAACAAACAAATTCACTTTCGCATTTATAATATTAAGATATGATTAGGATTCTACATGCATCCGATGCGGTCGTACCTATAATATTACAATTTATGAGAATTTGAAACATTATTTAAAAGTGGATCTTCTATATACTTCCTATTCATCGATATGAGGCTGAGCAACAAGCTAGTTACGGAAGGATTTGCTGACGTCACTGCACTAGGTTATTAAATTCTCGTAGGAAATGCGTGAAGCATGCGATGGTTAATACATTTTTTATTGAAAAATGTTCACTATCTTGTAATATAGAGGATTATACCTAATGTAGTTATCCAAAGAGAGTTACCATTAGCTTTATCAAATATTTACCCGCTGCTATATTTGCACCTGCTTTTTATTAAATAATCTACTAACATATGTAGCACGATTTACAACGCCACATGCGAACTACGCAACACACTGCCAAGTTATACAATATTCCAACATCAATCGTTGGGCACTTGCCCGCCAGACACAACACCCGTCTGGTCGGAGGATCCTCCCGTTTCTATAGAGGATGAGTGAACTTTACACCCTATTGCTCATTACTCTACATAATCAGCCGATAATGTTCCCACTTCTGGGACATAGACCTCCTCTGTAGAGGGAGCATAATCCACCACGCGGGCCCAGTGCGGGTTGGTAGATGTCACATGTCTTTGGTTCTAGAACATGCCGGTTTCCTCATGATTTTTTCCTTCACCATTTTTTAGAGCAGTGGCAATGAAATAATTTACACAAAGTAAAGCGCCTGTCAGGGTTCGAACCTGCGACCTACAACTCGTAAGTCGTGGCCGTGACCATTGTGCCACCACTACTCTCATATCATTACTCTATTCATAACATAAAAATGTTAAGTTATAAAAAGCCTACAAACTAAGCACCAAATAGAGGTAAGTTTTAGGTATTGATTACGCCGCTAGCACACCTCGGCCGCGAAACCATCGCAGCGAAACCGCAGTAGTTGAATTGTACTGATTCGCGTCATATTTCGCAACTCGAATCGGATTCGCGTAGCGGAACATGACGCGAGTCAGTACAATTGAACTACTCCGGTTTCGCTGATATGATTTCGCGGCTGAGGTGTGCTACCGGCGTTGAAGCAGTCAATGCGAAACAGACCCAGTCAATAAAACAAAATACCACAATTCACTCAAATTATATTCGCAAAACAAAAGGGAAACGAACCAGACAATTTATTATTCCGTTACGCCCTATTACTCAAATTGTAAGTGAAAAATCTATTCGTTCATTTGTCTTGATAAATTGCAGCGAATCTTGTAGATAGACTGGTTTATTCAAAGAGGAAAATCGATTTGAAAATTGAGATAGCGGTGAAACAGCAAATATTTGAGATGATGTGACGTATCGGGTACAGCTAATGGAGCCGGTGAAATATAAACATATATCTCTAGTTTTTGCGTGCATGTTGTTGGTATGAGAAACGGTAAATAAGCCAGTATGTGTACCTAAGGTAAATAATCGCTAAAACATGGAAGCCAGCGAGATTTTTAGTTTTCCTCCTATTTGATATAAAAAAAATCTTATTATAAACTTTTGGTTTTTTAGCTCCTGATTATTTCAGGTCCAAAACAAATTGAACAACCCTACTAAAATTCACGTGAGGATGGACTCACCCACACCTAAATATCACTGAGGAATGTTCTTTATGTATCCCAAACTGCTGCATTACCGACTTGACACGATACTATAACTCAAAGATAGTCATAAAATGCTCATTACTTAGTTTTGTGGCGGAATCTACATCGCCACATGCGAACTACGCAACAAAAACCTGACGTCACAAAAAATCCTGACGTCACACATAATCCTGCATCGCGCAATTAGAATTTACCGCGCGTTGGACATATAAACAAGATCCCGATATCAATCTGGGCGGTTGCCCGCCGGACACAACGCCCCTCTGGTCGGAGGAACCTCTTTAGAGGATGAGTGAACTTTACACCCTGTTCCGCATACCTCTAAAATTTTACTGCACGATATAAACAATGGTGACCGTATTGGTGATGTTCTTCAGGAAGGTCAGGTGCATAGTACGAGTACCTATTTGTAATCGGCGTGCATGTATTGCCGGATAAACGTAAACGAAGCAAAAGGAGTATTTAAGGATCGTAACAGGTGGCGCTCTGTATCTTCTTCTTACCCCCATGGTGAATGATAAATGATTTATTTCTGTAAGTGGGTTTGTACAAACACTTTTACACGTCAATCACATTTTTTTAAACTAGATGAGGTCGGCAGATGAGGTCGGCGTTTCCTATCTGACTACTCTGAGAAGAAAGGCCAAAACAAACTCATAGGTCACAGTCTCTTTTGAAGTCCAGACATATTGACATCTTGGTCAGATCATGTGAAGACCATGTAGATTGGTGTCTGAAATGGTCTTTTGAGGAAAGAACCACACAGATTGAGTGGACCTGTCCAGTCAGTGCACGCATTTGTCAGTATTCGTGCAGCTCAACGATTTGACGAACAATACCAAAGAAAGGACATTTGGGTAGGCCGCATAAATTACTCAAACTGCCAGACCAAGATTAATTAAAAACTAACATAGGAAAAAAAAAAAAAAAATCATCCACATAGTCTTCACATTCACAATAATAAAAAAAAATATAATACTTAACAAAGTAAATACTCATACGTCAAAGAGAATTTAAAAAAATAAAAACGGAAAATAAACTTGGTCAGATCATTTGCGGACCATGTAGGTAGATTTGTGTCTGAAATGGTCTTTTGAGGAAAGAACCACACAGATTTGAGTGGGCCTGTCCAGTCAGTGCATGGATTTGTCAGTCATCGCGTAGCTCAACTCACAACTTAAGGAGCTCAACGACTCGACGAACAATACCAAAGAAAGGACATTTGAGTAGGCCGCATAAAGTACTCAAACTGTCAGATAAATAAAAAACGTAACCCACATAGTCCTCAAATACACAATAATTAAAATAATAACAATATTATACTTCGCAAAGTAAATATTCATGTCCCTGAGAAGAAGGTGCGAGTTTATGTATGCGTGTAAATTTAATCTTCAGCGAACTAAAGCTACAGACGACTTACGGATGTAAATCAAACACAGCCGCCATGTTTCACGGACGCAAATATTGTATTCAGAACGTACCGTCACAAATACTGAACTGAGCGTATGGCGCACCGCGCTTTCCGATGTTATTGAATTTCGCTATCAGCGTCCATCCGCTGTTTTATCACATCAACATTTTATATTTCTGTTTTCGGCCAATGTTGAGAAACAGAATCCTAACTAATATTATAAGTGCGAAAGTGAGTTTGTTAGTTTGTTACGCTTTCACGCTAAAACGGCTGAACGGATTTGAATGAAATTTGGCACATGGGTAGACCATGACCCGGAAAAGGACATAGGCTAATTTCGCGCGTAACAGCTAGTGATTATAATATGAAAGTTGATTATGAAATATGAACTAAAAAAATTGGTCATAATTAAAAACCAATAAAACAAATGACAGATTTCTTTAGGACCCCTACGTGATACTTTTCAATAAAAAACAATGATGCTAAAACAACACATAGCCACGTGGGCAAAATAAACAGCTACTATAAAATATAAATTAGTGTCAACCACAGAATTAAATAATATGTGTACTTATTTATTTATGAAACTGAAATAAAATAACATTAAAACGAGTACTAAAATTATGCCACTAATTACAAACGGGTAGGTATGTACACACACCCTGCATTTCATTTCATGATTGCGTTACATAAATTATAGGTTTCGTAATTTCACAGTTTCACACGGCGCATGGAAACACGCTGCGTTTTATTTGGCTTAATATGATTTTATATTTCGTACCAATTTCAGAATTATGTTGCATTTCTCGTTCGTAAAATACTTCGAATTTTATATAATATTATACAGCGTCTAACAAAAACCTTATCCGATCCGTGAGGCTGTTGTTATAAATCATACTGAGAGTCTATTTATGTGGTTTTATTTTGGAAAAAAAAAAAAAAACGCCTATTTTTTTTTTCAATGCGGAAATTTACCTGTTTATTACATGGGGCGCGGGCGGCCGTCGTTTAATGGGTGTCTACAAGTCATAACTTATGACCTCTGTAGAAAATTTGTTAATTTATAATGAAATTGGGGTAATTTTAGTAGGTACTAAAACGTAGTTTTATATAGTAATAACTTTCATATTTTCTACAACAAAAAATGTTTTTGTTGATTTTTAGTAATGTTATTGCGGTACCTTGGACAGGGTTTTTGTTACATCACTACATATTATAAAACAAAGTCTGTCTGTCTGTCTGTTCGCGATTATATAGTGATGATAGAGTGGTTCTAGAGGAAGGTTTTAGAACTTATATAATAACCGACATCTACGCGGGCGAAGCCACGGGCATCCGCTAGTATTATATAAATAAATCGGCCTATTATTGTCCTACTGGAGGAGCTCGTGGCTAAGTAATAACAGCCGCACGGGTCGATCCATCAGGTTAAGCTACGCTTGCCGGGGTTGATCCGTGTATGGGTGACCATTTTCACATATGGAGACTCCTCCGTGCCTCGGAAAGCACGTTAAGCCGTTGGTATTTGTCATTTGTAGATCTTTCACAGTCGTTACGAGTCGTCAGAAGCCCGAAAGTCTGACACCAGTCTAACCAAGGGGTATCGTATTATCCAGTTACTGGGTTGTGGAGGTCAGATAGGCAGTCGCTCCATGTAAAATACTGGTATTCAGCTGCATCCGGTTAGACTGGAAGCCGACCCCAACATAGTTGGGAAAAGGCTAGGCAGATTTTTTTTATTGTCCTACTGCAGGATAAAGGCAGGCATACAGAGAAGACACGAGCATTGATCACCACGCTTGCTCAAAACGGGTTGGCGATTTCAGACTTGACCATAAGCCCAGTCAATACAGGGTGTAAGGGTAAACACCGTTGTCACTCAAACCATGGGTAGTTGACTTAAATATAAAAATCAATGACCGAAAACAACAAAAAAAAAACGTTATTTTCATTAAAAGATTTTAAAAAGTTTCTATCGGACACCGTGTTCGCTACCGAAACAGATGACTGACTGAGGGAGGGGTCGCGCTCGCGGCTGGTCAGATCACGTCCCGCACCCCCCGCCCGTGTTGAGACGCAAGTTTGTTGCCCTAGCGCATAGGGCAACGAACGTGCGTCCCTTGTGGTAAAAGGCAGAAAAAAAAAGGTTGTAATTTTCCATTAATTTAACGTTCTATAAATGAAACCAAACCACTGGTTGCAAGGATAACGGTGTTTACCCTAACACTCTGTAAAAGTCTGAAATCATCAAACCGTCTTGACAAAGCGTATAAGCCCAGGAGAAGCTCGTGGGTATGTAATAACAGCCGCACGGGTCGATCCATCAGGTTAAGCTACGCTGGCCGGGGTTGGTCTGTGGTCTGTTGGTCCATCTTTACATACCGAGACTCCTCTGTGCCTCGGAAAGCACGTTAAGCTATTGGTCCCGGCTGTCATTAGTGCATCTTTGACAGTCGTTACGGATGGTCAGAAACCCGAAAGTCTGACAACCGGTCTTACCAAGGGGTATCGTATTGTCCAGTTACTGTGTTGTGGAGGTCAGATAGGCAGTGGCTCTATGTAAAATACTAGTATTTAGCTGCATTCGGTTAGACTGGCAGCCAAACCCAACATTGTCGAGAAAAGGCAAAGACTAGGCAGATTGATTATACTATAAGCCCAGGTTCCCTCACGATTGACGTAAAAAACAAAATCCTTTGCTGGAATCCTTTCGAAACCATGAAGGTTTTACTAAATCTTTTAAATTCGTTCCTTTGATAATAAACCCTTTCAAAATATTCATGTTTTCCTGCTACATAAACAGTTTAGGTAAATCCTGATAGGTACAAATCAAACAACCGATAATTTTATTATTATCTTTAACTCTTGAGTTAACAAATTTTTAATTTACGCCTAATCTGTAATAACGGCCTGTTTTTAGGCTTTTCTAAAATTATACTTTCCTCGATTTTCTGAATCTTTAGGGACTAGTTATAACAAGCGCCCGAGGCGCTTAGGACGCTGCGTTTTGGGCGCACGCCGATCGCGTGTTGGACGGTCGTCAAACGCAACAAGATTTCAAATGTTTTTGTTACTTTTAAACCCTCAACATGTTCAGTACAGCTATTTCTTTTAAGTTTATTATTGACGCAAAGAAAATGACAAGTGAAAATAGTAGTAATAGCACACGCCGAAGGTCCGCAAAGGGCGCGCGAAAGTGCGCACCCTTTGACGGCAGCGCTTGATATAGTTTTTACATAGATTCACACAATTTTATAGAGCGCCTAAAACGCAGCGTACAAAACGCGCGCCTCGGGCGCCTGTTATGGAGCCTTATAAATCTTTTATACTTACCACATAATTTCACAACAAATTGATACAAATGGACTCATAATGAATACCGCTCCTAACCAGTCTATTCAATAACCACTAGGTTACCTTTTACCACCACATCAAATAACTGAGGTGAATAAAAAGCTCATGAATGGGCATCGAATAAAAAAGTCCAATAAAAAAACCGTGCTTTTTCACATGAATGCTGCTGATGCAACCCGTTGCGCCGCGTCCGCTTCGTACCCGGCGCCGGCTCGTGAAATAAATCGGAACCGTGCAAATGTAACGAACGTATAGCAGGTAATTATTTTTATTCTGTCTGGTTTTTTCGTTTCGTTTTTTGTGGAACTGTGCTATTTGGAGTTGATTAAAAAGTATTCGTTTGAAGCCTTTAAAAATGTCTGCTTTATAAATTTTTGAGAATTTTCCTATAAAGAATCATCATTATTCTCCTGCACTTATCCCAATGTATTTGGGGTTGGCGCAAAATTTATTTTTCATCCATATTTCTCTATTAGTCGTCGTCTCGGTAGTCACTCTAGCCATACCATCTTTCATACAGCCCATCCATCGTTTCTTTGGTCTTCCCCTACTCGTATAGCCAAAAAATTAAATCATATAAACACGTGAAACACAGTTGAACATGAAATCTATGCTACGAAGATACGATCTATCGGTAACTTATTTAGAATGCAGCATTAGATTTGTATAGTACAACTATTTTCTCAATTGAGAGCGTCCAGTCTGCACTAAGTGCAAAGGGCAATGATAGATATCCGACGACAGACGAAACACGAAGTTTGCCGAAGGACATTAAGAAAATAGTTGTACTGTATTAGACAAAGTTTGTGTTTTTCTATTCGCTCGATTTTGCAGCCCGAAGTTAAGTTATTATTTTGATATGCTATAAATAAATCTTCCTTATCTTTTCTTACTAAGTTAATGTTATGTACAAAACCTATCCAATGTTCAAACGAGTGAAAAGTATGTGCACAGGCGTTTAATATCCTTAAAGTGGCAAACAATAGCTAATAATCTTTAACGTGCCGCCTTCACGATCGTTATGCACGCTCGTACGCAGTCTGCCATTACCATAATGGTTTGAACCATAGAGCACGGAATCGTCTAGAGACGGGAGTTCTAATAAAACTCGCGTCGTCGCCGTCGAATGCAAAACTTTTGTCAAAGACCGCTTTCAAAACCGTTTTTTATGTCATTTGTGCCGAAGTGCGAGTAAACGGTGACATGTTTTGTTTGTATGGAAATTGTTGACAATGCCGCCTCTATTAGCGACCGCAGAGACATATCTGCTCTGTGGTTTGAACCTTCGTGTTGAAGGGAATAGTTGGGCTATAAGGGCGATAATAGTATGTCAAGTTTTAAGTCACATATCTGTGAATCTATAGTTATTTGCAAAGTGAGTGCGTTTTAGAAGCAAATCTCGCATTTGTGCGCATGCGCACAGCCGGAAGAATTAGACCATCAAAATATTTGCTCGTCCACGAATTAGATGGTTCAGTGAATGTTCATTCACTGTTCCCGTCGTTAGAAAAGCTTTATATATGTTTTTCGTTTATTTTTTGTTTGTTTCAGCAGCTATTCTGAAAGAGTTTATTTTTTTCATAACCAGAAAATACCAAGTACTGAAGTTAACGTTACATGCGATTGAATAACGTTATCGAAAAATCGTCATGTCACGACTGCTGGACATGCCTCCCCCAATCATCACCATCACTTCGACCGGTTCTGTGTGTGCTTCCCGCATCCAGCGGATTCCTGCGGCCTTCACAAGGTCATCAGTTCACCTTGTCCCGGAAGCTGTAATGAACAATAACAAACGAAATTACCTTCTGCATCTCCTTATCACATAGGTAATTACTCATCATCACCATTCTATAGCCCTTATCCAGTTTATTTGTGGTCGGTGCCACATATCTTCTTCCATACTTCTCTTATTACTCGCCATCTCAGTAATCCACCCCTTTCTAGCTATATCACCTTTCACACAGTCCATTCCTCGTTTCTTACCAACATTCATATTCACAATTATCCTCACGACATTTTCCAAGGGGTTTTTATAAAGGCACTAACTATCCTAGTCCTTATCTAAACTTCTTAACTAGTATAATACTAATCCTAACTAATATTATAAATGCGAAAGTGTAAACTGTTTGTTTATTACGCTTTCATGCTAAAACGGCTGATCGGATTTAGATGAAATTTGGCACATGGGTAGACCATGACCTGGAATAGGACATAGGATACTTTTTATGCCGATATTCCCACGGTAATGAGACATACGCGGGTGAACCCGCGGGGCGCAGCTAGTTGAACATAAGTTAGGTCCTGTTTATCTCAAGGCTGATACAATTTACCATTATATCTACTTTCGCATATACCCTTACACAGTAGTTACAAATTAAACTTTGATGCTGCCGTAAACGCAAAGTAAACATTAAATTAGATAATAAAATATACTGGTACTACTAATCTGCGCACGTAGTTTATAGCTCGCTGTAAAAGTAAAGTACTTAATTACAATACTGTAGTTTACACTAACATTAAGTGAGGCAGTAACTAGTACAATGTTTTAATAAGTAGAGAAATCCATTCATGGAATTAATTTATTTCGATTTTTTTTCGACCTATTTATTGTGGTTGGCCGCTTGGCTTGTTGTCATAAAATTTTCGTGAGAATGACGACCATCTTTGATTTTTTTAATTTTGAATATCATGGTGCGTAAAAATGCGTAGATTTGACTGAGTTTTAACATGAGAAAATTTAACACCTCTGAATTCCATCGACAGATGCTCAAAAGCCTTTGTACGTATTTTTCTGTTCCTTTCTTCTTGTCTGTATACATGTTGTGTGTGTGCATAAATGGTTAAATAAAAATAAAATTCACCGATTATTTAACCATCTGACACTTCAATCCACAAGCTAAAAACCGGAATGAAACCGTGAACGTAAACAAGCGATGCACGATGTTCCGAAAACAACTCGAAATCGTACTGCAGAGTCCTCAAACAATCGAGATACGTGCAGATGCATTCGAATTATCAAATATACGGCGTATCTTCTACTGTGGTACCCAAGTCCCCAAATAGGGCGTGTTGAATTAATGGATATGTACCAGGACTACAAATATAGGCTTGAAACAAAGGCCTGAAACCAGGCTGTTGCTGTTTCAATTTGTGGAGTAAGTTAATGTATATAAATACATAGGCAAATGGAGGTAAACAGAATTAAAAGCAGTAATTTTCTGCAATACACTTCACTAAATATGCTTTGAACTAAATCATCTTTTACAAAAGAATCATGCAATGCGCCGACGTGGGCCGTCAGTCAGCTACGGAGCCAAGTGAGTGGCTACGGCGTAGCAGGCGCTGTGCTACGGCGTAGACCTCCATACATTAGAAACTTCAATGTGATGATTACGATAGCATAAGGCACTTTAATTATTAATTTATGTCATTGTTATTTTTCTATGCAGACCCCGTATCTAGTAACATAGTAACCTCGTACGATTATGTTCGTTCCTCATTGATCAAAGTAGCGATAAATCTAGTAACCTCGTAGCGATATGCCTTCTTAATATCCAGGCCTGCAATTTTATAAAACTTTCATTTAAATTCTCCTCTGTACCATATAAGGTAGGTATACTACATGGTTTATCTACATAACCCACTAACACTTGCAGCCGTATATCACCCTTTAATGTCTGAAACATGGTCCGCACACGTCATCAAATTCCCCTCTTGCAAACTGCTAACGACAAAGGACAGTGGCCAGCAAATCGTTGGAGCAATTTGCTTCAGCCGCAGCCGACGAACTTGGTCGCCAGCTTCTAAAGGATTCTGAGAGTAGACCGTTTATCTTAAGGTGACGTGACTTGTTCGCAAAATAATGTTTTGTTTTTGGGACATCTATCCATTTTTTTATTCGGGTATCTACTAGGTACCTATTTAACTAACTTAACGTGTTTTCCGTGCCTCGGAAAGCACGTTAAGCCGTTGGTCCCGGCTGTCATTTGTGGAGCTTTGACAGTCGTTACGAGTCGTCAGAAGCACGAAAGTTTGACAACCAGTTTAACCAAGGGGTATCGTATTACCCAGTTGCTGGGTTGTGTAGGTCAGATAGGCAGTCGCTCCATGTAAAATACTAATATTCAGCTGCATCCGCTAAGACTGGAAGCCGACCCCAACATAGTTGGGAAAAGGCTAGGCAGATTGACTAGGTACCTATTTATTGTATCAGAAATTGATATCGGAAATCGATTGCAAACAAAAAAGACACATAACATATAACCTGTAATTTCCGATCGGTTCGACAGCTATCTTTAACTCCCATGTAAGCGAGCCTATTGCCATCAACCGAGCAAACAAAAAATACGTAAATGAACAAATTCTTTCTTAAATAATTAAACAACTAACATAATTTGGACCTTTTTTTTATGAATTAATTGAAATTTTAATTTTAATTTTTAAGGTTAATTAATTATGTACGCTCAAACGTAGTTCATAATTGTTCGAAACTGGCCTCTAACTGTATTCAACGTGTCATCATGAAACCTGGCTTTGAAAAGTTATTTTCTTAAGATTCGAGAACATAATTTAATTAGAAGAACAGCCAAGTCTCAAGACCATCCCCTTAAAGCCGCATTAAAATCTGTTTATCTGGTACATTATTCAGACAAGGTAAGGACTTGGAACTAATTAAATTGTATGCATTAGAGGGAAAGCCTTTGACTTGGTTTATGTACCTGCAGTAGCAAATAAACAGAAGCTTTCAATTGCGCGGGTTTTCTTAGAAATAGATTTATTTGTTGCTAAAGATAGTTATAAACTTGCGTAATAATGTTGGCAGACGGAAGCCAATTAAAAATGATAATTCCGTTTTGAAAGGAGACATGAGAAACTTTCAGTTCTTGGTGGCGCTGCCTAGTTTTTTTATTCAAAAGGAAAGAGTGTTTTCGCATATGCAATTATGCCGCCCTGGTTGGCTTAACAAAATCATACCAAATTCTAGTTAACAAAACCTTAGCATAGCTAATTTGTAAAGTACTCTATAGTAGGATGGAGTTTTTTTGCCCGTTCTTCTCCATAGGAACATTAATTTACGCTTTGGAATGGGCAACTATGTATAGCTTCACCTGACTGGCCGACTGCTTGACAATTACAAATTGCCTGAAATTGATTTAATTGAAATAAATGCTTTGAGGTTGAGTCTGTACAGTTAATTTAGTTGTTTACTTCGCATTATGACCAACTAGCTGCGCCCCGCGGTTTCACCCGCGTAAGTCTCGATCCCGTGGGAATATAGGGATAAAAAGTATCCTACGCGCGAAATTAGCCTATGTCCTTTTCCGGGTCATGGTCTACCCATGTGCCAAATTTCATTCAAATCCGTTCAGCCGTTTTAGCGTGAAAGCGTAACAAATAAACAAACAAACAAACTCACTTTCGCATTTATAATATTAGATAGGATTACAAGTCTCTTGTTGCATGTAACACTGTAATCATTGATTTTTTTATTAAGGCGTATGAAATATAATATCTACTGTATTTTATTAGACGAATACTTTTTGGAGGTTTTAAATAGATTTCCCGAGGGACACCGGGTGATAATATTTATGACATTAAACACGTCCACTGACTCTTACAAAAATTACGCAATTTTTCATTTTGTGCATTGACATTTGGGACTGTCATTTTTTTCTTTTATTTACTTTAAGTTTAATATACTTTTAAACTTTTTATATAATTTATTATATTTCTATTATTTATTTTGTGTTTTTGAGTTTTGTTTTGTGTACACCTAGGTAGGTATCCTTATAGGCCCTTTGGAGATTAAAGACGTGGTAATAAAAGTTATTCTAATTTTTTTTATTCTTTCCTTACTTATTCAACTTCAACACACAACTTCACTTACTCAACATTACTACGGTTGAAAATAAACATTTGTACCTACAAATGTTTATTTTCAACCGTAGTAATGTTGAGTTTATAATGCTTTTAAACATCTAAAAATATAAATGAATATAACACCATGTTATATTTAAACCCATATGAATACAGGATGTAAGGGTAAACACCGTTGTCACTCAAACTAATTGTAATTTTCCATTTATTTTACGTTACTTATATGAAACTAAACCACTGGTTTCAAGGATAGCGGTGTTTACCCTAACACCCTGTATAGTAAACAACCAAACAGTAAGTTTAGGTATATTTATAACAATACATTACAGTCCTTCAAAAGCCATTTACAACTAACGACCTTCAAACTCCCAAAGAAATAACTTAAATGGCGAACAAAACACGTGTATCGAACATAATTCCTCATTGATGTGCGGCTTCATGTAATAAAACTATAAGTAAGCTGAAGTGCCCGCATTGTATAAGTTACCGCTTTGTGTAAGTTGGGCCCCTGTGCGGCGATAACTGTTCACTTGTGCAAGAGAACTAGGCACTTGTGCAAGTGAACTAGACTCTTGTACGCTTTAGTATGTGAATCACATAGTTCATGTTACTTGTGGGATTATTAATGGGGAGATCGTGTTTTGTTTAATGCGTTGAAGCTAGGATTATGATCTTGGTACTCTGGAAGTAGAGCTAAATTTGACGTTGGGTGCCAAATGGAACGCGTTAGTCTCTATCGTCTGCCTAGCCTTTTCCCAAATATGTTGGGGTCGGCTTCCAGTCTAACCTGATGCAGCTGAATACCAATATTTTACATGGAGCGACTGCCTATCGGACCTCCACAGCCCTGTTACTGGGTAACACGATACCCCTTCGTAAGACTGGTTGACAGACAATCGGGCTTCTACGATCCGTAAAAAGTGTCGAAAGATCTACAAATGATAGCCGAGACCAACGGCTTTACGTGCTTTCCGAGGCACAGAGGGGTTTTGGTATGTAAAGATGGTCACCCATCCACGGACCAACGGTAGTTTAACCTGATAGATTGACCCGTACGGTTGTTTATACTTAGCCACAAGCCCTCCGCGTTAGTCTATAATGATTTAAATATTTTAAAGGTACCAAACAAACATAACATATCAGAATATGAAAGTCAAAGTATTAATTTATTAGTAAAATTTGTTTTGGTGGATGTAAAAACATGTAAAAAATATCTCGATGCCACTGAGAGCGTACAAATATCAATAAAAATGGTATCTAAAATTACACTAAGGCCCGTATTACAGAAGATAGATAGATAGAATACTCTTTATTATGTACACCATAAAAAATACAGATATATATGTAGAAATTTAACATAGGGTGACACAATGGGCAGTCTTATCGCTAAAAGCGATCTTTTACAGACAACCTTTGGATGGATTAAAGCGAAAAGGACAGCAGCATAATACTGCAGGTAGTCAGTGGTGTACCATTTACATATACAATAAATACATACATACATAAAGCATATACTTATCTATATAAATAAATATATATACAATAATAAACATGAAATAGGAGGAAAGAGCTATATTTAATGACGATGTTTAAGGAGAGAGGAAGTGTTTTTTTACCAGAACCTCACTCGAAACTCAAAGCATTACTTAAAACTCGTTTTTTGATTGATTGAAACTAGTTTTAAGTAATCCTTGAGTCTTGAGTGAGGTTCTGTAATACGGGCCTTACTAACAGAATTACACTTAGTACAGCAGGTTATTTATTAAATACAATTGCATTAAAAATCAATGATGACTACCAAAAATTACCATTCTCTGTAGCTATTCACTACTGTCGTGTTCCCAAATATTAATCAACATTTATTAGCTACAGCACATAATACAAAAGCATAATCAGCACACCAATATCAATGAAAGCTACATAATAACGTCATTTGACGTCACACAGCTAATTAATACACATACTATACATGTGTGCGTTGAGCCAACTAAGAGCTAGCACAATGTTTAATTAAAATCTGAGCTGAAATAAAGTAAGCGAGCTCATGACGTCACGAGATGTGAGGCTTGTAATTATTGCCCTATATAATTAGCTAGGTGGCTGGAACAATGACGTCAAACCGTGTAAGCTTGGTAAGGATTTGTCCAGTATTGGAAAAAAATATAAAAAAAATCCGACTGCAAGACAAAGTTCAAAACCAGATAAATTTTTAAGCAGTCTGGGTACAATCTCAGATTAGATGCCACCAACTGCATTAGACTCCTTGAAAAGTGATCATGCCTTTGTTGTCGCGCAGTCGGGTAAAAAGAGTGCTGTTATAATGCTTACTTTTTACTCCATCTCCTTTGCATGGGGCTGTTCTATGCTGAGACTTTACAATTCACTTATTTTATTACTTTTTAGACTTTTTGCTTAGGCTATTCGGATCTGCAGCTGTCCTTATCGCACGAATAGCGGGTAAACGCGAGTGTTCGCAACAGCGATAATTTCTTCAAATACCTAATTTTCTAAAGTCTCTGCGACCGCATTTCCTCTTAAGTGCTCCTTACATAGATCCATCACAAAATGACTACCCGTCTACAAAACTCCTCACACCCGCGGCCATATCTGTCACTTAACAAACTTTGTATTTAATAAACCGTTTATAAAACATTAATTGTGAATGTCAACGTAATATTGTATTAATACTACGGCTTGCTTCATCAACGTTTAATTAAACAATGGGTTTATCGTTCACGCTTCACGCCTTGTTCGTTTTCCTTCTAAGCTCGTTATTTACTTTGACGTTCCTATGTATTTATAATTATATTTGTATATGTGTATCGTTTCGTGTGTATCGTTTAGGTACACAAGTCAGGCAATATAAGCTTATGTTTTGTAACTTCCAGTTCATCAAAAAATACTTGTGCAGTCAGGGAAGGGTCCATGAGTTTTGTTAGTCATAGACAATGGTGTAAAAAAACCTATTTTGAGAGTCGATGTTAATTTTTTTTTAGTCACACGTTTCATGACCTTTGCATAAACAACAAAATATCAGCTCAGACAAAAATGTGGTTGAGCGTGGTTGAGCCAAAGACAGAAGTACCACAATGATAACAGTAAATCACAACTGTTTCTATTTTATCGCTGAAGACACCGACAATGAGTGAAACTTCTTCGTCTTAGTATATAACTGAGAACATTAAAGGGAATTTCTAGACATTTACACAATTTAACAGCTTTGTTATCTGGGCAATGATTCTAGCTGTCTTCGCTCTAAATCTCTTCGTTTCGAAATAATTGTACCAACAGTAAATAGAATAGAACCATTGAAGATAATGCTTTCTTTTCTTCAATTTAATTTGAAACTATGAAAGGTGTGTTCATATTTAAATTGTAATAATTATAATATATGAAAATTATTTAATTTACCATTATGTTTTTAAACTGAAGATTTACTCGGTTACACCGAGAATCCTAACTTATATTTTAAATGAGAAAATGAGTTTGTTTGTTTGTTAACCTTTCACGTTAAAACGGCTGAACGGATTTGGATGAAATTTGGTATGGGGATACTTTGAACTCTGGAGAAGGACATAGGCTGCTATTTATCGACATACCGTGCTGGCGAAGGCTAGTAAGTAAATAAAAAAGAAACCCAACATATTTACAAGCGTACATACCTAATACCTTATCTACATAACAAAAAAAATATCGTTTCCCAAAAAATTTCATATCGGTAGTGAAGGTCCGAATAACGCATAAAAACCGAAATATACACCGGAGGGTTTTAATAAAACCGAATCCATAACTTGTGCCAATTTATTAGGCTATATTATTTGGTAAGATTTGATCCTAGTGAAAATGAACGTATCCTAAACTACAGGGTATTTTTTTTTACATTTTAGTCTTAATAGTTTTCTTCAACATTTTAAAAATTCAGCTAAATGTAAAAACATTCTCTTAAAAATGAAAATATATTTAAAAAATCGTTCGAATTTACGTTACGTTTCCGATGTGCGTCCGTGCGTGCTAGATAGGGCCTCCGAGCTATGGTATCATCATTCTTTTACCCTTATCCCAATTTATTTGGGGTAGACGTCACATGTCTTTTCTTCCATACTTCTCTATCATCTCGGTAGTCACTACCTTTCTAGCCATGTCATCTTTCACGCAAACCATCTGTTCTTTTTGGTCTTCCCCTACTCTTATATAGCCATCCATTTTTATACTCAAAACTTTCCTCACGACGCCACTCTGTATACATGTATCGTATAGAAGTAAGCTGCTGTAACAAGCTCCTCAAATTGCTTGCAGTGAAAAGAAAATGAAAGAAAAAAAATTTGGGACACGCACATGAAATAAAAAAAGAACATTACAACCAACAAAATCATAAAAAAGATCATTAAAACTAACAAAATTGTAAAAAAGAAGAAATGATCGAGGCCAAAAAGGCATCTATCTCAGCATGATGCTACGATAAAAAAAAAAACAAATACCGCAGCGCTGGTATTCTGATACTGTAATGGGACCCAGTGCACACAAATCTGTGTATTTCCTTGCTCCACGGCTCGCTCGGCCGTTGTAAGACGTGAGCAAAATGTAACACAACAGATTTGTATCAAATCTCACTGGATTTTATATGGCAGTTCGGTATTGCATGTGCTCGATGTGCCACGAGCATAGAGTTATGAGATTTTAAACTTAGAATACAAAGAGGATGGATTTGTACCTTTTTGTTGTAAATGGAACTGATTTTACCGAAATATTCTTGTAAAGAGTAACGGTGACACAGATAGGAACTTTCATAAATTACGATCAAAATAATAAAATGGCTTTTTAAATGCAAGTTATTTCATTACAACAGCTATTCCAAGTCTCCTGACACCTAAACATGGTCATTACACTTTAAAGCGGTATGTTTAGCCACTTCATAAAATAACCAGCATGTAACACTTCCAAAACCTTCCATTAAATATGCATCACTTGCTTTAAAACGTAGTGGCTCATTATAGTTAATTGATGTCTCTTTATGCGGCCTTTACTTGGCAAATGTACTTCTCATCCTAACTATCCTAATTATTGAATTATAAATGCGAAAGTGAGTTTTTTTTTGTTTCTTTGGGAGTCTGTTCATAACGCTTTCACGCTAAAACGGCTGAACGGATTTGGATGAAATTTGCCACATGGGTAGACCATGACCTGGAATAGGACATAGGATACTTTTTATCCCGATATACCCACGGGATTGAGACTTATGCGGGTGAAACCGCGGGGCGCAGCTAGTTTACTATATGGGTGGCATATTTTTTCATGTCTTTCGAAATCTGAAGAAAGACTGCCTCATTGTGTGGGTTTTTCCATCAGATTTCTGCCTGGAGACCTGGGTTTTTTGCCCGGTTGATGGCAATAGACTTGCCCTCTATTACATGGGACTTAAACATAACTGGCGAAATGTGGGTGTGCTATAGGAACACCTCTACTCAACTATTTGATTACAAGCATCATGTTATGTTATATTAGTCCATTACTTTCAATATCGCCGAGCTCGTAGCTACGTAATAACAGCCGCTCGTGTCGATCCATCAGGTTAAGCTACGCTTGCCGGGGTTGGTCCGTGGATGGGTGACCATCTTTACATACCGAGACTCCCGGCCCAGCGGTCCCGGCTGTCATTTGTGGATCTTTGACAGTCGTTACGGGTCGTCAGAAGCCCGAAAGTCTGACAACCAGTCTTACCAAGGGGTATCGTATTACCCAGTTACTGGGTGGTGGAGGTTAGATAGGCAGTCGCTCCATGTAAAATACTGGTATTCAGCTGCATTCGGTTAGACTGGAAGCCAACCCCAACATGGTTGGGAAAAGGCTAGGCAGATGATGATGACTTTCGAAATCGCCGAAGTTTTTTTCCGAAAATTTTCTCAGGGATCTCGACAGGTTTTGAATATATTATGAAGTACCCGTATAAGAGGTATATTTAACCCGCCCTACTATGTTAATCACGTTTGCTCCCCGGCCGTAAATTCACGCTTGTAAAAGCAGTGCAACTACGGGAATCGCTTCATAACAGTTAAGGAAAACTGTCTTGACATTTTACCATTTAAACCGACCCTTGCCTCGCCCAGAAATAACGTTTTTTTTTCTCTTTATTCCTCTCAATCAGAGCACCCGCCACCTAATCTCTTCACCACCCTTGGTTGACTGGTAGAGAATGCCTTAGGCATTAAGTCCGCTTTTGTACCTTTTTTTTGAGTGCGAAAAGTTTAAATAAATAAATAATATCGTGTTTTCAAAGTAAAGTAATACGTTCAGTTGCCATAATGATACAAATAAAAGTTTGGTACAATATAAATAATTTGTACTTTGACAGTGTTGCCACAATGGATCCGTAATTCGTTTTTTTTTATGTAATCTAGATGAAGTAGAAATTTTTCTAAATGATGCAAAATTAAGGAACATAAGTTTAATCACAAGTAGTTAAGTGAAGAAAAGAAAATAACACGAAGTAAATTCAGCGAACAGCTCGTAAACGACAAAAGGAATCTAAGTTTAAAAGAAAACAGTTAACAACAAACTAACCTTTTTTTTTCCATTCGAGTTATCGAGACTTAATTACTTTAGCAAACAATCCTTAACAGGTGCTGAACAATGGTCTTTGTTTACATCGTTTAAGCCAATAATGAAACAAATCTGTTACAATAAAAAACTTTGATTTCTAAAGATATCTAAGAAAATAATCCATACTAATATTATAAATTCGAAAGTAACTCTCTTTGTCGGTCTGTCTGCCTGTATGTTACCTGTTCACGCCGAAACCACTGAACGGATTTCGACAAAATTTGGCAAGGAGATAGATGGCATCCTGGGGAAGGACTTACTTTTTATCGACATACCACGCGGGCGAAGCCGCCGGCGGAAGCTAATTCTAAATATACTCGTAACTTTTAGCCTACACTACCTAGTAGCGATGGCGATACTTAGGTAAACACTATAACATCATAAGATAGGTCAGAATTAAAGTATTTATATTTATGTTCGTGACTATTCTTTTAGTGTTTACCTATACCCCATTTGAAATAAGATTAGACATTAAAACAAACCCTTTTACAGTCCGTTCAACCAATTTTGTCTTCTATACCGTACGCATAAGGATAGCATTAAAAGCAAAAAAAGTTACACAATACCAACTATCTACTGCGGCTGCCATTTGTCATGCCACCAACGCAATAGAATTCAAAATCGGTTGAAAGGGATTTAAAAAAAAATTTTTTTTTAAAATGTTGGTTGAAAAAGGCTTATCTATACGTCTAATCTTATTTCGAATGGAGTATAAGTATAAGGACCTTGGCAACAGGCAACTGAAGGAACACGGGTGGGTTTTAGCCAATAAAAGTCTGACACACCTTTCCGCTCCGCCCAGAGGGGGAGAAGTCATTTGATGATTTCCCACACTCAAAAACAAAAAAAAAGCATCGAACCCAGACAGGCGCTTTACTTTGTGTAAATTATTTCATCACCACTTTTCTCATAACCATGAAGAAAAACATCGTGAGGAAACCGGCATGTCCTAGAACAAAAAAATCGAAGACATGTGACATCAACTAACCCGCATTGGGCCCGCGTGGTGGACCCGCGTGGTGGACGGCCCACCGAGAAGTGGCCTGTGAACCAGCAGTGAGAACATTATAGGCTAATTATGGTACGATTCGTGCAAGAAAATCGACTTTCTAAACGACGAATCAAATCGTTCAGAAAATTTAATTTTACTTTAAACTGGAATGTATAGCCCAATCAGGATTCCTCATTATCTTTATTAATCCGATTATCTTGCCGGCCTTCCGTTCAATCGATTTAATCAATTTCTATAAACTTAAAACGTATCCGGACTTAATTTGTTCGTTGTTTACGGAAGAATATTGTTTTCTGTTGAAAGTTGTGTGTTTTAATTAAAAAAGCAACTAAAACCGAAATTATGTGTAAATGTTTAACAGATATATGTCGAGCTTATGTATTACTACATCTGGAATGGATAATTTTGCTGAAGTAACAAATTATTATCTATGCGTATCTATGTAGATAAAAATCAATTGCCGTGCGTTAGTCTCACAAAAATACGAAAATGGCTTGACCGATTTGATTTGTTTTTGTTATTTTCGCCCCAATATTCGGGTGGTTTAGGAAAAAAGAAAGTTAGGAAAAACCCAAGAGAATATCCTAAAAATCGAAAACATCGGAATTTTTATATTGATCTCACATGGTACGAAGTTCACCGGGTCACCACGTTTTCATAAAAAAATTGATTAAATATTGTATGTTCTCAGTAACATGAATAAATATCCGAAAAACTTCAACGAATTTTATAAAAATGCTTTCAAGAAAGGAGACTGCCGAAGCCTTTTAATCCACCATCAAACAGATATTGGCTGATCAATCTTCTATGTAAATCCTTCATTTTCCCGTCTAATAACTATCAAGGAGGCTTATAAAAAGCACCACTGTGCAATAATCGTGAGTGATCGCACGAAGACGGATGAAGGAAGTAACCCTCGTCACTGATGACGTCACGGCCCAGGCTAGAGTCTCCCGCGGTTCAGGACTATTTAATTTAATTTGGGCACAGATCAATTTGTTACTGCCAAGTGCGTGTTGTAGTAAATTGGAGTTTTTAGTTAGGATTAGTTTAGTTTTTTGGATCTTTTGGGATGTTAGAAACAGGATGTTTGGGTGGCAGGTTAAGAAAAGTAAAGTAATTTATAAACAAGCATATCTGATTTTCCAGATACGAAAGAGTGCATCGCAGTATCAGTATTAGCATACAGTATTTCAACTAGGAACAAAATGGTCGAATCGACTCACTCAAACAAGTGCATGACATCTAAGTATGCAGGTAACCAGTTCAGCTGGTAATGAGTTAGTCGGTATGTCGCTTTGAGACAACTGCTTACGTTTTAAGGCTCTTACATACTGGCGCGACTTGTTGCACGACGCAACGCCGCTGCATTGATCGCCGTGAAGTTTTCTCAGAAATTGTTTTGTTACAAGTCGCGTCACGCGACAAAAGTCGCGCCAGTATGTAAGAGCCTTTATAAGTGACTAGCGACCCGCTCCTTCTTCGCACGGTTTTTACGACTTGACAAAACATCGAGATTTCTTAGTTATATGTAACGTTAATAGGAACGTATTAAACACATAAACCTTCCGGAATAAATTCTCTACACGATGATGAAAACCTCATCACAATCTGTTGCATGGCTTAGAAGAAAAACCCGGTAATACAGACAAACAAGAAAAGCGACTTTAATTTATAAATGTACAGAAGTGCATTTTAACGAAAAAGAATTGGTTGACAACTTTAACCCCATTGTTGCGTAGCTTTTTCTCACAAAAAGGGCCTAGTGGAGGGACAAGCCATCTTTATTATATGTTGCAATACAAAATAATGGCTAGGTTAATACAAATAATATCCTTCATAATTTTATTTGTCAGAAGTTCAATATAAAAATGGTTCGCCGCCATTTGGATCAGAATGCTAATCCTCATAAACTGTCAAATGTAAATCCCCTAGATAGGCAATTAGTTCATTAATATTCTTTCATCATTTTAACTTTGGAATATAAATGGACGAATGAAAACAATTAAAACTGAGGTAACACAAAAAAAATATTAAAATGTGTTCTCGGCCCACTAAGTTCTATTAATGCTAGAATAAATCCTAAATGCTTTTGTGTAAAGAAACCTTACTTTCAAGTTTTCTCAAATAAACTGTTCATTACGTTCAAAGCTTCTTACAAACGGTAAAAATATTTTATTAAAAAAGCAAATGTTGCATAATGCTGAATAAACTGAACTATTTTCCATGTTATCCACACCAAACATGCTTGTACCAAACATGCCTCGTGTTGCACTACTGAGATACGGACTTCTTGCCACAGAGAATTTTGAATTTTGTACCAAAACTGTGTGTGGAAAACACCCTATCCTACTCTAGCAAGATAAGGCTTAATAAAAGGCCAAGAGCATTGTACCATTTGTACCGACAGCAACGTTGTCAGGTTACACAAGGATAGTAAGTTTTCCGAGAAACTGTAAGCGGTCTTTTCTGGGAACACATAATTATGAGCTTTACTTTACATAGGAGGCCAATTTCCTTTGCTTTCTATGAAACCTTTTTCATGAGTTCAAAAGAAAAAGGTATCTCAATACTGTAAGTTAATATTTTTTGAAGACTTTAAGGTGCACTTGATTATTTTTTTAAATGTGACATTTCGCTAAAATTGAGCACCCGAAAGTACATGACAGAAATAAATAGCGGGATTAAGCCATTTTTATCGTATAATAAAATCGTTTACCAAGATTGAAAATTAATTCTAAATGCAAAAAAAATCCGTTGTACCTATACAAAATTGACAGTGTCAAATTATTCATAAGTGGCGCGTGCGACCACCCATTCTCCCCCGTGTCACATGATGTTAATCCTATTAGCTAAAAGGAGATATTCACCACACGTCCCACACATTTTGGTTATACGTGAGGCCCAAACGAGACCTATATGCAATGCTGGTAGGATTGTAATTGATATTGGCGTTTCGATCAGAGTTGCCGAACAAATACGCTGTATCCCTGTAAGTGGGCTTACGTGCGTATGAGTGGAACGTTAAATCTAGTATTGTATTGGAATATTTGGGGTTTCAATGGCCAATTTTGAATACAACTATCACGAATTGATACTGTATCTTGTTTGAAAGGTCAGAGTGAATACTTCGGCGTGGCCTACGCGTGTGGTCACCACACCGCAATTTTTATAGGATTTTGGATAAGATCAGTGTTACTTCAAAGCAATTAATATAGCGTCGTAATTGATAAAATTACAAAAATCATTATCTAACTAATATTTAAGTTCAACGCTTAATTCAGCGGTATATTCATATCATTCAACGGTACTTAACGCTAAACTATGAATTGAGTCAAGATGTATGCAGGTTTTTTTATGAATGTGTGGAAATTATTGAGATGTTATAAATCTTGAATGAACACAGACTAGTTTAAGTTATTTCCGTACCTCGAGTCATACAGTAATTAATCAATATGCGGATAGTTTTAAATATTCAACATAATATAGGTACAACTACATGCACTTGTTAATGCTTACAAAATGAATACCAGTATGACAAGATTTTTCTTGACTTAAGTGCCGAGTGTACGATTTCAGGATTGAAATTATAAGTTTAGTAGTAAAGTTATATTTCACAAATAAATCAATAGACAAAAGGTAGACACCACGGTAGCATCACACATAGTTATGACTTCTGAGTTATGATACCTATTTCAAAAAGGTCATATTTGACGACTGTGTTACTCCCCTGTTATTGCATTTATGTTATTGCTGGAAAAAATCTGAATAATAGCTAAACTTACGTACCTGATCTCAAAGCCATATCCTTGTGGAACCTGCAAAAACAAACAAAACTTTTACCGACAACAATAACATTACATTTCACGTCATAAAACGCAACGATCAAGAACTTCCGTCGCACTATAATCTCGAGCTTAGCGGTAAACAAACATCGCTCATTTTTCTCTCACTCACTGAAACGCGTACGTGTCTTGATGAGGCGTGGGTAATTCTCAGGCGCCCTCTAATCCCTCTGACTGTCGAGAAAGCTGCGTAATGAATCGACTTTTGGTATGGGTATACCTAAGATATACATTAGTACTTTATAGTAGTACTAACGTTTCTTTTAGTAAGGAGTTTTTATGGAAATGTCAAGTTTAAAGACATATCATAACATAGCATCACGCCACCAAAAGTGCACCTACAGTTCACCCACATTTCTCCAGTTATGTTTAAGTCCATGTAACACGGGCGAGCTTATTGCTATCATCCGGGCACAAATCCACACTCCGGTCTGCTACAAAACCATGCTCAAGGCTGAGAAAGAAAGATGACAGTAGTTATTAGTTCATTGTTTTTATAAATCATCACCACTGCTCTCTCCAGTGGAAGGAACTTATTTTGAGGTCGCATGCATATCCTGGAAGACAAGCATAAGAAAACAAACTTAAGTAAACGGGTTTAATTTACTCGCATTTGCCCTCATTAATTCATTCTCATAGATAGTTAATTGATTCAGGCGTGACTCTGACTTTGCGGAAATCCATTATAAAATACATATTTAGTAACATATTCCGTCAAAAGTATTAAAAACCCGTAAGAAGAGACGCGCGGGTCTCTGCGTCCAACGCTTGGCGTGGCAACTCGTCGTGTTCTGGTTCGAGACTGGTCAATCGTCATCCTGGGGATGCGTCGTTGAGAGGTGAAATACGGGTCGATTTCTTACAGAGGTTTTTATGACTCTTGAGGAATAGGTTACTAAATTTATTTACTTCTAATGTATTTAATTCTCATAGCTCATTGCTCTCGACAAATAATACAGTCAGCATACGACATGTCGTTCTTAAATAAAGCAAAAAAACATTTTATAAATAGACTCAATTAAATATCTTGTTTCAGTTGAAATGTTATAAATAGAAAGGCACGTTACTCGCTCTTACTCCGAAAAACATAATAAATTATTCTCAAAGAGATTCCTCATCTTTTCTTTAACACGAACAAATCTTTTTACAGTTAAGTAATTTTCTCTTTACTTAAATGCAATATTTAAAACGAAGCACTCTGTTTTTCATCAAATTTTTTATTTACTTTTTATTCTCATTGGTAAAATGATGAAATAGGTCTCTTAAATATTGCTATAACATAGCTTTTCTTTAGTTTGCAGTACTTATATATTTACTATTCGTAATTCAAGTATAGATGAGAGATCCTAATTAAATAGGTACATAATTTGTTACAATATTTCCAAACAACTATGTTGGGGTCGGCTTTCAGTCTAACCGGATGCAGCTGAATACCAGTCTTTTATATGGAGCGACTGCCTATCTGACCTCCACAACCCAGTAACTGGTTAATGCGATACCCCTTGGTAAGACTGGTTGACAGACTTTCGGGCTTCTGACGACCCGTAACGGCTGACAAAGATCCACGAATGACAGCCGAGACCAATAGCTCAGAGGCATGGATGAGTCTCGGTATGTAAAGATGGTCACCCATTCACGGAGCAACCCGGGCAAGCGTAGCTTAACCGGTTGGATCGACCCGTGCGGCTGTTATTACTTAGCAACAAGCTCCTCCGAATATTACATACAAATTCTCAGCTAGTACCTTAAAAATTCTGAGTCACATTAATTTTCAAATGCGCGTACCATTACTATTCCGTAAAACCATGAAAACATTTTTATGTAGAAAAACTCCTGGTGGAAAGTCGATCTACAATCGACCTACAATCCTTTTTTCATTTATTTTTAAATTCCCACTTATCCAATACGCAATAACCATACACAAAGCCATCACTCTATCGAAATAGTTTCATGAAAGGCTATCCATCAATAAACAAAATACTGTAAACGCAATATTCGTATACATCTGCAGTTGCTTCCCAGCTTTCAACGCAATACGATTTCGGAACCACACGCCACACATCAGTAAATTGAACGCCAACATCTCGGGCGCATGTGAATTCAATCAAAATGCAGAATGTTCTAATGTACAGTTCTTGGGTCTGAATCCTGCAATCTGGGAGTCTTCCATTCATGCATGCATCCATACAGGGTGTTTTGCGAGCGTGCGTCCAATCTGCTAGCTTCCGCTCAGCCGTGGTCTTACGACTGAATACACAGGGATTATTGAAGTTAATTCTATTTAGTTGTATTAACTAAATAGAATTAACTTCTAAAGGAAGAATTTATTTTTAGTTCCTGAAAGCTTTATATAATTCAAAATCAAAATATGTTATTTCACATAAACCTACATGGGCACTTATGAAACGTCAGAAGCTAGTTGCACGGTTCCAATTGGTCGTTTCCCATGGAGAAGAGCCGGCAAGAATCTCCACCGTGGAGATTCTTGCCGGCTTAAAAATAATTGTATTTTACAAACTTTCGAATTACAGTGTATTAATGTGTAATTAATATTATGTGAACTATTATATCTGTACTTAGATGAGACTTTGGTAACGTTGCTGTGACCTAAAAACTGGATTAATTAGGCTTATAAATAAACACACCGGGGTCCATAGGTACAACGAAATCAAGTAGACTTTGTTGTGGTAAAATCTTACTCTATAGAAAATCTATTTCTTCTACATATTATTCCGTTCTGTTACACTTTTAAAAGTTTCTATACGCCGTAATACCTATGTTTATCATTTTCCTCAATAGCTACATTTTGTCGACATTGTATCTAAAAGCTAACGGTGTCACGTTCGCTAGTTTGTCTATTTGTTCATTCTACACGAATCTGCACTCATCATTTCAAGCCAGTACCTCTATCGTAGCATTACTACGAGATCTCATATTAATGTAGAATTTACATAACCTGGGAATTAAAAGCTGTCAAAATAAAGCTTTATGTGGTCGACGTAAAGTTTTATTTTGGAGGCTTCTCTTATTTTGAATGTCTCCTGATCGACTTTAACACTTCCCTTAAAGGCTACAGGGTTGCTGATTTAAAAATGAATACATTTTCCTGAATGAATGACATGAACAAAATTACTTCTCTTTTTGAAACGCCACATTCGAACAGATTTAAAAGGAAAATGTGATCTGAAAATGTATAACATGCATTTTTAATCGAGAAACCTGCGTAGGGCCTGCGGACCATCTCCGCAGAGCAAGCTGACTTGGCTTCAATATTCATTTGCATTCAACATTCGAGCTCTTTCTGTGACGTAAGACAATGGGGCGGCTACCTGCAACGCCTATCACGTGTTCGTGGAATGCATAGAAATGGGGAGAGTTACCCGGTCGAATTCGTAGGACATTGTTGTAGAAGAGTCTACGAAAGGTTAAGAAGAATAAGGAACTTACAATTTTAAATTTTCAATGCATTTTACCCTCAATCATAAAATAAATTATTGCAATGACCCCTTAAAAGTTTTTTAGTTATTTTAATTATACTTTGTATAGATAAAAATATAAGACTAGAAAAAAAAGACACTCGGAAAAGGCTTCATGAATTCTTAAAGCAATAAGGTACCTTGTAAAGTCATAAACATGAGCATTCTGGGACAGAAAATAATACTTTAATATTACTTAAATATACACGCTGTATGAAAAGGGTCGGATGCAACTAATTAACTCTTGACAAAATGAAAGCAGTAAGCTTCTTAATAGGACTTTGTGACTCAAATCCCCTTTGCTGAAGTATTCACACATTTACATTAAAAAACGAATGATAATCTTTTAACTTTGATGCCCTTTTTAGTGATTTTTCGGGATGGTAATGCCCAGAGATATGTATAAATCTGAAAAATAAATAAAGAGTCATGAACGCAATTTCGGAAAAAAAATTAAACTGCATTCTCTGTACCATCTAAGAATAAATAAATAAACACCAGAGGGCCTAAACATTTAGACAAGTGATGCATGTCGCTTTCAAAGTGTTTTGTATTTCCACAAAGACTTTCAACGGGATTGACTTAAGTTTTTCGGTAGATTATGTCAGTCAGCACAGAAAAAAAAAAATCGTTCGGTACGAATGATACCAGTCGCTTGGAATAAAAAAAAATGTTTGTTCCATACATGTACCTACATAGTGTCAGTACCTACCAAACTTTTCTTGTGTAATTTTGATGTAATTATCGAGAAAAACTCGCTCTGTAAATTATGTAAATGTTTTCCAGTTCACTCTGTATTAACTAATGGAATCCTGATTACGCGAAAATGGCTTACCCTAATTTACGCTTTGAATAATCTGACAATAATATTACCTCTAGGGTACAATAATTTTACAAAAAACATACCTTAACCAAAATACTATGTAATTTTGTAACCTTAATTGATTAACAGCCCGGAGACAAAATAAAAAAAACGTTGCTCGAAACAGGCTTAATTTTCTCAGTAAAATAACAAATAACAGTGATTTTATTTTAGCATGACTGGAATTTTGTCAGCAGCTAGTACACTACAAAGGGAATACAAAAAAGTCCTTATTTGTGTAGATAATTACTTTTTGTACAGTACCTCCTCGAGCGTAAATAAGTTCTACGAGCTATTTAAAAAACTGCGTAGATCTGCTAATAGTTATACCCTGAAACTAGTCTATTTTGCCCTGTGCCAGTCGGTTTTATCTTATTGTATTCCGGTTTGGGGAGGGACAACTTTGAACGTATTTACTAGGCTTGAGCGTGCACAACGGGCGGTCTTGAAGGTCATGGGCGTCCACGTAGGTATCCCACATTACAGCTTTATATCAAGTGTGATCTGTTGACCGTCAGGCAACTTTACATCCAACAAATGATAATCCGTAAACACTCTTCCCGCCCCTTTGCGGAACCAGCTGGTAGAACAATGCATAGGCATAAGATTTTCCACTAGAACCCCACAGAACATCTCTTGCCAGGCGCCAATACTACATCAACAGTATAACAGTTTATAATTATTTAAACAAGAAATTGGAACTATTTGCAAAAACGAATATGAATGCAAACATGCATGATTCAAATATTTGTCGAAATAAAGTCATGAAACCACTGAGGATCTCCTTTTAGGCCTTTTAATTAATAATTAAAATTAAGCATACTTACACTTACACATACATATACACCCCCCCTCTCACGTATACACACCCACATTGATAAACACACAAACCCACATACAAAATTTTAAAACTTGTAAATGAGAGTGTTATAATTTACAAAGGAAATTGTGTTATGGTACAAATATTGGCTTGTGACATTGCTGCAGCCCTCTGCAGCAATGTCACAGTCAGAGATCAGTGTCCCTACACTGATCTCTAAGATACAGGGATACCACTAGTTTGGAGATCAGGGTTTCAACGGATTGTGCATAGCTTAAGCCACTCAGTTTAATTGAACTTAGTACTAGTATGTAGGCTTTTCTTCAATAAACATGTTTTGGTTTTTGAGCTACATAAAGAATCTGTCACACGGGCAACTATCAGAGAGACGCTGAACAAAGACAATGTTTTTCTGAAATTCTATGTTCCATATCTATGTTTTGGTACCTACTGCACATTATTATACAGGTAACGAGAGTGCCAACAAAGCATGTGACCTGTATCTAATCCTCTGCAAAATGTATCCCAGCTTCAAACGTGTTACGTGGATCGTGGTTGCCGACAAATGGAAATGAATTACATGCAACTTTGATTTTGATGGACATGTATAAAGGCTTTTACATACTCGCGCGACTTGTTGCGCGACGCAACTTTTAACAAACAATTTTTGAGAAAACTTCACGGCGAACAATGCGGCGGCGTCGCGCCAGTATGTAAGAGCCTTTAAGAAGCGCCGGCGGCGCCTGGTAGCCGGCCAAAGTGTTAAATCGTGAAGGGTAAATAGTGGACCAGTGGTCACTTCGATTAATAACCCTGTACAGTTTTGTGAATCGAGAATGTGATAGAAAATGATGACGTCGATCAAGTGTAAAATATTAGATTTATATTGTGTATTTTAACGTTAGATTTATCTTGTGTCCATTAAAGAAAACCACGCTATGAAAGTTTTTGTAAGATTCCAGTTGATAATTTTGGGGGTTTTCTTAGAGACATTACATATTAATATTTGGCATTTTTTTTTTTTCATACAATAATATATTTAAAAAAATACAATTGAACAGCACCTATACTCCATTTGAAATAAGATTAGACGTATAGATAACTAATTTTTTACATTCCGTTCAACCGATTTGGAATTCTATTGCGTTGGTGGCATGACAAATGGCAGCCGCAGTAGATAGTTGGTATTGTGTAACTTTTTTTGCTTTTAATGCTATCCTTATGCCTACGGTATAGAAGTCAAAATCGGTTGAACGGACTGTAAAAGGGTTTGTTTTAATGTATAATCTTATTTCAAATGGGGTATAGCAGTAAGTACCCATGCTTCATCAAAATCTCCTTTATCCATTCTGAATTGAATATCAATATTATAACCATGGAGATTGCATCGCAATCAATGTAGCAACGTTTGCGGTGTATCATGCAGGATTGCGCCCCCGGTCAGCGTGCTAAGATATGTCATCCATCTTGAATTAATTATTCAATAGGACACACTATGAACTGGGACACTGTCTCTGACAGTTGTTTTGTTGAGAGATTCGCTTGTAAACTGAAATAGAACATACCTACTACGATCCTTGGCATTGTGGGTTTATTAATAGGTATAGGTAATTGCGTCTGTTTATTAATCTACCAACTGCGCATCGTGGGAGTCTCTCAGGAACTGTAGATTCAACGTCAAGATTACATACTAATGAGGTTGGGTTTCACTCTGCGGATATCATTACCATAGACAACATTATCGATTTTATTATAATACCTATAAAGTTCATCCACCAGTCAGACAGCTAGGTATATTTTGTCAACAAATCAAAAGCAGTTTTATGAAATGTTCATGTCTTACTGGACTGTCTGAGCATTATAACGAAATGCACGGCCAATATATCGAACAACACACAACATAATATCACGCCTGTATTCCACGAAGGGTTAGGTAGACGTGTAGGTACCTATAGTAGGTACACCCACATTTTGACAGCAACCGGGCACAATACCAGACTCCGGGCTGCTACTGAGATATTCCTGATGAGAATGCATGGGATGGGCGTGATCCTAAAAAACATACTCATATTTTAGTCAATTACTTCATTTATCACTCAAATTCGTTACTTTTGTATTTTATACTAATTTATCAAGGCTCAATTTTCCCCCAGACACACAACTGTATATCTATTTTTAACTTATTATCTATAAAATTCCTCCAACCAAAAGTGATAACCTATAAAAGGCTCGCCCAAAAAAGTTGCCATAAATAAAAAGAAAACAAAAACTAAGGCTACCGACACACTTGTTGCAAGCATTGTTATCGCTATATTATTGCTGATTTACATTTTACTTTATGTACGCTATTAAGCCGGGGATTTGCATAATGCCCGCTCTACGCATATTATTGGGTGATTGCGGATTATTGAATATAATTGACGTATTCACTGTGAGGTTATTATTATATTATTATTCTGAATGCGATCTTTAATTAATATGGGCATTGAACACGCGTTTTGTTTGTTTTGGTCCGAGCCATCAATTTGGATTATAAATCCTTTTTATTTCGCATAATTCCTGTGAGTAATTTTAATTATGTTCGCCAATTTTTTTTCTGTTCTGTTTTTCTTCTGGTTTACCGTGTTAAATTTTGTATATATCCCGTCACGTGGATGGAAAAATAACCCAGACCTATTTTTGATATTTTTTTTCTAATTGTGCGTAAATCTTAGTGACATTAATTGCTAAGCAAAATAACTACCAGCTTTAATTGTCCGTATATCCTCAACTGTCGTTTTGCCTTTAGAAGGCAACGTCAAAATTCAAATTACAACTGTCATTCTTTATCAATTGTATGAAATGGCTGACAAATTGCCATAGGGTGTCAATTTGATTATCAATTCGTCTCACTTTGCTTTTAGGCAGAGCTTTATTTGATGAAAAAAAAAAGAAAGAAACCTCACCAGATTGCCAAATTATCACTAAAACAAATGCTCTTACATCCACATTCAGATCATGAAGCTGCGAAGCCTATTCCATGCTCCCAGAGGGCTTCTTCTCGAAGTTCAAGAAAAGTCGCCACCTTCCGCAGTATCAGCCAACTTGAGAGCCATTCACTCTGCAGTTTGTGTACAGACTGTTTTGAGGAAACCTTTTTATTATTCTGTGGAATATCTTTTGGAGTTTTTAGATATGGTGTAACGGAAAACTTTTTGTTTGTTGTGAAACTCGATCAATACATAAGTAAACAGTGTGGCGTTAATTTAGGTAATTGTTCACAAAATTTCAAATAAATGCTGACTCATCCATCACAAACAGACAATAAACTGCTAAATTTCCACATTCAAAGCTCGAAAAAATCCCCATCAGCAATACCAACGTAAATAAAAAATCCACACAGAATGTCAAACATAGCCGCGTTATAATTAAAAAAATAAGTAAACACAATAAGTTGGTCGAGAACGCGTATCACGAGAATGTAAATCCCGTGCGCGTGGCCATGAATATTTTCATTATTTTCACCGAAACAACGACAGGGAGGCATAATTTTATTAGAAGGCACTGTAGCACGGTCAATTCGGTGATATATTTTGTCCATGGGTTCGGTTTCGTATTTTATGTGCTTTTTTGTTTAAAATAGTAGATATTGCACCTATACTCTGGTTTACGATTTCGACATTTAGTTAGAAAGCAATGATTTAATTCAGCGTCAGCTACATAATTTATAACTAATTTCGAATACAAATTCGGCGACAGCAGCGCCATCTAGGAGGAAAGCAAAAAACATTTTACTAAGTGTCCGAAAATTGACAAGTTGTCTGTAACTACACCCGACGTTCAGACAACGCTTAATGCTGAAGGATCTTATAATTATAACAGGAAAAACACTCGATTTATTCTCCTCATGCCACAAGGGAAAACAAGGAAGATACTTTGCCACAGTATAATAAAATTAACAGTATTATGTCTCAGCAGTGACTTTGAAATAATTACCTACGGCCGCTCGGTAGATAAACCATCCGCGTCCGTGCATATCTGCCGCGCACTCGATAGGTACTTTGACTTTTATACCTAAGTTTATTATTTTTTACCTACTCGAAATGTTATAAAAAAGCTCAGAGCTATAAAACCCTGATAAGATTTCCTGGAAGGCGATTTTAGTTAAGTGCCTGTATACATATTTTGGTTGAAAACTGTGCTACCAAGGTCATTTTCAGGTTACCTTGGTGCCGCAATATCCATTATGGATATCATATTTTTACTATCCTTGCTACTTCCCTTTGTTAAAGATTGTGACGTCATCGTGAGCCGATCGACGGGCTTAGAGCTTAGACGTTCGATCCGAAAATATTTCATTCATCCTTTCGGATATTTATTCAATTGTGAAGTATTGTTGGTACCTATTATAATTTATAGATAAGTGTTACATTTGAAAGGCATATTATTATTTATCGTATCGAATTATTTTACACCACTGTTTTGAGTACGAAAGATTTTCAACCACGGACTACCGTCCTCATACGAAAGGTCTACGAAAGTGATATCTCTTCCTCATTTTCTATTTCTACATTGTTTGGGTATCAACACGTCATGACGTTAAAATAGATAATCCACCATGTCAGTCACGTTTCCGTCGGTCAAACAGGGTCAAATCGTAAAAGTGTTTATGGCTTTTTCTCACTTCCCTCCAGGGCCGAATCGAGCCTATAAAGTAAATGTCAATAGCCCCCGAAAGCCAGGTTTGAATTTAACTGTCAACACGTTTTATAAATATGGCAACATTTTTATTTATTCGTACAGTTACGTTGTATTTTCTGTTTAAGAATAGCAAGATTTTACATAATTTATACGAAATTGAAGATTACTTAAAAAAAAAAAATTGTCTGTGAAGGTATTGATGATAATATTTGTGTGAAAAAGACTATTATTGTATAACCAATAAAATTAATCTGCGAAATTCTAACCTATATCTTGTTTATTAATATTAATATATTTTGCATGCAATTGATACAATATTCTGTATAGCTAAACATGTGGACATCATAACAAAACCAGACTGTACGAATTTTATATCATGTTTAAGGCAAATAAAGACATACCTATCTTACCTTACAAAAAAACGTTTTAATTCTCACTTACAAAACCAGGTTCCTTTACAAAATCTCCCGGCTCCAAACTAGTTCTACACACACACGTCACTCGTCGCCAAAATCAAGTCCGACTCCACATTAGGATGGTTTAATCAAAGGTTTTAATTTCCCAGTCGGCTGTCGTCACGGCAACGGCAGAGACAGGTGGCGACAGGTTGACATCTCTCTCAGGCCAGCTTGGAAATAGGGCAAATGGGTGAAATGGGACGTTAGGAATTAATATTGTGGAATCTGAAAGTAACTTTATATGGGTTATATGAATTTTATAGTGCACTTTTACCTTAAACTAAGTATTATAATTAGTATACAGGGTGGGCAGGTTAACCATTGTAGCTACAGGGTAGGGGCAATCTTGAAAGCACACCTGAAAAATTACAATCCTTATAAGAAGAAGGCAATCGTTTAAGATCGTACTCGGCATCCTAACAAATTATTATGAATGCGAAAGTGAGTTTGTTTGTTCGTTACGCTTTCACGCTTAACAGCTGAATAGATTTGGATGAAATTTGGCACAGGGGTAGACCATAGCCTGGAATAGGACATAGGATACTTTTATCCCGATATTGCCATGGGGTCGAGACTTACGCGGGTGAAACCGCGGGGTGCAGCTAGTCTTCTATGACAGGAACAATAAATAGCATCCTCATGTAGGTAACCGTGTGTAAAATGTCATCATTATCAGCCTATAGCAGCCCACTGCTGGATATAGGCCAATTCGATTCGATTCTCGGCAACTCTCATCCAGCTGCTTCCAGCCACCTTGCGAAAATCGTCGCTCCACCTAGCCTGAGGGCGCCCTACTTTATGTTTGCCGATTCGCGGTCCCCACTCAAGAACACGTCTACCCCAACGGTCATGGGTTCTACGGCTAATATGGCCGGCACATTGCCAGTTCAGCTTGCATATTCTGTGAGCTATGACGACAACTTTGGTTCTCTGTCAGATCACCTCGTTCCGGATCGATCCCTCAGAGAGACTCCCAAGCATAGCCCGTTCCATAGCTCGCTGAGTGACCTCGAAAATAGTGATTTTGCAACATCTAAATTCCCTACTAGTCAAAGCTTCAAGTTTGTAAGAAATATCAATTACTGAAGCTTTCTACCTTCCTACTGTGAGCCTGCACAGTGCTCATACTCAGCTCTCACAGGTCTACCTAGATCGTACCTATATCTAGTTAGGTTTTCGGTGCTAATTGGGTCGGCGTCGAGTACCTTCAGCTGAATCTACGCTTTTTCGGTTCGACGGAATTTTGCTTTCGTTCGTTATGTAGGCTTTGTATGTTGGAGAATTTAGATTCCATTTTTGAAGCGTGTTTTATTAGAAATCTGAGTATTTTCATACCCTTTCTGCGAAGGTAGTACTTAGGTCAGCCCCGAGTGGTGGTCACATGTAACCATGTGCTCACACAATTATTATTTTTATTTTTAGTTGTTAATTTATTATGTTTGTTTGAGGGACTCGTGGCTAAGTAATAAACAGCCGCACGGGTCGATCCATCAGGTTAAGCTACGCTTGCCGGGGTTGTACCGTGGATGGGTGACCATCTTTACATACCGAGACTTCTCCGTGTCTCGGAAAGCACGTTTGTTGGTCTCGGCTATCATTTGTAGATCTTTCGACAGTTTTTACGGATCGTCCCAAGCCCGAAAGTCCTGACAACCAGTCTTGCCAAGGGGTATCGTATTACCCAGTTACTGGGTTGTGGAAGACAGATAGGCAGTCACTCGATGTAAAATACTGGTATTCAGCTGCATTCGGTTAGACTGGAACCCGTCCCTAACATAGTTGGGAAAAGGCTAGGCAGATGATGTCGACGAGCAGCTAACTAATTAAATATATAAATGTTTGAGTTTATCATTTAAATATACCTACCTTACTCGTATACTACATAATATTAATAAGTACTAGTTGATAGCCACACTATCGAATAAGGTCTAAGATCTGTAAAGACAGTTGTAAGAGGTAAAAAAAAAAAACAGTTGTACTTTTCGAATTTTTTACTAATTAGCAATTTTATTACACATAACGTGTGCACTTTTACAGTAACTGTAATAAAACTATTATATGATTATGTAACCCTTTTAAATAAAGCGGTCTAAAGGAAAAACATCCACTACAAGTTTTGATGGAACTTCCACAAGCCAATAATTTCCTTTCCTTTAACTTCTGTAATAAAAGCGAATGAATTACGTAATTTCATTGCCTTTAATAGTAAACCAACCGCCACCTTTTATGAGGCAATCATTTGTTCTACCGCGGTTTTATATCGTACCATAACTATGCAGAGCTAGGTAGAGTTATTAAAAAAACCAAAAAACTACTTTCCCTACAATCGTGGATTTTTCTTTAGTTTTTACGTGTTAGCTTGTACGTTAAAAACGACCAAAGAAGTGAAGTTCTGTTATTTGATAATATAACCGAAATGGGTTTTTAAAATAAAGTATGCGTCGTTCCATTCGTTATCATTTCCATCCCACAAACATTACCTTCTGAGCAAGGTCCTTTTCCAAAATGTTTCAGTTTAAAAAAATTGCCTACCACTTGACAACTATCTACAACGATTATTTTGCGTCCCAAAGTTCCCGATCCGAAAATTGAATAAAACGCAATAGGCGGACACACGCCTGTCATTAATATGCTCAAAAGTGACCCAACTTGGTCGGGAAGGTCATTTTCACGCCCCAAATAATACCCTAACGTATAAACCTTTTATTTTTATCACAGGTACGCAATATAAGTTATTTTCACATTTCACGTGGGCTTCTTCCGGGCATGTAAACCTCAATGCTTCGCAATCATTCGGGACGTCCAGTTTAATGCGGATTTTATTGTCACCGTGATGGCTAACCTATTGACCTTTTTAGATCCTTTATTGATAAAGCCTTTGTTGTTTAGTGCAGAACTCTTTTTTGTAGCATTATTATATAAATACCTAGAGTAAATAAAACTATTATTTACGGTAAATAAATATATATAACTACTTGCTATTCAATTTATTCGTCACTAATTTTGTAAAACGAAAATCCATCTTGGCTTTCAAAGCAATTTCCAATATTAATTCGTTCCTTTTTCGAATGATTGAGTGTATTTCTCTTAAAACGTCACCTTTTCCTGTATTTGACAGTCTATTCGGCCTGTTTGACTGGCAGTGACAAAGCCAAGGAAAAATTTCCGAAAATTGTACAAAAAAGCAATCCTTGTTTCTGTAAAGACTTTCTTCGTTTGTATTCTTGTAGAATGAAGGACATTTTTAAATAGAAAATATTGAACAAAGAAATCAAAACGACACCGACACTTGAATTGTTTTCAAAAATAAAATCCTGCTTGCTTGTTTTCGTTTTTATTTAAAAAATGTTTAACTTCAACATCTTGCAGCTTAATTAGGTTCCTTAGTAAGATTAATTGACGATCTAAAATTTTAAGCCTGTCCTAAGAATTTCTAAGAATAGTAAACTAACATAGTTATAAACAACGTGTGTATTGTCAAAATAAGTGAAAACTGTCTGCGGGCACATCACCATTTTATAGCATCCATAAAATGGCCTAGTTTCGAAAGTTGTCGTAAATACGGCCGTTTACGATCGAACCGAAAAGAGAATTAGATCTATGAACGATACTTCACCTACGATATAAACCTGACTGGAAATTCAGGAAACGAGATGCCAAGAAAGGGTTCATTCCTTTTTTATTGAAACATTGTAAAACGCACTGTGTGTGCTGTTGTCAAATCGTCGTTTTCGAAACAACATGACACAGAGCATCGAATAGTGGATTATGTTCGGATTTCAAAATGCTAGTTCGAATTTCATATTGTGATATTCGATGTTCCAGTTGTTTCTGGTGTGTCCATACCGTATGAAGGTTTTGTCCAAAAAAGATTTATCACTGAAAACTGTGGTACAGAATGATGGTGATTCCGTTTCTGAATATAGGTATTTTTTGGTAGACAATGTGCGGCTCAAAAAATTCTAGCAGATTTCAAAACAACTCAAATAGGTTAATTATTTATGTCACTCAACCCCACAGCCTTCGCCTCAATATATCTACCAACAATTTTATGACATAATCCTCCTAAAGTTATAAAATAATAAACACGCCATACATTGCAATATCCTAGAGCATCAAATAGCATGCTTAGTTCAATAAAACAAGTAAAACACTCGAAACAAGTAACATTGCAAGCTCTGTGTAATTTTGGCAACACTATAAAGTTTCTCTGTCGTCTATGGCACGAGTAGCTGGCTGTACGCAATAAATACCTTTGCCTTTTCAACTCACGACTCCTACATTATGCTTTTTATTTACGATATTTTGTGTAATGGAGTAAAATAAAACTATGAGAGTGTTTGCTTTTAGTGTGGCCGCTATGTAAATAATGATTATGGTTTGCACTGTTTCTATTTTTCTTTTTTATAACTTAATTTGCACTATACTTACTACTGGACCGTACTGATAACAGAAAGCACTTTATACTCTAAAGGTTTAGGTAGTTAAACAAAGGTAAACAAATCGTAAAAAGGGTTTTTTTATGGTTGACACTTTCTTGTTTAAAAATATGTTATAACAAAATTAAATTTATTTTCGAGCACAGGATAGTTTCCTCTTTTATTATAGTATGTGAAACTTTATCATTTATTCTTAAACTACTCTTCGTAGATGTAACTGCTTGAGTACAATGTTTTACTGAGATTTATTATAATGATATAATATATTGTAATCTGTCTATTGTAAAGAGCCCAAAAAGACAGGTTACCCAAACCTATTAGATAACGTTGCTGAATTGAAGAGTACAACTGTGTCGTAGTTTGGCAACTGAAGTGGCAGGTATTTCGTTAAATCGGCTAACCAGACGCCTTTGTTGACAGAGCTAAAAGAAGAACAGAAAATGTTTAAATTAGACAGAATACTTGATGATACCACTGAAATCTTTATTTTAATGTGACAGATAGTTCATCAGATTCAGATTCAAAATAGAGCCTATTATTATGTGACTCTATATAATATTATTTTAACATTTGAAATAAAAGGTTTAGCATCTATGAGTCACGTGGTTTTTTTTGTTTACCCTTTTTTAACTACCTAAACCTATGGAGTATAGTTATCTCCTAGATACTACATAATATTGTTTAAATTAAAAAAAAAACTTCACGTACTCAGTTTTCTACAGTTTATTTTACATATTCATTACAATAGTACTTTTTCAGCTCATTTCCGAACTAGCAGCTTTTATATTTGCTAGAAATATAAGCTGCAGCGACAAATTATTATATCCCGGACCTTGCTCTGGCAACGTCCTTAAAACTGCAAAATATTTTTAAAGCGGTAAATTAGGTGGTATATTGTTTTCAGAACACTGGGTTTTTAAAGGAGGATTTCCACCAAACGGCTCGCATCGCATCGGTTCAGAAAGGATACGAACGGATAAAGGATACGCGGAAGACGACCGCGCTGTGCGTGGCTTGGTAATATAATAATAATAAGAATAACCCCACCGCCGTATCTCTACGTTGACGTCGTAGTGGGGCTTGCGCGCTCCGAACTCTAGGTCTGTGCCGGTAGAGTTTACTTTGCCGGAGCGGGTCTAGAGTGAGGAGCCAGACCAAGAGAGATACAAAAACCCGCAGGGCAGCATGTGGCGAGCTGTTGGGCAGTTGCGACCCCACGGACCCGATCTCCCGGGAGAAGTCTTGTTCCTCACCTCTGGCTTGCCTTTATTGACCGGCTGGAGGGGACACTGACGAGGAACGGAGCTCCCACCTCATTCTTGCCTTCATTGGCCGGCTTGAGTAGAGACTCGCAAGAGGAAGCGTGCTCGGAGGAAGGAAGTATTCCAGTAAGTGCTCGTAAGGATTTTGACCATCTTCCGGGCTCTGGGATTGTTCTGAAAGCCTTGGAATACCTCTCCACTCCTCAAGCACCTCAGGAAGTGTTGCCCCTTGTCGCTACGTCACTATATGCTAGCGACTGTTTTCGGGGGCCCATTATTGAGTGTGCAAGTCACCCCCTGCCATTTTATCCATGTATACCATAACATTGATCAGGCAGGGGACATAGCTTTTCCATAGTTCTAGATAACCAGTCCACTATAGCCACCCAAACCCATAGCCCAATATTTTTTGTTTCCATGTTCTGCAATAGTCTTACAACAACCGGGGGTTGTCCTTGGATGCACTTGCATAGTGCATACAGGGATAATCGTCGGATGGTACCTCATTCCTTTTGAAATTGTGTAAGGGGCCTCTGCGAATTGGCTTCGGCCCCTCGTACGCCTTCCAAAAGACCGGGACCCCATGGTCCCGAGATATGTAAACATATAAAAAAAATAAAAAAATAAAACATTTATTGCAGGCAACACAGGCCCATAGATAAATACCTTAAACTAAAGATACGTATTATTCTATACAACAAAAATAAAAATAGACTTTAAATACTGTGTACATGATTTAATATCGTTTAAAGATTGTAAAATCCGTTCCGATCATGATGCGATGCGAGCCGATTGGTGGAAATCATGAATATCTCTCATATAGCATGGACAAGAAGACGGTAAATAAATAATTGGAAAACTTCCTAATTCTTCTTGTTACTAAAAGATTATATATCACAAAAACTACTTGTGCTAACTCAAGCTAAAGCTACTCAGCTCTATTAGGTAGACAGGTAGGTATACAGACTAACTGTCATATTAAGTAGTAAATGACGTAAAGTAACCCTTTGAAATCAGAGACAGTCTACAAAATGCTTTATTTGCCAACACTTAAGAGAATTGTTTAACCAAGAGTACAATGTCAAGGCAGGAGACAGATCGTTGATACTCCGAGTCCAAGGGGGGAAGTGGGGGTTCGGTTCCATCCATCTTTGTTATTATTGATTGAGGTAACACTCAGATCTAGTGATAATAAAGTATGGTTAGATGGGTAGTAAAAGGGGTAAAAAAATTGATGATATAACATTGAACACATAAAGTTGCAATCATCAATACTTGACAAGGGCCGAGACAAACTATTCGATAACTGACTGCGTTCACTTACACTGAAAAAAAGGTTTTCAAAGACTTTTTTTCACTTTGTGGTACATCCTGTACTTTGTGTACAACCTACCTACCTGCTATGTAAATGACAGTGACAGGAACTTATTATAACATCATCTACTAAGTGCGAAAAATACGTATAATTTAAGCTAACTCAAAAGTTACCCGATCAAAGTTAATAACATTTATAAGGGACCACGGTAAAAAAAATAATTTTCAAAAAAGGACAAACATTGAAAAAAAAAAAATGCATTGCACCACCTCCTTTTTGGAAACGGTTAAAAATTAAATACATATGAAGACTCTGACACAGACAATCCAAATCTGTCCATCACCCACCAAATCATTGTCCTACACAAAACTAAGTAAATCGACGACTCAAGTATAGATACAGCTCTAATCAGCTCAATCAAACTCAAGTTCAATGTCATAGGTCAGTCCAAAGCCAAACCGCCTGACAAATAAGTACCTATTCAATACATTGACCTAGACATAAACTAAAAGAAAACGTCCACAAAAATTGGCATCCTTCGCAACGCTAATCAGGGTAGTATCGTACTCTAGTATCAGGGTAGTATCGTACTCGAGTACAATGTCAAGGGCCGCGCCAGACTCGTCGACACGCGATCGCGTGAGCCGCGCCAACTTTATCGCGACGCGTCAACGCGACGCGGCGCCTAAAACGACGCTTGTTACAGACGGCTGTTCAGACTTTGAATAAACTTGTTATTGTAACCGCTGAGGTATTGCGAATAGGGTTTGTTGAAGGAAAGTGAAACGTTGAAGTTTGGAGATTGAAGTGATTTTGATTAGGCCTTTTTGAAATAGAATAATATCCATTCAAGCTAAAAAAAAGTTCTGTTAGAGATCTGCCAGCATTATTCTTAAAATCTTTTGGGTATAAAAGATAATGCTGTTATCTGATTGTGACATGACTTTCTTTTCGGTTTCTACGACTTTCTTTTCGGTGTCTATTCGGTTTGCATAGATCCTCAATGTCACTTTGTAAACCGGCTTGGTTTTACAAATCTCACACCATTCAACTTTGATGACACACTCGCGCATCATACATGTGGACATTATTGGTCTAGTGGTCGACATGAGGTCCTAGGTTCGATTCCCAGGTCGAGTAAATTGTTATCAATCTATATAACAATAAAAGTAGGGTCAATCGCCTCGAGGGAAGCCAGTATTCGTCAAGCTGGTCTAAATTGACGATCATTCAGAAGTATCTAACCCGTCAGGGCGATAAATACGGAATATGAAATGTGCATTCACAGATCAATTAAGTAATATGGAACAGTAACAGTTATTGGGTTTTCTTATCTGAAATTTCTCTATAGCAGCCCGGAGTCTGGATTTGTGCCCGAGTCCCATGGGACTTAAACATAACTGGCAAAATGTGGGTGTAGGTATACCTCTGCACAACCCTTCGCGTAAACAAGACGTGATGTTATGTATGTTGTGCATAAGGATCATTTAGTAGAGTCTACAAAAGCACGTACTACGTAACTTAAGTAATAAGTAACGGAGCGTGTAGCTGCGGCGCTTATATCTGCGACACGCTACCTAGTTACTTTAGCGAGTAAACAGTTCCCGGCTCTTTACCCACTCGAGTCCAAGCCAACACTAGCTAGCACGAGTAATAAAGATAATTTGAAAATAGAACAGAGTTACTAAATGAACGGGGTAGTGAAGTGCCTTTTAAGTTGCCTTTTAATGCTGAGCAATCAGTGGTCTTTCAAGACAAAATATCGTAGTCACAAAAGCTACTGAGCTGTTCCTCCTGGCCAAGGACAAGAAGAAATATTAACAGTTGAGGGAATCAGTAATTGGAGAGGCACCAAAAGAAAAGGAAGAAAAAACTTTTTACAAAAAAAAAAACAACCGACTTCCAAAAAAAACACTAAAAAAGTGAAAAATAACTTTAATATCGGAAGTCGGTGTCTTTGCTTTTCAATTTTCGTTTTTGCCACCGACTTCCGAAATTAAAGTTATTTTTCATTTTTTTAGTGTTTTTTTTGGAAGTCGGTTGTTTTTTTTTTTGTAAAAAGTTTTTATTTTTCACTTTTTAGTTGTGGTACCTACCCCACACAAATCCGAATACCACTACCTGCTATGTAAATAACAGTGAAGGAGTCAAACAGGATATCGTCTAGATAAACTAAGTGGGAAAAATACGTAATATTGAAGCTAACTCAAAAATTACGCAAACAAAGTTAATACAATTTATATGGGACCACCTCGGAAGCATGACCTACCATACAAAAAAAGAATCATCAAAATTGATTCATAATTGGCGGAGTAATAGAGTAACAAACATACAAAAAAAAAAAAAAAAAAAAAAACATACAGACGAATTGAGAACCTCCTCCTTTTTGAAGAAGTCGGTTAAAAAGATAATAAATAACGCAAGATAATAATGATCGCAGATGCGTTCGTTTGCGGGAAAGTCCGACAGGGATACCAGGACCTTGGCAACAGGCAACTGAAGGAACACGGGTGGGTTTTAGTCAGTAAAAGTCTGACACGCCCTTCCGCTCCGCCCAGAGGGGGAGAAGTCATTTGATGTAATCCCAACCAAAAAAAAAAAAAATATGCGTTCGTTGAGCCCGTAGCTGCTTCTAAGGTACCTTTGGTCAGTAAAAAAGATTCAATAGTTGAACAACAATTCTCAGATGGAAAAAAAACAACTTTTCGCGTAGTGAAGCTCGCTGTTACAGTAATTATGTCAAGAAGGGTCTTCAATAAGAAGAAAAACTTATCTCTATTTACCTCCACGAAAGGGTGAAACGAAGCAAGTTGTCAAACGAAGTAAAACTGGTAGCTTATTGAGCGTCAGCTTAAAATGACATTAAACTGAAAGCCGGATTAGGTCTCGGTGTTAAGCAAAGCCGTTTGAAGCGACTTTAATCTCTTATTTTAACATGCCGATAGTAAATACGCTACAATTTTATCAACTCCTCAGCATTTTACACAAAACATTTATGGTAGAAGAAGTCTTTCTCAGTGTGAAATAGTTAGTCCGTGGAAATAGACTACAATCATCGTTTCAGTGCATGACTTTTTCAAAGCGTAGGGCACCTTATGTGTTAGTTAATATCTCTACCACTAAGCTACACCTAAATAAATGTTTTAATCAAAAGAAGCTGCTGCATTTTCAACTTTCAGCGCCAAGCACAGAGTTGAAAATTCAACAGCGTGCTTTTATTTAAGCATTAATTTAGGTGTCGCCTAGTTTAGTTGAAAACAGGCAAAAACAACACAGAATCTCAACACACTTCTAACCACAATGCCTTATAAAAAGGAGACGCACTTACACCAAGAAGTAACAAAAAAATATTGCCAAAGTACCGAAAACGAGCACCAATCATTCAGAGGTTAATCTAACGCGAATTTTTCGAGACATCCGAAAGTTATTGTGATGATTTTTCCATTATCTTTGCCGACATACATTTTCCTTATGAGTGGGGGAACGGGAAACTCAAAGGGAACTGCAGATGTGGAAACGAAACGTCGTAGGTACACACAAATGGTGGTTGCTCAGTTAATGTTGAGGTGCGTTTCAATCGTCATACTAAAATCAATCCGCCTACCCTGTTCCCAACTATGTTGGGGTCGGCTTCCAGTCTAACCGGACGTAGCTGAATACCAGCATTTTACATGGAGCGACTGCCTATCTGACCACCACAACCCAGTAACTGGGTAACATTATACCCCTTGATAAGACTTTCAGACTTTCGGAGTTCTGACGACTCGTAACAACTGTCAAAGATGAATGACAGCCGGGACCAACGGCTTAACGTGCTTTCCGTGGCACGGAGGAGTCTCGATATGTAATGACAAAAAAAAAAAACGATTTTCGGATTTCGGAAGTCGGTGTCTTTCCTTTTCAATTTTCGTTTTTTGCCACAAATTCTAATACCACTAGCTGATGTAAATAACAGTGAAGGAGTAAATGAAAACATCGTCTAGTTAAACTAAGTGGGAAAAGTACGTGTGTATGTCGGTGGATCTTACACCTTCCATCACACTCCTTCGTACATCGAAAGATCGACGACCCATATGGCCCACTAAAATAATGAAAGATTATATAATAACATTCTCAGGCTATACCAAATTAATTTTAACTAATTTTATTGCTCTGATTGAAAAAGCAAGGAGTTATTGTTCTGAGGTTGTCGTTGGCCAACGCCATGGCTTTGCAAATGGCCGCCATGGCATCGTAATTCCCATGGTGCATAAACCATAGATTCAATTATAATCACTTTTAAATTAGATTTAGGAATACACACACCATAGTATTTTATTTTTATTTCAGTGTAATTATTATACCTCTCAGTTTATGTATCTTTTATTTTATACATAAATACAGAAATATATATACTTTTTATTAAGACTTTTATATATATTTATTTTTATATTTATTTCTATGTACTTACGTTCAACATGTTCAGTTACACTCATTTTCGTGAGCTATTCTGCTTACATATTATTTTCACATGGGGGGACGTCATTACGTCATTCGCGAGGTTGTTGCTGAAAATCAGCGCTGTTGACGATAGGTTCGTCTGAAGTCACGGCATTAAGCTGATCAATGACCTATTCTTGCACAGATGCGACGCACAGCTTATTGTTCTTGTTTATTGTTGTTTTAAAGATGGATAATTTTCCACTCAGTAATCGGCATTTCGTTTAATTTGTGATTGTTTTGTTTGTTTTCATTTGGTAATGTCACAACACATTACGCAAGTAAATTGTCTTTGGCCTCTCATCCACAGATAACTATTTATTGCTCTCATCAAGCAATAGACTACTACTAGAATAGCAATTGTCAAACTTGTATAATTTTCTGTATTAAATATGAGGCTTTTGGCTAGTTTGTACATATAGTGGATGTCACTCATTATTTTGTATTGTGCGTTTAGTTTGTGCAGAATAAACAATTTTTCTTTCTTTCTTTTCTTTCTACGAATTATTGAAGCTAACTCAAAAACTACACAAGCAAAATTAATAAAATTTATATGGGACCACCTCGGAATCATGCCCTACTACTATAAAAAAAAGAATCATCAAAATCAATTCATAATTGGCGGAAAAATCGAGTAATAAACATACAAAAAAAAACATACAGACGAATTGAGAACCTCCTCCTTTTTGAAGAAGTCGGTTAAAAATGGTCACTCATCCACTGACCAATACAAGCAAGCGTAACTTAGCTTCATGGATCGACCCGTGCGGCTGTTATTATTTAACTACGAGCTCCTCTAGTAGGTCGTACTAAATCAACGATTAATTATGGTGAGGAGTTCGGTTTTGGTAGCTACACCAATTCCAATGTTTAGTTTAGATTTATCTAATAAACATGGTAAATCTGCTGTATGAATACCCATAAAATCATAAACACCGCGCTAATTAATAACCCTTTTGATAGGCACGACAATCTGAACAAAGAGATAAACCGTTAAGCCAAAATTGGTTTCCAGAAATGATCCACAACAATTCGGCTTTTCTAGGAAATTCGCGCGAGAAAACAACAAATCATCCACAAAAACGTCGATCCCTAATAGTAACGTGAAAAGGTAACATATAAATAATAAGCAAGAAAAACAAAACCTTCTCGCAGATAGAGGAAATAAATAATGAGAGAATCGCTGTTGGGGGAATTACCTCTTTGCTGCAAATAAAGATAAATTGATTTCTGCGTAGAATGTACCTTTGGCTTCCTTTCAGTACTTCTTTTACCTTTTGCTAACTTAGTAGGTACCTACAATGTATGAAGGCTCTGTTGCTCATAATTCCTGATGTAAATAAACGTGAAAAGAAAATAGTTAGATTTTCCTGGAAGCTTTCAGCATGATATTTGATTAGCGTTGCATTGTTTATCGCTTTTAGCTCTGGAGGTTTGAAATTATGACGTCACGTTTGCTCTGGTTTTAAGTAAGAAATATTACGAAATATTATACTTTAATTTAAAATAACGTACCGTGCAAAAAAAAAAAAGTGAGAGGTTTCATCACCTTTCTTCTGTCTGAAATTCGAAATCTTTCAAATTAATACAAGATTATGAACGTTTCAGGATTTAACGTCTTATACACATATGGTTCAAGACATTAATTAAAATTCTCAACTTGCGTAAGTTAAAATTAAAATTTATTACAGTTGTTTACGACTTTTTCCTAAGTTTCTCTTTACCCATTTATTATCATTATTTCAACCTGAATGAGTTGAACCAATGAACTGTTATTAAAGACATTGAAAACTTGACAACAGCGCGAAAGGTTTTAAAACAAACACTGGCCATTGGACATTTTACGACCGCTGGAAATTTTGCGAATTGGACATTCTGCGCCTAAACGACTTGTTGGCCTCTTGCTCTGGCAAGAATAAGCCTGCTTGTCGCAATCAGTGCGGTACCTCATTGAATGGTCCCGCTATTCCAATGACGCAGCTGTACGTGTCACGGTTACATCACACCACGAAGGTAGAGGTGGTCGTGGAGTACATCAGGATGAAGACAAAGTTCACATTGAGAGTCGAGAAGTTGGAATCACGCCATAAGATTAACTTCAAATCTTGTGGTGCGGGTTCCGATTACATGAAGGAGGAATTTTGGCCGACTGTTGTCGTGTATCAGCGTTTTCGCGGAAGGCTACATGACACCACGACTCAGCGCAATACGTCGCCGACCATACGTAAATAGATTTCGCAGTGTTGTTTTAATTATGTATTAGTTTATTATTTTGTAAGATTATTTTGCGTATTTTATCTATGGGCCTTAGTTGCCTGAAAATAAAGCAATTATTATATATATATTGTACGAAAATCCTATACGATATGAGATCATCTTATACTGGAAATGTATGATGTAATACTTGATGTGTAGCCGTGTGTACATAAACCTGATAAATCTGGTTATATTCCTAAAGTCGTTAGGAATTTCACTAAGATGCTCTCATAACTTGCTCCAATTAACCTAGTTCAGTCTATGTGAATGCAGACCATGGCACACAAAACCGCCTGCTAAGTGTGTGTAACGTGATTGGTTAGATTATACAGGATTATTCACCTATCGTCTTAGCGCATAGCAACCATGTTCCTATCTTATGCTGGGGCGATGCTAATCCTGCTTCGATGAAGATTCGGCTTGTCAAGCTTCGATTAAGTGAGTTAGGGGTAACGCGAAGCTTTGCCGATTACCGATAATGTTACTTTACCTTGAATTAGCAGTAATTCGTCATATTATACACGGTGATTTTTAATGAACTGTTAACCTTTTAGGGCGTGAAAGTACTCATGATTATGAGCTACTTTTACTATGAGACCAAATCAAAAAATATCTGCTGTTTAATACAAAAACGCAATATTTAACTGATGAAAATGTATGAAACAGATGTATTTTATTTTGCTATTTCGTAGTTGCTCCCATAGTGTAAGTTGTTTATAATCATGAGTACTTTCACCTCCTGAAAGGTTAATAGTGAATTAAAAATCACCGTGTATTCCGAAAGTACCACACAAACGGTACTTTCTGAGAACAAGTTGGATAAAAGCTTACATGTAATTCATTATTATATTATATATTAATTGCGCCTATAATGAAATGAAATGGCCACGTACCAGATCTAAATATTGAAAATAAGCTAGATGAGGTCGCTGTTTCCTATCTGCTATTTCTAATCTGAGAAAAAAGGCAGGAAACAAGCTCAGGGGTCGATTACAGGCATTAACATTGACTTTGTCTTGAACCACCCAATAAACAGACCACAAATATCATCCACCAATGTTCATTGATTGGCAAAAGTCATGGAAGCGAATAATTAACTCCGATTACATTTCTGTGATACGGATACATACCATACAGAACCAAAGGGTTCGTAAACTCGAAACAAAGGAATAAAAGCAATTAACAATATATTTTCCAATGTGTGGGAGTGAATCAATAATGACTTCTAAACCACTCTGTAGGAATAAGGACAGGACTACACTGGGTGGTGTAGATTCACAAAAATTCTACAAAAATAAATGCAATCGAAATTTTTGTTTTAATTCCTGGTATGTTCACCGAATGCCTGCACGAATATCTTTGGTATATGCTTGCGTATTTTGCATTGCACGGACGAACTGTGCACTTTTTCTGGTTGGTTATAAAAAAGAAAATCTCTGTGTTGCCTTGTGTTATTTTCCTGGGAAAATGAATCTTCATTACTACCTATGCCTTTTTCATTATACATAATTATGTATTTACCTACATATTCTATTTTTTTTCCATAAATTTTACTATAGTGGTTATTATTAATAATGGAAGGTCTTCCATTATTAATAATAACCGGTTTGTTAGGTGGATGTGAGGGCACTTAATCTAGCTTTCCGAAATGTCACATACATACGGTGCTCCGAGCCACTGGCCGGCGGTACTCTGACGTTCAACAGATGGCACAGTAACTGACTGGAACTACTGGCTGTGCGGTCACTAAGCTGCTTGCTTAGCGACCTTACTGTTTGGTGTAAACCAGGCCGTAAGCTATCAATAAAGCTTTGCTTATAATGCATAGTTTAATATATGTTAAGGTGTATCAATCATTCACTTAAGACTGATTTTAAAGGGATATTAAGTTATTTTATTATTCTGAAATCAACAATAATAATTCCTTGCAATTTCTCTGAAGCAGGAGAGGCTCTTCCCCAGTATTCGAAATTACCTTGAATTAACAAATTGCTTCAAACACGGTGAAGGAAAACATTGTGAGGAAACCCGCCGGAGAGATATGTCTCGACGGTATTTGAAGCCAAGTCAGGGGCCCATGGGCAGCATAAAATAAACTGTGACACCAGGTGAGTCACTATATAAACGCGAAAAAGAAAAGAAGATTAACGAGTTCATAAATTGTTTAAAAATAAAAGCTCAACCAGAAAAACCCAGTTAAAAATCCTCGAATATTCGGAAAATAAAGTAACGTTGCATTATTAAAATTTTATTCAACGATGTGGGCAAAGCCTCCTGCATATTGCAGCGAAACGCGTGTTCAAGCTGATTTCCTTCCAGCGTGCGGTCGGATACTGTTCGCCCAGTCTTCACTGGACTGCACTGAATAAAAGATTCGCCATAATTACTGCACATGCACCTTTTTGTTTTTACTTCGTAGACGGATATTGGTGGTCCGTCGTTCGTTATGTAATTTTTCTTTGAGAATGTGTATTTTTGAAAAGAGTTTCATATCTTGGTGTGCCGTGAGACTTCTGATAATCATTTAAGTAGGTAGTTTAGGTAGTTGAATTGAGACACTGGTACTTTATTTTGTAGGAAGGTAGGAATTCAGATAACAAATTATTGTGTTGCATAATTTTCCAAGTTTTATAAATTTAAAAAACGCAGGTTATACAGAATCTACAAAATGCAGGTAGTTGTGGGCAGGTTTTTATAACAAAAAAAGTTACATACTAAACTAAACTGTTATAAATATCACTGAAAACCAATATCGTGTTTGGCTCAACGTTGAAAACGCAGGCATTGTGTTTACAAAGAGTTGCCAACAACCAGGCTCTTCAATGAGAAAAGTTATTGAGCTTTTCATTTCATTTGACTTTCACATAAAGCGAAAAACAACAAAAAACGTTACGCTTCATCAACTTCCCTCAAAAATTCCGTTCTACAATAATATGCGTTTACATTACATCAGCCTTTGAAAAACTCAGACAAAAGGTTCAAGATATTCCCGTTTCATTAAACAGGGTCGCAGCGAGACAGTATCCTAGCCTTAAGCTTATTTACTTCGCCGCAGAACACACACACTGTTCGTGACAGCCCTGTGTGTAATTAGTAATTAACACGTACTTCCTCGGCTTTTTCCACCCTCATTTCTTGTGAGCTTGAGGCAGTAAATTAACAGGCATTATTTAGCATTTTGACGCTAGTTTTTCTTAATAATGGTGAGGTTGATTGTGTTTTGTTTTGCCATGGAAGTGGGAACTACAAAAAATTAAGGGCCTCACCACAAAAATCTGTAATATATCACACAATCTATAATATACTTTTTCTATGGTACCAACTTTGAAATCGCAAAAATAAAATCAGCTGTTCCATACATTTTGTCGATTAAGTGAACACAAATGTATGGAACAACTGATTTTCACCAAACCACTAGTTTCAAGGATAACGGTGTCTACCCTAACACCCTGTATAAGGTGTTTAGGCTAAACAACTAATAAACACGGTTTTGTGGTAATAAAGTGAATTTCCGCACGGTACAGACACGATTAGACATCTTATAAATTAGAAGAAAACTAAAAGGTTAGGTTAGGTACCTAAACGGAAAAACGTAATAAAGGCCTATTCAGATATAAGCGATATCGCTGCCGCGCTCGGTAGCGATACTGATCCACCTTCAGGTTAGTAACTTTGAACCAATATCGCTACCGCCTGTGACAGTGATATCGCTTTTATCTGAATAGGCTTTTAAGAAGCAATAAACTCCAGGCCTCACAGTGTGCCAAAACAAAATTCCTAGAAGTCATACGAATCGCGTAGATATTCAGTTTCGATAAAGACTAGTTTCGGACAGCCAGTCTTACTTGAACACCAAAACCCTTAAACCACAACTTTACTCCGAAGTAACTTACAAGTTACCTAATGCCGTTGAAGCGGATTCAGCAACAGTATTCAATTATAAGTTCTAACCAAAGACATCTAAGACATCAGTTTAGAGTTTCAAAATCCACCGCTGCAGCGCTGCAAGTGGAAAAGCGATGCTGTCGAACTTCCCAGACTGGATTGATCGCGAAAGACTGCGCCGAAATTGAATTTCGTCCAAATCTCAATATCGGATAATCGGCTCAAGCAAACGTGTCGGCGTGAATGCAATCTCGACGCCACTCCGCTTAGATTTGCTACTTCACACGTCTACTATACTACCTATCTTTGTGTAGGAAAAGGTTGGAATAAACAATAATTTAAACCATAAACAACAATAATTGAACCCATATATAGGATATTTCACTTGAAACATGTTTCATCTTCTCTTGTTTTGGCATTAACAATATGAGAAGAGCAAATGCCATTGTAACCATTGTAAAGTCCCATAATGCCATTGTATACCATGCCATTATAAAGTCAAATAGCAAGGTAGCGTGGTCTACTGACCCGGATGGGTCGGGCGTCCATACGTTGAAGTTTTGCACCAAAACATTTTAACCCCAAATAAAGCCCGAAATTCTCAGAATATGTTGCCAGAAATCCACTAACAACTCACTTAGAACCAACTTATCATATTGTCGCAAGGCTTATTAAGTACCACAGCATAATAGGCTCACTGCCAACTTGAATGATAAATGGAAATCCTCATAACGACGTATGAAAACCTTTCGACGTATTTCTACAGTTTGTAACAATTGTGGCTGGCTCGCGTCCACATGTGCCCACTGTGCAAAATTTCCGTTCTACGCCAAGCAAAAGCAATTTCCTTGGACTGTTTGTTCTCTATCTATCACGTTTCTTGCCGTGTGGTGACAAAGCCGGCTTTGTTCTCAGTGGCCAGTGTCGCGTGCCAGTAAATTATCGAGACTTGTTTTATGTGGAGCGTTTAAAGTCCGGTAAATGGAATCGAACTTAAAAAAACATGTTGCGCTGTATTTTTAAAGCAATCGTATTTGGTTTTCTGTACAAAGACAAGACTATACACTCGAATACGGTACAAATAGAACTCTGTAGGGACGTAATTATGCTTGCGAACTTCTGCCTCATAAGTTAATGGTTGAGCTTTGCTATATCATTACTCAATTTGTATCTGCTTTGAGTAAATTTTGATGGCATCACAAAGTTCAATTTGCGAACAAAGAACATCAAACAAACAAAAGGTAGCTTAAAATATACGCAATATATAAAAATCCTCTGAACTCTTTAACATAAATCTACAAAATCATTACAAAGAAAATCCATTCATCCATAAGTTTTTTTTCATCAAGTTCGATGGAATAAGCCATCCATAAATCTAGCCGAAAAGACGTATTAACTCATTCGCCCGATAAAAGCGCGGGAAATCTTAGAAAAACCCTTGAAAAATGGCGTGAAAAGTTTTGCACAATGCAAGCTACACGTCGAGATCAAACCAGAGACATTATTCACTGAGATACAAAATGTCACGACGAATTTACTGTGGTAAATTCGTCGTTAATCTAAAATTTACTGTGGTTCTATGAATCGTTAATTATTATTCTCTTTAGGGTGCGATTATGGAATATTTGTATGGTTAATAACTAATCTACGAATTACGCGATAATAGGTAATATTGGCCTTTGAGGTACATATTTAGTTTCGTGGAAAACCCTAACCTGGTTTTTCCATTAATTATACAAGATGAAAACATGCAAATAATGAACTGCCAATCAATCTATCTAGCCTTTTCCTAACTATTTTGGGGTCGGCTTCCACTCTAACCGGATGCAGCTGAATGCCACTATTTTACATGGAGCCTCTGTCTATCTTCCCTCTACAACCCAGTAACTGACACGATACTCCTTGGTGAAACCGGCTGTCAGAATTTCGTTCTTCTACGACGCGTAACGACTGTCAAAGATCCAGATACTGAACTTTAGAGACCTAAAATTATGGTAGATCTGACTCGGTCAGATAAAATCATACCTATTATTACGACTGCATTTTCGTATCCTAGGTACCTGAATCGATTCTTGATACAAAGCAGATCAGATACTAAATTACAAATACAAACATTTACAAATTGCTGTTTTCAAACAAAACAATCAATCTTGTTAAAACAATATAAAATAATCATTCTCTAATAGTATATAACACAATTTTCCCAAAGGAACATTCGCTGTCTAAACTGACCCATTTCATTTCACTATTCCTTTACGATAGACTAAATTCGATGGGTTGGGCCCGACAGATATTTATGAGATCTTCAATTGATCTATTTCGGGGTTGTTATCATTTAATCGTAGAAACTCTACGCCTTGCATTGGAGATATAAAAATTCTGAGTTATATTTCAATTTTCAGTCGTACTTGAAATTATTATTATAAGATTTTAAAAGCTTTTTAAAAGCAATATGTTTTCCGTATCGCAAATTTTAAACTTACTCGAAAGCAGAATTCATAATTATATTTAAATCGCTACCAGGAAACATTCGAGAATCAATTGAGAGGAGGCACGAGTACCCGAAAACTTTCACAATCGCGCCTACTCGTAATATTTCACAGCGCAGCGCTCCGAAACACTGATAGGTCCAAACTTGGTACCGATAGCAAACACCTGACTTTTGCCAACTCCATCGTTTGTAACCGCAAACCGTTCTTTCCGAAAATTCAAATACCCTCCCTTAATAATGAGACGCAATGCGGTACCCGTTGGATACAGGGTGGGCTTGGACGCTCAGTATTTGAAAAATCCGCTCTGATAAAACAAAAACACAGGTGGTTTCACAGTCTTGCAATCGATGGAAATTCCTGCCTCTATACTGCGAAATGTTTGTGGGCTACAAAACCGCTTTTTTACGGAAGCCGGAATGTTGGATGCTGTTTCTTAACATAAGTGTAGTTGATTCTGCGAGTGGCCTAAAATAAAACTGTGTTATCCTGTAATCTACGTGGCTAAAACGCAGGTGACACTGGGAACGAAGCGAGGTTCGTTTAGTTTCATTATGTAGCTACCTCGTCTTTTCATACTTCGATTCATAGTTCGCGGAACCGAATTATGAAATGACGCGGTAGCTACATGAGTGAAGCTAAACGAAGTTCTCTTCGTTTCCAGTGTAGCCTGCGCTTTATTCGTGTTTATGTCACAATGTTTCGTTCAGTAACAATGTTTTGAAGGTTCAACTTTAACAATTCCTATCTTACTTCATTTCAGCATTCGGCAAAGATTTGCGCCTAATAATGCTTAGGTATACCTATCAACTACGCGAACCGCCAACAAGAAAACCCTTTTCAAAAAGACTTACAGATCCCTCTATATTTCATTCTCTTACGCACTGACGCATCACAAACGCTACATAAAATTTATAGAAACTTCATAATTTAGGAAGTGCGGTCGCTCGCGGCTGCCATACGCAAGTCATTTCCGAGCATTTTCACGGCATCTGAAGTGTCAAACGTACGTAGTTGATATTCATGATGGCGGTTGGCACGCTACGCACGTACCCAAGACATAATCCGGAGTTCCCGATGCTAGGCCCGATAATATCGAGGCATATGAAGCTACAGATTGCCGCCGCCGCGGTTCAATTTCGTCGTGTTCCTTACGCATATTTTTTACGATTCCTCGGAACTATTCCTTTGTATCATCGAGATATATGACTCAGTTTGTGAGATTTATGCGGCAACTTGATATAGTCGAATGGAGATATGGTTTCGATGCAAATATCGCATATGTTTCAAGGAAAAATAATGAATGAATCTGCCTATTCCCCTAGCTTTAGTGAAATGTAGAACTGAATGTTCTTAATGGTGCTTATAGGCGTATCCAGAGGCTCATATATGCGCAATTAGAAACGTGAACCGTGTTTCATTATACTAAGAGCTCATAAGTTGAGCTGCACCCACACACGTTATGTAAATGTTCAGAACTTTACCTGCACCGTGTGAATGAGAAAATGTATCAAGGCTATACTGTAGCTTGTACTACAAGTTTAGATTTACAAGATTGAATTACTATGTTTCTAAATATTAGAAGGACAGTAGGTATATGTTCATCGTTAACGATGAAGGAGACATAGGAATTTTGTATAGGGACCAATACCAACTTATACATCATTTCAGTCGATGATATACTGAACATACATTCCAACCAAACAGTTCCCTCGCCTTCCACAAAGACAGATTTTATTTCATAAATTATTGAAATAGCTAATTAACCTTGTATAGGTATATAAACCTGAATTAAAATTCGTTTCCTAATCCGATATGCAAAGGTTTTAGGAAGGCACCTTTAATCGAAATGGGTGTAAAATTAAATTTCGTCGGACAGGAATTCTTGGTTCCCTGAAAATTGCCTAATTTTAGATTCTGTCCGTCCTGTTTACTTAATTTAATATTCTAATCACAACGGTTATGTTAGCCGGTGTTGCTACTGCTTGTTGGTTTTGGACACGAGATGAAGCGATTGTTTTTGGTTTTATATGAAATGTTGTTGGTTGCTCTGTAAGTTTCTTTCGCTTTTCAAATAACTTTGATGGCGCTTTATACCGTCTCCAATCGAAAGGTAATATAAGAAGACACCGAAAACGACGAACGAAGTGGGTTTTTTTTGGGACAATTTAATTTTTCAAATACATACGAACAACGACACAACAGTCGACAGGCGACAGTCGTGTCGTGTCGTCGCGACACGGCTGGTTTCTATGAATTTCTATGAAATACCTTTCTTATTATAGAAACCAGTCGTGTCACAGCGATACGTCGCCTGCAGTTGCCGCCTGCGGTTGACTACGGAATTGTACCTTTAATCGTTTCTCGAATACAAATAATTAAATCAATGTTAAGGAAATTAGAAAATCCAACGTAGGTACAATACGTTTTTGACGTTGGCAATGTTAAGGAAATTAGAAGATACAACGTACAATACGTATTTGACGTTGTTTTCGAGATCAAAGTTAAAATCCGTTGATGTTACAAAGTCATCATTTAGTAGATGGTTATTATGTATCTTCCTTTGGAGTTCTGAGCTTGTTTACATTAACATGTATGAGCCTAAGTAGGTACTCCGTACATGATTATTCATATTATGATGAGTAGCATAATTTAGAAGCTTTTTAGTAATTTCAAGTTGTATAAAACATTGTTGTACCTAACTTATGTATAAAATAATTCTAATATATTTACTATTTACTTAGGTACACATACTATTCATATTTAATTTTTTACTAGGTTTTGCCCGCGGCTTCACCCACGTGGAAGTCGAACATTATCCCACAGCAACGTACTACCGCGATAAAAAGTATCCAATAGGATTTTTTTTCTTTATTTTTTTTTCATGTTGCAAATTTCATCCAAAACCCATTCTCAGCCATTTCCATTTTCAGCCATTTAAGCTGAAAGTGTAACAAACAAACTTACCTACTTTTGCTTTAATAATATTAGTTAGGATGTTAACCGTAGCACAACAAAGACATTATTTATACCTACACTCCATTTGAAATAAGATTAGACGTATAGATAAGCCTTTTTTACATTCCGTTCAACCGATTTTGAATTCTATTGCGTTGGTGGCATGACAAATGGCAGCCGCAGTAGATAGTTGGTATTGGTGCCGATTCTCTTGTCACAAAATTCTCTAAACTAAACTAAAAATCACTAAAATTTAATTTAGTCCTGTCAAACGATAAAACTCATTCTGAAATAGACTCTTTAAATGACACAACTTAACTATAATTTAGTTTGACAGCACTAAGATGGCACTGAGATTAGTTTAGTGAAAATGCTTTTCTGAATTTGACGATTTAACCTAAAATTTTGTCCTATATCTAAAATCCTCTAACTAAATCTAACTATATTTAATCGCGATTTAAAATGTGTGGAATAAAATTAGATGTCATGAACTAAAATTCAAACCAACACCTCGACTTCAGTTTTTATTTTCTTTTGCTTATATCTCGAAAACGGTGTGTCCTATCGCAAAAATAATGAAAATTTCGACCCCCTATAGGACACCCTTAAATCCCTAATTCTCAACATGTTGGTAATAATTTTTTTTTTTTTTTTCGTTATTTTCCATACAAAAACTGGAAAATTCCATTAAAAACACGTCGAGGCAGCCGCGCATGAGCGCCTCTGACTCTAAAAAAAAAACACGGGGTAGGGAAAACAAGTACCAAGTGGAGACGCGCGGTTGTCAAATTCGATTTTAGTTGTGTCAAAATAAGTTTTAAATTTAGAGAGTTTATTTGGCAGAATAGCTCCAAGATTCCCATAGTCAAAAGTAAGGAATTTTAATGATAATTTAGTTAGTTTAGTTCGGTATACAAGAGAATCGGCACCATTGTGTAACTTTTTTTGCTTTTAATGCTATCCTTATGCCTACGGTATAGAAGTCAAAATCGGTTGAACGGACTGTAAAAGAGTTTGTTTTAATGTCTAATCTTATTTCAAATGGGGTATAATTAAAAAAGCTTAATTGTAAAATAAGTAAATAAAAGATGGCTTAAAAACTGACTTCGTTCTTTCAAAAGTCAACTTTCTACTTTTGATTCAGGCGTTGCCACACCGAGTGCTGGACGCAGATATTGAGACAGTTTGAAAAGACAGATCGAAACGTTCCGATATTCAAAATTTAAATATCTGTCAAAACCAAACTTCTACTGAACCGAACCGTTAACCGTTATCTCCTGCACAATATGGCTGCACGTGACGTCACGTACCACGTTCCAATACCGCAAGAGAACGGGAACAATACATAGATTCTGCAATTATTTGAATGTCTATCAAAATAAATCCAATTTATAAACATTTTAATCCAAAATGTTTTCACACAAAGATGTTTTATTAAAACCGTGAATCTCAATTTAAAACTAGATTTGAGTTGATAATTTGTAATCTGACAATTTTTAGAAGAGTTTCTGAAGTTTAGCATCGTTCATCATTGTTTGATGAACGATGCTAAACTTCAGAAACTCTTCTCGTTTTAGATTTCAATACTGACGAACGGGTTTTTTTTAAACTGCTGAAAGGAAAGAGTTTTGTTATTAATAACAAAACTTGACTTCAATAAAAAACACATTTTGAAAACACCCATCCATACATAATCCGTAACGTTTGTGAACCTTACTCCTAATTAATTCCCGGAAAAAAAACAAAATGCTTTTCACAGTTACTAAACCTGCATATACATGATAGCACTTTTCATACGCATTAATGATCCCGGCACATCATTAAAAAGGCTTAAATCATCCAGTACGTTCCCACGTCATGCTGGCGTGACGTCACGGAACGGGACCGCAAGGATCGCAATAAATTGCTTTTCATCCCTAATTGCAAGAGGAATGGAATGCGAATTCCAGATGAATTAGAGGCTCGGCAATTAGTCTTAAGACACCGATTACTGACAATTTCCCGCTAACGAATTTCATTATACCTACGAAGTGGAAAGTTAGACGCAGATGTTAGACAAGAGAATTAGTTATGAATCTTGAATTAGTTTCAGTTAGTTTTTCTTTGTTTGAAGTTCAAATTGAAATAATTGGATGGAACAATTTATGTGTTTAATTTTCGTTTGTCTTTAGTTTTATTTTAATATTAGCGACCCGCCCGTTTCGCACGGTTTTAATACTTGAATACATAAATCTCGATTTATGAAATTAATATTTTATTTTATACAGAAACCTTTCGGAATAAATTCTCTAAGTGATGGTACAAACCGCATCAAAATTCGTTGCATAGTTTAGAAGATCAACGCGGTTAGACAGTCAGACACGAAAAGGACTTTAATCCATACTATAAATCTGAATAGAATGGTTGTAGGCTACGTTTAAGATCTCGATGTTGTATAACACCCTTAGGACCCCAGCAAAAAAGAAAAAAGTCAGAAAGTACTCTAAAAGAAAACGAAGTAAAAGTGCGAGCGGGCGGGCGATGCGATGCGACGCGGCGGGTTGTTGCTGTGCCTGTTATTTTAATATATTGAGTATCTTACGACTTCCACGCAAACGAAGTCGCGGACAGTAGCTTATTTATAATATGTAGATATATGTAATTGTATTACCTATGTAGATACCTACTTATTTACACAAATATTGACCGACAGTTTCGTTTATTGATCAAACGAATTATCTTTTATAGCACAGATAAGCAAGTGCAAGCAAGCAACCAAGTTTAGGAATATTTTGCTCGTTGCACTGCTACAACGGTCCTCACAGGATAATTGGCCGGCCTTTATGCATCTGAACTAGTCCAGACTAACGTTCTAAACGAGGCACAAGATGTCGAGAGCCCTTTACGTAAGAACTAATTACCTAGTACCCACCTACGCAACGAGAACTACGTCATACCTAAAGTGGAACTTGCTTATATTTAACGTGTTTATTTCAACGTCAGTGTCATAAAGTCATAAGGCATAAGTCATTTATTTAACATAGGTACAATAATAATGATAAAAAGATAATGAGTAGTGTGCATTATAAAAAATGCCCGGGCAGTTTGAAAAATGCCCAATATGAGAGGGCAGTATAACAACTAATGAAATAATCAAATCGACCGGGCATTTTTTATTATGCTAGTCACCTATGGGGCAGCATAATTAAAAACAGGTTTTATTACTATTATTTTGATTTCAAACATAGAATCAATATTTAAAATCAAATAAAATCTAGCTTGTCATTATTCATAATGCGTGGGCATTATTAATAATGCCCCTATTTATTACTTGGTCCATAACACATACACGCACATAATTACAACCATTTACAACCAAACTATACCTCACTAAGTGCACACATGTTTACGAAACCGGCCTCACTTCCGCGTCACTGTTGACAGCGCTATGTCTTGGTTTTTTATTTGGTCAGAGATTTGGAATCAACAACAGAACTGATAAAGCCGATAAGATAAGAAGGCCAAAAAAGGCCCTACATAACAAACATAATCAGCCTATGATGTTCCCACTGCTGGGACACAGGCCTCCTCTCGGTGACAGGGAAGGCCATACCTACACTCAATTCATAACCTTAAAGGGACAGAAACTATGCAAACTAGGTATTGGCTTCACATCTTAACATATTCCACTCAACAGAGAAAGGCTAACACAATCTTTAAAAGAGAACTAAACGCCACTTAAACACGAACTTAGCTCATTGATGTCTATAGATGACTATATAGAAACAGTAACTTGAGGCGATCAAATACAGTGCCTACAGAATACTTGGCAGCACAAGGTGACGCTAGTCGCAAAGGCAAAAAGCAACCGTTTCCGTCAAATTCAATACGCCCTATTTAGTGCCCTATTTTGCCAACTGTTGAGATATACTGGGCGCGCTGTAGCTCTGCCAATGCCAAGTTTTGCCTGTGAATATCACATTAAACTTGCATTATATTGCATTGTTCACACTTTACACTGTTTGCTTCGAAATATAATATATATTATTTCCTTAGGTACTGTCACATTATATATGTATAAGTATATATTCTCGTCTACTTGTTATCCGATTTGGTGTTTCAATATCAAAGGGCATTTAGCAGTCGTCATTAATTTTGGTTGTGTTTTTCCTTATTCCTAAAACCGATAGGTATCGACAAAAAGTTACAAGTTGAGCTTTTAGTAACATAAATGCCAAAGGCACCAAAATATATTTATTACGAGATGGATACAGGATAAATCAAAGTACCTGGTTACCTACTCTTTTGTAAAATACAATAGACGTTGATATATTCAGTAACCTATTCCGCTTGACTATTCTTCAAGAGTCCGAAAAACCCTGAAAGAAATCAAATTAGATTAGATTTAGATTTCTTACAGGGTTTTCGGACTCTTGAAGAATAGTCAAGCGGAATAGGTTACTGAATATATCAACGTCTATTGTATTTTATAATGGATTTCCGCAAGGTCACGCCTGAATCAATTAACTATCTACTCTTTTGTACCTACATGAACACGTATTCTTGCTCATAAAATTCTTGCAGGGTATAATACTGCTAGGTAACTGGAATTATGCATTTCCCCACAGGAGTCGTATGATATAGAATACTTTTTATTATGTACACCATAAATATACAGATATAAATGATACTGTGGGGTAATTGCGTGTTCACACTTACACTAGCAATGGCTTTCATTTTAACAATTCAACAACATTCTTTGCGATAAGTACTTACGTTGTTGACCCGACAAATTTTTCGAACTTATAAAGTACCTAAGTAATATCCTTCAAAACCAATCAAATTGTGATTTATAGTGTGTAACGCAATAAGGATCGATCCCTAATGTTCATAACGCACTCCATAGACTAATCAGATATCTTATTAATTCTAAAACCAAATTCAATTTCTCAGCCTCCTTGCAATGACGTCCCTACACCCGATAAATGATAGATGATAACCGATAAACAAACGAGGCATTGTTCGACCTTCATTGTAAAGCTCGGGGTTTGTCGATAGGGCACGGAACCGATGGCAAGAAACGCTTTCATCAGTCTCATCTCTTAGCGAAGGAGCCGAGCCACGACCCGTTAGATTTTAAGTGCAGCCGAGATCGAAGATTCATTTGTTTAGTTTTTTTTTGTATTATAGATGGTGCTCTGGTTTTGTTACGGTCGCTTTTGTTCGGAAAATACTATTACGTAACGCCACGCCTATTTTTTGAATAGATAGGCAGAGTAGAAAGTCTAAAAAGACCAATGTTAAAATGCGTCGTCTTGGTTGCGTACCTAAAGGTTAACCGACCCAGCCTTGAAACTGGTAGGCACCTCATGACACGTGCGTGTACAAGGTTAGTCACTGATATGATTAAACCCGTGTTTCTCGGGCTGAGAGATGCTCCTTGATCAGAAACAGCCTCCATTGTTTTTAGTCAAACTCTTACAACATTGTACCTACTATAATCGCATCATGTAGCTTTTACTTTTTGTCAAATCCCATGTAACTACAACCTAATCTTTAAAGGTGTACAGAAATCCTATACAATGCGAGATCAGCATAAACTAGAAATGCTTAGCTTGATGTGTAGCCGTTTTAGCCGTTTATGCTGATCTCGCATTGTATAGGATTTCTGTACAGTGCGAGGTCAGTTTATACTGGAAATGTATAGCTTGATGTGTAGCCGTGTGTACACTTTGCTACTACTTTCATCACAATTCAAAATTATTTATTCAAGGAAGAGAAGTAGCACTTTTTGAAGCCGAACAATTTGAAAAGACTGCCCGAAAAATACACCCTTCCCTACTGCCTATTTAACTAGGGCAGGGCAGCGGTAGGGGTTTGAGATCCGCAGCCCTAGTACCGAAATAAATGAGGTGCCAATGAAAAGCTATGCTGAATTTATCTAAGTTTTTATTTTCAAATAGACGTGTTCACTTTTGCGCGTCTAAAACAATTCTGGCTCACACAAACTTAACAATCGCGTATTCTAAAATTTTTAAACTCCATTCTAAATTCTCTTGCAAGATCAAAAAAAAAATGTTCTGGTTCGTCAGAACAATTTTTCTGCCAGTCTACATGATGCTAGGTTCCCTTCGGCAGACAACCTTTATCCAGAATCTTCGCAGACCCTCTCAAAAGCCATTAGAAATCCAATCGACCCAGTCCATCACAATCTAACCGGCACTTTTTCCATTACATTTCCAGATTCGGAACTCGAGGAGCTGGGAGAACAGTTGCCGCGGTACCGGCCGGACTCTATAGCGGCGCTCCGTCGGATGACGCGGTTCACGGAACCCGAGCTGAAGCGGCTGTACCGGGGCTTCAAAGCAGAGTGCCCCACGGGGGTTGTGAAGGAGGAAACCTTCAAGCTTATTTATTCGCAGTTTTTTCCACAAGGAGGTAAGTAAAATATGAGTTGATGAAGATTTGGAAGTAGTCCTTTTGCTAAATGCATACTTGGAGAGACAACAAAAGGTGAGTAAAAACGTGTCTCTATTACAAGGACTGCGAGATCATGACAGGTTTACTACATTCGAGATTTAAAATTCAGAAACAGACTACAGACAGTCCTTTCACAGCTCTTTTACCCTGTCAGCAGCAACCCAACAGCAACCTTATTGTAACGAAAACAAAGATCATTATGATTTTGACAGACTGCAACCGACACAGTTCACTATAACTTGTCCCTTGACGTCATCTTGGCACCATTGCTTTTCAAGGTTAGTTTCAATACTAATAGAGTTCTAAATTAAAGTTCTAATTCTGCTATAAATCGCGTCAAGGGAAAAGATATAATGAACGCACTATAAAAGGAAAATAAAAATCACTGAGAGTTTAACAGTGAAGCAAAATCATATGTAAAAAACTGTGGAAGGACTGGAGTTGCTGTTTCGCGAGTCTTTTAGGACTAAAACACACAAAAAGTTACATGCCAGGCTGATCATATTGCCACAAGAAATAAGTCCACAAAGAGGTGAGTAATAGAAGAAATCAGACTGACCAGACGATGTCGGATAACAATGAAAGGCGATTAACACACGGCACCGCGCACCGCCGCGAACTCTACCGGCTCGACCGCGCGGTCGGGCGATGTAGGTACGTGTGTTAGGCATCAACAGATTTCTGCCAGGGGTTGCGGGAAAGTCCGAAAGGGCCCTTGGTAACAGGCAACTGAAGGAACACGGGTGGGTTTTAGTCAGTAAAAGTCTGACCCGCTCCGCCCAGAGCGGGAGAAGTCATTTGATGATGATTTCCCACCCACAAAAAAAAAGGCATCAACAGTTTTAATCGAGGCCAATGAGACATGAGGTACCGTGTGTTAATCGCCTAAAACAGTTTAGATAAAGTTCTTTTTGTTTCAACAATGAAATAAGCAGTGTTCCCCGTCGTAGTATGGTTTCTATTCTAGACAAGTACAGTATGTTTAGTGTTTACAACTAGTTATTAAATAAGATTCTATATAATAAACTAGGAGTGCTAACCGCTACATAGGTACCAACTTGTGAATCAATTCGCAAGAAAGTAGGTGAAGCGAGTCTTCGAGAAACAACGTGACCAATAAAGTTCGATATCAAGCAAATCTACAAAAGGGCTTCAAACGGAAAAGCCCCACAACTTTTGGAGGCCACTTTCTTGTATTTGAAGTTGTTCACAAGGTAAAGTCTACTAAAATACTTCGCAATTCTATAAGCACATGGTATGTATCTACTTACAACTTGAGCGAAAACCGGTAACTCAACAGTTAGGTATAAACTTCAGTACAAATCACGTTATTTTTGTCGCCGAGAAGGACGCAAAGGTAAGGCGTTCCGAAAACCTATTTCATTAAATCTATTGTCAAATCATATTTGATTTTTTAAACCTGTCTATTTTATTACAATTTTAACCCAATTTTTGACCAATTACAACATCTCAAATGTGATTTTCTAGCGAAAAAATCATCGGATCATGCTTGACCATACCTTTGAAAGCTTGAACTGATGTTTAATTAACGACCCAGGCTCTAGATATTTTAAAAAGTGTCATAAATACCAAGGTTTCAAAAATAACTTCGACCCACCTTCTCAAATCACGTATCCCCAATAAATATTTCACATAAAACAGCAGAGGAAGCAAGGCAAACATCAATATCCCTATCGTAGATAGAAAAAAAGGTAACCACGTTCAATAAACAATAGAAAAAGTGTTTCGTTTTATTTACCTTCACCCTTTTCTCCGAAGCTTGACGAGTGTGAACGAACGCGGAAGACATACGTATCTTATGAGCATCGGGATCCATCGGAAGGTAAGTGTGTTCGTGCACTAACGCTTGTATCTATGAAGGTTATGTTGAGATGAGAAATGTGTGCCTTTGTGAAACAGTTGTTTTTGGACGTTTTAATGATAAAAGCTCAACGTAGCCTTTATAGATGTTATAACTTTCTTTAACAAAAACGTTGGAATAGGTTTAGTATATTTTACAGGGAAAATCTTCTAAGCCAATTCTAAAATGCGTTTAATTTTGTAATAAATAATATTTTCCTTATGGCCTATACATTTGTAACCAACTCCATATCAGAGCGCTGTGAAAGCACAACCTGAAATATTGTCCCAAGATCTTATAAGGAACTGGGGTTTGTTTTGCGAAATAATAAGGAATTTAAAAAACCTACAAAAATAAAGCTCCTAGAATATTATAGTTCCATGATATGGAATCTGAAGGTAACTTATCTAAGTTATACGGCATTTATCAAAGGTTTTATGCCATACAATAAGTTTAAAAAAACCCTGTCTGATCTGAGGCCCTAGACAAAGTGACATTCTATCAGCGATAAATATCCGTGGCGATAACGATGATGGAAAAGGCAAAAATGTATAGGGCTGACACACGGATCTATGGGCTGACATAAGCTATCGAAAAGCACATGTCAATCCTGTTGAAAGTAGTTATAGAAATACAAAATTACAAAGCGCTTTCGAAGCGATTATCACTTGTCTAGGCCCTGGGTTAGGGTGTCATGCTAAGATAATAATCGAGCGGTCATTTAAAAAAAAAAGGTATATAAATAGGTACATAATTATGTGCCCCTTTCAGATCGGACAAGGTTTTCTTTACACGTTGTTTCATAGATTTCTATTAAAGCCCCAACTTGTAGCATTCAGTCTTACCTACGCGACATTCAACAGATTTTACACAGTAGGTAGTAGGTACGAACACAACGCATTTCACAAGCCGCGTAGTATCACACCAAAAACTACCCTAGCAGAATAACCGTCAAAGTTTATGTAAAGAATGGTAATAAAGTACTTACATTTACCGACCGTAGTAAAGGAATAAAGTAGGGACATGAAAAACGCATCACATAATCATATAATCCCATCATGTTGAGTGGTCTGAGTCTGGGTACTGCTTTACATCCGCGCAAATTGTCCGCCAGGCCATAAGTTCACGAATTTAGGATCTTTGAAGAATGAAAATATATTTTAGGAAGATAGGCTTAAAGTACAATTTGCAACGTTTCATAGAGAAACAAAAGCAATGTAGGTATAAGCAGAACGAACGAGAGTAAATTCGTAGAGGTTGTGTTTGAATATTTTTGTGTAGGTGTTGGCATATTGACCATTAAGTATTTAGGCACTGCCAATCAATATGTTAATTTCTTACTATCAATAGTTTCAGTCATACTTGAAAGGTCTCGCACTTTATTAAAAATAAAACTTAATTAATTATATATTCTTTCACAGTTTCACAACAATATTTCGAGCAATATCTGTAGATAATTGCACTCGAAAACGAAACTTATAGGTACACCTGTAAAGTATTTCCGATCTCGTAAATTCAATACTGAATAAAAAATAAACTAATCATTATAAAACGGCAGTGAAGACTGCGAAAATTTCAATTATCATTAACGTTAGGTACTAAAGGAGTCTTGGCACTTGGCCCAAATAGGGCTGAAGATAAAACGGACAGATGTCTACTAATCCATTCTCACAATCTTCGATAACAATGAGACATCTTACAGACCGTTAAGAAACAATTCCAAAGTTAAGTGATCAAGACCTGCTGAACAATCGGAACAATCAAGTGCAAATTGTCTCCGAATAAAATCGAATGGTAATGAAGGCAATGAATGGGTTCAAAGACCAAAGAGTATGGCTAAGGCACAGATTACGCCAAGGGTTGCGACTTGCGACACGCGCGCGTCTTCACAGCAATACCTCGCCGGTTGCACCCACTCAGAAGTCGTGGTCACCGCGCTGTTAGAAAATTTCAATCTTCACGCGCTTTTATTTTTCACGCGCGATATTTATCGCACCATGTATAGGGACAAAGTCTTGTTTTTTTTTATATTTCGCACGTGTTTTCGGACTCAACTTTCGTTAGCCAGACTCCTAGTAATTTGATAAATCACTCATCATTTATTTTTTTCACAGTCGCTGTCGCCCACACAAGTCGCTTAAGCGTGACCAAGGGGTACCAACGCTTAGATAAACCCAATCGTCATATTACCAAGATTTATTATATTATCGTCATTATATTTTATTGGTTTACAAGTTGAATAGGTGATTGTAATAAGTAGGTACAGGCAGAAATGTAATTTCTAAATAAGACTAGTAAGACTGCCCGGCCATTATGCGGGGACTTCTAACGATCGCTTTATTCATATATGGTTTGAAGACGTTCTGTCAATTAGCAAAAAAGACTACTCACTTTAGAATTGCCCTGTCTTTTGTATGTTTCTTTACGAATAAAAAAACACCAAGAACTATTATCAATACTCCATCCATACGACATAATAGAATCCAAAATCGGCCTACATATTCCACATACCCAAGCACACGTCCACAGCAAATGCATATCATTATGATGTAAGTAAGTAATGTTAAAAGCAAAAGTGCTTTAGATGCAGCCAGCCCAAGCACTCGCTGCGAGCAGAGAGTGCTTTCAGCGCAGTTAACAAGTGCTCAGTGCACCCCGATGGCGGGGCGTGCAGAACAACAATCACCTTTTGTATACGTGCAGGCAGAATGGGGGAACAATTTGCATCATTTTACCTTTTTTTATTTACCTTTTTATGAAGTTTAGTTATGTAGGTATTTGTACTTGTATGTGGATGTGTTTTAACTTGTAGAATTTTTATTTTTGAACAAATTCTTTCAAAGAATGGAGCTTCATTCCCACTGATTAACACATTAACTTCTTTATCATAGATGATTCAATAATACCTACAACAATTTTGGGCTGTCATGATTTATAAAATAAAATACATACCTACCTAATAAAAAACTAAAAGATTCTAAATAAGTATTCGAGTTACATAAATCACAAACAAGCGTTTTATTTATCCTGCACTATAATTGCCTATAACACGATCAATCACAATCCGTTTAATTTTGACAGTTCAACAATATTCATCGTTAATTATTATTAGTTACCAGTTAGTTTATTTTCAAACCACCCCGAAATGTGAGAAATCTGAATCTCAATCTAGAGATTGACTCCCCCTAGGTCCGTACTCTAATACATTTGATAATTGTAATCTATTTCGCATAGGCGTACTTTTTATTCTACAAAAGCAGGAATACCTACGCTTCGCAGGAATACTGTATTTTTATCGAACTCTAACTTTGTATTGAATGAATTCCTGCAACTTCAGCATTCTCTGAGAGAGTTCTTATTCCAGGTGGGGTGCTAGAATTTTCGAGCTCGCTTCGCTCGCTTTTGCATCTTGTTTTCTCTTAATTCTCAATCTTTTCTTCATAAGTCGATAAAAAATATACTTCTATTTCTGTATCACGGTCAAAGAGATACAAAACCTAACTTATTCGAAGCGGAATGCAAAAATCCTATATTCTCCATAGAGGCCCCTGTTTTTTTTTTTTGTTTTTTTTTTTAAACGTTGCCCCACACTAGGAATTTCTTCCTGTATCGTGGGTGCGTTTACAAACATAGAAACTCACATACACTAACACCCAGACCCGGAACAACTACTTGCAGATCATACAAATATGTGTTCCGTGCGGGAATCGAACCCACGGCACGTTGCGCAGCAGTCCATCGCTCAGCCACTGCGCCAACCGTGTCGTCGTTTGCAAAGTGGTGGGAAAAGAGAAACAGGGATTTATTGAAATTGATAATAACTATGCTCTTCATGAATTTATACTAAATAAGTTGACAACCCTAACCCCGAAATGAATTCCTGGCTACGGCCCTGGCATACCTTCACATAACGAAATAATTTTATTTGAAATGCGTCCACAATCAAATGTCACCAAGCGTTACCCCAAACATTTATATTTAAATGAAACCACGTAGCAAATTTTATTCAGGCAAAAAGAGGCCGCTCTTTTTGCTGACAATAATTCCCAACTGGCTACACCTACAAAGCTTTTATCAGTACCTACGGGGCAACACAAATCTGCGATTTCATGACACAGGCGTTTCGAAAATAACAATCATCATCCATAAAACACACATGCTGAAACAAAAATGGGATTTACAGAGTTAGGCAACGTTTTGCACGTAACTTTAACGGACCGAAGTGACTGAACTCTGGAAAAATCGGCTAAGAGCGTGTCGGACCACACACGTAGTTGGGAACTTGGGATGAATATTTACTCACGTTAGATGAGTATTTTATCAGTCACAAAAATAAGTTTGTATTCCACAGTATTTTTTTTTATTTTTTGTAACTATGAAAAACAAATTTATGTCTTTCTGCAGTTGTAACCGAAAATGTCTCAATCTGCCTAGCCTTTTCCTAACTATGTTGAGGACGGCTTCCAGTCTTACCGCATGCAGCTGAATACCAGTATTTTACATGGAGCGACTGCTTATCTGACCTCCACAACCCAGTAACTGAATAATACGATACCCCTTGGTAAGACTGGCTGTCAGACTTTCGGCCTTTGACGACCCGTAACGACTGTCAGAAGATCCACGAATGACAGCCGGGACCAACGGCTTATCGTGCTTTGCGAGGCATGGAGTCTCGATATGTAAAGATCCCATCCACGGACCAACCCCGACAAGCGTAGCTTAACCTGATGGATTGACCTGTGCGGCTGTTATTATTTAGCCACGAGCTCCTCCGACTCTAACCGAAAACATCTGAAAACCGGAAAAAAAATTGTAAAACAAATCTTTTTATTATGGGGTCCAACAATCCCACGCTATGTGCAAAGAATTATTTTTTCATCCCTCGGTACATCTATGGGTTGTGCCACACGCAATTATTTTAAGGTTAATTTCACTACACCATCGTTTAGCGGTGCACAGATAGGTTCACCATTCCAATTTTCTTTGTTAAAAATGTTAATAGCCTCCCGAGAAAATGGCTCTATGACATCCGGACGGACAGATGACATTTCAAGGGTGTTTTTCCATTTGGCTACGGAACCCTAAAAACGCGAAATTGAAAAAAGTCGCATTTTGTGCTCATATCATGTTAAACATGGCGAAAGCGCCAGGCGAAATTCTTAGCCACCATAATCAACGATAATTAATTAATTTCAAAGTTAAAACCATGAATCCTTTTTAGTCATGGTTCCGTAAACAAAGGGTGCCAATGGGACGCTATTTCTAGCCCCATGGAACGGAACCCTAATTCCGCGATTCCGACTCGCACTTTGTCGGTTTTTCTCATCATGAAGTAGGTTAAAATCTCAGCACCGGTTTTGTCTCGACGTTGAATAATCCATTACGCGTAAGTTATTTAAAAAAAAAAAACTAGATCGAATGATAAAAATAATTTTATCACAGAATTATCTAATTCGTCTATTTATTATTTTTCAACAAATTAAATTCCAAAGATACAATATGTACACCATGCTGTTATAGACGTGAAACGGAACGCAAAGGTCGACCTCGCGCAGCACTAGGGGCATCCGTTTGACGTCATCTATCGACTTTGTACAACACTAGTACCGGAAGCAGCTTTGTGCAGTTGGCAATACTATCGAGTCAATTGATTTTCTATTTATAGTCTTCTAGAATGTTCTAAACATTTTATAGGTAGAGAATAGAAATATTTCTATAGAATTCATGATACCTAAATTCTGAATAAGTTTCTTCACTGGACGGATAGTACAGAAGATCGTCTTATTAAAGAAAAAAAAAAAAAATTTTGATTAACCGACTCATCAATTATATAAATCGTTTCTAATTAATTTAGTTCATACTTAAACGCCGTAATAAATATTGTTTTACATGCAAAAAAAAATCTGCGCCAGTGCGCAGAAGCGCGCCATTTCGCCGTTACGACTGCGCATGTGTTGGCAAACCTGCGTTGCTTCCTCCAAGCCACGACCGGACGCCATTACCACGCCATCGGACTGAGAATCTGTCACTTGTGCGTTTTTCGTTTGATAATCTTTAGATTTTCTACGAAGTCGTTGCTCCTGTGTTATTAGTACCTTTAAATACATAAATACCAAAATGTCTGACGAGAAAAAGGTGTGTATCATACTATATTATCAGTGTAGTTACGAAAAGTCGAAAACAGTGCTTCACCGACATGGCGTTATTAGCGAAATGTGGTTACCTGATTGAAAGTGAGAAGTGTTTTACCTTTGTGTTTGTTGAGATGATATTTTTATCGTTACAATATTTTTTTTTCAGGGTGAGAGCGAACACATCAACTTGAAAGTATTAGGTCAAGATAATGCTATTGTGCAGTTCAAAATCAAAAAACACACACCCCTGAGGAAGCTAATGAATGCCTATTGTGATCGAGCGGTAAGTTCATCTTATTTACTAAGCGGCCTATGATCATTTAATCATAAATGTATTGAGCACCAAGACAAAACAGACAAAATAGATGTGGCATACATATTGTTTGAACAATGAAGATATGTAAGTAAACCAGGTACTCTGGTGGGCCCCTATGTCCGGCAGTTTAAATAAAGAAAGCGTCGCTTACAGTTATGTTTCACTGAAACCTTATTTCTGTGCTGAGATCCATACATCAGAAAAACAAAGATTTCTCCGCACTTAGATGAAATTCATGTTTTAACTTGTAGACTGTGTGATAACATAGGTTATATCTTTGCTACTCAATATACTTATAATGGACTATAATATTCATTGATAATTTTTTTAAGCTAATGAAAGGTAATTGTTTTGTAAACACTTTCTGAAAAGATCATTGACCTTGTAGTTAATCCTAACTAAACACATTCCTGGCTTCGCAGTTATTTTTCATAGGGATGTTGCTGCTTATGATATTGCCAATACTTCTACCTGTATTGTTGTATTAGTCTGAAGATGTAGATGGCATATTAGAAAACCAAAATCCCTTGGTCCTTTACCAGTGATCCCTTACAAGGCAGGTGAAACCGAGCATACTATGTGATTTATGTGGGGAACTTAAATATTGACTAAAAGTACACTTATGAAGCTTTTTGACATAATTTCATTTTTAAATAGTTTTGCTGCTAATTAGCCCTTATAAAATGTACATTGGCTGTCAACTAATTAATGTTTTTGCTGCTGCGAAACTTATTTCATGCTTGAAATATTGTTTCTTGTGACTTATTTCAGATATTAGCTTAGACATATTGAGCCTATGCATTTACTAAGCATTGAGCATTTACTCTAGTTTTAGATATTGTGACACAAAACAATAAAGCTCAGAAGGCTTACTCTGCAAACATAATATAGTAATTGTTCTAACAATTAGGTTGTATGGCTTTCCAAATATTACCAACACCTATTAGTTGTATAGTGCAGGACATCTGTAATGCAATTTAATTTCTATGGCATAATACCTTGACATTTTGTGTGGAGTTGAACTTTGGAACTTACTAAATAGCAAAATAAACATTTCTTAATATTGTGCAATTCCCACATTTATTAACTGAGTGAGATTTCTGATTATCTTAAAGAAATCATTTGTCTTTTCAGGGTCTATCAATGCAAGTAGTGCGGTTCAGATTCGACGGTCAGCCAATCAATGAAAATGACACGCCAACATCACTTGAGATGGAAGAAGGAGACACAATAGAGGTTTATCAGCAGCAGACGGGTGGCTCGCCTCTAGTGTAATCTTATCTTAAGGAACTGTCCATTTCCCATGGGAAGAACGCTATGGTGAACCCATCTCAACTTTAACATTAAGTTAATTTTAAATAAAACGATGCAAGTATAACAATGTAATATTTTGAGATACACAAATGCTCAGCCGAGCTTTGTATACCTTAGCATTGTGTATCTTAAAACAGTAGTACTGTATACTCTATTTAAATAAGGAGAAATTTGAGGTAAACCAAATGTTCTAGGTAACTTCAATAATTATTCCATTGTGATAATTTTTTTAGTTAACACTTTTTCAGATCAGCTCCTAATTTTTTTAAGTGTGGCCAAATAAATGACACTTGCAAGCTGTATGTGGTAATAATTTATTGGACATAGGTCCAACCCAATTGTCAAGTCTGTAACCACTAATGTAACATCTGAAATAAATTAAATTTAAAACCATCCAGATTTTTCCTTCCCTTTTTATTTGTAATCTTTATGCTTCTGTGATGTTTAACAATTTTTATTTATTTTGTATTGTACACCAACACCATTAAAATATTGTCAACAGAGCAAGCTCTGAAATGCTGTTGTAGGATGTTCTTTTTTTGATTAACTTGCTTTCTGTCAGTCAAACAAATTGAAGAATGCTTGCTTACAGTCAGTCTTGATTCAGACTTGTTAAATCACCCTACCCAAACGAGATATCGACTTGATTTTATAATTCAAAACCGGCTAAGTGCATGTCGAACCACGCACAATGAAGGGTTCCGTAGTTGGGATGAATTTACTATATTAATTTAACATGTTCTCTCATACATTCTTTATGGGAGAACATGTTTTTGTAACTTTTTTGCAACCCAGACAGACGGACATGGCGAAACTAAAGGCTCCTTGTTGACTACGGAACCCTAAAAAATGAGTCATGGACAACGCCTCCAAAGTTCCAAGAACGCAACTGCCACTGAAGCCTCGGTTAATAATTTATTGATGACTCATTGGTACAAAGGTTATTTTCTAACACTGTATGGCTAAAATTATTATCTAATCTTACTACACATACATTTGTACAACATCATACCTATACCTACCCGAGGTTATAGAATAATATATAACCATTATACCTTTTATGGTACATACCTAAGTATAATTATTATACCGCCAAACATTTCACAACCACTTTCCCGAGAGGAAACATCATTCTCACTAGGCATGACTGAAGACTGCACTACCTTCTACGTAATTTACCTACCAGCCAGCTCTCGGTAAGTATCCCTTTTGATTGCGTTGAATATAATGAACAACAACAGGCAGCACAGCACCAAACTGCTTACGGAACATGGTGACTACGGACTCCAAGTAAGTACAACAAGGGTATTAAGTAATACAGAGTAGTACATACAAGGGTCTTTTGGCGCGTAAATAAAATCTGAACCTGCCATCTTGTTTTTTCAATACAATTTAGTACATATAACGCCCCCTTGTAAATGTCATTCAAGCGCCAGAATATCCTTGCAGAAGTGTAGCTTCAATTTTAGCAGACTCATTTCATCAGCTATCTTCAGTCTTTTCAGATCCCACCATCAACGGCATCAACCTTATTGACTGGTCTTATAACACGACGTACTTAGGTAAACTTTTCACATACCCTAAACGGTAACAGCTTTTATAAAAAAGCTGACTTATTAATTAGGGAAACCTTGGTATTTACTGTGATGTTCAATGCCTGTTACAACTGGCAAAACACCATGTTAACTTTTTTATGTTATTAAAGTACCGACATAGGATTACCTAATGTACGTTACTGATAAAAAAAAAAACAAAGATCATAAGTATTGTATAACATTATTAACGACGTTTGTATCTGTTTTATCTTCTAGCGAACACCGCTCAGTACGCGCACTTCGTTTTCAACACACTGGACCAAGACAGAAGTGGCCTGTTAAGTTTTGAGGTAAATATACCATTTTTTTAATCCCTTCAATTGTGAACAATATCCCCAGGACATGATTAGAACCACGTTCAGTATCCTGGATGATATAGGCTGCATCTAAGTAGTAGAACCAACTATATCAGTCTAAGAACCTATTAACGTAGCCAACTCGTTTTCGCGTGGACATAGATGAAAGCAACCATAGGCGATCCTTTATTTGCTGCAGCTGCTGTGTCTGTAGTAGTGGACAGTGGTCCTCACATAAAAAAGCGGGATTCTCGGGCTCGACTACGATCAACTTGCAGCGATCTGTACGTATATACAGATAGCTGCAAGTTTATCTTTGGAAAGAAACGGTTACATTTTCGGCTGTTTCGTGAGCGCGCGGGACAAATTTTACACACACAGATCGGTACCGACTTGTCTTTACCATGCCGCTTAACCCGTTTAGGCCCATTTGTTCTAACTTCTAACAGTACCAAACTGCAATATCTACAATCATCACACATTAGTGCAGATTATTCGCCTACAGCAACGTCTGTGTAAGCTTGATTAACTAGACCAACTTATCTAATTGCGTAACTTATTTTCGTAACCGGTAAGACTAATCGGTTTCATTTTGACAGCTCAATAACATTCATAGCGTTATTTACGTTGTGGAGCAGATTATTTTTTCGAACTTATGAAGCCATGGATTAGTAATTTATTTCAAACCGATTCACATTCTGAGTGATCGTGTATTACGTAATTTGGGTGCTAATCACAAAGTCCCTCCGGCTATTGATGTCCTACATAGAACAGGCCCAAGTTGGTCCACCTACTGCACTGTTATCAGGCCCTACTCTTCAGAGTGCAGAATAACAAAAAATAACATCGTTTTATTTCCAGGAATTTGTAACCGGGTTATCAATATTATCGAGAGGGACCTTAGAAGAGAAGCTGCGATGGACGTTTTCACTGTATGATATCAATGGCGACGGATGCATAACTAAAGAGGAAATGACGGAGATTGTCACCGCTATTTACGACCTTATGGGGAAGATCGTAGAGCCCAATTTAGAAGATGATGTGATACGGGAGAAGGTGGAAAGACTGTTTCAGGTTTGTATTTCCTTTAATTTTTCATGATTTATTATTTACAACAATGGCCCGACGGTTATCGCGTGAACTGGCGAGTTACGAGGGTCTGGTCGTGCGTGATACCCACTATTGGCACTATTGACATGAATGACAATGACTCATATTTATGGAAAAAAATTCAAAACAAAGACTTATCAAATGAATAATTAGGTACAATCAAGTATAAAAATTGCTGTTTCATCATTTTTTGCAACTACTTCTATCTACTAGCTGATATTATCCGCTGATTCATCATATTCTACAGAATTACATCGTTGTTATCTTTCCCACCTATATACGTACTAGTTAATGTACAGTCAACCTCACTAAGATGTATGCGACGACAAGAATTCATTTGATCACAATGAATTCTTGTCGTCGTATAAATCTTTTTGGGGCTAACTGTACTATATTATAATATTTATTGACTCAAGCTACGTAAGGACCTGTAGGAGTCAGTTTATCCATCATCTATCATTTATATTTATTATTGAACAACTAAATATTGATGAAAAACAGGACAAAAGAGAGAAAAATATGTTGTTTCAAAAAAATAAAAAAAATATCCAGATATGACGTATCTTTCAGAAAATGGACTTGAACCGCGACGGAGTGCTGACTCTGGACGAATTTCTCGACTGCTGTCTGCGCGACGAGGACATCTCCAGGTCGATGAGCGTGTTCGACAGCAACTTCTGACGTCCTGCGGCCGGCGCGCGCGCCGACTCGTGCCGCCCCCCCTGACAGTACCCACACTCACCACCTACGTCATTTTGTACATAACAAGTCTGCAATTCTGCATCAGCCATTGATACTTAAGAAAGTTTAAGGTGCTCAGTAGAAGTCGGTCAGTTTGTCCGCGAGACATCACCCGCAGAGTAATTGCGTCACACGATCAATCTGAATCATTTTGAAGGAAATTGCAAATCCATTGCTTCATAATTATGTTCGAAAATGTTGTCTGGTCAAAACGTAAATAACGCAATGAATGTTGTTGAACTGTCATAATGAAAAAGACTGATTGATCGTGTGTCATTTAGGGTGCTGGCAAGCATAGGCTGCGAAATCTATGCAATAGCATAGATCTATCGTCGTGGACAAATTGTCCTTCGTCTGCTCAGCGCCTAAAATTTAAAGTAGCTAGGAAAACGAATGTTGGTAGTGCGATATTATATGCCACTTGGTGTCATAGATTGTTTGTTACCATCTAAATGGTTGTCCCCCCCCCCTTAATTGTTATTGCCAGACCAATTTAAAAATGACGTAGGAAGATACACAATGTATCTTTGATTGGTGAATTACGATATTATTGTAAAAAGAAATGCCTTATTTATAAGAAGCTTTAGCGAAGGAAAAGTGGATTCATAGAAATGATGTTTTATGAATGGCACCATAATATGCTATGTATTATGAAAGGAATGACTTGTGTTTTGTATGTAGGTATGACATCAACAAAGAATGATGTGAGGCTTATTTTGTACTAGTAATTATATTAGGACCTTTACTAATTTAGTATAACTAAGTGTCCAGTTAAGAACTTGTAATAATTCCACATAAGTAATTATAGTTTTATCGTAAATTCTAGCGGTATACCTGCCTTCAATGGGCATTTTGTTAGATCCTCGCTAGTTTTAATCAACAGTAACTGGCTTTTTATCGTAACATTCCCATGACCAGACTTACTATGCCGTCTGGTCGCAACGTTTTTATTTAACCTGCTTGGTATTCGCTCTAAAGTAAACCTTTCTTCTTGTATAGCTTAAATGTTATAAGATAAACCGAATTGTCCTTAAATAACCTATTTTATGTTTTAATACACTTCCGGGCACCTGAACCTAGCCACACTGCATATGTTTTTAAAAATCTCTTTCTAAAAAAATAGTAGTACAAAGAAAAAATATGTGGTTTTGAAGCCAGTCACTCACTGTCATTTCCGTTTGTCATTATTCCAAATTTAAAATCGGAATACTACTCGAACACGCCTTTTCAGCTAATCCCATAAGTGCTCTATGTGATTCATATCAGGGATTCTTGGTGCCATTCCATTACTGCGATAGGTACTAACGTCATGCAGATATTGTCAATTCTTGCAGTGTGCGCCCTTACTTTTCATTCAAAAATTAGATTCTGGCCCAAAAAATCAGAGCATGACATCACAAGAACCTCTAGGCATTAACGAATGTATCGGTCGCTATTTAGTGGTGGCAACAGTGGTCCCGTGAAGTCCCGTCACAACCCAAGGCCAGTTTTTCCTTCGGTGGAATTTCCGCCTCATACTCCATGACCCACTGCCATTAACTCACCTTCTCTTCAATGCAACATTGCTGAACACGTTCTCCCTGTCTCCGATAGACTGTCCTACGTCTCGGTCTATGTCCATCATTGCCAAACAGCATAATCGTGATTTCGTCCGTAAAAAGAACCTTTTCTCTGACTTATGCACGGTGGCTCGATTAAGGAGTCCGGCTGTGTAGATGTAATCTTCGCAAGATAAAATTAAAGAGTTCTAGTTTGATGAATACATTCTACCTTTTAGTCAAGATTCTAAGATATCTATAAAAAATATAGTATTTTATCTAAAGATTTCAAAATGGTAGTTTTATCTGAATATCACTGATAATAATTAATTCTAAAACTACAGAATATTTTAAAGCTGTTCAACTACTTAGATTTAGAAAATTTCTTCTTATACCTGGATCAATCGTAAGAATAAAATATTTATAATTCGTAAAATACGACATGCCATCCAAAATATCCTATTTTCGGTCGTACTAAATCGGCCGCTAAAAGAACTAATAATATCTACTTTTTGAAAATATTAAAAAATGGTTTTAAACATTAATGACCCGTAAAAAAACCTGGCGGTATTTCTTAGCGTTGACCATGGTGCTTAAATAACTAGGTACCTAGGTTCTAAATGCATGCGATAACATCGAATAGGTACCTACTTTCTTTTCTTCCGAAACAATGCCAGTGTTGAATGGGCAGTCCCTCAACCTTACTTTACTTCACTCCTCAAAATGATTAAATAATTATTTTTCTTCATTTTGAATCGTTCCGGCCATTTTTCATAGTATTTAGAGTAAATATTTCCTTTAAGATATTTTATAGTATGCCATTTAAGTACCTACCTAATCAAAGTGTAACGCTGATTATAGTACCTAGTTACTTACTAATATTTTCACCAAGTTTTCTTGCTCATACAGAAGAATGCTTACTTCCTTATAATCTTAGTACAGTCGAGTTCATTAATATATTGGCCCTTTCAGGCTTCAAAAATATATGAACATCAAAAAACTTCATGATATGTAACACATAAAGCATCATTAAATTGTGGTCAAGATTTAGATTCATTAATATGTGACTGCTTTTTTTTTCAGTAACATGTGTAGCCAAAGGCACATTATTATATGAATCACTTTAAGATCATATTATCTGAACTGTGTGTACTGAATGTAGGATTCACAATTATGTATCCACACATGAATACAATAATATCTGAGCAAGTTAATGTAATTCAAATTCAACCTTATCACTACGTCATAAAGATGATTTTACTAGCAATCTTAAAATTTCATGGTCAAGGAGTTTGCAACATTATTTATCACTGGCTAGATTAACTTCAAATGACGTTATGTTTTTCTAATAAAATGTTAACTGACGCACATGTCATTCAACTATTTAATAAAATCCTACGCTTTACGATACAATATAAACTAGATCTTATTTGTTCGAGCAAATAATTGACTTTACCATGCATGTAGAGATAATTAAGAAGCTTAGCCTGCTCAGATATTTTTAAAGCCAATACAGTTTAGATATATTTTTGAAAAGGGTGATCACATATTATTGCCTAATGCACAGCATATATTATTGAACCGTTCACATAACGACATATTTTTATCTATAGGTTCTATACAATTTATTAAGCTTTCCAACGCTCACAATATTTTGAATCCTTGACAGTGCCAATATAATGAACTCGACTGTACTATCTCATTTCTCTTAGGAGTGATGGCCTAAGCCAAGCCGTAGCTAGCTGTAACCAATTGAATTAAATAAAAATTCATACAAAAGGAAGCACGAAAATACTGCCATAAAATAATTTCCTACACATCCACAGTGATTCACATCAGTGGTAACATTTGAACTCATTTTTTTTTAAACCTGTACGTTATCCATTCAGTTATTTCATCTGCGTAGTTAAGTATAAAGATTATTTACATGTCTAATATTTCACATTGTCTTTACCGCTGAAGAAAAAAAGATATTTTCTAAAAAGATACCACTTATGTAAATATACCTTGTATATACCGATAATATAGATTGTAAACGTGTATATTTTCATAGTAAATGTTAAATGGAACCAAATAACTAGATGGCATTAATTAACATCGTATTTTTAATGTTGGAATAAATAATAAAATGACACGCAAATAATAACAGCACTATTATGTATTTATGAATTTTATGTAATGTGATTAAAAAGTGATGAAATAATAATCTAAATGGTGTCAAGATATTTTACGTTTGATAATAAATAAATAATTAATTAATGAAATAGATACTTACACGATTACACGACCACATTGTGCTTAGGACATTTTAGATAATGGCATCATGTGGAAATATTTTCATGTACCTACCTACATTTAAACATTATTTTATTGGTCGAGCTTACATAGATAAGGTTTATGTGTCTTCCCAAATAATACCGTTACGTTCAAACTATCTTACGACCATGTTGATAAGCGACACCTACCCATAAAACATTATTGTCCCGTTGAAGAGATATTTATTACATACATAAATACTTCAACCACTGCCCCTGTTACCCAAAGGGTTAGGCAGAGGTACTACTAATTATTTTTTAGTTTAAAAGAATACGAAGATATATATAATATTATATAGGATTAAAACACAATCTTATGATGAAAATTAGACGTTATTACTTAGATAAAAATAAATCTATGTACGATCTTTGGTTGTTTTTTAAGAATTTTGTTTTCTTTACTGTAGCTACCTACTGTATTACGTTTAGTTATAAATTATTTTTAATCTAAAGTTGCGTCCCCACGTGTAACAAACACGCCAACAACTCTCCCAACAATGTGACCAACATGTTACTGTTAGGTACGCATAATGTGGACGAGGATTTTAGGAGTCCGCAAACCTCCGAATTATCGTGCTTAAAGCACAGTCGTCATGTCGTAGGCAGCGTTAATAGAGGGAAATTATTCTGTGCTGCCTAGTACGTATCACTTGTTCATCGTATGTTGGTACCTATTACTACGTTTTCTAAGACCCAGACAAGACCTTCAACTTGATTTGTTTATCCAGAAAGATCTTAAAACTGATCAGTTTGAACTTAACTGACTATCCACCAGATAAGATATTCAAAATGATTAACATCCGATATTTTCATATTCAATCCTCCAACATGTTACGCATCATGTGGACGGGGATTTCGCCTTGTTGGGAGAGTTGTTGGCGTATTCGTCACAAGTGGGGACGTAGCATAACGTATGTAAGTATAACAGACATAATATAATTATCTTAGTGCCAAAAATGACCCTTAAGAGAGTGCAGCCTTTTGTTATCAAGTCGTGTCCTATCGGTTGTTTTCTTTTATTCCTATGTAAAAGGTTGCACCAGTTAATTAATCAGAGCGTTTTTAATAGGCCTATTAGGATGGTAAATTATTATCGATTTTGTCTTAAGGTCCATGTACCTACTAGTCTAAAATCTACAGGTACTTGATGTTAGTTACTTTAGTATAGATGCTGTTTTGTTCCATAGGACTTAAATCTTACATTGTATGCGATGTCATATCCTTTTGCAGTGATTGATTTACAAAAAATAAATTTTCAACTTCCTTTCTCGTATTAGTTCTTCGAAATATCCACGGAAAATGAAGTACATATCAGTCATTTGTAGTTTTCTGCTATCTCCATCCAAGAACCTGCACTTTGTTTTAGTAATTAATCGGTACCTATATTTATATGTTGTAATTGTTGCATAATGATCCAGCATCCGTGTAATAGTACCTACCTACATTATAGCGTGGACGTAATGAATATGTTTAGGAACGAAATCTGTAAATTAGATATTTGAATATTGAATTGTTTATTTACAAATTGTATGTGTATTTTATAGAAAAATAAATAAATGCGATTAAAACTGTGTTTTATTCATATTCGTGATCAACACACGTCATTCAATGATCATTTTTTCCTGACCTGGGAATCGAACTCCAGATATTTTCAGCAGATAAGATAATCTACAATAAAAACCTGTTAAATTCCAGAATACTTTTATACTGTTACGCCAATGCATTGGTCCCTTGCAAATAATGAAAATTGCTTTCGCAATTTTATTTATTTGCCAAACCTGTAAACACGAGTTTTAAGAAAAAAAACTGTAATGCCTACACATAAGGTTTAGTTTGCGCTGCAACTTCATATTTTTTTACGACTTTTTCAACGGTACTAGACAGTCTAAAATCAACTTTATTTACACTTACACTAAGTTGATGTTTGGAACACCAATATTGGAAAAAAGGATTTAAATAGACTTCGTAGGTACTAGTTGATGCATACATACAAAATTGTGCAAATCGAGGAATAAAACCAACTCGACATAGAAATTAAACAAGACTTTTTTACACTTTGTACAAAATCTTTATTAAAATTGTGACAATAGCATAATTATAAATTGAAGTCACATGAACACACTCCCGAACAAAAACTAAGGTTAAAATTAATTCAAAGAATATTTTCGAACAAAACAATAATATATTTCTAATATGGCAAAAGTTGATGCATAGCTAGTTTACATCTAGTGATTATATGATCCAAGAATGATTAATTAAGAGTTAAGCTAATTTTGAAACTTAGCTACGTTAAGTAAATATTATTGTGCTTAACTTTGAGCAAATGTCTTTAATGAATGATAAAAAACTGAGCAATATCTGTGAAACTGTTTATAACTTCTGTAACATAAATACGAATAATTTTTCAGCAATTTAATACAGTTTATTCTATTTCTTAGGCACTTGTGTTAAAATACGTTAAAGGCCCTATACTTCTACTGGATACACGCAACCTACTCAATAAGTAACCTTAGAAGAAAATACTATTGCCATTGAAATTCCAAAATTCATTTCCAATCCTATAAACTTCATTACTTTGTAAATAATGTAATTTACAACTTAAGCGCTAACATTAACTAAAATTGAGTCTGTAGAGTACCTACATATTCTCCTAATTAATTGGTCTTCTTGGTTTTAGAATTTAGACAGATTTGTACTAAGTAAGTATGTATTTAATGTCTTAATATGAGTATATAATAATGTCTTAAACTGAGTTCAATATATTATTTGTCATGTAAAAGTTACAATAAATCTTAACCTTATCATGCAAATATGTGAACAATAATATTGTAGAATAACATGCACACATGCAAGGAGAAACACGACAAACATGGTCAATTTAATTTGAAATCTGCCAATATTACTATGTACCTAGTCTAGTCTTAATAATATACCTATATGATTTAGGACGACGTGCTTTCCAAAGTCTTACTTTCCTAAAAATATAACTTGAAATCACACAACACGCGAGTAATTTCAATACTACATTACCAAAATATGATTTGTATACCGTAAGTCAATATAAAAAAAATACCAATAATTCATTTTAAAAAAAGAGAGCTTAATTAAGTATTAGAATTTTGTACGGTGGTCTCGTAAGGCAGATTAATCTCAAAAACTAACCTAATAAAATTAATAGACATGTCATAAAAAAATCAATAAAATATCGTCACACAGATCTCTAGAAAATATAGTAGTTTCAATTACATTTAAAATGTGATGCATTATTGCTTGAAAATACATAAGAGTAATAAAATTATTTACACAAATTAAATTCTCTACCTCATAATAATCTAAAATACATGTTACACTTTTATATAAAATCAAATCTTCAATACTCTGCAGTAATGTTCAAAATTTTTAAGATCATTTACATTTGAGTCATAATAAAATTCATGTTCTAAGGAAGCATGTAATTTATAGTTTTGCCCGCATCAGCAAAAAGAATTGCCTACCTTTCTAAAAGAGGTCTATGTGCAACGATGGATTGCAACAGCCTGATAAGAATAGAAATTAAAGAAGCTTAGGTAGTAGTACCGAAGGTACTCTTTTGCAGTATCTTTGCCAGGCCGCCCCGTAGCGCCACTTGCATCTATCATGGTCCCGCCATGCGCGGTGCATCAGCACAACAATAGTCAAGATCGCCGGCGATGCTGCCACATATTGTCCAGAGACAATCCCAGGCAAAGCTAGGGCGATGTGAATCAATATGTCACCTGCATAGTTCGGATGACGTAAGATCCCCCATAGATTGGAGACCAGAAGCTTCTTTCCATGGAATGTCGGCATGGAGTCTACGTCTGAAAGTAAAAAGGCATTTAAATCATGATATTTCTTTAGTTTTGTCTTGTTTAGTAGAACAATATTTGAACACAGTACCTCAATACGAAGTTTGTTAATGAAAATGACTAGGCTAATGATTATGAATAATAAATTAGTTTTTCCAAAGTTTTTCATACAATATACAATAATGTTTTCATTACATACTGTTATAAATCAATAAAACCTATATTCCACCATTAAAGCATTTACAAATAAAGCATAATACAATAAAATAAATAGCATACATGATACAGTTACTTACTTGCCAAGCTGAGATGTAGAGGATCTTTCCTGAACTCATATTTAATATTGTTACTAACAAGCATTATGAAGAATCCCAGCACAAATAGTACACAAGCAGAGATTAAGGTGTTAGTAGACAGAACTAAGTCTGTGTCTGCCACATGTTTAGATATTGTTGTGAAGTAGAATGGGTACAGTGCACTTGAGACAGTCTGGAGGTACCCTACCCCTTCCGACTGCCAGTAAAATGTTGACGTGATCCTGTACTCCTTCATAATAAAGTTCAGAATATAAACAATCTGCATTATAGAGAATATAATAATTGTTGGCTTTAACTGTACATTGTTCACCAACTGTTTTAAGTTTTCCAATGAGAAATCATTCTTCTCCGACATTTTGATTTGAAGTCCTTGTGTGAAGATTAGCGAGAGGAATATCAGCTGAAACAAAATAAAATATTTTATTATTGGAATAAATTATAGAAAAAGCTATTTATTATTCATTACCTCATTAATAAGCATACATTCATGTCATGGCATTGATTCTACTTTCCTGTATAATGTGCTATAATTATGTATACAAGCTCACCCCTATGAGTGAATAGAATATTACTATCTTTACCTACTGCAAATACAGGAGTTAATGAGTCACAACAGACTGGCACTTTGATTTAGGCATGCTATAAAAAAAGTTGTATGGCAACAATTTTTTATTGTGTACATCATTAAAATTCTGATGATGAAACATTTGGGAAGAAAAGTGTACCTATATTAATACTTACAGTGTTAATATTTGAGATTCTCGATATCCAAAGTTTGACATCCAGCTTCTTGATAAATGGATGAATTTCCCGCCCCATGAAGAAGTCATACAATGTATAACCAGTGTTTCCGTATTGATTTAAGTCTTCCTTTGTCAAGTCACTGCTTCTTATGTACAAAAGGATGCTTAGTACTACAGCAAAAATGTATGAAATGGCTGCAAGTCTCAAGTATTCATTAAATAAATTCTCTTTTTCAATAATTTGGAAGAAATCCAATAGGAAGAGAGTATTCACAGTCACTATGCTGGAGAAAAATGCATTGAAACAGTGTCTTGTGCCAGATTCATCCATGCGGTCAGATCTCGTTCCAAATATTGGTACTATAGCAAAGATGGCTTGTATAACACATTGCACTAGAATAAAGCTAGATGCTTGTAAACTAAACAAAACTTGCATCGATTTATATGCAGACAGATCTAAAAGTGATTTGGGAGAACAAGATTTTCTACAAGAAATTAATATGGAGAATACTGTTATGGGTATCAGGAGCATTAAGCTCAAGGATCCAATTCTTCCACCAAACTCCCATTTGCTTGCAACTTGAGTCAAGCTATTGATACTGTTTCGAAGGGGGGTTGCCAACTTCCTAGTCACTGACTTCGATTTCAACTGATGGTATTCCTCTTCAGAATTGTCCTCATCTGAGTATGCTCCTAGCGATTTACTGACAGATTTACTTATTGATTTACTTTGACTTAGGGATTTGCTGAGACTCCGTCTGATGTCTGGGACATTGTCAACAAACTCTCGCAACCTACTAGACCTGCGAGGCGCGACCTCCTCGACAGATCTCCTGTTTCTCAGACCGTATATGTCGCTAGATTCCAAGCCATTCACTTTGTCAAGAGAAAATTCACTCTCTGTAATACTCGATGTCAAATCTTTGAGGGAGTATTCTAAGCGCTTAGACCGGGTCCGGCGGTAGACTTCGAGCTTAGTAGATAAATCTTCAAGTTTAACCGCTACTGCTACTTCAGATTCGATGGGAGGGCGCTTTGCCGGAGACTTTGGTACATTGGAAACCTCTGGTTGTGTTGTATCCTTAGTAGTCCTCGAAGGAGACTTGCGTGCGGGAAACTTCGAAGCTGGTTTTCTGCTAGGCGATTTCCGTGCAGGAGATTTACGGCCAGACGAACGTGCGGGAGGCGGAGTTTTCCCGGACGGCGGTGGCGAACTTTTCCGCGTTCTGGCGGGAGAACGCGTCGGCGAGACACCTTTACGTGTTCTCGAAGGACTCACTTCTATAACGCTAGTTCTTATCCGACCGCTTCTAGTAGACATTCTGTAATTAATACCACAACATTTTAATAGCTAGTTTCTTTTTTTGTTGAGTCTAAAATTATCACAAAACCACACGCGATGATATTTACTTGTCACAATCTTATAGTATTCATCGATACACAACTTGTTTATTCCGTAAAGATTACTTCTTTCTTACACCACAATAGATGCCAACAATATTTTTAAACAAAAATCACAAAATAGAAACGAAAAGTACGCAACATAAACAATATGAATGAACGCAAAACTACGGTACGGACGGAGAGAAGAGGAAGCCAAGCGCCAACGAACGACGACGCTAGAATGAATTTAAAAACGCTGCCTGTGATTGGCTAAAAATAGTCGTTGCTACACTCTTCCATACGCTTCTAATGGGAGAGACAGAGACAAAAACTTTTATTTACCATATTGGCCAACCTAACTTCCTCATTTGATAAAACCGTAGTTTTCCGAATTCTCGGAAGGCAACGTAGCTAACGTTTTTTTGTATCGATTCAAAAACTCACGTTCGCACTCAGATTTTGACATAGCTTGCTACAAATCGGTTGTCAAAAACTAAGTATTGGCGTGAGATTTTGAAATCGCCAGCGACTAAGTCGCTGAGTAGTGAGTGTGTAATTAGCATTAGAGTATAATAACATCACAAATATTATGAAAAATCGCGGAACATAGGTACATGAGGGTGATTCGGATACCCCACGGCACAAGGAAACTAAAATTTTTTTTGGAGGTCCATGTTCCGGCCACCCTTGATAGTGCTCGGTATCCGACGTCAACACACTTACACCTAAAGTGGGCGATAGACGTGCGTATTTAAAGTACGCGGTTTTTAAGTTAGCGACCTTACTCGGCTCGCCGTCGGTGACACACGTGAAGCTTGCTCAAAATTTCATTGTTGGATCGCCGACGAACTTACTCAGCGGATTTAAAGTCCGCGTACTTAGCATGACACACGGGCGAGTAAGCCCGCCGAGCCATAAGTACGCGTACTTGCTCGCACGTCGTTTTGACGACAAAAGTGATTTAGCGACATATCCGACGACTTTTGCCTTATTACCACTAAACCGTATAAAACAGTTGTGTAGCTTTATACACCTTATAAACATGACATTTCTTTAAGGAGTTTGACATAAAACTGACATTATAAATTAAACACGCGTTGAACAAATGTCTAATTAGGGCCCTTGGAATCATAACAGTTTTAGACAATGGATATGATTTTTATCAACTGTACCTACAACATTTTAGGTGAAAGCTTCAAGGTAGCCCGAATTTTAACATATAGGTTATTGTTTGTTATCTACTCGTTAAAAAAATTATATAAACCTTCTGTCATTGGAATTCATACTGATATTTTTCGAAAAATGAAGTCACGTGACTGTCATGGCTAGCTTCGAAGATTGTAGTTTGACCGCGATTATTTGAAAATGCGCCTGCGAGTGCCGCCATCACCGCACTCCCTCTTACAGACAGGAGAGAGGCCTGTGTCCCAGCATGCTGCGCACTCGGGCAGCAGAATGGGCAACAGTGAGAACATTATAGATTGATTATGCTTATGCATGCGTAATTTTGAATCTGTGTTATCTTTTAAAGTATTCATGTTAATGCTACGATATCAAGGCTGTCAAGGCATATTTTAATCCAAATGCCCAATGAAATTCATGTAGGTACCTACATAAGTAATACCCAAATCATAACTTGAAAATCATAAATCATGGACAGAATAAAATAAAAAATCCGGACTGCCAAAAACTCACTGAATCACTCTCATGAATTCACTGTGCAGAACTAAAGGGTTAAATAAATGCACGTATGAAAACTGAGTTCAGTGAAGAAAGAGTCTTCTCTGAACTCAATTTTCACGGAATAAAACTAATAACAATACCTACTCAGTTACTATAGTTAATTATTTACTGCTTTAGACCATGATCTACATAAGTAGGTATATTACAAGTCTAAAATATCCAAAGAGAAAAATAAATTGCGAAGTCGAAGCCGGAAAGTTTTTCCATTAGATTGTTCACCAGTACTTCTCGAGGGACTTGACCAGGTCCAATGGGTCCACATTGGGTCCATGACGCTCAACGGGCACGCCATCTTTGTCGACGATGAATTTTGTGAAGTTCCATTTGACGAAATTGCCCAGAGTGCCACCTTGCTTGTGCTGTGAAAAAAAAAAGATAAATAATGTAGGCTTACTTACCTATTTACCAATATAATGCATGGAGCAGTTGTAAGCCTGCAGGCTAATGTACTTAGATTTATACTGTAACACTAACAATGTTGAGTTGCGGAAACCAGCCCGTATTATCTATAAGTTTTACCTAGCAGTGGGCGACTGGTTCACATGCTGATATTATTATGTTGAGGCAGTTGAGGTAATTTCGGCACTGGCAAGGACCGAAACAATCAAATTCCAACACACAATGCTGTTATCATGGACCAATAAGTACCTATTGCCAAATTAGCCGGGAATTTAATTTGTACGATCTTATCGTAGTGCGGAACTTACCCCAACATACTTTACTTACACACATCGAGAGTCTAGTGTTAGTTATGTTAACTTCGAAACTAAGCATGTATTTTTGGAACACCTATTTTTATTACTTATAACCTTAGAGTTACGTTATGGGACATCAAAAGGAACACTTTTATAGAAACTTTACCTTCAGGAACTTCCACAATGGACTGGCATTGCTCCCGTTTACATGAACCTTTTCAAAGAGGTCAAATTTCACTCTTCTCTCTGAGATAGAGCACACAATCTCCTCAGGGTTACCTGGCTCCTGACCAGCAAACTGATTGCAGGGGAACGCTAGAATACGCAGACCTAAAAATGGGAATATTTTTATTAGGTACCTACTTACTTTAAAAGATATTTATTTGGACCCAGGCAGTTCTTATACCCGAGATACACGAGGCTAGTTGCTCAAGCCAGGATAGAAATCTAGTGTTAGGTTAGGGCCTTAGTAAGCCAGTGGTACGCTACTAGCTTAAAAAATAGAACCCTCTAGAGACGCTAACTTACTATAGTTTCTCACTAGCTTAGAGTGACTAGCTTGCTGGCTTACTATATAGCATAATCTTGATACCCTAGCCAGAAAAACTAGCCTCGTGTAAGTCAGGCATTACCTACTTCAAGCAGCCAAAAGGTTGACGAGAATTGTTATAAGTAGGTAAGCTAATTTTCTTATCAGAACAACCTACCTTTCACCTCACCATATTTTTCGTACAGTTCATTCAATTGATTGTAATTTTTTGCGGTAAGACCGCACTGTGAAGCCACATTCACAATAATGCAAACATGACCTTTATATACATCCAGTTTTACATCTTCACCCTTTATGTTTTTTACGGTGAATTCGTGGATTGATGCCGCAGATTTGTAATTAGAATACCTTCCCCTGGAAACCGCAATATTAACTAGTTTTATTATTTTGTAGGTACCTACCTACATTCAACCGCACATCAGTGGTTTTGTACTTAGGTACCTTACATATGTATGTATTTGTGATGAAGATGAAATGTATCTACCTTAAATTACTTATGTAAAAGTCCGAGAGAACTCCGAGAGCCGGCTAATCAAAAATTTTGAGACAGCAGATTTTTGACGATCGCCACGGTCACTGTGGATTGTTAGTCGATAATTCAAGAAAACAATGTCTTCTTTATATGTGTTAATCAACTTTGATATTTATCGATAGATTTATCAGGCGACGGTACCTAAAGATATGGTAAAGATGAATTTAAATCGTGCATATTATCTATCAGAAGCTGACTAAGTAAGAACTTACAGCCACAATAACGATCGTAAAAAATCGAGCTACTGTCTGCAGGCACCTTTTGTGGGAGGGAGCTCACATGCTTTCCGAGAGACAGGGGTATCCATAGAAATATAAAAAACAGGTAGGTATCACACCGCCACCTTCCAAACTCCGGGCAGCTAATGAAGATTTTCTAACAGAGAAAAACCCTAAGTAGTAAACCGAAAGTAGGTTAGATATACCTAAGTATAAGTACCTAACTGTTTCATTTTGGCCCGACACAGGGACCCAGGATTCGAACCAGGGACAATGTTAACAAATATGCTGATGCTCAATAACCCAAATCTACACCATAGTTCTTCTTATAATTTTGTAAGTTCACTCTAACTAAAGATTCATTAATGTTTTGGTTTGGCTAAAAACATTGCGGTTTACATTGAACCTCAATGGCTAAAAAAACAAAATGAACAATCCTGAATAGTCAGGATTGAGTCAGGATTGTTTATTTTGTCCATGATGTGATGATTTTCATGCATAATGTTTGAATTACTATTCTCACATTACGGTTTTGTTCAGACGGCACATTGTTATAAAATAATTTCGAACAAATGTTCAACTTCAATTCTTCATCAAAATTAAATGTTTGTATTGCTGTAAAAATATTTCGTTTACCTTTGACTAAGTGACAATGTTGACAATAATTATTTTGTTAACACGTTGACTTTTTTAAATTAGTTTAGAAATCGAATTTATTATATAGCATATTATCCACACAATGTACAGGATGTAGGTACCTACTGTATATTATTATAACACAAAATCACATGATTATGTCTAAGCTGTGACCTCTGAGTTTGTTTCGGTGTTTATTCTCAGAGTAGTCGGATAGGAAACGCCGATCTCTTGTAGTTTTTAAAATATGATTGACGTGTAAAGATAACCTCTCACCGGGCGAATCTCGCCTAAAGCAGTTCAGATTCGAGCAATATATCAGTTAGTGAGGAGTGAGGAGAACCTCGGTAATGGTAGTATAGTTATGCTCAAAAGCGAATATTAGATTGTTCCATTACAGGCTCCCGGTGCACGAGTGTTTTACAAACACTCCTGCACCGGCGCCTTCAGTGTTTGTAAAAAACCTACTTACAGAAATAAAATCATTTCAATCGTTCACATGTTCCGGTGCGTGTAACAAGGTCCTGAGGCCTGAATTCCTCTTACACGCTGATGTCGGTCGCGTACTCGCGTACGTCCGACACGCATGCCTATATACATTGTGTTATACTGTGACGCTGACGTCCGCGGCGCGTACTACTATGCGTACGCGACCGACATCAGCGTAAGAGGAATTCAGGCCTGAGAGTTCTGAGACATCTAGAATGGAGAAAAACTTAACTAAATAAAGAAAAGAATTCTTCAAAATTATTATGTTGATATATTATATATATATTATATATAAAATAATAAATATAAATAAATCACAAAAAATAACAATAATTCTTAAAAACTACGTAATATATCACACAGTGCGGTTGCAGTTTTTATTTTTATTTTACGACCTAACCCACAACTTAGATTATTCTTTCGACATGCCAGCTTCTAAAAACATTAAAAAAATGGGAATAACTGTGTACTTATCTATATTTTGCTTGAAGATGCATAGTAGAAGTGATGAGAATGATTAAATGCTCAGTTGCTACAGTGCATTATTTCTGCTAAACCATCTATAACCTGTGTAAAATATCTAGATAGAAAAATAAAATGCGAAGCCGTTTTTCCATTAGATTGATCACCAGTACTTCTCGAGGGACTTGACCAAGTCCAATGGGTCCACATTGGGTCCATGACGCTCAACGGGCACGCCATCTTTGTTGACGATGAATTTTGTGAAGTTCCATTTGACGAAACTGCCCAAAGTGCCGCCTTGCTTGTGCTGTGAAAAAAAAAACAGTACGTATGTAATCTACATAATATAATTCTTAAATTCATTCATTCACTGACGAACAACGCACAGCCTTGGAGGTAGTAGGTAGGTACGTAAGGTCAAGGTGGGGAAGTCCGGCCACAGTTAATTGCAAGCTCAAGTTGAACACCCTATGGCTGATTTTTTTAATTGTTTTGAATGACTAAAGATAGTTATTGATCAGTTCCTTTTACAGACATTAATGTAACTATTGTCAACATGCGTTTATTTTCATGTTTTTACGTTTTCTTCTGATGTAGATACTCAAGTCCAGAATTGATAGTCCTACGTCCTAGTCCAGAAAAAAATACCTAGTGCATAAAGGCTTCCACAAACAAGCACGACAAGGGTAGCTATGCCTGTCGCGCCCGCGATATCGCGTCAGTTTGCACGAGCCGTTCTAGTCAATACCTACATAATGTCTCATGCATTTCTACACAAGTACCTACACACTACACAACCTAAACCAGGCCACTGGGTCTAAAATAATGAAATTTCGCACAAGAGTTCCATACATATAACGAAAATAAGCACTAAGCAAGAATTTTTGAAAAATTCATCTCATGAAGGGTTTGTTGAAACAAACGTTCAACAAAGAAATCCCTATCGAGCACATGACTTGTTAGATAGTAATTATAAATAGGTAGGTAATTAAATTTTGTTTATATTGAATGGCGTAGTAACCGTCCAAGCGCTTTTGTGTTAAAGGTCCGCGGGTCACACGGATACCTACCTACATTTTGATTGCACCTTTGATACCTACTATTGAAATATCATTCCAAATCAAATTTGTCTTTACGTAGGTACCGAGTGATACGGTTGTAATCTTTATGATAGTGAATCTTATCCTATTGGCTATTACAACATACATATATTTAAGACACATAGGTAGGTATGTCTTTCTGTATGACCGCGCCGTTGGTTGATCTTCAAATATACTCAATAAAAAGACAATGAATGATGACTCAATGAATTATTCAATAAAAAGTAAAAGTAGAGTAGTACTTTTACTTTTTATTGATTTATTTCAAATGATGGTGAACACCGCGTCAAAATGCGTTGCGTAAGTTAACGTAAGGTAGTTTAAGAATGTAATACATTATTGTTAAATCTCGATGTTTTATCAAGTCGTTAAAAGCGTGCGAAGCAGGCTTGCGTTGCTAGTTAATCCTATACTATTAAATGAGCAATATTTGAATTATATTATTTAACACGTTCTAGAAAACGGCTCTAACTATTTCGAAGACGGGGGCGAAAACCCGATCTAGCTAGCTAGGTCTCATTTCTGGGAAAATTCGTTATTTCTATTTTCACCCAAAAAGAGCTCGGTTGACCAGGTACTAGTAAAGTAATAATAATTTAATTATGATTACTATTCCCACTAGTATTAAATCTACCTACTTCATGGAAAAAAATCAGTGAGAAATATTTCTACATAAACCATTCACATTTACTAGCAATGATCATTCTAAAGCCATTTCCATAGAATTATGAATAATAGAACAGCTCTATTGATTTTCACCTTATCACAAATAGATTATCCAAGGTTGTCCTTCAATACATCTGTGGTTTGCCACATACATTTTACCTACACATACTAATTGTGATAAAAACTCATTATCATTACTCAGCAACTTTTATTACTAACATGTAAGTTTTTTTTGAAGATCATGATTTGTTTTGCTCCTATGACACATAATTCTGTACTTTTTCAGATTTGTACTTTGACTGTTATCAACAAATACATCATTAGTTATCATGTTCATTTATTAAATAAAATTCAAACAGGTATTAGTAAAAAAAAGATTAGATTTAGGTTCAGGTTTTCATAAAAAATATGAACTTAGGAATGTTCTACAATATGTATACTTTTAATATAGACTTTTCTTAGATTTTCAGAACCAATTTATCTCAAAGGCATTTTTATCTCTAGGAATTATTTGGAAAAGGCATGTTTTATATGTTATTGGGTGGCAAACAAGGGGAGGCCATCTAATGTTGAAATGTATTATAATTTAAACATAACATGCTAAAACATAAACAAATTATTTAAAATTTAGTATGTTTTACATAAACATGAAGAACTTCAAAATCTTTTATTTTAGCATAAGCCAGGTAAAATATGTGCATATAAATGAATATTTAAAAACACAAAAATTAAAGTTAAGCACAAAGTTTTTTACTTCCAAAATAGCAATTATAATGCACTGATGCAAAATAATTATGTTAATTAAAACATCTTAACGCAATGTCCACGGTTATGCTCCTCTAGCAAAATAAAGTATCTTATAGTTAGATAAGGCAATAAAATAAAACTAACAATGCATATAGTAGTTTGTAACTAGGCCAATGTACAGTATTAGTTAAGTACAGGCTGATTATTTTTAGTAAGTATTGCATGTAAACAGGCCAAATGCACTCTGAAAAATAAAATAATATACAGAACCTTTACCTTCAGGAACTTCCACAAAGGACTGGCATTGTCTCCATTCACATCAATCTTCTCAAACAGGTCAAACTTCACTTTCCTGTCTGCGGCAAAGCAGACAATCTCCTCAGGGTTACCTGGCTCCTGACCAGCAAACTGATTGCAGGGAAACGCGAGAATACGCAGACCTATAAATAAATACTGTTATTGTAGCTAGGCAATAATTTATATGTATGATCATGTTCTGTCTATCTTACTAAGTAGGTACAATACTACTCTCGCCAATCTTTATGGTTGCCCTGCACTCGAGATGTAGGTATTTTGTACATGTACTTACATTAACACTATCAGTGGCGTTATCCGCGTAGAACGCCCGCGGTCGTACACAGGGGTGCGCGGTCCCAGGTATCGCTTACCTACTTCAGAACGGGCAAAAGGTTGGCGAGAATGATTGTTGTTGATTTCTTATCAGAACAACCTACCTTTCTCCTCAGCATATTTTTCGTACATTTCATTCAATTGCTTGTAATTATTAGCGGTAAGACCGCACTGTGAAGCCACATTCACAATAATGCAAACATGACCTTTATACACATCCAGTTTTACATCTTCACCCTTTATGTTCTTCACACTAAATTCGTGGATCGATGTCGCAGATTTGTAATCAGGATTAGCACTCATTTTCCTGGAAATCGTTAGAATAATCAAAATCAGTAAAATTATAAAATCCTTCATGAATCATTCAAAATCAAATTTTGACAGATTAGTGATGTACACAAAACGAATACAGCCGGTCTTGGGATGCATTACATATTGCATAACACCTATTATAACAATGAAATTATTTTTATTTAATTTTTCACTTACACTGCACTTAATTGGGCTCGAGATAAACAAATAACGTTTCCGACTATAGGCGCCACAAGCTTAGAAATCGCTCTAAAACCGATTGTCATGATCGCAATAAAAAGATCCTATTTAAATGTGGCTCACGTTCGAAAACTACATTTATTTTTACTATACGATGCAAACGGGCTATATATTGCACACTTCTCAGTAAAGTATCAGATTGTGTATACCTAATTATAGCATTTTCAACTTTAAAATACCTTCGTATAGGTACTCTTTATATTACTATTTGTTATTCTCTTCAGCAGTACCTACAATATTACTTCTGTTTTGCTGGGGCTACATTGTCGCGTTATCGCGAACTTCACTTCGCGCGCTCTCTCTCGCACACCGCTCGACGTCTGGATGAGCAACAGAGAGCGCGCGAAGTAAAGTTCGCGATAACGCTACAATGTAGCCCCGGCATTATGACATGATATTCCAATTTTTTACAGGTTTCGAACGCAGCTGTGCGTTCAAAACTTCGTTACTTGTTAGACATTTTCCTACATTTCCTTACTGAAGAAGTATACGATTTTAGAAAGATAAATATTTCATCAGTTCTCATTGGTTTGAATTAATTCAGTAAATTTTATACCAGTCAAAATACGGACGATATAAACTGCTTTCTTGAAGAACCTCTACCCCCATTACAATTTTAGGCAAAGTAGAATTCGTGTTCGGATTGTTCCTGCCACAGAGAATACAATACAAAAGTCAAACAAATCAAAGACACAATTTCTTCTTTCACATCAACGGATCAACCATTCACAAATAAAGTGCAGTGTTGTGTGTGGTACAAAATTATTTAATATCCAGCAAATTTAAAATCGAAGAATGATGGCGTTTTTGGTGAAAAATACAAATATAAGCATTTGCCTGAAAGCTGTCAGTAGCCCCAGCTTAATCCAAACCACATCGTATCATGCTAATGTAAGTACTTTCATGCAATGTCAAGGATTATCGATTTCGCCAGTGAACTACGTAAATTCACGAGTAACCTTGACCGATGATAAAATATTAAGTAATATTTTCAGTATTTAGTGTAAGACATGATTATCATTTTAAACTACGAATGCAGGATTTAGTTACCCGAATCTAGTCCAGTGTAAGTCCAATAGGTAAACTCATTATCAATTTACTTTTCATTTGTTTACATTTAAATTAGTCTTGACACTACCAAAACTATTTACATGCTCATGCTCTTTTTAATCTTTAAATTACTTATATTTTTCAATGTACAATTTATTCAAGTTAAATTATACATTTAGAAATTCAATGAAATTCTAACAGTGCTAATAGTGGAACTAACTGGTAAAACCTAATTTAGTCAGTGGGTCGTCTCAGGGGCAGAGGTTGGTCTTCTACATTCAAACTGTTATTTCAGGTCCTTGATCACTACGAGAACCCACGCAACGTTGGTTCCCTAGACAAGAAGGATAAACATGTTGGCACAGGACTTGTTGGTGCCCCGGCTTGCGGTGATGTAATGAAGCTGCAGATTAAGGTTGACGATGATGGCAAGATCATAGATGCAAAGTTCAAGACTTTTGGATGTGGATCTGCAATTGCCTCCAGCTCATTGGCTACAGAGTGGGTGAAGGGAAAGACGGTTGATGAAGCTTTGACACTGAAGAACACAGATATTGCTAAGGAGTTGTCATTGCCGCCAGTCAAGCTGCATTGCTCTAGTAAGTGATACTGTAATGAATATCTGTGATTCTATACCTACCTACTTACTTTTATTATTATTGTGCTTCATTTAGAAATAGTGATGATGGGTGTCAACATTTTGTATGGCTGTGTTCATGTCAATGTCATTGTATGTTTCAATGTTTATGAAGATATACGTTTCGACATTAAAGATAAACATTGATACATTTTGACATTATTATCTTAACCTAACAAGTGGTTTTGGATAAGGTAACATTTGCAGTTTTATTAAATATACCTTAACATTTTAAATGTAATAAAGGTTCCCACTGATAAGGCTCTTAAAATCATCAAGTGGCCTAAATAAGATAAACTTACTAATTAGTACATTACTATAATAAAATTATTTACTGTATTCTATTGCTAAATGTATTAAGTCTGTTTAAATTATTTCTAGTGCTTGCTGAAGATGCCATAAAAGCAGCCTTGTCAGACTACAGGATCAAACAACAATCAGGCGAAAAGCAGTAGAGGATGTCACTGGGAGGCGTTTGGAACAGATCTGTGATTTATTAGGAAACGTAAGGAGGCAGGACTAGTATCTATTACATTATAAGAAGTAATTGTAGGTACTGTGAAGAAAAAGGACCTATATTATTAAATTTACTCCATTTATTCAATTTGCACTTAAAATCTTTAAAATCTTCTTGAAAGAAATAAATGATTCTCTTTCTGAATGAAATGATCTTTGGAATAGTAAGTATTGTTTGATCAAGGAGTTTCTGGAATTTGTATGCAAAAAAATCCACCTTGTTAAAGTAAATGTTGTAGTATATGTCCTGAATAGTTGTAGTAATGTTGTTAAAAATAGTTATTTAATAAATCTGATTATGAATTATTTCTGGTTTATTATTTTTTCCCAACATCTATAATAATAATAATTTCCGAAACGAATTTTTTACAAGAATAAAAATATTAGTTAGTTGGAGGTGGTACTTACGTTACGTGTGTAAGTCATGGCTCTGCTTGGGCTTAGGCCTCCTCCAAATGTTTTCTTTTGTTGCGTGGTCTATCCAGTTTTTACTGATTACCTACCTACTCGGCGGTTTTAAAGTCCGCGTAGGTACTTAGCATAACACATGGGCGAGTAAACTCGCGGAGCCATAAGTACGCGGACTTGCTACGTCTATCACCAGAGGCCCTAGCACAAGACTAAATAAGGTAATCTGTGGCCCTAATGCGAGTTTCTTTTAGTATTTCGACTTTACGCATCGACTGCGTTCGGCGCTCGGATTCGCCCTTCACTGGCCTTCACTGGTGAAGGGCCAAACAGAGTGCCGAACGCGTTCGATGCGTAAAGTCGAGATGGTTAAAATAAACTCGCACTAGGCCCTCCGTTGTATAGTATTTCTGAATAATATGTAGGTATTAATTAGCCGCCGACATGCTTAGGGTGTGCTGACGTTGACATCAGCACAGACTACAGTAGGTATAAAATATAACTTACGTAAACATAGAACTTTATTTTCCTATATGCTTGAGGCGCAGCCTCCTTTTTAAGACGTCCTTTTTAAGTTCTATGTTTACATGTTTTATTTAGTTCAATAAAATCAATCTGCCTAGCCTTTTCCCAAATATGTTGGGGTCGGCTTCCAGTCGTAACCGGATGCAGCTGAATACCAGTATTTTATTTAGTTCAATAAAAGCTTATTATTAAAAAGATGTTTACTTATATTTTAAGTAACTGGAATATAAGCATTAATAACGGGATTGTTTGCGTTTTCGTCGTCGCTGGATCTCGATTATACGCTCATTTGGACGACTGTCAGCTTGTAGTCGCGGTAAAATCGTGCGTTCGCGCAAGCGCATCGATGCTAATGCCCGATTTAGACATGCGCCATTCGGAATCGAGGAAGTGATATTAGAGCTAGACCTTACATGTAAATAATTATGTCTTCGACATTTTTGATGTTTTCTCTTTGATAATATAGCTATTTGTCGTGTCACCTCATCAGGATCCATGTCAAAATCAGCATAGCATACTCATTATTTCACTTTCCGTAAATGAGTAGGTATCTACAGTCACTGGTGCTAATAGCACTGCATGTGCAAAGCGTTGTTAATATAAATTGGGTGAATACAGTGGCGATTCAATTCGTACCTTTCATAAAATTCATAGGTAAGACTCGAGCAATTTTTCGAATTTGGCGGATTCAACTTCCGGTCCAAGTCGCTCAACAGGGATACCGACTTGATTGATAATAAATTTTGTGTAGTTCGATTTAATCATATTGCCCTGCTTCGGGGGGGCGGTCAGAGTGTGCTAAAACGAAATAATTATTAAATAAGCTATGTACCTACTTTCAGGAGTTTTGAATTCTTTATGAGATTATGACACAAAAAAACCAGCCATGTGCGAGTAGGACTCGCACAATAAGGCTTCCGTACCACCGTACATTTAGCATTAAACACCGAAAAAAACGTTTTTTGTACTTAGAGGTAAGGGACCCCTTTAACTTTTAACTTTATTTTATTATGTACTAGCTAATTCCGGCGACATCGCCCGCGTGGATGTCGGTTATTATACACTAAAACCTTACTCGAGAACCACTCTATCCATTGGTGAAACCAACATAAACATAAAAGGATTAAGTAAATAAAAAATGTAAGGATTTTTTGTTACTGCGGCAATAGAAATACGCAATCTGTGAAAATTTCAACTGTCTACCTATTAAGGCTCGTGCAAACAGACGCGAAATCGCGGGCGCGACAGGCAGCGGTACCTTTGTCGACAAAGGTACCGCTGCCTGTCGCGCCCGCGATTTTGGCGTCTGTTTGCACGAGGCTTTACAGTTCATAAGATAAAGCACGCTAACAGACAGACGGACGGACAGCGGAGGGTTAGTAAAAGGGTTCCGTTCGGCACCAAAAAAAAACAAAAAGCATAAAGATGTGAAGGTACAATTTCATACCTTCAAATACTTCCAAATTTCAGACGCTTCTTCCCCATTAACGTCTACTTTAGCAAATAATTCGAATTTAATATTATTTTTCTCGGCATCTGAAGCTATTTCTTCCGGGGAACCAACTTTATCTCCAAACTGATCGCATGGGAAAGCCAATATTCGTATTTCTTAAAAAAATAATACACCGTAGTTAGTACCATGGTACCATGACCACTATACTCCATTTGAAATAAGATTAGACATTAAATAAGCCTTTTTTACAGTCAAATGGGGTATAGATGATATGAAAACTAGACAACATAAGTAAGTAACGTCTTGTCTTGTAGTCCTCAATGCTACAGCGATAAAATAAAATTGATGAGTCTAGGTAGGTACCCACATCATTCTGCAACAAGGGTTTTCAAAAACTTTGCTTAAGTGTACCTACCCTTGACTGACCATTCAACGTTAGGCCTGCTACATATAAATATACAACGTCGATTTATGTAAGTACGAAGGTTCTGTACTTAGGTACATACTTTTATACATAGCTAACTTAGCTAGCGACTACCTTGACCTCGCGCACTAAGCGACCACAAACGACCAGTCGTAATTCTGGCCGCAGAAGCTCCGACCAAGATGCAGACGCTCAAATTAAAGTACCTATCTAGGTAAGTACACAAAGTTTGGCCGCAACTGGTGGTCGTGGCCGAACAGTGCGCGAGGTCAAGGTAGTCGTTAGGGTCCCTTACTGTCTCCAAACTTATCCTTCAATTCGTTAAAATGCCTGTAATGTGTTGCAGTAAAGGGGCATTTTGAGCCGATGTTAACAATAATGCACACAAAACCCTTGTAGGTGTCTAATTTTATAAGTTCACCCTTTAAATTCCGCACAGTGAATTCATAAATGTTATTTGCTCGGGTATAGTCCGGATTGTTTATTTTGTCCATGATGACTTGAAAATCATACGGTTTTCAAGTCATGTTTTATTTACTTGAATTTTATTTAATATTTCTTATTCTTAGAATGTCATGTTTGTATTCTAGATTATTTTTGACACATTATATTTGTTAACAACAGACTGCTTTTTATTAAAGTACTCTGTGGTAGAACTGAATTTTTATTTGTATGCGGTTGAATGACATAAGAGGGGTAGCGGCGGCGCGCGTTACATTATCTCTGTGAAGTTAGCCCCACGATTTCATTATTCTGAACTTTTGCTAATCGTTAGAGAGTAGGTAGGTACTTAATTAGTTTACAATTTTAATTTTTCGTATGAATTTGGCCCATTCCCGCAAAAATGGACGTAGATCACTGAGGGTCAGTACAGACCGCAATGCTGCGCTGCACGCACTGACAATTTTGACAGGTGCCCGTCCCAGTGCTGCCACCTAGTGAACATCATAACAAAAAAAAAACTCAAAGCCAAGAAAAAATAAATTGTGATTAATTTATTCAATCGTTCCCATACGATGCGTGTAACAAGAACCTCTCACAACAGGGAGCCATTTATTAACTTTAAAAACAATTCTTCAAAATTATTATGTTACTATACTTATTACCTATATCACAAAAAATTACAATAATTCTTAAAAACTACGTAGTTTACACACACAGTGGATGTAGACGTTTTTTTAAATTTTACGATTTCCTAAGCTATAACTTAGATTATTCTTTCGACATGCCAAGTTCCATTTCTAAAAACATTTCGCCACCACACAATTCTCACCTTTGAAAACTTCATGAAAATCTATTTTCAAAATTGACTTTCATGAAGTTATGTAAGGATTGTGTTGTGACAGACAAAAAATGGGAATAACTGAGTACTTATCTATATTTTTGATTGCAGATGCATAGTAGAAGTAGAAGTGGTGTGAATGATTAGATAGACTATTTATATAAAGTTAAATACTCGGTTGCTACAGTAGGTACCTACATTATACTGCTAAACCATCTACCTACTATAACCTGATTAAAATATATAAAAATATCTTAAAAGGCGAAGCCGGTTTTCCATTAAATTGATCACCAGTACTTCTCGAGGGACTTGACCAAGTCCAATGGGTCCACATTGGGTCCATGACGCTCAACGGGCACGCCATCTTTGTCAACGATGAATTTTGTGAAGTTCCATTTGACGAAACTGCCCAGAGTGCCGCCTTGCTTGTGCTGTGAAAAAAAAAGCTATGTAATATAATTCATAAATAAATACAGATACAGATAGCGCACAGCCTAAACTGCTAGGTACAAAATAATGAAATTTTGCACGAGTTCCGTATATAACGAAAATGAGCACCAAGGGTCAGTTCACACCGAGACGCGACGCGACGCGCACTTTTTTATGCTCCGATACAATATCAAAATGATTTACTACACAATAAGGTACACGCGCTGCGCAGCACCGCGCATATCAGCGTACTTTGACACGCGTACACGTTCGCACTGAAATTATACCTAGGAAGGTACTCCATAAAATTTTGTTTATGTTGACTGGCGTGTAAGCGTCCAAGCGCTTTTGTGTTAAGGTCCGCGGGTCACACGGATACCTACATTTTGATTGCACCTTCGATACCTATTATTGAAATATCATTCCAAATCATTAGAATCCCATACAGTGTCCAGACATGGACTATCGATATTCTATTTTAAAGTAGGCACAATTTTAATGTATTTTTTTTTAATGATTGCCTGTTTAGGGTTCCGACAGTGGGCTTTTGGGCTTATTACGCTATGTTTAAACCCCCCCCCCCCCTAAATACGCTATGTTTAAACAACAATAACTTTTAAAGTATTCGAGATACAGTTGTGAATTTTATGTTGTATTGTAGCCTCACTCAAAATCTGTTGATTTATACTCCATTTGAAATAAGATTAGACATTTATAACAAATAAACCTTTTTTCAGTCTGTTCAACCGATTTTGACTTCTATTGCGTTGGTGGTATGACAAATGGCAGCTGCAGTGGATTTGATTTTTCAGATTGTATTGTACAGTTGGTATAGAAGCCAAAATTGGTTGAACGGACAGTATAAAGGTTTGTTTAAATGTCTAATCTTATTTCAAATGTAGTATAGTAAAAAATAAAAAAGTTTCAGGGGTGTTTTTGTAGTAATTCTCAATTATTGGTTGAATTGCATATTTTTTGTTATTTTTTTCGACTTTCACATTTTTTTTTTCAAAACTTATGGAATTGTGAACATGTTGCTTTGTAATGCACATGGTAGACAATATTATTGCCTTTCCAATAAGCCTATTTTTATCTCAGTATGACTAAAACTTTGATGGATATGGTTTTTTTGTACTCGCATTGAGAATATGCCAATGTAGACCATTTATTTTGTACAGGCTGATTATTTTTAGTATTGCATATGTAAACATGCCAAATGCACTCTGGGACATAAAATAATAAACAGATACTTTACCTTCAGGAACTTCCACAAAGAACTGGCATTGTCTCCATTCACATCAATCTTCTCAAACAGGTCAAACTTCACTTTCCTGTCTGCGGCAAAGCAGACAATCTCCTCAGGGTTACCTGGCTCCTCACCAGCAAACTGATTGCAGGGAAACGCGAGAATACGTAGACCTAAATATAGATACTGTTATTGTCACTGTTCTGTCTACCTTACTACTCTCGCCAATAAGTATGATTGCCCTGCACTCGAGGCCGTATCTTGCACATGTACATTAACTAATGGCGTAATATGACGTGTGTTCACAGGAGCGCACCCCTGTGAATGTCTTAGATAAGTATCGCTTACCTACTTCAGAACGGGCAAAAGGTTGGCGAGAATTATTGTTGTTGATTTCTTATCAGAACAACTTACCTTTCTCCTCAGCATATTTTTCGTACATTTCATTCAATTGCTTGTAATTATTAGCGGTAAGACCGCACTTTGAAGCCACATTCACAATAATGCAAACATGACCTTTATACACATCCAGTTTTACATCTTCACCCTTTATGTTCTTCACACTGAAATCGTGGATCGATGTCGCAGATTTGTAATCAGGATTAGCACTCATAATTTTCCTGGAAATCGTAAGATTTATCAGTAAAAATAATGGAAACTATGGCTGGTTCGCCTCGCCTTGGTTTTTATTTCAAAATTCTATCAAACTATTCATGAAGTTTGATAGAATTTCAAACAAAATCATTTTTGTCAATTTAGTGATGTACACAAAACGAATACGGCCCGTCTTGGGATGTATTACCTATTGCCACCTATTTTATAATCAAACAATGAATTTAATATTTATATTGCATTTCTCGCTCTAAAACCGATTGTCAATATTGTCATGTTCACATACGAAAGTAGGTACCCAATATAATTATTACTTTCCTCTATGTATGAAAGGCTCCGCTGGGCTCACGTTCGTAAACTTTTTTTTTTTTCTACTGGATTACTGCAATGCAAACTATATTTATTTCTGATGCAATCGGGCTATATAATGCACACTTCTCAGTAAAATATCAGACTTTGTATAATTATAGCATTCTCAACTACTATTATCAATACTTGTCTACTCTATTTATGTTTATTTAGTATGTACATTAAAATGCCATCCTGACATGACATGCAATTCTATTTTTTTTACAGGTTTCGAACGCAGTTGCATGTTGTAGTCTGTGCAGTTGCATAATGTCAATTGTTGTGCGTTCGAAATGTAGATAAAATTTATTTTCCTACATTTCCCTACTGAAAAAATACACAATTTTACAAATAAATGTTGGAAAGTTACAGTTCTGATTAATTTGATTTGTAAATATTACTAGTCAGCTATTAGCTAGAATGTCAAGCTATAGACGATTGATATCTACTGCTTTCTTGAACCTCATTACAATTTTAGGTAAAGTATTTGATTGTTCCTGCCACAGAGAATACAAACGTCAAATCACTCAAATAAATACCTATCTTTCTCAAATCAAAAGTGCATTAGTACCAGTGTTACCAACTTAGTGGATTTTCCACTAAAACTGGTGGTTTCGACCCCCCTTTTAGTGGCGAAATATTGCTTTTAGTGGCTGGTGGTTTTTTCTAGTGGTTAAGTAATTCAGTTTCAATTACTGAAAATGCTATCACTAAACCACTAAGCCACTAAAACGTTACGAAATATATTATTTTTACTACATTTAATTTTCAGGAGTATTTACTGTTAGGACTTTTTCTTTGAGGAGTATCTTTTATGTAAATTACAAAACAACTGAGTGAACAGATGAACTCGGTCTAGTCGTGGTTATTGATTAATTTTTATGTTTCTGATCTTGACTTATTGATAATATTGTATGTTGATTTACTGACTGATTTTAAATAAGTATTTTATTACCCAATATTATACAGCGTGCCGCTACAATGGCGACATTAATTTAACACACGGGTAGGGCTAGTGGCCAGTAAACATAAAAATTATGATAAAATAAAATAGTTCGTAAAAAACAAACTAAATAACAAAAAAATTACCAAAATTGAGATCACTCTGTGTAAAAGATTCATTCATGAAGCTACCTACCAGCTGGCTTACGTTCTATCGGTACTATGCTTTATAGACATACTTTCTAAGACATTGCGCGGCTTTCCTTTATTCGCCTACCATATGATCCGTGACCCCAGCAAATGACCTCTTCGCACAGTTCTTTAAGTACAGGTTTCTCCAGGATGATAATTTAGAAAAATGTAAATAAATCAATAAATAATAACGTTTAATGAAATTCAAATATTTTCATGAAACGAATACGCGATAATGTCGCCATTGTAGCGGCACGTTGTAGAAAATTTTAGTACTGGTTTATCGTAAAAAAAAAAAATGAAAAAAATTGTTTAGTGAAAATTTTTGCGATTTTTAGAATAGGGCCGATTTTTGTTAGTGGTTTTCTGGTGGTTTTATAAGTTGAATCTGGTGGGACTGGTGGAGAACTAGTTTAACTATTGGCAACACTGATTAGTGCGATTAGTGCAGCGTGCAAAGCAAAAGCTATAAATTGTTAAATCCAGCAATTAAAATCGAAGAATGATGGCGTTTTTGGTGACAAATATACGTAGATGCGTTTGCTTGAAAACTGTCAGTAGCCCCGGCTTAATCCAAACCACATCATATCATGCTAATGTAAGTACCTTTCATGCAATGTCAAGGATTATCGATTTCGCCGGTGAACTACGTAATTTCACGAATAACCTTGACCGATTATAAATTAAGTGATATTTTGCTCAGTGGGGTAGTCTTAGGGTTTCAGTATTTTATATATTCAGTATTCAGTGTGATTCAGTGTAAGAAATATTGATTTTCATTTTTAACTATGAGTGGACTTGTTATCCGAATCTAGTCCGGTAGAGTATGCAAACTCGGTTTAATTTGGTTGTAACATTACATTTACTGTCTTGTTAGGTACACTACCCAAACCATTTACATGGATCTCCTCTTTTGATTCATTTAATTTATAGGTACTGATTTCAATTTATATTAAAAAGAAAATATATACTTTAGAAATTCAAAGTAAAGACAAATTAAATGAAATTCCAACTATGCCTACGAGCAAAGTTGGAATTTCATTACAACTGAACTACGGGTAAAACTGACTTTATGTATAGGAATTAATTTACAATAAATCAATCAGTGAAATCAGTGAAGTTGGTCCTTTACATTCAAACTGTTATTTCAGGTCCTTGATCACTATGAGAACCCACGCAACGTTGGTTCCCTCGACAAGAAGGATAAACATGTTGGCACAGGACTTGTTGGTGCCCCGGCTTGCGGTGATGTAATGAAGCTGCAGATTAAGGTTGACGATGATGGCAAGATCATCGATGCAAAGTTCAAGACTTTTGGATGTGGATCTGCAATTGCCTCCAGCTCATTGGCTACAGAGTGGGTGAAGGGAAAGACCGTTGATGAAGCTTTGACACTGAAGAACACAGATATCGCTAAGGAGTTGTCATTGCCGCCAGTCAAGCTGCATTGTTCTAGTAAGTGATAATGTTATGAATATATGATAATCTATAACTACATATTTTTGATAGTAGTTGTTCTTCATTTATAAACAGTGATGATGGGTATCAACATTTCATAGGGCTGTGTTCATGTCATTGTATGTTTTTCAATGTTTTTTTTTTAGATAAGTTTTTGTAAACACATTAATTGCAGTTATATTATATAAATTATACCTAAATATTTTACATGGAATAGGGCAAAAACAAATAAAGGCATATCCATACGATCTTTTTCTCAAAGCCATTCAGGATATTTTTGATCCCAGTAACTTCATTGTGGGTAAAGCTGGAAGCCTGAATTTTCAGAGACATAATAAAACCGGGTATATTCCCAAATTACATTCAATGTGAACTTGTAATTTAAGAACTTGCATGTCAAAGTTCTTTAATTTTGTCACTGACACACACACACTCACCGATCATCAAAGTTCTAAGGTACTTCTAGCAGATACACAAGCTTCAAATTTACAGCAATGTCAGTCCCGTTATCTAGATATAATTATACAAACTGCATGTAACTTACAAAGTTATAAGTAAGTAAGTAACTAAGTATCCAATATAAATGAGTGAATACAAAGTTACTTTTGCAGTTAATACAATTTTTCGTCACTTACACTACCTAAATAGATTGATAGGTAGGTAGATAAATATTGGATATAGCTAAGTAGGTGCAGTAGTAAGTCACAGACAATGTCTCCTTTAATATACCTATACTATGTATACTTATCTTATAAGTCAACGCAGCGTGTCGAAGGCAAGCGATGAGATTGAGATCTTAGCAATCTTAAACCAAAATTGAGTTAGGTCTTTGAATTTCATAATACACAAACAGTTTGTAAAAAAAATTATTCATCACCTGCACTACCTATACATATTTACGTAGATACCTAGTGTACCTGCCTAATGGAACATGGAATATAAGGTAGCTACAATCAGTCTCTTTAAAGATTACTTGTAAAATGGCCAATGGAAGAAATTAAATAAGTTGGCAACATCAGTTGCCAATTAAACTGCATTGAAATTGGATGTAGAAGCAATAATAATTAGGTAGATATAACAATCTTTGGGATGTACCTACCATACCGCAGATAAATACAATGACTTGGCAATTGCAACGGTAATAGAATCTACATACAAGAAAGTGTACCTAATATTAGCACTCTGAGTGCTTTATTTGGCCCGCTAGCGCTATGTTCAATTATGACTATTTGAAATACCTAGTAAGTAGATTATTTTATGTGATTATGTTGCCGTGTGCTGGTCAAGTCATTTTGTTTATTGATTTAACATTAGATCTCGCAACTTTTTGCGGTATTAAACTGCATTGCGAGACTTGCATGTCATATTTTGATGGTGATAAAAGTTACTAAGGGCTGATCTAACCAAAGCCAGATATCTTTTATTCGGGGAATAAAATTGACGTCTGGACAGTTTTTGTATAGAAAATCTGTCAAAATTTTTATATCTACTCGCTAGATAGACTTATACTAGGGATAAAAGTTTGGTCGAATTCGCCCTAAGTAGTATACAGTACTATATAATTATTGATTGTATTTTATTGCTAAATATATTAAGTCTGTTTAAATTATTTCTAGTGCTTGCTGAAGATGCCATAAAAGCAGCCTTGTCAGACTACAGGATCAAACAACAATCAGGCGAAAAGCAGTAGAGGATGTCACTGGGAGGCGTTTGGAACAGATCTGTGATTTATTAGGAAACGTAAGGAGGCAGGACTAGTATCTATTACATTATAAGAAGTAATTGTAGGTACTGTGAAGAAAAAGGACCTATATTATTACATTCATTCCATTGATTCAATTTGCATTAGAAATCTTTGGAATTAGTTACTGTTGTTTTTTCAATGAGTTTCTGGACTTTGTATGCACAAAATATTACACCTTGATATTAAATTAAATGTTGTAGTCAATGTCCTGAATAGTTGTAGTAATGTTGTCAAAAATAGTTCTTAAATATATCTGATTATGAAATATTTCTGGTTTGTTATTTTTATCCCAACATCTATCAGGTACAATCAACGCCAAAAAGATGTATACACGGACAAGGAACCATTTTATTACCTACGACTATTTATAGTTTCATAACGTTGTATCCACTGTCCAGCGGGGCAATTACCTTATTTTTAAGAACGTTCACATTCGCATCTCATTCGCTCTCAAAAAAGAAACCATCAATTTACCAACATTTTTGAAAGTTTGGCAGATTGCGACTTGAATGTGAACGTAATTGGCCCTCGGGTACAAAACATAGAATACATTTTATTTTAAAAAAACGAAAAGGTAATACCTACATGTTTTTGGGGCCGACTGTACATAAAATAACACTCCAACGGTAAAATACGGAAATAGCGCTAGTTTGAACGCGTTCCAAGTGGGAGTTTCTCATCTCGACGAACCCCCTTTCTAGAATGATTTTTCAAAAATGTTGTCATAGTACTCAGCTGGCTGTATGTCTGTCCGTCTGTCACAGCCAATTTGCTCCGAATCTACTGGACCAATTTAGTTGAAATTTGGTACACATTTATGAATTTCTGTGAAGTGGAACACGGAAGTGTAACGTAAATAAATGAATTTTGAATACATTACATTTTGGGGGCAAATAGGAAAATTTAAAAAAATGTTTTGGAATCTGTACCGTGTGACATATCAAATGAAAGGGCTTGTTGTGAGGATGTCATTTTTTTTTTTGTTATCTCTTTTGCCTTGTAATATCAACATCAATAATTTTTAAGACTTCAAGGACAGAAAAATAAAACAATATTATACCTTGGAGACATGTATTCTAGCAAACGTATTAAAATTAGTGATGTACTAATCAAGTACAACAATAGAGTAGTATAAACAGTCGTATACAATTAGATCCTACGTGTTACGGTTACGTCACGATGCCTAATTTCTGTAATGCCAGTTGCGCGGCGTCGGCTTTCGCTTGCTTTTTGTTAGCGCTGGCTACTGCTGGCTGGTATTCTGTTCCTGCTACTTTTACCTGTAGAATAACATTTTTAATTAATCGTAACATATCATCCCGCATGTTGTCTGCGAAGGAATAGGCATAATCATTTATGAACACTGGGTTTAGCACGAACGTTACGTAAATTAGAACGATTGTAAAATCATAAATAGTCGTTCCGTACATAATATTTATGTACTCAGTTTTAAGACTTTATTCATAACTATTAATAATTGTGCTTATCGCAAAAATGTTAGCCAAAATGCTATACGATAGTTTATATTATTTTCGATTCAAAAATCGTTTAAATGTACGTAACGTTTACGTCGCGTGTTCGTGTTCGGCCTCTGATGTAAAATGATTCACAGTCGCTTGCTTGATTACTGAGTCATTATAAGAACTTTGCACTCATGGCTTGAATAACTGAGTTGTGATGACAATGCTGATATTATCACTACGACGTAGCAGCACTGAATATATCAAGTTTTATAAATATTATTATTTTATTTCACCAAAAACAATACAACGGATTTAACATACTTATAGGCTAGTAGTATTATAACATGGGAGCATCTAGCCGAACTAGGACGAGTCCTGTACCTCGGTATACAGCGCCAGATCCCTCAAAATAGACAATAATACTATATTAGCCCAAAATACATGCAAAAAGATATATAGATATGGAGTGATAATAGCACTAACGAATATAAGGGAAAAATACCAATACCTAAGTATCAATTCTTTGGCTGTCATCCAATGATTGACGATAGTTTCCTGTCGAGCATACTTCGAGTGCTGTATATAAATAATCTTCTTCATCTGCTTTTCCCGAACTATGTGTACTACTAGTCTTCAAACCTACCGTTGAAGGCACACAAGTTCCCATGATCCCCGGATCCAAAACAAATCTGCCTAGCCTTTTCCCAACTATGTTGGGTCGGCTTCCAGTCTATCTGGATGCAGCTGAATACCAGTATTTTACATAGAGCGACTGCTTATTAGAAGGCCAATTCCCATGATTATAAACGTTCAAAATCTAGTTTTATCTCTTCTTAATCAATGTCAAAAATGTATGTAAATTAGAGTTATAAATGACAGATTGAGATTATAATGCCAACGTTAAAAAAACAGGAATTGCTCCTCTGACCTTCACAAGCCAGTTACTGGGTGGGTTACATACCTTTTGGTAAACTTATAAAATAGAAAAAATCAATAAAAAATATCAACGTACGCAGACCTTGAACAGGAAGTTCTTTTTGTGATCGGGGCCGCATTCGAAACATAGGTTATATTCAGGCGGGCCTAGTTTCTGTTTGGAACAATATTCTCCTAGTAATGATACAGGGTGTTTGCCGCCAGCGACGAGTGGTGCGGGGCCTCTGATGCGGCCGGGCCGCTGAGGCTTCATCTGTAATAAAAAGTTCATTTTTAAAGGATTTTTGAAATAAGAAATAGGTAAGGTAGGTATAAAAGAAATAAGTAAGGTCCAACCAAATAATAAATATTGTAAAAAAGTGGATGATCTTTGACTTTTTTTAATGATCATCATCATTAAAAAAAGTAAGATTCCAAAGGGTTATAAAAAACAAATTCTAACAAATAATAATAAAAAAAAAAAAAAAAATTATGTTACTTACACCTCTACTGCGTCTACAGCTACTGACCTCTTCCTTGGCCTGTAAACCTCTGGTGTCCAGCTTGACTTCCAGGAGTAATGGCTGGAGCGTCCCAGTGCCTTCCTTACCCAACCCTTGGCCGGGCGTCCAGCCCATTTTCTGGAGCAAGTGCATGCCCATGCCCCCTTCGACGGGCGCGGCTCGCACAAGTTGATCCTACACATTTAAGAACGAATTAGAGATTGTATTGACATTGGTGAGCTGGTGAGTATATAAATTTTGGATCCGTAATGAAAGATTTTTTATTTTGTAGGGAATGTAATCTATTTTTGGTAATTCTAGGATAAGTGAATTCCCGTTTGGAAGAAAATTTTCGATGAGAAGTCTCGGAATTCTTAGATAAAAAAAAATAGGCTGAAAATAATCAGTAGTTCAAACGTTCAAAGTTTTAAAACTTGCTCGATCAAATAAATCCATGTGCTGAAATTCCAAGTAATATTTTATATAATTTTGCGATTCTGCACTCAGTATGCACATCAAATAAATTTCATTTTTGTTTGAGTAACATTGCACCCCCTTCCCGCATTATACTTACCTCTTTGAATACATTGTAAGGTTAGCACCTATCATCGTAGACATCGAAGTGCACGCATCTCCTTATCACTTAAAAGCTGCAACAAATATTCATGAATTCCCCATTTCAGCCATACTTTTCTTTGAGCCATCCAACGCTGAGCATAATCTAGGGTTGGCAACCCCATGCATTCACAAAAATGTAAAATAACACAAAAGTGTTGGAACATTTGTAAATGCATTGGCAAACAATTATTTCGTGTGGCTGTTTTTTTAAGTTCGTATGTTGTGCAAAACTTCGCACATAGCTTTGCACAAATGTTTAGATTCAAGCTGTTTTAAAAAATTCGAAGATAGCTCAAAGAATCGATGGGCTTTAGTATTTGGAGACTGACTAAAATATATTTTGCTTTTTATCCATTGCGTCTAATTTACGTTCACAAAAAAATTCGCGGCCCAAAAATTATTTTTATGTTTACAGTCAACGACAAAAAAATAAAATGTGTGGATGAATTTGATCTAATATTTTTTTTAAATATTTAAATAAAATACACCAAAACTAAAAATAATGAAATGTCTGCATTTTTAGAACAATACTCTACGCCAGGGGTTCCCAAAGAGTACGCCGTAGAGAGTAAAGCAGTGAGGCGCTAGTCTTTACCTTTCTCCGGAAATAAACGTAGGTATTTGCGGGTACATAATAAATAATTCAAATCGCGCGCGCTGCATACATCGTTCACTCGCCGATACGCTACATTTAATTAACTCAGCTTCATATCGTGGATGTTTTAAATTTCACCCACCATCCTGTATCCTATAATTGTCATTGTACCCTGTTTCGATTAGGCACCGAGACAAAATACTAAATCTGCAAGTGCGCCGCGAACTGTAAATGTTTGGGAACCCCTGCTCTGCACATTTTCTCTACGCGCTTTAATGCTGTAACCAGAATTAAATGGTTAATAAATAGTAAATTTATGTTTTCCATTGTGAAAAATAATAATAATTTAACAAAAGGATCACTCGAAAATAAATAAGTCAGTCATAACCAAGGGGAAAACTGAATATCTGTACGCAATCTTTGGTAATGATGATTGACATGCCAAATGGGACTGGCATGAGAATTACCACCACATTAGAAGAATAGTGCGGTGTAACGAGCGAACTACAAAGTTCCCTCGTTACACGAACAAGGAATGTAACGAGCGTGATGGTTGCAGCAACAAATAATTAGAATAATACATAGTGAGGTTACACATTAAATATAATAATTCAAAGTGTTAATAACAATAAAATACTTGCAATTTGAAACGTGATAATAAATGTGATGCAATATTTTAGTTAAAGTAGATTCAATTTGCATTCAAAGTTGTGTGTGACATTTAAAATACTAACTGCTTTTTTACAACATAGGTAGTAAAGTACGCATAACATATATAATAATTACTCGCAGGATACTAAAGGAAATATAAGGCAATAATATAAAAGACATAAATTCGATGATTCATAATAATTTTCTACAGATTCGAAAACCCTTCAGAATTTTAAACTTCATTTCAATTGTGCTAAAAGTGTTTTCCAGTATTTATTATCATCAGACGTCGCGTATGTAGCAGTAGATTTAACAGTCTGTGCGTATAAAAGACCAGAAAAATAAGCGTTTTCAAAGCTTTCGTTCATATAAATAATACATACACGTAAAAACTGTGCTACAATATTGCTTCTTTTATAAAAAGTGATATAAAGAAATAACAGTAAAAAATAAGTTGTTGCAACCATCACAGTAATATTGAAAAGGTCAGAAAGTATAATACAACATGTATTATAAGTTCTGACCGCACGGTAGAACGCGCTGGGACCGTCGATCCCGACCGGCGAAGCAATCAGCTGAAAGAAAAGTTATTGCCACACTATTAAAGTATTGAACGAAACCGTCAGCTCACTGACTGTCAGTATTGGTAGGCTGTATGGAGTTCAATTTTGTTATAGTCATTTAAATAATCTAACCGCTAAAATAGTTTTTTTTGCCAAGGATCAGGTAACAAATGGAACAGTCGAGTGTTTTCTTCTGGAGTTGCGAAAACGATAACAGACAACGCATAATACGAGTAGTCCTTCTAAAAATAATAATAATAAGATACAGAACACAAATTATCGCTTTTATGTTTTTCATAGGCTTCAACAATGCCTTCTTTTGAAAAACTTAAATGTTGTCTTACCAGGCAAATAGGCAAACCATGTGCTAAAAATCTGCTATTGAAAATAATAGCTAGTAACCTATCGTCGTACTTACCCAGCCTTATAATATCGATTATTGAAAATGAGAAGTAACAATCAGACTGCTTTCTAGAAATATTTTGCTGATTTTATTTCAGTGCTTTGCAAATACTAATTTCATATTATTTTCATTTGAATAGACTTATTTTTAAATTAATCTAATAAGATAAGATTCCATAAAAAACTAAGTCTCAAAAAAATACATCATAAACACAAGATTAAACACAATACATAGTACACAATAGGACAGCTGAGCACTATTACTAGGTTTCGTTTGATACTTTAACGCATATTTTATGGTTCGCCCCTACAAGCGTATTGTTCTGTCATAATCACACGCCATAAACTATCGATAAATAATTAGATATAAATGCGAAAGAAATAAATTTTGATTTATACACACGTTATTCCTATATACAGAATTATTTTAGAGTAGATTTGAAGAACTCAAGAAGTTGCGTTCTTTGCACCTTATACAGAATGTACAATTTGTGACTGAGCAGTAAGGTAATCCAAACGTCTGTAGCTACAGGATGATGTTCGTAACTTTTGTAGGTTAAGGATAATGTTCATTACTTTTGTAGCTACAGGATAATGTTCGTAACTTTTGTAGCTAAAGGATAATGTTCCGAACTTTTGTAGCTAAAAGATAATGTTCGTAACTTTTGTAGCTAAAGGATAATTCATAACTTTTGTAGCTACAGGATAATGTTCATAACATCTAATGGCGCTTTAAAAAAATGCTTGTTTTTAGAACATATCGTAATTCTATAGATAGATAGAATACCTATCTATAGAATTACCATGTACACGATATTTATCATGAACACGATAAAAAGATAAGCATAGACCTAACAACATTTTTATGTAGCTGAAAAGATAAGAACTGCACTGTGCCAAAAATGCACCCATTCAAAGGCTTCCATCTGAAGACAACCAACTTTCTGTAAAATGCAAGAAACGACAACAGACGGTGTCTTCGTAGAGTTCCAGATATCTCCGGAAACTCAAAGTAACGCGTTTTCAATGAACTGATATTATACAAGTATTGCACCGAATCATATAATTTACGCAATTAGTATTTGTTCTATTCAAATATCAATTAATTTGTGAAAATGAAAGAACAATTTCACTGTCATATAAAAAGGCCGCAATAAGATATCCATATATTTTGTAGTTTAAAATATGTACCTTTTTGGCCCATGCTTGTGTCCCGCTAGCTAGTTCCCTTGGTGTTAATATTTGTGCACCCGTTGAGCCGGTGAACTGACCCAGAGATGATTCACTCACAGACCCCGCGGACCAACCAAACTGTGAAAACATTACCTACATTAGGGAAATAAGGTTATTAAATAAAATTTGTAAAATAATATAAAGCTAAATAAAAAAATGCAATATTATGTTTCGTGATGGCCCAGTGGTAAGGTCCCGCCTCTCATACACGAGGTTATGGGTTCAAATCCGGGCAAGTACTAATGTGACTTTTTCACTTTGTTTCGTGGCTAAATAATAACAGCCGCACGATTAAGCTACGATTGACACCATAGATATCCGGAGATATGCCTTCTATCTATATTTGTTCAAGTTCAAGTGTCGCCACTTTTTCCCCATACCCGAAACTCACACAAAAGCAAAAATAAATAGATACGCACGCACACAACTAAATATGCTTCACACATTGTTGCTATTTATGTGCACACATGCTCAAAAGGCGGGCACGATAGATATCGATACAGCGACTGTACGCACACAAGCAACCCTAGCCTCAACTAGGGATGAGGGTTTGATATAAATATTTGATCGATAAAAACCGAATATCTATGATGAAAACCGACTGCAAAAAAGAGAAGTATTTTTGGGCGTATTATGACGTAATTAAATAAAATCTAATTTATGGTTCAAAAGTCATTTAAAACAGAAATAAAATGCATAAAAATACCACCTCTACAAAAAAAAACGGCTGAAATAATTAGATCGAAGTGCAAAATATGTACTATGTTTTTTCAAAATTTTTATCCGTGTTATTTACCAATAAAACAAGTGTAACGCTTCTATAAATTTTCCCCTCATAAAATTTCCATACTTATATGAAAATCGATTCTTAAGGAGTAAACAAACTCCAATAATATTATTTTATACTAGCTGTGCCCCGCAGTTTCACCCGTGTAGGTCGATCACGGTCCCGTGGGAATATAGGGATAAAACGTATCCTATGTCAGGTCCTCTCTAGAGTAGGGAAAGTCGCGGCGGCGGCGGGGCGGCGGCGTCGCCCGGCGCGCGTCGAACGGTTCGCGTATTGTATTTTTATACTCGTGATAACTTCAAAATTAAATGACCGATTCGAATGAATTAAAAAGTATTTTACTGATACATAAATACCCTTGAGATGTTAAAACTATTTATTTAAATAAGAGTTAATATTATGTTGATAAAACTGCTTCGGAAATAAAGCTTTAATTTCGAACTTAGCAAAAAAAAGGTTATAGTGAGTCAATCTTAAAAGATAGACGTGCTGTCGCGGACTTTTTTTGAGAACTTTTAAAGAGTAACAATTCCATCATACATAATACTTGCGTAACTTAAACTGTTGTTTACGTAGCGCACGCAACGGAAGCTCTAAAGAAGGTTTTTTCCCGTTTTTGCAACTTTTTCATGTATGCTCCGCTCCTATTGGTCGTAGGGTAGCGTGATGTTATATAGTCCATTTAACGAGGAAGGTAATAACCTTCCTCGTTAAATGGACTATCCAACAACAAAAAGAATTTTTCAATGCCAACCAGTAGTTCCTGAGATTAGCGCGTTCAAACAAACAAACAAACTCTTCAGCTTTATAATAATATATAAAATTAATTAATTTAGATTAATTAGCAAATGTTAGTACTTATATTATATAAATCCGTAAGAACAAATAACAATTATCGATATCCATATCTCAGCGCTGCACACCACTAATGCATCGTTTTGAAATGTCACAATTAAATATTTATTAAATATTATAATTAATGCTTTGATTTTTACTTATCGGTGGTAGGACTCGCCACTTGTCTTAAGGTTTGTTGTAATTGTCCTATTTTTGCAAATAAGCACGGAACAATTCAGCATTTTGTAAAAATACGAAATGACAGTGACACGTTTCGATGGAAACATAGAATACACGGTGCGCACAGTCGTCAGGCGCATATACACCCAGGTTGGCCAAGGTCAGGCGACATGTACCACGCCTCCAAGCCATATCCCTCGATATCCGTGATTGACACGGTCAGTCCGTGGATGGGTGTCCATCCATTACATATCGAGACCCGTCCGTGAATCGGAAAGCGTTAAGCTATTTCTCACGGCTGTTATTTGTAGATCTTTGCCAGTCAGAAGCCTGAAAGTCTGACAACCAGTTGTACCAAGGAGTATTGTATTACCCAGTAACTGGGTTGTGGAGGTCAGATAGGCAGTCGCTCCATGTAAAATAATAGTATTCAGCTGCATCCGGTAAGACTGGAAGCTGCTCCCAACATAGTTGGGAAAAAGGCTGGGCAGATGTTGATGTGCTTTCTGAGTTAACTGACATTGGTGAGGAATCAGACCTGGTCTTATAGCGTTAATATAAGTCTGAAATTGCCAACCAGTCTAGAGCAAGGATGGTGATCAATGCTTATGCCTTCTGAATGAATGAATGAAAAGAGGTCTTTCCCCTGCCGTGGGACAATAAGGCTGCTTGTCCACTAGAGCAGAGACGAGAGGAGCGGAACTGTGAGAATATTAATCAATATAATCTAAACTATAGAGTAGAGTTTAGATTCTATTGGTTAATATTGCCACATCTCTGTTCTTCTCCATTCCAGTGGGCATGCAGCCTAATAGGCTGGTATTGTAGTATTAATAATCCTTACTAATATTATAAATGCGAAAGTAACTCTGTCTGTCTGTCGCGCTTTCACGCCAAAACTACTGAACCGATTTGAATTAAATTTGGTACACAGATAGTCTAGAGCCTGAGACAAGGAGAAGGCTACTTTTTATCGTCATACCACGCGGGCGAAGCCGCAGGCGGATCCTAGTAATACATATTTGAACCCCATTGTTACACATATTGCTCAATATCTGCAAGAATAATAGAAAAAAAAAATACTTACACAATGAAAAAATATCACACAGATCTAAAAAGGAAATTTTGGAAAAGGCCTGCGTTATGGGAGATTTCTCCGTGATAGAAATTTCTCTTTAGGAGTAAATACTCCTACGTCACTCGAAACTCGTGAAAAAGGTAACTTACTCCATGCGTGGTATAAAGTTCACTCTCCTCTTGCTCCTTGCGAATTAAAGACAGCTTTGCAGAGACGAGTGTCGCTACATCTTGCTGTAAGAGAATAATGTTATCGTAATATTAATCTGAGTAACACTAGCAACATTAAGTTATTAATCAAAGACATGACAATGAACCATCCGTTTACAAATGCTGTCATTGATTGTGAAACCTAATTATTAAGAGAATGGAACCATTATGTTCCTGCCCTGTATTTATGCTGCAAGTGCGCGGCAGGCTCGAGTTGTCGGGTCAATTCAGCGCGCGTAGCGCAGGCGCAGTCGCAGCGCAAGATTTGGGGGGGGGGGGGGGGGTCACCATTGGTGCAGAGGAATATTTTTAGGGAAATGGTGAAGTACCTATTGATAAGTACTCTAAAAACTTTTTTTGTATATGCCTATTGGGGTCACTGTGGCTCAAGTACCTACAGTTTTTAGTTAGTAAAACACGTAAAGTAGGGTCATGATCCCCAGGACCCCCCCCTCGGACCGCGCCTGGCGTAACTTAGTTAAAAGATATGAGTTACGCGATAGAAAGAGAGGCAACTTCTAGGTGAATATAACTGTAGGTAATTAGCGCTGTGCGACCTTGCACTTTATTGTGTCGCAGCAAGAGTCGCTATTTATTTAAATGATTTTGCGGAGTGAAGCTTCTGTACTTGTACTATTATGTATTCTGTGCCCCTACCCCAATTTGGGGTAGATATAATATGTTTCAGTCAAGTTTGGCATGCCCTGTATTTATTTTTAGTTGCGCGATAGTAGAATGAATTGTAAATTATAGTACTGACAATTTGCACCATCTTCTGGGCATCAACCCCTGGGGGGTAAGCTTGCGGGCCCGGCGCAGGCAACGCGGGTGTCACGGGCACGGAGTTTAGCTCTGAAAAGATATAACATCACGCATTTTTTTCATAAAGAGGTTAGGCAGAGATATGACTGACGCACCTTCAACGCGACGTATTTGCCATATTTTTTATTTGAAAGGGTATACTTTCCAGGTGGTGGGATCCTGGAGAAATCGAGGGAACTCTTCAAATATTATAATTCTGGTATTTTAATAATGCATGTAACGGAGACACTTACGGCTTCCCGTTGTAAAACTTTTCATATAGGCAGGTGGACTTGAAGATCTTTCCGATATTCTAAAACAGAAAGACATCATTTAGTTTAGTCATTATTGTTTATCTATACATATAATAAATCTGTAGACGAGGCGTTTCTGTACAATGAAAAAAAAAAAAAAAACGTAGGTGGAGTGTCCAAGAATAACCAACAGATGCCATTTCTACCATTTTTGGAATTTTTGTCTGTTTGTCTGTTCGTTTGTTTGATTGTTCCAGTATCACGTAAAAAGTACGAAATCAATATGGTTAACTTATACACTCAAATATTGTGTGTAACTCGATGTTTCATTTAGTCTTTGTTTCATCGCAATCGCTTCAAAATATCAAAAGATATAAGAGTTTAAAGTATTCAAGAAGAAATTTTCATTATGTACGTAATGTAGAAACACGTAACGACATCTATTGTCGTAAAATGACACTAGCGTAAAATCAGGTAGGTTTGTGAGAACGTGTGTAACACACGATCATAATCATCATAATTATGTTCACATACTTCGCGCGGAAACATAACGCGATACATTGTGAATTCACCCAATCTAAAGTTTGGTTAATTCAAGTTTTCCAAATCTATTGTTTGGTAGTAGTGCCATAGGTGGCGCTTTTAAATCATGATACAAATATTAATCATGAAAAAATGGTGACAAATTTTAATTTCTTAAAAATTGTAGATTCTTACATCGAGCAAAAAGTGAGTAATTAAGGCACGAATGCGCTTACTAAATAAACACGAGTAATCTACTTTTCTTTCAACTACCAATGTACCTGCTGCGATAAAATATACCTGCTCAAGGTTAACTCAACTCAACCCAAATCAAGTTAGGTCAAGTTCAGGTCAAGTCAGGTCAAGTCAGGTCAATTCAAGTCAAGTCAAGTCAAGTCAAGTCAAGTCAAGTCAAGTCAGTCATGGAACCCTACGTCTTTTCTACATAGCTTACAGAGTGTTCGAACGTTTTCCCATATATTTTGACAGTATCACTTCGTGCTCGATAGATGGCGTTGTTCATTTAACGTCATTTTCTGAATCGCGGTGTTAAGAGTCTCCATAGAAGAATGACTTTTGCCGAATTCATAATTATCGAACATTTGGCTCATTTTGAATTGAACACATAATCCATACTAATCGATGCTTAAAAGTATAAATTCGATAGTAACTCTTAGATTTTAAATAAATATTTAAAAAATATTTTTTTTTTAAATTTGGAGAGATAGATGGCATCCCGGCGAAGAACATAGGCAATTATTTTCACAAAAACAAATTTAAGGGGGGGGGGGGATATAGGGGATGAAAAGTTTTTATGGGAAACCTATCATTTTTAGAGTTCCGTAGTCAACAAGGAAGCTTTATAGTTTCGCCATGTCCGTCTGTCTGTCTGTCTGTCCGCGACTTAGCTGAAAAACTTTTATTCGACCAACTTACATGTGCAGTTGCAAAAACCCAAACATTCTGTATGCGAGAACAAGTTTTTTAACACTTTGAGGGACAGTAAACGCCCATAGACGTAATAACAATAAAACTTTGCGAAAGTTTGTTTGATAAAATAATTCATCCCAACTACGGAACCCTTCATTGTGCATGGTTCGACACGCACTTGGCCGGTTTTTTTTTAAGTTAGGGCTGTGGAAATGTATGCTTTTTGTAACTAACAAAGAGTTACGTTTTTCTAAAATCATCCCTCATGAGGGTAAAAACCCTTCTTTACCCTCTTGATTTTAAAATTCACATGTAAGTACTTATTATTGACATTTTTGCGGGACTCTCTTCAAGAGCGTTAAGGGATTGAGAATATAGTCATAGTCCGTATCTTGAGAATCTGTCCACTCAATCAAAAGTTATTACTACTTGGCTCTTGGCTTGGAACGAAGAGTTTGAGTTTACCAGTGAGTATTTACTCGATAGATGGCGTTGGGCAAATGATGCGATTTTCTTAAGGGGGATGCGCCGGTAGCCCGCGAAATTCAAATCTTAAGTTTTTTGCAATTTGCAAGTCAGTGTCAGATAGGTTGTATGTTAAAATGAAATTATTTATTCTGTAAATAGGTTATTGGAATCACTTTTACACGTCGTAATAATATCAAAAAATTGTAAAATTAAGCTAGATGAGGTCGGCGTTTCCTATCTGACTACTCTGAGAAGAAAGGCCGAAACCAACTCACAGTCTCTTTTAAAGTCCGGACATACCTAGGTCAGATATTGGCATATTGGTCAGGCCCTATGAGGGCCATGTAGATTAGAGTCTGAAATGGTCTTTTGAGGAATGAACCACACAGATTTGAGTGAACCTGTCCTGTCACTGCAAGCATTTGTCAGTAATAGTGGAGCTCAGCTCATAACTTAATGAGCTCAACGACTCGACGAACAATACCAAAGAAAGGACATTTGTGTAGGCCGCATCAAGTTCTCAAATTGCCAGACCATTGTTAAAACTAACTGAGAACGAAAAAATATAAGAATAAAAACAAAATAAACATCCACATAGTCCCCACATTCACAATAATACAAAACTTTACAAAGCAATCATGTCATTTTGTCAATATCCTACATATAATATTCAATAATGTGAATTTGTATATAAAACTGGTAGGTATATTTTGATGATTTTCACTTATTCAAAATGTCACAATGCCAAAATGACAAAATGTTAGCAGAGCGAGCAGCTCAATCCCATGCTTTTTGTCTTCTAAATAATCTGAAATTGTATAGTAGGTACCCTTTTTTACAAAGTTTGGTTTTAATACAGCTTTTAAATCGTTTAATGGGTAAGTTTCGAATGTCAATATGATTAAAATATGATTCGCGATCGTAGCAAAAAGTAGCTTTACAGAATAATAACCATTAGATACAGGAATACAACTCCTGCCATATTAGTTAGATTAGATAAATAAATATTTGAAACAACTGCGACTCATTATTTAGGTCAACATAAAACTTGATACTGACCTGTAAAAAGCAAAATCATAAGAAAATTTGAATATCGCAGGCTCCCCCAAAGCTTTCGCCTTAGTTTCCATCGTCCATACAATATGCCATAGTTTTTTCATTAATCTTTCCGACAGTTTCATACTGCTGTCCATACTATCCACATTATCACCACAATATAGATATGGACTACCACTAATATATAAAGTTACTGGCTGTCTCATGTCTGTTACTTTTACGCCGTAACGCCTAGGTCGCCTAGACAGACCACGTGGGTTATGGGACATAGGATACTTTTATCCCGGTAGCACATTCCCGTGGGATAATTTCCGACATCCACGCGGGCGAAGCCGCGGGCAAAAGCTAGTATTACATAAACTTATTGAATGCCTTAATTTCATAGTGATAAAGTATGTACTTACTTGGCAATTTCAGTGCATGTGTTAGTTGTAGAAGCAGCAGCGGCACTTGACTTTGTTTTAGTGCTGCTTGAGTTCAGTTTTGCTACTTGCTGCAATAAAAGTTATAAAATTAGAAAAAAAATTAGTAGATAGTATCATAAGGGAGCAAAATAATATTTTTACGGCGAGGGCGCTTTTTTGAATCTAGAGCGAAGTGAGTAGCGAGGGATTCTTTAGTAGAATCCTGAACGTAGCGAGGGATTCAAAGTACGTCGCCCGAGCCAATAATATATTTTGCGCCCGAGAGATACACTCTACTTTTCATCACCCACTATGAGAAAATAAAAGGCGCCTCATATTTTATTGTAATATTATTATTTAATAAGACATAGAGTAACAACTAAATTTAAATTATATAGTATCTAATAATAAAACAACTAAAAACTTATAATTATATTTGAGACATTTTCTCAATTATGAAAACTGAACACTAAGATGTTACAAATTCAAAAAGTGCGCTGCAAAGATAATTGCGGCGCTCTTATAAAGAGGATTAAAAACTCATTACAGCCCGCTAAAAGTTTCTTAGAGAAAACACCACCTTTGGGTGCACTTAAGGGGCCGGCGGAGCATCGATCTCAACTATGAATCGAGTGCTACTAATGTTGTGCTAGTGTACCTGTCGGAGCGATACACACAGCCACCGTGAACTGTACGACCACGCACACATTTTCATAGACATGACATTTGCTTGACGCGATAGCACTACTAGCTATTGAACATTTATGATAAATTTGGATGTGTTCCTTAATATCAAAATGATGAACGAAAAGTTAATGATTTTCCATTTTTTTTTCGATAATTTGTAACTTGATAATATAGGCTATGTTTCTGCTGAAACAATATCACAAGTATTGTTGTTTGTAATATAGAAAAAAACAATATGAAAACATGTCATTTACGCTGTAAAAATGTGCGAAATTCAATTGGCTACAACTTCATTTTAGTTAGGTTTTTTGGAAAAAAAAAAGATGTAGGAACCTAGATAAATACTGTCTCAATCCGAATAACAATACATTATGGTGGAAATATGCTCAAATTTCAAATGATTTTGGTATTACGTTTTTATGGAGAATTCATCTGTCGCCGGGGTCTTAAAGGCGAAAACCAAGTCGTTCTTTTCGAATAGATGGGATGAAAACAGTTTTGTCTAATTATTTGACGAATTTTAAAACGGCTGAACTGATTTGGATTAAATTTGGCATATGGATAAAGGACATAGGCTACTTTTCATCCGCTACTTTTCGATCGCAGACGAAGTCGCGGAAGCATATCCATCTATATTTATCTAAGATATACTTAGCACGGACATATCGAAATTTTGACATTTCGTCATTGTAGAAGCAGGGGCAGGTTCCTAGTTACGACTAAAAAGATAATGAACAAAACATGTATATTACCATATCTTTCTTAGGTGGCGAGACGGGCACCCATTCCGACGCCTTCTCTCTGTGTTGCGAGCCCGAGGACACGGGGAACTGTAGTCTTAACTCTTCCTTATTAGCTACAGGCAGGGGATTCGTCTTTATTGGCAGTGGGGCTCCTCCCTGGAATAATAAAGTAATTTAAAGGTTTTGTTAATGTGCTAACGTAAATTAAAAAGAGCTTGAATATGATAATGGATTACTAATTTGTAACTGGAAGGACACACACGAACACACACGAAAGGAGCAAGTTATTAAAAAGCTAGTAATAAAATCACGTAAGCCATTGCTGACACCTATATCGCACGCTGAGAACGAAAGTGATTCAAGTCAAAATTTACGATTTTTGGGAATTGAATAAAATGTGTTCGACTGATTGAACATTTTCTATTCTTTCTAGAATAACTTTTTAATATGAAAACGAAAGTTACGAATTTCTTTTGTATAATATTATTTGGCTTTATCACTTTAAATATACGCATATAAAAATATATTATTTTTTCTATATAAAATAACTGTTGGAAAAAATAGGTCACTTTATTAATAGAAATGAGTTTAACTCATGCCTTAATAAATAAGTGACCGAATTTGATTTATGACCCCTAGGTTGGTAATATAAGAAATAAGAAAGTGACCTATACCATAAATTGGTCCCTTTATGATTAGAAATTGTAGCAAAACTTACGCCCACAAATTGGCACTAAACTGACGAAAAGTTTAATCGGTCGCTACGGTACTAAACTTGACACGTTCAGCTACATCCACTCGCGGTGCAGTACTGATTGCGTCCCTTCCACTCTGGTGCGGGGAGTGATAAGCGCTTAAAAACAAAGAGACCAAAAAGCCCTCTATCCCTCTCTGACCATTAATGGTCTGTTTTTTAATATTAGTGTGATAAAGTGTACTTTTTTTAGTCATTTTGTATATTTAACTCATTTTACTAAAATTTTGAGATAGGTCACTTTCGTTCTCAGCGTGCGATATGTAGAAAGTCAATTCTAGTTGGAAATTTATTTTAGTAATATATAATAATAGTAATAGTGTGTTGTAATGTCATTGTTTGTGCGTGTAACTATTGTACAGAAACTATTAAAATATTTATATTATTATAATATATTATTATTATTTATTATATAAAGTGGCTGATTATTATTGAAAAAATATTGAATATTAAGCAAATAATATTGGTTAAAGTGTTTCATGCATAAACACTAAACAGTATTGAAGTGAGGAACACCATTCATGGATAAATAATATAATGCGATGCTCAATGCCTACATTACACAAAATTTTTGTAATAACGTAGTGTCGGTGCGACTGCCTATTGCATTATGAGTCTCATTATTTTTTTTATGAATGCTGGGCGTGATGGCTCGCTCGTTGATTATTGCTTGACTGCATTCGTTCCATCTACGTTATTTTAAGGTCATACATTTCATACAATTTCAATTTGAAAATTTAACTCCGCCCCTAAGACTACCCACTGACCGAAAATTTCATTATCCCCATGTCAAAAAAAAATGCAATAATATATCAATCAATAGACAATAAAAAAAACACATGCACAGAAACTGAACTCTATACAATGAACGAACGCTGAATAGAAAGAGTGCGGTAACGTGCGGGTAGGACAATCAATATTCAGTACGGAACTTATGAAAGACTGTATAATCGTTGAGCTCCCTCATTTTATGACGGCAATTTGCTACAAAGAGTTGAATATAGATAGCGCTGATTTTATCAAAGTCAGATATCTTTTATAGTGGGATAAAATTATTGTCTGACAGTTTTTGTCTGACTGTCAAAAATTCAAAATTGATTCGCAGGATAAGACTTATATTCGGTACTAAACTTTAGTAAAATTCGCCCTTAGTAAAATAATGGTGCATGGTTTAAGTATCGAAAGCTTGTCATTAACTTATCACAGTCATATTGTTAAAACTTTTTGCTGTAAAAATATGCAAAGGAAAACTCACCCTTATGTTCATAACAATTGGTGCTTTCTCTTTGACGAGGAAGGGATGGTGGAAAGCGAGTGTATCTTCGTTCTCGCTCATATCGTCGTCATTTGAAGAGACAGAGGACAGCTCACCAAGGGCCTCCTTCTTTGATAAATGTTTGCAGAAGTCTGTCAACTCGTCTACTGATTTACCTGTGAAAATGATTTTTGTTTGATAAAGAAATCATGAGAAATTGTTATTAGAATGATACCGATTTCCCCTGTATAATATCTCTTCCTTACCAAAGAAAGACAGTAGATCTCAGATATTTGTGCCAGAGCGAGACAAGTAACACGAATTACTTGAACTGCTTTGGAACTACGTCGTTATTGATCGTGTTGATCAAGAACCTTTCTAGATCTAAGTTTTATATCTAGATGTGACACAACTCTCATACATTTTTCCCCTATAAACAAGGATAAAATGGCAGGGGGTGACTTGCTCATTATAAACTGACCTCCAGACTGTATGGCAGCCATCACTTGGTTCCTGGTGTGAGGCGGCAGCGCGGCCGCGCCCGCTGGGACCGCGCCGTTCTTGAGCATGTTGATAGCATTCCTTCTGGCCACTTCCAGCAGTCGCTTCTTCTCACTGTCTGCTAGCTTCACGCCGGTTGGTGACCTTGAAAATATACGACAGTTATAAGTTAATCCTTATCGTACTGAGTCACGGCGTCGGAGTATGTTCTGGTATAATCAGGGCTTAGAAAGGCATGACAATAGTCATGTGTGATAAAAAAAATATACTAAAGTAAGTGTACATTTATACAAACTCTAAACAATATGATCACCATGGCGAAAACTGATAACTAACTATATTTTAACTTCCAGATTATACGAAAAAAATACGGAAAAGTATTTCGCATATTATGGGCAAAGAAAATAATCAATAACTTAAATTTACGCAAAATTAAATTGAATAATGCAAGGTTTTAATAGCCGTAGTTTGTGATTAAGTTATTGTTGTTCATGTGTGACTAAATAATTTAACAGGCCAACTGATTACAATATACAATAATAAGTCATATCTTTGTAAAGGTTGTGGAAAACCATAGGATGCTACAGATTAGTTTAATTTTTGATACAGTTATCACCATCATTTAGAAAATTGACTAAATAGTAACTTTTTTCATAATTATTATTATAGTATGTATTTCATAATATCATGAGATTACATTTATCAGTAAGTTTTCCGCATACCTAGATCTTCTTCCCCTTCCTCCATGTCTGGGCGAGAGACGCCGCACCCCCCGATGTCGCGACCGTGACCTTGACGACCTACGTCTTGATCGTGACCTTGACCTTCTCCGAGACCTCGAGGTCGACCTGTGACGTGTGCGGCTACTGTGACGCGTCTTAGAACTTGAGCGGTGATGATGTTTCCTTGAGGCTGATGTTGAGCGCCTGGATTTACTTCCTGACCTGTTATATGAATATGTGTTAATGTTGACTTTTTCTTCAAGTATGGAAAGTGCAGGGTGGTTTGAATGTATGATGTATGCCAGTACTGGCAACTAAAGGCAATACAGAAAACAGGATTTTATTTGTCAAAAATCAATGAGTTAAAGTCACTTGAGGATGTGTCAAGCAAATACCCAAGAAATGCTGAACACTAATGACAATTTTTTATTTTTTAGGCTCTTCAACAATGAGTACACTATTACTTTACAATTTGTACTATGCAAAACTAAGTTTTTTTTTTTTTAGTGTTGGTAAACATCAAATGACTTCTCCCGCTCTGGCCAGAGTGGGAGAGCATGTCAGACTTTTACAGACTTAGCCTAAGCTGCCACACCACAGAATGCACTATATTATTAGATTACTTTCTATACATTTTCAGTTTATGCTGATCAGACATTGAATAGGATTTCCGTACAATGTGGGGTCAGCTTATACTGGAAATGTATAGCCATGTGTACAATGCAATATGATAAATAATGAAGAGTAGTTTATAATAACATTTATATAAAGGGAAACACAACATACCTCTTGGGAGATTTGCTTCGTTCCTTCCGTGATGTTTTCGATGAGATTTCAGCTTTTTTGCTCTTCTTTGCAGCAATTTTAGCATCTTCCAATAAGTCACTACTAATAAAATAACATAAATATCATTAGTTAATTGATTCAGGCGTGACTTTGCGGAAATCCATTATAAAATACAATAGACGTAGATATATTTAGTAACCTATTCCGCTTGACTATTCTTCAAGAGTCCTAAAAAACCCTGTAAGAAATCGACACGTGTTTCACCTCTAAACGAGGCATCCTCAGGATGACGATTGACCAATTGCAAACCAGAACGCGACGTGTTGAAAGCGAAGCCCGAAAAGTGAAAGCCGCTCGGCCACACCGAGCGGCTTTCACTTTGCGTCCAGCGCTCGGTGTGGTAACACGTCGCGTTCTGGTTTGCAATTGGTCAATCTGGTGGCAAGGGAATGGGGTGTGGAGGTGATAAAGAGTTATCCTCTATTTTTATAGTCACTAGCTTTATTGTGTCTCGTTCAACCTTAACCTCTTTGGTTTTCACATCTTCCAATTTAATTTCTTTCTCATGTTTTATTTTAACATGGTCATTTTCAGGTTTAACTGGAACAGGCGTCAACGGGTATGGGTATGAAGGCGACCGGCTCTCTCTAGACTGTTTTTTAGATTAACTTTTTTTTCGTTTCTTCCGTTTGTGGGAGTATTCGCTACCCGCTAGTGCTTTTCTTTCTTCTTACTTTTCTTAGATTTCTTTGATAGAACTTCTTCTATTTTAGGAGGATCCGCGTTAAAAGCACTGAATAATTCTGAAAGAATCTCACTTGACGACTTTTTGGAATCATCTTTTTTACATTCGGGAGCGGCTTTCACTTTGCGTCCAGCGCTCGGTGTGGTAACACGTCGCGTTCTGGTTTGCAATTGGTCAATCGTCATCCTGAGGATGCCTCGTTGAGAGGTGAAACACGTGTCGATTTCCTACAGGGTTTTTTAGGACTCTTGAAGAATAGTCAAGCGTAACAGGTTACTAAACATATCTACGTCTATTGTATTTTATAAATATTATTATTATTGTCAAACACAAAAAGCCACTGCATGTACCGCCCCCACCAAATTTGAATAATGGCAGTGCCCGGGGGATGTTTGGGTTAATGTTGAATTTCAAATTGTTTGTCTAATCATACAAATCAGTGTGGAAAGTATTTTTAATTGTCTAACTGACAAAAATGGTTAAGAATATGAGACATTGTAAACACTTCTTCTATTACTGAATTATGTGTTAAGGAGTACCAGTACTTGCACTGTTCAAAAGTTATAAAGAGATCAAGATGATAAGAAATAAACAGTTAATTTAACTTACATTTTCATTTCATCTTCAGCTTGTTTTTTGAGTCCTCCAGGATCCGAGGTTTTGGGAAAATGTGAGTTACATACAATCTCTTTCTCAGTACTACTAGAGGAGTCAGTATATTCACCTTCTTCATACTTCTCTGCTTTCTTTCTAGCCTCTTCTTCAGCCTGTTTCACAGTTTCCTCAAATACCGCACTGAATTTTAGATTCTTTATTTGAATTTTACCCTTAGATTTATCATTGTCTGCACTGTTTACGTCAGGTTTAGCTTCAGCTTTCTTACTATCTAGTTTTTGCCTTAAGTCTATGGTCGCATTTTTACAGTCTGGTGGCAAGGGAATGGGGTGTGGAGGTGATAAAGAGTTATCCTCTATTTTTATAGTCACTAGCTTTTTTGTGTCTCGTTCAACCTTAACCTCTTTGGTTTTCACATCTTCCAATTTAATTTCTTTCTCATGTTTTATTTTAACATGGTCATTTTCAGGTTTAACTCGAACAGGTGTCAACGGGTACGGGTATGAAGGCGACCGGCTCTCTCTAGACCGTTTTTTAGATTTACTTTTTTTTCGTTTCTTCCGTTTGTGGGAGTATTCGCTACCCTCCGAGCTGACACTGCTAGTGCTTCGGCTGCGTTTCTTCTTTTCTTTCTTATGTTTCTTCTTACTTTTCTTAGATTTCTTTGATAGAACTTCTTCTATTTTAGGAGGATCCGCGTTAAAAGCACTGAATAATTCTGAAAGAATCTCACTTGACGACTTTTTGGAATCATCTTTTTTACGTTCGGGAGTCGTCTTCTCCCTTTTGATTAATTGTTCAATTTTATCTATTAAGCTCGTCATTGCAATCACTAATAAGACTTAGCCGTCTTCAGTCATAACAAAATTCACAAGACAACGTTTAGCAAACATAAAATCAAACATTTGTCGCCATGATGCGAAATTTTAATCACAATTTATTAATTTTGACATTTCGTTATTTTTATTTGACAATCAGCAGGGTTACCAACTAACAATATCTTATTACTACTATCTTTTTTACTCTGGCAACTTATAACACTAGGTGGGTCAAATGATTCGGAAAGCTCAAAAAATGTCAGAAAATTCACCTAGGTACTTCCAGTTTATCAAAGGTAGGTACTTCGAACTGAAAGATCATTATACTACCTAGTCGCTGGCCAGAAAAATCGTTGGAAAAATAAAAAGAATTAACCCTGTCTGATGAGATGAGCTGCAGAATAATATTGTTATTGTTTTGATTTAGCAGTTCTATGTAGGTCATTATTTAAAAAAAGCTTACGTTAACACCAAACGTATTGTCAACCACCAACTGAGAGAGCGTTACGCAGTTTACTACTTTTCCATAGATATTCAACTTTTAGTTGACAATGAACCGACAATAAGCTATTATGACTTCACGTTCACACAGTGAGCCGGGTCACTACGTCTGCCTACGTCTACGTCTGGTATGAACACGGCCTAAGTCCTAAAAGCCCTACCCATCTACACATTCTACATCTAACTAAACTTAGCTCTGGCGGCATATAGATGGCAGGCAGGATCACCCTCCAATATTGCCCTCGGCCACAGTTTTAAAATCCTATTATCCTAACTATATGTAATATTATAAATGCGAAAGTGCGTTTGTTTGCTACGCTTTCATGCTAAAACGGCTGAACAGATTTGGATGGATCTTGGCACATGGGTAGACCATGACCTGAGTTAGGACATAATACGATACTTTTTATCCCAATATTCCCACGGGAATGAAACTTATGCGGGTGAAACCGCGGGGTGCAGCTAGTGGATAATAATGCACAATACTGACACGAGGGGGAGTCACCGAGAACGCTGTAAAAGGTTGGTAAGTGTAACCATACCGAATGTTTTCAGCCGAAGACTGAGACTGGACAGAGTGATTGTAGGTAAAAGCCGCTCCATCCATAGTGTTTGATCTTTGTTAGCTAAGTAGGTGTATAGATTCTGTATAGGTTTAGGTACCTACTTAAATCAACTCTACTCATGCACGCATCTCAATGAAGATCGGAGTGCCAAGTAGGTAATCTACCTACTTGGCATACAGTTAAAGGTGATCGTATTGTTGTAATCGATAGGCAAGTGGCTTCTACTATTGGGTGCCTTAGTGCATATTAACAACTAACCTCTGTAAGTGGCATTAACCCTTAGAGGCTGCAATATCCTACCTAATAAATGTTATAACATGATAGTTATAACATTCTATGTTTATTTTTATTGCAGTCAAGTAGATATAATACCGGTACCTAGACTATTAATTATGAAGGTACTAAAAGGGGCAGGTGTAAAATAAAATAAAAATCGTTTTAGGTTTAGTTTTTATTGTTTTCTCAATACCTTTGCAAGGTTGGTAAGTGATAAACTGATAAACAATACAGAATGGATACTACATTCTTTATAATTTTCTGTACGATTGAAATACACTGCGATTTTCATGTCAACTGCAGCAGGACGGAAAACTTGTCCTTTTAGTTTAGTTATATTTTATTTAGGTACATTAGTAAGTAGGTAAGGGAGTGTTCAGAGAAAATGTCTTACAGTTAATAATTTCAAGAAATCTCGATCTACTTATTCGACATGTACCTACATATGTAAGTAGGGAAGCTTTTAGCATGATTGCATAGTATGAGTGTACCTTTTCAGATAAACAGTTGAACATTTTACAATTGACTGTTACATACCATCTGTTTATAAGAAAAATATCGTAGATGATAAAAAATAATGCATAGTAGGTAATTTCAAATTCGTTAACCTATCATCCAGTTCGAATAACTTTGACACAAACAAAGACAAGCACAATTCTTTAATAAATAATCATTACAATAAAATGCAAGAACAATAAAATACACAATCAATAATTTGGCAATCAATTTCAGAATTTAATAATCGGAAGCTCCAATTATTGAGCAATACCTACTTAACTTTACATTTTCAGGCCCTTGCCATTCATTTTTGTTAAACCAGTGCAACATTTAAAAGAAAAAGGATTCAAGTGCATTTTCTGATCAGATACACAGCAAAATAAATTGGTATTATGTATAATATATGTATTATTTATTCATAACGAGTCCTTTTTACATTACCCGCTTTTGTCATAAGAGTTGTTCATTATACTTATTATAGCGTCTTAGGAAGACAGAATAAATACTACAAATTGGCCAAATTAATAAAAATATTCAAAAAGCAATAAATATTATCATATCACACAATAATATCCGTAATTACTACTTAATAAATCGATGATTAACTTAATAATTCTAATTAATATTCAGGTATACATAAGAATAGCTAACGTTTTTCATTCGATACGTCGATACAATCGTAAAATACATTCCCGTATTAAAATACCTACCTATCTACGTTTTCTTATTAAATTTTAAATGATTTTCCATGTACTTGATATATAAAAACTTGTTTGCTATAAAAACTAATAATAAGTAACTGAAAACTAGTCACATTTTATTTTTATTTTACTCTAAATTTATGAAAATATCTAGACAACAAGTTTATTTATTGATTACGATTATTTTGTAATCAATATTACATTTAAAAAAACTTAAATTATAGGTAAATTCAAATAATTGTCACTTCCTCCCATTACTTTTACAGATCCGCTTGTTCATTTACCTTATGAAATAAAAATGTTCAATGTTTTAAACGTTTTTTTTTTCTAATTTTTATCATATTTTTAATATTCATCGCGTTGTCATTTAAAAGGTGCTTGATTAAATTTTTCGAATTGTGCAAACTGGGTGCAACGACGGCAACCTTTCTTTCTCATGTACTTTTATATATTTTTAAGTACGTCAATGTTAAACGCTAACTTTTTTTATCACACAGATCATAACGGGTCCCAAAAATTTTATAAACCATGAGACAGAACAGTTTCCGCTCGATCAACGAGTGGTAATGAAGCGTTCGCCTAAATGAGTAGTGTAACCAGCTTCACAAGTGTTAGAGCCCCGATACATTTATGTCATATGGTATTTGATTCACTGATAGCCATACTATACTAAATACAATATAATACAAGGAATGTTGAAGTGAGTGAATGTGTGTTTGTATAGCTAAGGCAACTTCCGGATGATCTAATCGGCATATTGCGGTAGAAGAACTAAAATGGTAGGTAGAGCATGATAGCTTTCAGATTTATTTAGTTTTATTGTCTGTACTCCAATAGTATCAGCGAAACAGATGCCGACTAATGACGAAGCCTACTGATCTGATCATTAAATATCAGGGTTCCAAATAATGGTGATCGCTATAGTATTGTTGAGATCAGTAACTAGGCTAGCGCCAGAGAACGCAAACGGCTACAGCTCTCGAATCTGACTGGAAGCGTGATGAGGCATCAGCTATATACGTATCAAAATGTAGGCTGACTTGTATGTAACGCCCAACAAGAAAGCCATTCGTTGTCAATATCAAGAAGTAGATACTAGGAGATTAAAAACGCTAACGGCAGAAAAATATCGCAGAGGCCCTATGTAAAGAAGTCTAATAGCGCTTGTACACAGCGCTGGGTCTACACCGGTTGCCAGGAGCCCTCCAGTCTGGTTGTCTGTCCGGCGCACGCGCGACTGACCTCTGCCTGTACAAGCGCCACAACGAAGCTAACACTTGTCGTATCGACTCAGGTCGGACCGAGAGCACTAGCCGCCCCATCTTAAAGCTACTACTGAAATTCTCTAGGCGATCAAAGATCGCAAGCTAAATTGATTTTATTCAAAAGTCTTAAAAAAATAAAATCTGCTAGTGATCAACTTTAACGCGTTAGCGGGGACGCAAAACGGCGCGCACCGTTCGGAAACGTTTCTCGAAGCCGAGCTTCGTGTACAGAGATCGGGACGCGTCGTTTTCCGGACGAATGACGACAAAGGGTTTGTACCCGCGGGCGGCGACTTCTTTGGTGAGACGACGGGCCAAGTAGATCCCGTAGCCTTTCCTGCGGAATTCGGGCCTAGTTTGCATGGAGAACATGGCTCCGTAGTAGGACTGGACCATCCAGGCGGCTAGCTTTCCTTCTACGAAGATGCCGTAGGCGGGCAGTTCGGCGACCAGCTTCTCGAACACTTCGCAGCATTCTATGTCGCTCGCCGGGTACAGGTCGTGAACTGCCTTCATGTGCTCTGGCTGCAAGCGAACTAACTCCACGTCCGATGGCAATCTGCAATCATATTTTTAATTCAAATTTAAAAACAAAAGGTTATCAGGGGCGCATCAAACGTCCTATACGTAAGAAATGATCTAGGTGGTAAAATTTTGAAAATGTTAAGACCTTAATGCCACACCGATGCATTATTATTAAAAGTTAAAGCAAGTTTTGTTCCTGGATAAGTCTATATTGCCCCATAAACTTCTTAGCAAAGAGTTCATAAAACTAAAACGTATGATTCTCCTTACCCCTCAGTACTGTCGTCTTGTGGTGGGTTATCACAGGCGTAGACGTCGCCAGTAATCTTGTCGTGTGCCTCATAGCGCCTCTCGAAGCGGTTCACGATGGCCTCGTGAGTGAAATTCAGGTACAATGGCTGGGTCAGGTCTAGGAGGATATCCTCAGACGTCAGAAGATCCACCAACTCTGCGCGTTCCGAAGGACAAAACACTGTCACGCTTTCGTATGTTGTTTTGTTCGGCTGGAATGAATAAGAAACAAATGAACGTCACACTAATTATACAGGGCTTTATGTCAATGTTACAGTTTGCTATTGCTAATGACTGTCATAATCAATAATGATTTCCAAATAACACATCACTGAATAGCCGCCTTTACACGACACGCGATTTCACGCGTGAAAGGCCTTTCACGCAGGAAAGAACGCGCGTGTAAAGATAGAAAACGAGAACGAGAAAGCACGAGCGCGCCGCCCGCTCTCGCTTTCATGCGTTCAAGTCTGTGCGCTTCGAACATAATTCAAGGCACATAAAAATGGATAAAAACAAGCACACACGATTGCGCGTGCACGCTTTCCCACGTTCAATCGTGTACACTATGATCGCGAGTGAAAGCGCGGGACGTGTGAAGGCGGCTAATGCATCATTTATGAACATTTCTTGAAATAAACCTATTCCATTGGACTATCATACAGAGACATCAATTAATTAATGTTTTGTTAAATTAAAATTCAGGTGTAAGGACAAAACTATGGGTAGGTACAGAATGGTTGTTTTCCTTAACTAAATATCTAGACCAGAAAACTTTGCTCGCAGTCCACATCATGTAGACATTTCTGGGCTACATTCCGTCCTAACACAAGAATGAAACCCGTATAAACTCCAGTACCTACATCATTTAGGTCATCAAGGTAATTAGATAACTAGGTCGCATTGGATTACTGAAGCTTCTGAATTGAATAGGGAAACGTTTCAGTATCTGCTCCCGACATTCGTTCCTATGATGTGTCTACCCTATTCACAGGCAGTACACGACTCATCGTTTACCCGACAGATATATTCTCGATTTACGTAATTTAAACGAATGAGTCGATTTTATCAAATAGAATAGCTATTCACAAACATCACAGAGGAGCTCGTGGCAAAGTAATAACAGCCGCTCGGGTCGATCCATCAGGTTAAGCTACGCTTGCCGGAGTTGGTCTGGATGGGTGACAATTTTCACATATCGAGACTCCTCCGTGCCTCGGAAAGCACGCTAAGCCGTTGGTCCCGGCTGTCATTTGTGGATCTTTGACAGTCGTTACGAGTCGTCAGAAGCCCGAAAGTCTGACAACCAGTCTAACCAGGGGGTATCGTATTACCCAGTTACTGGGTTGTGGAGGTCAGATAGGCATTCGCTCCATGTAAAATACTGGTATTCAGCTGTACCCGGTTAGACTGCAAGCCGACCCCAACCTAGTTGGGAAAAGGCTAAGCAGATTTGAGGTATTCACAAACATTCGACAGGCCTCCGTGTCGAAAATGAATGTCACACTTTAGTTACGATTTGACAACTGAAAATAGTTGTCAAAAGAATAGCGTTCGTCTAAATGTTCGAGGACTTCTTTGGTAACATTGAGTGATGTTCGATAATGGTTGTGAATACATATAACGCTATACAGGCATAGATATCCGATACAGGTTAAAACGTAGTCTGAAATAACATTGTTACGAGTGCTACGAAGCGCTACGGTGCTACGAGATTTAAAGATGTTTTAAGATCCGAAACATTCAAATCAATCTATCTGTACCGATATAATTCACACCAAATTCAAATCTGAAAGACAAGTAGACACATTTATTCGACGCACTGTACCTAAAACATTACTTGGTAGAAATAATAATAAGTGTCTGCGCGGATGTCAGGTGGATTTGGGAAAGTTTTGCGCACAAAGAACCTTCATTTTACGACGTCTTGTCTGGCTGGTGAGGCAATCAAACGCGTATTGTGGCTAAAATTAGGACCGCCTCGAAAAGGTCAGGATCTAGCTCAGATCCGAGGTCCATTTTAAATATAGGTTCTTACCTAAATGGCTACGAACTCATGAGAAATTTAAGAGATCAACTATTCACTTACATACATAAGGATACATTTAATCTGCGGATATAGCATGCCCACTAAAAGTACAATTCCGTAACCGACCGAAGACGGCATCAGGCGACGTGTCGCCGCGACACGACTGGTTAAAAAAATCGGCCAAGTGCGAGTCGGACTTGCGTACGAAGGGTTCCGTACCATTAACTATAAAAACGGCAAAAAAATCACGTCTGTTGAGTGGGAACCCCCCTAAAATATTGGTTTTATTTTAATTTAATTATTTATTTTTCACCTCAGCACCTCAAACAAGCAGGTTTTGTTGTCTACAGACAGTGTACAAAATTCAATTTTGGTGCGAGCGTGAGACAAAATAACTTTTTAATTATTTTTTTTCTAAATTTCGAGAACATGTCTGGGTCTACTCACAAAATTCAAAATATTTGAATTTCACTTTGTTCTGTCACTTTTACTTCGATACGAAAAAAGCGAGAGATAGAAACAAGTCGATTCGAAGTTCGATTTTAATTTCGATATCTAGTAGGCCCAAAAAAGAAACAAACAATAAAACGTTCGGATACACACACAGGTTTTAAATGTAATAAGTAATTTAACTTTAATTTTTTTTTAAATTGTTCGTTTTACAAATATACATATGGTTTGTTTACCATGTGGTTTACGTTTACCATTGTGTATTTTTTACCTTTAGGCAATAATATGGGTTTAAATATGAAATTGCCGTTTAAACGTACTGGCCACTTTGAATTAAAATTAAACTTGCATCATGGTGTGAGATTCCAGAGTGAAACTTTTTTCACAAGATTCGATTTTTGTTTTTGCATTCAGCTTACAGTAAAGATAACTACAGTACGACACAACTTAGATGTAGCATAAATGTGAAAATTTTCATTCATTAATTCCAATTTTACGGATGTAATTGGTTATATAACTTTACAAGTTATTGCGTTTGCGTAAAGATCATTTTTATCTACAGCAGTAATAAAGATTGGTGATTTTGAAGGCGCATTCAGGTCGTATTGTGATCGGTTTTACGAATTTTGCCGATGCTACATGTGAGTTGTGTCGTACTGTACTTATATTGAAAATTAGAGTAATTTTTGAATACGAGTTCCGACGTGGAACTAACGCTGCGGAAACAGCTCGCAATACTTATCAATGTTGTGTTTGGAGAGGATACGGCTAATGAACGCACCGTGCGTTTTTGGTTTAATCGCTTTCGTAGTGGAAACTTCGATTTGAAGAATGAACCCCGAGAAAGACCAGCCTCTAAGGTAAATAACGATGAATTAGATGCGATGGTAGAAGCCGCTCCATATCAAACTACCAAGGAACTAGCGGCACGGTTTGATGTTAGCTTAAGCATATCCAAAATAATGATCAATTTGCATCAATCGGTGAGACAAAAAGAAGTTGAAGCTTGCCTTTAAGGCAAGCTTCAACACGCGGTTCTCTCTGCAGATTAGTCAAATCATGGGGCACCTATTTTGCAAGCTTGTTGAACCTGTACAGAAATGAAGGGGTTTCAATACAAAACGCCTTCACTCAGTTTGTTGAGTCCAGGTCCCCAGAGCTCTACCGCAAAGGCATAAATGACCTTCCCAGGAGATGGCAGAAATATGTAGACAATGGGGAAAATACTTTGATGTAATAAATATATTTTACTTCAGAAAAAAAATGGTTTCCGTTCTGTACAAAACGGCAAATTCATATTTAAACCCCTAATATGTTCCCCTAATATGTTCTAATATCTCATATGTTTTCGCTGTTGCGGTGAAAAGTTGTATGTGTTACACGAGACCAAAGTTATTTGCATCTCGTGCCTTTGAATCCCTCGCTGTGCTCAGGATTCTAACCTAGAATTACTCGCTACTCTCGTGATTCAATTATAGAATCCTTCGCTTACTCAGGATTCAAAATCAACACTCGCACCAAAAAACAACTTTGCTCTCTTGTTGCACAAATAACTATTTAAAGTGAACCTGTTGTGTTGAAAAAAATCACGTTTATTGTATAGGAGCCCCCTTAAATATTTATTTTATTCTGTTTTTTAGTATTTGCTGTTATAGCGGCCAACAGAAATACATTATCTGTGAAAATTTCAACTGTCTAACTATCACGGTTCATGAGATACATCGTGGTGACAGAGGGACAGACAGACAGACATACAGCGGAGCCTTAATAATAGGGTCTCGGTTTACCCTTTGGGTACGGAACCCTAAAAAGAACTATAGCGACACGTGCCGGTTTCGTTGAAATACATAGAAACCAGTCGTATCGCGGTGACACGACGCCTGGTGCTGCCGCCTGCAGTCGGAACGGAATGGTACCTTAATACCGGAAATTAATGTGTTAGAAAGATAAGAAGCAACATTTTTCATTCACTTTTATTTCCTTCGCTTCTCTTTAGGTTTCAGTAGGAATGCTGGGTCTAAAAAGTTATCGACCGTTCAAAAACGAGTCCAAAAGCAGAATATTTACCAGTCATGAAAGGGTACTTATCCTCGGAAAATGTTTCGATACGTTCAAGTCTTGTAAAGTTCTTGCAAAAATTTTGAAATTAAAAGGGAAATATGTAATTGATCCTCTAAAAACTTATTGAGTTTAATGCAAAGATATTTCTTACAATTTTCAGCAGCTCCAACAGTATTTCCAAAAGTTAATTAAGTAGTTATGGATATGAACCAGGACCATCATTTAGCTAAGAATTTTTATCAGCAATGTTGGTGATAATGCTAATTGGTGATAATGTGATTAAAACTGGATGGAGTGTCATATAATAATCTACGTAGCATATCATAATAGTTTGAGGTCCCATGGGTCGTCATTACTAGACAAGGCGTGATCCGCGTGACTACGGATTCAGTTTCAAATTACATTTTCTATGAAGACCTAGCTACAGAGTGATATGAAAATACCTATGTAACGAGTTCTCGTTAGTTCAGGTACCTATGTTATATTGGGAAAGCCTAACCCCGATTCATTTTGGATCTTCTAGTGCACACAGGCACCGAGCATTGCAGTGTTATTTCTCACGAAAATATAGCGAGTGATAGGTTTCAAAGTCTAATAAAGTTTCCAGAAGACTGATCCAAGAGATCATTAAGGTTTGTCCACTTTGGTGAGACAGCATAATTACATCTTCATTAGTAATTAACGATAACATTGGAAATGCGATTACACTTTAGTTTTTTTTTTTACAAACCAGCTTTAAATAAAAAGTTTTATCATCCTTGAAAATGAGTTTTTGTGTTTAGAATTCAGAGTTCAAGGATTATCGTCTACGCCAGACTACTTTATATAATTAAGAGGGTATTAAAAGAGACACATAAGCCGGGCTCCGCTGTCGGTCCCGATGTCTTTATGAAGGAGGCGTTTGTTTATAGAAGAGAGGTCTATATGTATAGTTGGTAAATGGTAAGTTATTACAGGCCAAATACGATAGTATGAAGACTGATTAAACTCGATTTGCGATTAATGACGTAAAGATTGTCTCTATCGGCTGAATTCGAGCGTGTACGAAAGCTCTGAATTATTTTGCACTAAATAAAAATGTAACTCTTTAAATATCATGAAATTAGTAAGTATAGTACAAAGTGTCAGTACTTTAGGATTCATTTGGTCGACATTTTTTCCTTTAAATCTCAATCAAAGTTACTGAATTTTGTCTGACATTTAGATGCGATACGCTAATGACCATTACGATTACCCAACAAAAATATGACAGTCAGAGGAATATTAGGTATTCACGATTCGAATAAATTACTTGAATATTCTCAGAAATTTTTCGTTATCATTCTAAACTTTTTTTAGCAACTTTTCATGTCTTATCAGCTCTCTCTTTAGGAGTTCGGTCGAGAAATAAAGTTAATTTTGACGTAATCTTAGCTTCTTTTAACAGATTAAAATATTTGCAAAACCCTTTGTAACGGCCTTGAAATTAGGCTCCTAAGACCGTCTGAAAACATTAGCAAGAAAATTAGTAAAAAAAATAAACTCTATTCTTCCAGACTTCTAAAATATACATGCATTGTAAAACCGACAAATCGGCTAACCCAATCTCGGGGAAGCCTTACCAGGATTTTTGTAACCTGATTAAGTGAGTTTACTTTGCCAACGTTTTATTTAGTTGGTGTTTCGTGCATTTGTAAGGGAACCCGAGATTTGCTAGGCAAAGAAACACTTGTGGTGACGAGCTCTCGAGGCCGCTTACGTCACAAGATAAGTGATGTTGTGTAGGGAAAGTCGGAAACGATGCCGACTTAAATATCGTGGTTAGGGAGAGCTATAATAGCTAAGGATATAGGATTTTTTGTCCAAATTTGAGTAGGAAATTGTAAATGAGAAGAAATAATTCGTTACGGTCACAAGTACTGTGGAATCGTTGTCGAAATTAGTCAATTTGCTACGCAGGAAATTGAGGCAATTTATTAAGCTCAATTTCAGTTTAGTAATAGTCATTAAATCACGTTTCTTGATGGTATTTCGTCAAGTTCTAAAGTATCACCACGCTACGGCAAAAGTAAAATTATGACTTTTGTTAAAACTGATCATAGCCGTGTACTGACCGGTGTTACGGGGTGTAATGTAACATGTTTCAAAGCGAGCATTCGTGCAGTCAGTACGTGGAAACGAGCGCGAACACGCGAGTAACGAGCGCATGTTACACGGAGGTTTCAACACGGCGTAACGTAACATGCTCGCTGCGAATGGTACATTACGCCCCGTAACGCCGGTCAGTACACGGCTTTAGGCTAATCCTTCCAACCAACCAGTCTTGCAGTCTTTCTGACTATCAAAACGAATCTCCAACTCTTTTTTTCTTCTGACGTTTCATTAGTGCCCATGTAAGTTTATGTGAAATAAAATATTTTGATATTTACCTTAAAAAAACTAAAAGCCTTTGTCACGCTTGGAACATCAAAACTACTTCCGAAAACAAAAGAAAACTACTTTTCCGTGAGCAATATTTCCTCTTCTCAATCCCTCACGGATTTCCAGACACAGCATAGTTAAATAATGCATGTAGCACACAGTGCTGCAAACACCGGTGACATAGCTCGTTAGCTCGCTTTCAAGACAATCCCTAAGGCACGAAGGCAGACGATAGGGTTAGAATGTCCACTGCTTACTAATCGACAAGTTCGCTACGGCCAAGAAAAATGAGGTAAAAGATACAAAAGCAAAGTCATAACTTAATTAATTTTAGAGGCGTGATACGCAGTTTTGCTGACGACGACGTCTCGTTGGTAGCCAAGTAATAAAGTAGTGAACGCTGGGCACTGATGTGGAAACATGTAAGCCCCGAAAAACACGCAAGCAGTGAGGAGATAACGTCTCGTAGTGACATACCTACCCAGTTAATTTTTGGTTTGGTTTTTTACCACCTTTTGGTAAGTGATTACAACGCCTGACACTGGTAACGTTCACGTCCGGGTGACCGCTCTTACAGACAGACATTTTGTGTCTTTATCAGTAACCAAAAACGTGGAAAAGTAAGTAGGTTTTAGGTTCACTTGAAAGAAAGAAAAAGGAAAGAAAAAATATTTATTCTGCACAAACAAAACGCACACAATAGAAAAAGACAAAGTGGAGGTTAGATAGGCAGTGGCTCCGTGGAAAATACTGGTATTCAGTTGCATCCGGTTAGACAGGAAGCCGACCCCAATATGGTTTGGAAAATGCTAGACAAATTGATTGAATCAAGTTGTTCCTACCTAAGTATTTTACCTGCAACCACCACTGATTTTATCGTGCGGAAATTAATCATAAAGTGAGCCTTTTATACTTTCTTGAGTAGTGTAAGTAAACTCGCAAACTTCACGTTTGAAACTCATTTCCTGAGCCGTTTTATGGATTAAAATAGCAACAAAACCCTCAGCCTTTATGTTAAGTAATGACATTCTCGTTTATACAGGCTTAATGTTTGGGCAGAATAATATAGCAGTCCGGTTTTATCAATTCCTGGTTCTTAGTTTTCGTGTTTCTTGGGATAAAAGTTTTAATATTTAAATAGATGGTATTCTTAGAGTAAATTGGAAAATTTGTTTAGAAATTAAATATCTATTCAGGTTCAAATCAAATTAGCAGAAGTGATGGGTAACATTATCTAAACACGGTAGTTTTCATCCCGATATTCCCACGACATCGAGACTTATGCGAGTGAAACCGCGGGGCGCAGCTAGTCAACAATAACAATTTTAAAATGTAAGCCCAAGATTACGTAAATTGATATTTCCCGAGCAGCAGCGAACTATTGAATAAGACGCTCTATTTCAGTACCCACTCCAATTTTAATCTCGAAGCAAGTAGTTGCTGAGGCATAAAAGGTCACTTTTGAATAATTTAATGTAGGCATTTGACGTAAAATGGAGTAGTTTCTGTTTTCAATTTTGGTTTCTCTTGGCAAAGAAAAACGAACTCTATAAGGTATTAGGACCGCGCCTCACTTAGTTGTCGACGTTTTTTCTTTGAAATTACAGATTTTGAAAGTAAATGGGACTGAATTACGGATCCTAGTTTATTTTTCTTTCAACCTGTAGTTGAAAGAAAAATAAACTATCTACTTACAAGAATTTTAGATGTTTTGATTAACAACACATCACGCTTGTATTCCCGAAGCGTTGGGCAGACGGGTATCCATAGTAACACCCACATTCCGCCAGTTATGTTTGAGTCTCATGTACTAGGGGGCGAACCTACTATTTAAGCTCTGCTTAATCTAATAATCGTAAACGATTTAGGACACTTTTAAGTCTGCTGAAACAACTCATCTTCTTATATAGGTTTTTTTTTCCCCAAAAAATAAATTTAATTGAATAAAACTTACCGTACTAGTACATCCGGGGAAATGCAGACAGATCGGATCCTCGGGCCAATTCTTCGCTACATAAAAATGGAAGTCCCACACCTTGTTGTTTAGATATGTTTGAATCGTTTGATGAAACTAGAAATACACAGAGAAATATGTTAACTCGTTATTGTTTTCCGAATTAACTTCATGTTTTCAACCCGAAATGAAAACCATGAATGGACATTAATTGCTCTAATCTTCATTAACATAATCAGCCTTTAACGTTACCACTGCACACAGGCCTACTCTCAGGGAGTGATGGGCTGTAATCCACCACACGGGCCTAGTGCGGTTGGTGGATGTCACAATGTTTTCGAATTTTTTACTCTAGGACATGCCGGTTTCCTCACGATGTTTTCATTCACCATTTTGAGAGCAGTGGTGATAAAATAATTTACACAATTTAAAGTCCCTGCTTGGGTTCGAACCAACGACCTTATTACTCGTAAGTCGCGGCAGTTACCACTAGGCCACCACTGCTCTACAGTAGTAGTTAATCTTCATTATTGACATTCTAATTTCAATTGATCATGTCTGAAAATAACGCATCGCTTTTTTGAGGACATATTCATCACCGAATATTTGAACACAAACAAGTACCTGAATCTAATACCAATTTATGAAAAACATTCCGCCCAAATTTCTAAGACATTCTGCCCTTTCTAAGCTGTTTGAAGTAAAATCTCATTAAAAGTTACCTTTAAAGATTCAGGCATATACTGCACTAAAACATCGGCCACAGCTGGGAGCTCGTCTTCTGAAACCAATCGAAAGTTTTTCCCTTCGGGCACGATTTCCATCTCTGAAACAAACGTTGTAACAGTTTTCATTTTACTCAGGTATAAGTGGCGGAAAACGGAAAGCCTTGTGTGCCAAATATGGAACGGTGGGAAAAGGCAGCTATGCAAACTGCCAAGCAGTCCTTTGTGCTGTGCATGACAGTTTTACTTATTTAACTTTACTTGTCTGTGGAATTCATAATTTATATTCATTATACATTAATTGTGGTTTAAAATAGTTACTTAATTAATTACCGTACAGTAGTAGAGCAGTGGTAGCCCAGTGGTAATGGCCTCGACTTACGAGATGTAGGTCGTTGGTTTGAACCCTGACAAGCGCTTTACTTTGTGTAAATTATTGTCATCACCACTGCTCTCAAAACGGTGAATAAATAAAATATACCTACCTATTATATGGGCCACAATATCATAATGTCAAACATGTATTAACCGTCTAGAACAAACAAATCAAAGCGTTCCAATTATGTCACTCACATCTACGTAATCGTTATGACTGTTACAACAATAAACTACATACCAAGTCACATAACATAACGCAAAAGTTGCCTAATGCCTAAGAAAAGGTTAAACATTAGCCCTCATAACGACTTGTATCGTAAATTAATCAGCTATCATTCCCAGAGTTTCTAAGAACTGTAAATTGTTAAGCCTTCTACGGCATCGGCATAAAGTCAGAAGTCAATAATGTTGGGCTGCATGCAATGTGTCGTTTTAACCTGAGGATTAATGCATATAGCGCACTTTACTGCCATGTTGACTGTGTTGTTTCTAATGGTAGCGTACCTAATATGGGACGTGGTAGAAACGCGACAGTTCAAACACCTCTAAAATATATTTTTTTAGTAACAAACTTTTATTGTATATTAGATTGTTACCCAAAAGAAGTTGTTAACTTCGAGCTCGTGTTATCACAATGGAAATCTTGTATAAGTGAATTATATCTAAGTAAATAATATGGTTACGAAGGTTGTAACGTTTGTGAAAGAAATAACTACAGACACGCTAGGGGTAAAACATGCATTAGTTTTACTATATTTTGTGCTACTGTTTTTACTATATTTTTTTCTACGTGTGATAAAGAAAAACAAACCACATCTTTTCCTTCTAGGGGCTATCACTCTGAGTAAGAAAAGAAATTCGTAGCGATAAAGGAAATGACCGCGAGCTTGCTACGAGCGCTACGCTTTTCGTAGCGCTACAAGCTACGAGTTCCGGAAAGCGGGCCTTCATAAGAAAAAAGTGACGCTATAATATTAAGTGGATATACGACCGCCTTTGGCCTAGGGGAAGCAGAAAACTCGTAACAAGACCTTATAAAGCCATTTCTAATATAGAATATAGAAAACAGGAACACTGCAACAGGGTAGAGATTTTAAAGATAAAATGTTGGAGAGAAAACTGCACGGTGAGCGAAATTCATGCCAAGGTACCACCGAGTGTCGTTGGAAGTGGATTACTGAATATCAGCCAGATTTAATCTTGTTGAACTGTTTATTTTATTTGTTATGAGTATTTACAATATTTTTATACGATTTAGTAACACATTTGCAGCTTTTCGTCGAGTTTCAGTACATTATTCTCTAAGATAGAACCATTGTTCTTAAACCTGGTACCTGCCTGCTTCATCATTAGATAAAGACTTAAAGGAACTGGCTCTTTCTGAATTTAATTAAATATACAACAAAAAAGTTGTTCGTTAATAATATGTAGGTATACAAATATTAAAAGACATTTTATTGTCATTTCAATAATGCGTAGGTACGAATTTCTATAAAAAATTATCAAGCATTGATTTTTAGATAGGAAATTAGGCACGGGTTAAAAATTATAACAAAAACTCAAAATTATAACGTAACATGTTACATTACGAGGTCACATCACATCATAAACTGACATAGAATCTTGCATGTTGCACGACACTAAACTAAAATCACGGCTGATGTTCCACGTTCAAATGTATAGCGGTAGATCTCGTGACGGTTGGCAGGTTATTCTGAACGTTTTATATGCGGGCGCCTAAATGAAGTGCAATTTGCTTAACGTTGAGTTTATACGCGCGACTCGACGTGACCTTGTTATGCAGTTTAAATTCTGTTTAGGTGAAAGTTTTATTCAGTCGTTTTTAAGTGAGTCAATCTGCCTAGCCTTTTCCCAACTATGTTGGGGTCGGCTTCCAGTCTATCCGGATGCAGCTCAATACCAGTATTTTACATGGAACGACTGCTTATCGGAACTCCACAACCCAGTAACTGGGTAATACGATACCCCTTGGTTCGTCTATCAGACTTTCGGGGTTCTGACGACTCGTAACGACTGTCAAAGATCCACAAATGACAGCCGGGACCAACGGCATAACGTGCTTTCCGAGGCACGGAGGAGTCTCGATATGTGAAAATTGTCACCCATCCATGGACCAAACCTACGGCAAGCGTAGCTTAACCTGATAGATCGACCGTTATTACTTAGCCACGAGCGGCTGTTATTACTTAGCCACGAGCTCCTCATCGTTTTTAAGTGAGTGTAGGGAAGTAATGACTGTTTGAAAGTTAGAAATCATAAAGTAAAACTGAATTTATAAATTCAATGCATCGTATTCTGGTATTATAACAACACAATAATAACCATAACCTATCTGAAATTCGTGTGCCTGAAATGGTTTTCTCGCGATCCTTTGTTATGCAAATAGACTAATTTGTATTTGTATAAACCCCTGAAATGCCTTTTACAGCCTTTACACCGGAAAAAGGGGTGCCCCTCACTATTCAGAGAATATTCTGAACTGTACATAATCAACGTACTTAATATTTGTGAAAACGTATTTTAAATATTATACATACAAATAATGTTTTATTAATATTATTTGTTTTATATTTTACCTATCTTGTAAACTTTTTCCCTTGATACTCTGTACCCTAGCAACAGATAATTCCTTTATCTCTGTTAATGCAAGTAGTAATGGACAGCTACTGATCAACCAGCTCTAAAAGCTTTTACACATGACAGACTGTAATTAAAAACAGGATGTTTTCAATATTATGCGCGTTTTCATAGATATCTGCCATTATTATCTGTTGGACTTCGAAAACTATTCAAATGGGTGCTTATTACACAGTTTTGTTTGACGGTAAACGGCTAAAACATGATTGTTTTTCAGTTCCCGAATGTATAATAGTTTATACATTCGGGATTTCGCAACTATTTATTAAGTATATCTATTTATTTTTTTGTATTATAAGTATTTGATTTCCAAAACTGCTTAACCTATTCTGAAAATCTTTAAGAAAAGGCCTGGGTGGCTAGCTGTCCAACTCTAGAAAACAAAGTTGCAATTGATTCTTACAAAAAATCCACCATAGCCAATCAACATTCCGAAGCCAATCAAAGTCATCAAGTAGGGAAAACGTGAAAATGTATAAAAAATAAACCTTTTGAATTTGGAATCGAATTGTTTGTTACCCCGTTCCGTCAGATGTTTACACAAACAGGGTTCAAACGTGAATCATTGTAAAACAATATGACAAAAACAGTGATTGCGAAAAAGGCACGTGCATGGAATTAGTATGTACTATATATTTAGGGTACTTGGGCACGTGTTTATAGGCCATTAAAACATTATTGTAGGACGTAAGTGACTCTCAGCTTATCGATTTCTAGGGCTACAGAGGTCGTATCATGATATTGTGAAGTTTTATGGGTAATAACCGGCATTTTGCGTTTAATGGGAATATGCAGACGTTATGGAGTGTCTGGTTTTATGTGAAAGTCGCTGGTTGTTTGAAATTCAGGTCACACGACTGAAATTATGGCCTTAAATCCTGCAAATGGGCGTACTATATTATAAACGTCTACCAACTAAAATGGTGTTTGTTTATTTAACTGTTGTGAATGGGACAAAGACAAGTGATACTTTAAGCGTTTAAATCAGTAACGTTATTTTTTAAATGAATATCTAATCTCCTCTGACTGCGACTTTTTCCGCTTGAAAGTACTTGTTTTAACAATAAAATATATCCTACAACACTCGGTAATATTGTAGCTAATATTTGTGAAAGATTACCCTCAACATACAAACATACAAAATACCAAATAGTATAGAAAGTATAAATAGGTATAACACTGATCTAAAGGAAGCATAATCGTAGCCTTTTCTCGTAGCATCGTAGCCTTTTCTCGTAGCAGCGTAGCCTTTTCGTAGCGACAGTCTATGTAGGCTACTGTTTCAGGAACTTAAATAAAGGTTTACAAACAAGATAAAGTAGCTTATGATTTGTTACGGGTCAAGTAGATGATAAAACACGGCACATTAACGGGTTTTGATTAGATAAGTACAACATAGGTACGCCACGGGCGATATTTTTTATGCCCAGTGAACTCTTCCCCTTTTGTTTTTTTTTATTATATACTTGTGCATAATATATTTATTTTAGCACTGATTTTATTTTTATTTTTTTACTTAACATAACACTAACATTGTACACTTAGTTCGCAATAAACGTATTGACTTTGACTTTAGTGTTAGCTTGTGACTTTAGTGTTATATTGTAATTAAGATTTGAGGAATTTACATAATAAACTAAGTACCTACATATGTACATTTTTTCTATAATGTCCTTCCTTCCTTGTGTGCCCTATTTATGCAACTAAGGACGACAATAGATTTGCGACACCTACCTGTAATCTAAGATAAGAGTGTCTAAATTACCCCGTGTTTTTCCACAGAATCAATCGTCACAAATAACTAGTGGAGGTGGTCGCCGGAAGCAATTATACTCATATTATTATTAGTACCTTAGTGATGACGTCTTTGAGTTAATTTTATCTCATCCAAGTGGGTATTGATCGGTCAATTAATTTATGAAAACCTCTTTCTGAAATAATTTGTGAGCGAGACTCAAGAATTTTGTTCAATTCCCCAAGTTACGCAATTAATAACTTAAACGTTCATGAATTTGCAAGTTTTTTCCTAAGAGTTGAAACAGGTAAAGTGCTGTAATAAAATCCGGAAAGTATTATTTTAAACAGTTTGCGATAATAAAATGAACACCAATTAAAAATACATCCAACATTACTTTTAGTTTTAATAATACCGTGTAACACGTAAATATTTTGCTGCCTAATTAGGACGTCGCGTCGTATAGAAAAGTTGCTCGCAATTAAATTTGCAATTTAAAGCAGGTGCTACACCCCTGCAGTTGGCAGGAAGGGGTGGTCGAATGCAGCGGGCGTTTCAAGGACACGCGTGACGTCATATCCGCACGTTCCGTCCTGACTAGGGTTGCCAACCGTACCACTTTGTGTACGAGGTCAAACCAAACAATGGTTCCCCTAACAGTGTGCATGCGTGTGTACTCTAATTTAAAAATTGCACGCCAGTGGAGTTACTTTAAAGGATTACTTAGTTACAAAATGCAATAAACGATAGTAAATATTAATAAAGCATGTTTAATAATTAATACAAATTATAGGTACACTATATACCTAATTGATATATTTTTTTCATGAAATTCGTACACATGTAAAAAAAATTGGACGACCCTAGATTGAGATATGAGACAAATAAAATAACCAGCATATTATTGTTCTTTTCATACTGAGAAGATCGAGCATTGGTCACCACGTTTATAAGTCCAAGTTTCCTAACGATGGTCCTCTTCACCGATGTCAGAAATTTCCAAAACAAACACAAAAAAAAAAACTTTTATTTTTCTTATACTTTGGCAACCCTATCGCAGGCGGTGTAAATTGATTATTAATTATGTTAGTATCCAAAGTCTACCTGGCTATATCTACCTATGGTGAGGTAAATAGGTTTTTATAATAAAATTATCAAAGTGTGTGAATGAAGGACAATATCTACATAATATGTACGTAAAATGGTGTTTATATAATTATTATACTTAAAAGTTTTGGGCCATAGCACAAAAACTTAGACGCTTGTTCAACACGAGTTTAATGTCAGTTTTATGTCAAACCTCATACAGAAATGTCATGTTTAACAGGTGTTCAGGATAAACATCTGATGCCTGCCAGGGTTGCGGGAAAGTCCGAAAGGGATACCGGGACCTTGGCAACAGGCAACTGAAGGAACAAGGGTGGGTTTTAGTCAGTATAAGTCTGACACGCCCTTCCGCTCCGCTCAGAGCGGGAAAAGTCATTTGATGATATACCGACCTCAAAAAAAAGGCTAATCATCTGATAAACACGGTATATGTATAACTTTTTAGAGCAACATTCTGGATACAAGGTACCTACGATGCAGCGTATCGCAATGTAGCCAACTCAATCACTAAAATCTTATCGAAACGCCCAAGACCAAAAAAAAGTAATTGAAAAAAAAGCAAAACTAACCCAAAAAACCCCAACACAGACAAAGAGCTTTTGAGCTCCCTTGATAATAGACCTAGAGAACAACTCAGAAGCTCGCCAAAAACCAGACAGTTACCAACAATTTAGGGTCCTATATAAGCGACAATTTTAATTTTAACCAGGAGCTTTTCCTTTGGGTACACTATCTAAATTAACTGAATACCTGGGCGAGACCAAATTGCGCTCGGTATGTTCGTTGTTAGCGTTTGCCTCTTTGTTATTTCTCTAATTAATTTTTAATTTTGTGGCAATCCTAACTGTAATGTTATAAATGCGAAAGTGAGTTTGTTTGTTACGCTTTCACGCTAAAATGGCTGAACGGATTTGGATGAAATTTGACACATGGGTAGACCTTGGCATGGAATAGGACATATGATACTTTTTATCCCAATATTCCTACGGGATCGAAACTTACGCGGATGCAACCGCGGGGCTCAGCTAGTTATAAATATTTTTAATCTATTTACCTAACATTTCCTTGTTTGTGGTCTAATGATTACAATTTATTAAACTGGCCAAGAAAGCAATATTTGTAATTGTTACTTCTTCACGATCGCGCTGCGATTCTTCAAATAAAATTGGTGACTCAGCAATATTTCTTTCCTAATGCTTTTTACGATTGGCACATTTCTGTGGTGAAGATACGGGTGCCGATATCTAACTGATGAAAACTGATTGCTTGAGCTAAACGACGGAATAGCAGAGGTTTAATATAGGGAATCTTTGAAAGTAATTTTTATGGAGGGTCTTCCTTATCGAAAGGCTCTACTTCGATAAGACTGTTGGATTTCTATGGGAATTTGTATATTTTCAACAACTCACGATTTGTAAAAGTGTTCAGTTAATTTTCGGATCGATGCACCATCAGCAAAAAGGCAATAAAAGTTGTTAAGAAACAACAATTTTATTTTCTTTACCATTGATATTATTGATACTTTTTATCTACTTAGATCTAAAATCCTAACGTCTAAAGTAGACACAAACTACGGCTTGTGAGCATAAAGATGTAACTTCACACGACATCAAAAGTTACTGTCACTTTTAGGATTCCGAATCAGACAGAATGATTCTCTGAATGACGCATGAGCTAAAACGCGAGGAATAAGATGTATGGACAGCTTTATTCTAGGAGATAGCGTTGTCGAGACAGCATATCGAATATTTATGAGCTGTAGGATAAAGCATTAATATAATCTTTATTGTTTTACGAATATTCACTTTGCCATTCACATGCCATGTCAGACTCGCTTGATGAAACTTAGTTACCCACATATTCGTGAATACTGAAATTTTTAGTACCTATCGCACACGTCAAACGTTAGAAACGTTTGGTTTTATTTTTGAGCTGAAAAATGCTGGCGTTTTTGAAAGCCTCGCCTGAGAGCCGTCAATATTCCGTCCGTGAACATTTAAATTTTGTTTTAGCACGTAATTTGGGCAGGTATTCGTAATGAACGAATGGCCATAAACCAACAGAAAACTACTCTTTTGGGCTTGTAAAGGCTTAGCATTTTTTCTTAATTTTATGTGTTTACTGGTCGGTAATTCGAAATTGACCCTGAAGAAAATCTGTCTGTCTGGGGCTTGTATTTGACTGAGTGTTTTTTATAACCTGTAATAAAATGTGATAAGTGGCCGTCTTTCAGATACGATATAAAAACATCCACCAGACACATTTATCTTTTAGATTTAGTAGCAAAAACGCCTGCTAGTTATAAGACTAGATTGACCTAGATCTAGACAAATCGGATTAGAATGGATATAATTTGTGTTAGAAAAAATGGCTAGGATTTATGTCGTGTGTTTTTTATAAGTCCGATCTACACTTTGTTTGACATGATAATAAAGCCTAAACATTATTCTGACTTACCTAGGTAAATGGTGTACATTTATATGAGCCCTGCATGATTGACATGTCGAGTTTCCAGAATTTGCAAAATATGCAAATCGACGTATCAACATTGATGTGGCGCGAAATTATGGCATGTGCGTGTAATGATACCGCTGCAGAGATAAGATGTCAAAACCTGTCAAATCCAGAACACAATTTGCGATACATAGGTTAAGTTGATGTGTTGGTCTTATGTAAGTAACTACTTACGCTAAAGTAGCTTACAGCTCAGCTCGAGCAAGACAAAGAAATGGACACTAATAAATATTTGAATAGTTTGCACATCTTGAATTTTAACTACGTTCGTAAGATCAATGATCTTTCAACTACCACTTTTTATTTTTTCCTTTACTTATATGCTTGTACATATTAAATATACAGGGTTATTGGTAAAACACCAACAACCTCTTAAGGAGCCTTTGTACTCATCGTTATGAACAACTACTATGGGAAAAAATATGAAATCGCGAAAAAAAAATGCTGTTCAGAACATTTATGTTCGCATAACCCGTCAAAATGTACGGAACAGCTGTTTTTTTTTCGCGATTGCATATTTGTTCCCATAGTAAAAGTTGTTCATAATGATGAGTACAAAGAGTTTGTTGGTGTTTTACCAATAACCCTTTACTATATTGTAGTGTTAGATTGTATATTATATTTTTCACAAAGCACAAAGCAAAGGCAGACTTCAAGAAGTAGGCAAAAAATCTTCTTCATCTAGGTAGCTTTAATTCTTCTTTCAAGTTTCACCCTAGTTCGAGTTTCAATTAAAGAATTAAACTAGGTAGCAAGACAGGTAGAAAGGCGAGAATTTATATATCTGCCGGATTAATGTTGGTACCCCAATTGGTCTGGGAAACTTCGGTACCCACGTTTGCTGAATTATTACTTCGCTCAGTGGTCTGGGAAAATGTATTAGGATGTCACCTTTGGCTCCAGAGTCGTCGTTAAACCGGTACTAGTGGTCGTAGGACGTACTCGCGGGGTAAGTAAAATATGTAACGTAAAATCGAATGATTTAAAAATTGAAAATACTCATTTCGCACGTACGTCGTTCGACTTCGTTTTAAGACTTCGTATTCGTATGATACTAATTGTGCATGTTTCAAAAACTAAAACCAAAATGCTATAGGAAACTTAGCTGTATTTTCTATGAAAAAATCCTTCTAATTTACTTTAAGTTTACGTTGCGCGTTCGTATAAATCTTTGGGAGAAATATACAAAAGTTCTCAATAGGAGTTTTCGAAGTTTTGTGTAAAATGTCAGGAAGCTAGGTCGTATTCTAGTTTTGGCATACCTTTAAGTAAATAATTAAATACCTTTAACTAGATAATCTAACTAGTAATCCTGGATTGACTTCATTAAGGTAAAAAATCAGATAAGTTAAGATTTCCTGTACTTACGAATGGAGGTAAGTGCCCCCGATGCTCATCAATCACGATCGCGTGTCGATGCGGATGTGTCAACTTGAATAGCTACCAGAGAACTCCCCCTATCCCGCTATCAGCTGATCGTGGGAGAGTCTGAAGTAGAACTTACTACGTAAGGGATAGGTTGATTTTTCGCTAAGCTAGCGACCTGGCGTTTATCTCCAGAGTAGTCATCAGGCGATCTACTCTGTAAAAAAACTCTCCGTGAAAATGTAGGTGGAGGGAGCTTGAAGTGAGCTGTTGTGCTATTCTATAAAAATCCCACCGTGAAAACTTATGTGAAGTGAGCTTGAAGTGAACTGTCACTGCCTTAGCATATCGATGACAATGACAGTTCACTCCGCCTAAGTTTTCACGGTGAGATGATTTCAGAATAGCAATGCTGCTGTCATTCCCCCTGTCGATGTATTCTGTACAAAAATCTTACCGTGTAAACTTAGGTGAAGTGAGCTGTCAATAGTGTCAATCCCTAGCATCGGGTGGAATAAAAGGCCCGTTTTATGAATTACCATTCATAAACTGGTTTTAAGATATAACACGGACTATTGTCTCGTAGCTTTTAAAGAACTCTGTGGCCTACACTTAGGCATGTCTCGAATTACCATTCTTATACTGGTTTTGAGATAAAACACGGCCTGTTGTCTCGTACTCGGCTTTTAGAGAACTCTGAGACCGTATACGGTATATAGGTATGTTTTACGTAACATGTGCAAAATAAAGTACGATAGGTAAAAGGGATGGGTAAAAAGGGTGGCTGAATACTTTTGAATCAGATATACGTCTGTCAAACAAAGACATTTGCGGGCCTAATTTGAAGCATGTCTTAGGTATTTATCTTAAACGAAGGCACCGCTTCTTTGGAAATTGTTTTTCCTCTCATGCTTTATTACGTGTTTATCTTAACAACCTTATCTAAGTACTTGATACGCAAGTCAGATTTGCTTGGCATTGTTTTGAATAATAAGAAAATATAATTATTTGAGCGTCACATTATGTTTAGAAGAGGCTGTATCTCATTATGTTTAAGCTTAAAATGAGTTTGAATGTTGATATAAATACACACACACACAAACTCACGCCTTCTTCCCATGGGGGTAGGCAGAAACTACAGAACGCTACGATTTTTAGTAAGGATCCTATTTACTTAATTATTTCCTAATATCTGAAAGTATAAAAAGCTATCTTCTATTAGATAGCTTGTTTTACTTTCAGATATAAGGAATTCATTAAGTAAATAGCATTAAATTGTCTCATCATATTACTTTAATGTAGGTACTTACTTTCTAATTCCATGCCAATTATGTATTTTATAAGTTTGACGTTTAGCAAATTATGAATAAGATCTTGAAGGATGCACAAAAAAGTTTATTCATATAGACGAAAAACATCTAAGCAAAACCATTTGCTTCATAGAAGAATAAATAAATATAAAAAAACATTAATGGCATTTACGATTATTTCTGTCCGAGTGGCCAGTTTCTAATATTTAACAATAAAAATATGTCCCTAAAAAGGTTTTGTTAATATATCGAACAGACGGGCACGTTATTAAGATGCACTTAATTAGTAGAAAGCCATTAGCATTGAAAAATAAATAAATAAAAACTAAGTAAAACTTAATGCCTTCACGTTAATATTTTCCACGTAAACGGCCAGTTGTTTCAAATTAGTTATAAAATGAATGAAAGAGGTTGCAGTAAAACGTTATTTTAAAAGAAATAGATAAAATGTAGGTAATCATTTTGTGTAAAAAAAATACTTAATCATGTTTGTAAATACAAACTTAGCAAAAAAGTTTGGAAGCATTACAGACCTTGCTTACCTATAATTTTGCAATCTAGATGATTTCTTACACCTAAAACCATATAATATTTCATTTAAAAAAACTAATGTGTTAAATTCCCTACACGCGACGAAATAGCAGCCATATCAAGTTAGGAACGACTTTGCGTGTGAAAAGCGGCAGCGACGCGCGCCGCCCTTGAATCTGAGGGAGTACTGCAGTGGCCGACGCGACAACGATCGATGGATTACTTATTTAAATCTCTTTACAATCATATTCGGCTCCCCAGTTACAACTAATTGAAAGATAGATTAACAAGACATTTGAGAATGATAATAATTATGAATTTATTGTGTTCTACTGATGAAAAGCGTACCTACCCTTTACATGAAAAACTGAAACGTACTGCGAAGAATCATTTTCATTTTCTTTCTAAGACTTAGATTTTCTGCTAATTTTGTAAATAAATAGTAATTTGTTTTGTTTATTCATCTCGATGTTATGAATACAAAATCATATTGGTACTGCGTACATTGTGTCAATAATTTGTTTGTTTCACTGAAAAGAAAATAGGTAAGTACTTCGGTAGTGTTTACAAAAACGTTCTTCTTAAATAATATTATTAATGATTTTATTTCGTAATTATGTTAAGTAATGATGGCATTGCAGATCATACAATTTATTTTGAAATGCTGGGTTTAAATAATAAAAACGGTTTCAATCAAATTAAAACATAATGTGGCTATTATCTCAACCGAAAATAACAAATGTACGTAGGTATTGTACGAAAATTATTACCGAAATATTTTGTTGGTTAATTAATGATTGCACATTGGAGTGATTTATTAGTTTATAATCAACGCTGAATTATATTTAATCTCCATTGAAATGAATTTATTACTAGGGAAGGTACGTTGTACGCATGGTTTTTATTGTTGGCAGTCAACCAATACATTCTTTAACTTTTAACAAAGCGATTAGTAGTAATGCGTGATTCTGTGGTACATAATTTGAACACAAAGACTCTTTCTCTTACTATAACTACCTTTATCAAAGGTTTTTTAGACTCATACTTACATTATTTATTTTCCTATGGAGTATGATAGTCCATAGGCAATTAATAAAGTTATGAGTCTAAAAAGAGGACTTTCTTCCATTTGTTGAGTCGTTATTTATTAATAGGTACTAGGAGTTCATAACTTGGTAAAAGTTTATGCAGCCAAAGAAGGTGAATAGGTAAGCAAGGGCTTAGTACAATAATGTTTGTAGCAGTAACAACGTTTGAGGTATGAATAGTGCAGTTTTTTTTATGTCAACAAGACATTTGAATGTAATTTTAGTTTCTTTCAGTATACTTTAGAGTCCGTATAATAAAATTCATGCCTTTTCCTAGTTCAAAAGAGCATGACGCATTTAAATAAGGAACAACAAACAAGAAATGTACTCGTAGTTGTGTATCTGAAGTCTTGCTTCTTCATAGCCGAAACAATTGACAAAGTAGGTCACTTTGAACTTGCATAGGAGAACTACGAAGAACAGTAGTACCTACCTACTCTAGGACACAACTGTTCTTGTATTATACAGGGAAAATCTAAATCTATAAGTCGTGTTCCCTTTGGCAAAAATTTCAAACTTTCATATTATTATTTTGTTATTTTAATCAGTCTGGGGATGTATTTTCAAAAATTTAGAGCATCGCATCGTCTTGTCTCGGAATGGATCTAGATATGTAATAGATGGTCATCCATCCGCGAACCAACCTCGACAAAAAAAATATGCTAAAAGAGGGATTCCCACCTCGACAAGCGTAGCTTAACCTGCGATCGACGTACGTACGGCTGTTATTTAGCCACGAGCCACTGTGCCCCTGTCTGCCCATTTAACGATTTGCCAGAATTAATGCCCGGGCACTGGATCTAGCTAGTTAATAAAAGGCAAGTAGGTATATGGAAACAAAATTCGCGAATGAACCATCCTGGGAATATCAATTAAGAATTTCCGCGAACTACTAAGTGAGCTGTATGAAATTCATCTGCAGTTCGACCTACGCTTGAAGTTCCACTAGGTACAATCAAACTGCCAATCTTGGCAGATTGATTGAAAGGCTAGGCAGATGCCTAGCCCTGCAGCTGAATACCATTATTTTACATGGAGCGACTTCCTATCTGACATCCACAACCCAGTAACTGGGTAATACGATACCCCCTTGGTAAGATTGGTTGTCAGATTTTCGGGCTTCTGACGACACGTAACGACTGTCAAAGATCCATGAATGACAGCCGGGACCAGCATGGCACGGTAGTAAGTATAATCTAATTTAAGTTAAGTAAGCAGGTAAGTATAGTTTAAGTTCATTTTAATTTATAATTTTATTATGGAATAATACTATAGCGATTTATTTAATCTCCATAATTGTTGTTATTATATTCAACCTAGCACTAAACTGCAATAACATAGCTAGACTGCATTACATTCCAGATGACCGGTACGTGTTTTTAACTTGGGTTCACGACACGACTTTTAAAACCTGAAATATGAAACGGAAACATTTAAAATGCTCTCGTATTTTAATTCCGGCTTTCCGGCTTTGGCTTTACAAGGGCTTTCCTGTGCCTCATTACTAGAACATCTTGGCATTATCGCCTCAAAACGTATCTAGGTTAACACCGCTTAAGTATCTATTCAAGAGCAAAATGGTGGTTTTTGTATGCCTTTCAGCGCCCTTTATTTTATAAGATGGTTTATTTTTGTTCTTTATGACAGACTAGCCGCACGCGGCTTTGCCCGCGTGGTTCGATAAAAAGTAGCCTATGTCCTTCCCCGGGATGTCATCTATCTCCTTGCAAAATTTTATCGAAATCAGTTCAGTGGTTTAGGCGTGAAAATGTAACATACAGACAGACAGAGAGACAGACCGACAGACAGAGTTACTTTCGAATTTATAATATTAGTATGGATTAGTAATATTAGTATTAGTATGGAAGTAGGTATTAATTGTTAGTCATCATTTAGTACGGAAGCAAAACGATTATGTGTGTGAATAATCTGCCAACTGCAATATTTAATCATGTACCTCGTGTCTCCGACAAGTGTTAAATTAATGCAGGGAATATAAATGTTGACGTGTTTGATTCACTGACAAGTTTGATTTAATAGCGCTTCTATCATTTATGTCAGTTGTAACAGACTGCGTCATCTGTGTTGATAAAAGTCGAGATTATCATCGCATGTCTCAAGATATATTTATCTCACGCCCACTTACAATATTAATTAGCGAATGTAATAATTATTCTATTTCTAACGATTTTTCCAACAATGTTCGCGTGATCGTTCGTTTAGCGTGTAAACTAAGTTCGGCACGATTTATGGTGTTTCTTGGGCTTCAAAGCTTATAAAACGATACTTAAATTGTGTTGAACGAATAATGGGTGATGAAAATTAATATTTAGTGTGTCCTTGGCCGTAATACGCGAGTAAGCAAGGCTTGAATGAAAATGTCGCCGATAATACAGAAGCACCCTCGTATTGATTCGTTTTCGTACCAAGCTATGATTGAGTCGCCAAATCGAGGTTGAATAAATATGCATGTAGGTTTTACTATGCTCTGAATATGTTCCGACAAACAAAGAAGCCGAGTTGCGTAAAAGCTATGCTCAATGTATATTTTTCATGAAAATAATGCTAATCACTGAACTGAAATGCCTGGTTCATTGAGTTGAATACTTTTAGTTCCGAGTAAATATCAATGGAGCTGATTGGAGCCTTAACACTGGTAGATACCCACAGGAATTCAAATTACCATTATCATAACAAGAAAATCCGGCGACCTTCTGTGCTAAGCTTAAAATTTTAAAGAGAAAGCCAGAGACAATAAAAAATCTTTAAAAAAAGGGTTAACCCGAATTTAAATTCCTATCATTCAGTGGTCTCAGTAAACGAGTAGGTAGAAGTAAGTAGGAGATTGCTCATTACCATTACTTCAAAGGATTGTCATACTCAAAGACTTATAAATTGTACCTACTAGTATACGGATGCTTCCGAATGTGGAAATGACTTATCTACTAGAGTGAGACAACGAGTGACAACGTGAGAATTATGTCGAACTAATCCCCAGCGGAGGAATTAGAGTTGCCAATTCCACGAAACCTCTTTGACATTATTTTGAACTCTGGAGTGGCCGCTATTTTAAGAGCTTTTTTTTTTTTGTTTTCCTATAAAATATATATTAACTGAAGCCTATATCTGCTAACTAATGATGAGAGCTAGGCAGCCTTCTGCTGGGGAGTTTGTTGCGCCACTTCTTCCCAGCTTTAGCACTAGGAAGTGGTGACGGGCGGGCGTTTTGTTAAATGTCTTTTGATGGGCTGATGAGGCTAGTCAACACAAAAATGGACTAACAAACTGTCAAACTCATGTCAAGTGATTTTAAGTTAGCCAATCACAACACTTTAGTTTGACAGAAGTAAGTTATTTTGTGTTGGCCTTTCCTAATCGCGGTGTTATTTTTATACCTAAGGTAGACAATGTAGGCGATCATGAATTGATATTTTATGATAATTGTGTAACAGAATTCTGTAGTCTCTGTAGATCTTTTAATAAATAACGTCTCGTAATAAGGAAGTCACTACATATTTTTTATGATGCTGAATGGAAAATAGTTGCACAATGCACATAGGTGCTTGTGCTTCGTCAAAGGATGGATAGGCAGGTACTAGAATATTAAATAAACATAAATTGGAGATGAATCACATTAAGAAGGTATATAAGTAACTATTTATAAAACCATAATATATTCACAAGATAACCAAAACAGGACCAAATATGGTAGTTACAGAATTCTAATTAAATTTCGTTAGTGAGAAAAGAAAGGATAAGAAAATCATGAAAATTGGTTTTAGAATCTGCGCGCAGGCAAAGTGGTTTTTTTCCCTAACCAATTTGTGGGTAATAATGAATATGGTTATCCAGTCATTCTAGTTACGAGGGGTACTAAGTTATCTTATCATACTCTAGGGAATGAACGTGACCTTGTTAATCTTCTGCACATCTCAAAGACTTCTGATTTTTTAAATCCTTTTCCTATTAAAGGAATGCATAAAACGTGATCATAAACGAAGGGGATGGTGCACAATAGGTACCGTACCGCATAATATTTCAATTGACAATGAATTCCTTTGCCCCGCTTTACTTGGACGACTGTGCCAAGTCCTGTGTGAATGCGAAATGGCGGGATGGCTTTTGGGTTCATGACATTCTTACATTCATACCGTGGAATATGAGAATATTCCGCATTTAAAATTGAATTCAGAATATCGATCAAAAAGCTCAAAGATGGCGTCTGATCTGACATAGTTTTAACGAAACTGGCTATCCGAAGTAGGGTTCGTTCCACGAACTTTCGGGATCATACAAACTTGGTGTTTCGGACTTCTTGACTCAAAGAGTTACGGTGCGGTTCCAACTAATTTCTTAGGGCCCTCACTCCATTCGTAACATGGGCAGTAAAGAGACGTCTACTTTTCTCACATGTATAATTTCAACATGAATAATGTAACTAATATATTGTAACAATATTCTGATTTAAAAGAGTGTCCGTGGAGTTTCTTACCCGTTCTTCTCCATAGGAACCGACTACGCTTTGGAATGGGCAACTAGCTTCCTCTTTCTGACTGACCGACCCCTTGACAATTCAAAAGTGCCTTTAATTGGTTTATTTGAAATAAATGCTTTGAGTTTGAGTTTAAAGGACAGGCGAACAATTAACTGCTTCTGGGTTTTATTGAAGATTTTACAGCTGAAAAGTAAAATGTTAGATTGAGTTGAAGAAGGTGGCTTTTGTTAGGAGAAGTGGTACTAGACTGAAGATCGATAGCCGCACTGAATGGGAGCCGTCTCGATAGCCTAGTTTTTGTGGCGGCTTAGCAGAATTTATACGCGGTACAGGGACAAAAGCGTTAGAGTTGAGCTTAAAGTCGCCTGCTCCTCTCTATTCGTCTAAGGTCATTTGACGCGGCCTAGAACAGAAGGCCAATTCTTGTACTTAAAAAAGTTCACATTCAAATCGCAATCTGTCAAACTTGTCAAAAATGTTGGTAAATCGATTGTATTTTTGACAGTTTGGGAATGAGATGTGGATGCGAATGCGAACGTTCATAAAAATTACGGAATTGGCTCTATGATAAAAAGTCAAAGTCAAATAATTTATTTCATTTGGCAAATAAAAGGCACTTTTGAACGATTTAAACGATAGCTAGGTACGTTAGGTACATATAGATAGTAGGTTGCCTCCTGTGTAACGATCTTTTTGTTTGTATAAATGGGATTTTGATTGCGTAGTTTTTGACGCGCACGAAAGTTGGTCAAAAATAGAATAATGTTCTAGTAGGTATTTCAATTAATCAATTTACTCAACATATCGCAGTAATTTATTATTATTTAATGAATAAGTTTATAGTTATCCAGTTGTTATAGTAACATACTTAATTCGAATCAATGCAGTGTGTTTAGTTGAAGATGGAATATAGTCCTAAGAAATATTAATTTAATAAAAAAAACCTCATACCTTATCTTAGGTAATTCCTTATCTTAAGTACCTTTTTTCATTTTTATTTTAATCAGCTGAAACTTGTAAATGTCCTTCAATTTCATATTTAAAACTTGTAAATGTCCTTCAATTTCATATTTAAAACTTATAAATGTCCTTCAATTACATATTTAAAACTTATAAATGTCCTTCAATCTCATATTTAAAACTTATAAATGTCCTTCAATTTCATATTTAAAACTTGTAAAAGTCCTTCAATTTCATATTTAAAACTTGTAAATGGCCTTGTTAATTTTTTAGAACATTGTATTAAGTTAGCTATAAGTTTCCACACAGAATAAAATATCTGTATTTTAGTATTCCCAACAAGCATCGCATTTAATCTTCTGCGCTCAATTAACCGGGTCAAAACAAAAGTATTATATCGTTAAAAGGCCCTATCAGATTTTCATTGTAGGCAATAATACATTAGCTAAATATTAGGCGTAGTGACGTAGTCGTAAGAGAAACGGTTTGGAAATGTAGGACTATTTCATCGACCATTATCGCCATTAAACTATGGCAGTTTGAACTGTCGGAGGTGTTTTTCTTTTTGTTAAAACTGCGAGTCCATTAAAACTCATAATATTAGCAAGTGAATAGGATAGAAGAACAATTCATTTAAAAAAAATTAAGCGTATTCGTAATCATTTTGTTCCCAAATTGACCTAGTTGCAAGTTCTAGTGCATCTTGTGGATTCCCGAATTTAAAAGTTCAGGATTTCCTAACGAAACTAAATATTCGAAACTAAAATACAAGACTGAGAAAAAATTATAGAGATTTACGTCACAAACTGAAAAGACATAATGACTTGCCTACAGTGTTAAATCTGCTGTAAGATCCGATAAGATCAGTAAAACCGTAACCGCGGTTAATTCAGCATAAAACATTAATATTCTATTTTGAGCGAAGCGCTACGAAAGTTTGTATTTCACTGTTTCAGACAAGATAAGTGCTTTAGGGCGTAAAAGTAAACTTTTTACATCTGTCGTTACCTCCGGCTATATTATAGCTATTGATTTACTTAAGATTAGATAAAGACAATGGGCGAAATGGTCCATGTCCAACAGTGGACTACGATTGGAGGGCAAAAGAAAATTGTCAAACTACAACATTTCGAAAATAATCTATTTGCTTCCTTTGGCAGTATTGTTAACGAAAGCCCGCGGCACCTGAGAGTAGGTATCGTAAAAGGAGTCTTAAAATGGATTGTGTCAATACATAGGACAGTCAGGACAGTCAGCATCGCCTGGGAAAAACACGAAGTTATAAATCCCCAAACCTTCCAATTGATGAATTGTCGCTGTTTTCCATAATACCTTCAATAGAACCGGGTCCAGGTTCAGCAGTACCTTCAGGATTGATGCACTAGAATAGGTTTTACGCGTGAGATGATCCTTAAAAATTGGTATACCTACGTCTGCGCAAACAGAACAGCCAGCCCAACTATCAACATACTGACGCAACTATCAAACTACTGGCTGACAAGGTGAAACTGATCTTATAGATATAGCGACACGAGGAAAGTGGAACTGATAGTATACAGTAGCTTATATGCATATGAGTTTCTCAGTAACGATACAGTAGCGCATTTCAAGGACACGCGACTGCATGGCAGCGTCGCAAGGTCAATTAGCTAAGCCGCTTGTATCGGTACTACGAGTACGTGTGATAGTAGTAATCTGTGGAAGTCCGTCGCGGGTGTATTGTAGGTACTTTAATCGATATAGCTACGCGACTATATGGCTGCAGGAAACCGCGATTTTAGCATGATGATTCAAGATTATGTTGCTGTCAATATCGCGATTGAATGCAGAATGTGTAGAGACTAAAAGAATAACGTAAATAACGATTACAACGTGTTATCAATGCACCCTCTTTACAAAAGTATCAGGGGTGTATTGTTGGCAAATCCGCAGTCTGAGTAGGCCCTTATTGTTGCGGTCCGATAAAAAAATCCGGCCAAGTGCGTATCGGACCACGAACTGTGTTGGGTTAAAATCGGATTAACGAATTCTTATTGCATTTACAATACTACCCTGTGTTCACCGAAAAATTGCTTAATAGGTAAAAAAAATCTTTGAAATGGTTTGTTTTCTTTTATAAGTTTGTACAAAAGCTGCAGTAAGCACCTCGGAACACGTCATTTGGATGCGCTTCGCTCAATGGAAGCTCCATTGAGGTAGGTTCTTTTATACGAATGTGTGCATGTAGAATATGCATGATGGTATAAAAATGCATCCGTATTATATGCGGTAGAAAAGGTAGGTTTTTCATTCATGAATCTAATATAAAAAATTCTTACATGACAATACAAAACAGATGATATCTGTCAGATTATACAGGTAGAGCAACGGTGGATAATTGACGGTAATAAGTATCAATTTCCAAAAACAATAATGTCAAAAGAGTGATATTAAAAGTGTTTGAAACAAAGACTATCAAAATAAAATGTTTCATGCCGTTTCGCGAAATTGCGACGTCAACACGCTTAGCACGACAACCGTATGGTTTGTTAAATTTTTTATTGCTTTGAGAAACCGCATGAGATCCGAGGAAAACGCTTATTGAATTTTAGATACAGATCGTGAAAATTCACTGTTAAAGTGGTTTTTCGTATCTCGAAGACAAACGTAGTCTAGACTAAAATCGCAAAACTGTTTCAATATTGGGTGAGTAAGAAGAAACTATCGTATCTAACGACAGTTTCTTCTTAACATGTTAAGAAGAAGAAACAGTCTTAACTATGGAATTTTGATCACGAAGTGTGTGAGTGACAGACGTCCTAGAAAACGGAGTTACGCACAAGTAAAACGTCATAAGTATTATAAAAATACTTGATTTACCAGCTACATATAGTATATAATGCAGATTCTAGTGGAAGCCGTAATGAGGAAAGGTCAAACACAATGCCTTACTCGTCATTTAGAGGATTAACGGCATAACCAACATACGACAGCTGACAAAAGAGGAACGAGGATTTCTATCGCGTTCGCACTCTTTTGTCATAATGCAGCAACCCCAGGTGTTCAGCCGGGAGCAGATATTTTTTACTAGCCGTCAAACAATTAAATGTGGCATTGTACCGCAAATGAATAGCGGATCCAGGGCGGACATGTCATTGCAAGCACATAATGAAAGGTATACCTTTTATCCGGCGAGCCCTGTGTGCGAACGCCGGCGTCCGTGGCGGTAAGCCCCCGGTGATGTAGTGTCGTAGAGTGTAAGGGTGATGGAAGCGCCAAGGAGGGCTCCTGGCCGCGAGGGGCCGGCGTTGCTGCGCGTAGCGAGCGATGGGCGCGCGTGTGCCTCGAGGTCGGTGTGCCGGCGGAGTGGGCCGCGCTGTCACAGCCGGCGAGGGTGCGCGCGCCTGCACCACCGCGCATGCGCCCTCGTGCGCCGCAAGCGATTAAACTAAATACACCAACACGCAGCGCCACTACATGTGCTATACTGGCGCGCTGCCGCCTCACCTACATATCGAGGTGAGTATTATACGTATTTTTTTTATAATCTTCGGTTTTGACCTACTTATATTATTTTCTTATTTATTGTATTAGTAACTTATTGTAAACGTTTAGTAGAATGAATTGAACCAAGGTTTCGGTAGAAGTTGTGTTCGTAGCGACAAGCTACATCAACAAAAGCTTTGACATTCATGAACGTTTCTGTAGATGAAAGAATTTTCAGTATCGTGATAGTTTTTTTCTCTAGCCGGTTTACCATAACAAATTACAAATTGAGTATAATTTATTAAAATATGCAGACGGAGGGTGAAGTATTGTTTGATATAGGTAGTGTAGTTGTTAAGATCAGCTGTTTGTATCAGGTTATCGGTGGGTGGTATCGATTGGCGGCACTTTCACCGCTGGGCGCGAACAGTAACTGTTATTCTATGTTTTGGCGCGGTTCCAGCGATGGCGGACACCCACCCTGTTACTAAGCACACGCCATTTTCGCGTAACAATTAGGGCTAACTTAGATGACTAAAAGTAAAAAAAAGTTGCCAAGGATACCTAATAAAGATATTATTTTTCTGATTGTATTGTGATGTATTTATTCGGGATGCTGAATAGAGCAGCGTATAAAGAGATCTAAACAGACGTTTGTGTATCCTTCATGGTTCATAAATTTCGTGATGTTCCTTTTGTCGAGTTTGTAGGAGCGGCACAACAATGTCTGTGTTTATATCATGTGAAATTGTAATCGCAGATGTAACTTTTGCGACCCTGAATATTATTTAAATTAAAAATAATATTTTGTAGACATAAAAAGTCTAAATTCTTTTGCTTAGAAGTTATAAAATTTAAATTAACTATCTCAAAATAAAATACCTATTACCAATTTTACGAAGTACAAAAATTTTACAATTTTGCCCAGTGTCATTTAGACTTGTTAAATTACTACTCGGTTATTTGCATGATAAAATTATAGGTACTTAGTAACTTTATTCAGTAAGTTACTTATATCATATTACTTGCACATCATTTTACGGTATTCTGTAACCGCACAAAATGTAGTAGGTAAATAATGTGAAAACAAAACTATATCACTATGCATCGTTTTCGTAACGTGTTTATGCGTACGCTACGCGGAGTATCTGCATTGCTACAAACTATGCTAAAATCTTTAAATCGAGATTTTTAATTTTCATTTTCATTTTTCTCAAGTCAGAGGAGATCAGGAGCTCCACCATAGGTATTTACAGTATTACATATTTACACATTTTCAAGAGCTTTAATGTAATTAAAAACCGGCCAAGTGCGTGTCGGAACACGCACAATGTACGCACGGTTCCGTAGTTGGGATGAATTTATTTCGAGAACAAACTTAACATTGTAGTTGACAAACATGTTCTCGCATACATTCCAACTGCAAATGTAAGTTGGCCTACTAAATTATTACTCGTTAGCTTGTAAAGCCGACTTACCTGTGATAAATTACCTTTTAACGTCGTTTTATATAAATACTACTGCCGTGATTTTGTCACATATCCAAACACAACCATTTAGCTAGCACTTGATTCTAACAAAACTTTAAAGCTTAATATTACGCAAACAGATCCCTCAATCGAAAAATGTTACCGCAATATTTTCATCGTCAAAAAATATCATCCCCACATAAAGTGCTGGGAGGTAACCTCCAAATATTTTTTTGAATTTTTTCATTTTACCACTTTGTCGGCTTGATTAATATGTATACCTACCAGTGACAAATTATAGCTTTCTAGTACCAAGGCTGCCATCAGACGGACTGCATTCTTGCAGTTTGAATGCAGTTCAGTACGACTGCAATTAAATACTCGTAATGTACCTACTGGTAACTGCATTCAAACTGCAATTTGCAGTTGGAGTGTAGTTGAAACGGTTGAAATGCAGTCCGTCTGATGGCAGCCTAAGAGTCTCAGAGCTAAGCCCAGGATAGACAGACGGACGATAGGTCTGTTATTGCAAGCCTTCATTTGTGGTCAGACTTGGTTAATGCAACTGCTAGTGGGTTTGGATGTCTCAAGTCTTATAGCATGCAACAATAGACTTTATCACCTGTTGCACAGTGTTCATTTTTATAATGTCGTGTAACTCAGAATTCCTGATGAACCATCGAGCATTTGATATGGCTTTTAGAATGCTGTTTTGTGCCCTCTGGAGTATGTTTAAGTTTGAGACACTTGCTGTGCCCCAAAGCTGTATCCCATATGTCGAAATTGGCTTTAGTATGGCATTGTACAGGAGCAGCTAAAAGTATACATTATTGTATAATACTTACGTTAGACAAATAAAATAGAAAGTTAGTTATGTCCAGGAAATTGCGTGCAGGTGTTATTTTTTAGGACTTCCCCCAAGTAAGGAAAATTACTGGCCGGACGATATACATACTTATGTACCTACGTTTTCAAACGGTTTTCTGCAGAAAACAATAATGAAAAAATGTGCCGTGGCACGTTGCGTCGTCGTAACGTGTTTATGTGTTTGAGCCCTAAGTCTGGTATCGTTCTATTGAAGTTGAAGATGACCTTGTGTTAACCCTAAAGTGACGTAACGTGGTATGGAATCACTACCGGGCACACAAAAGACAAGTTTTTTTAGCTGCAGAACAAGATCACCCCTCTATTAGAATGCTTACAGCCTATTGTTAAAATTAACAATTCAATATTTCGTATACATTTAAAACCTGTACTATTTATTGAACTCATTGAGTTATTCTAAACGTATAGCTAGGACATGCAATTACCCGCCTCATATTACTAGGTATACGGATATTTCGGATACTTCCAGAACACTATCCGGATAATCTAAAGTATATAATAAGTATTTTAAATTATTTTATTAAATTACAAGATGTTTTCCCGATGGGATTTTCTATCCGCAAAATTGACCAACTTTCCTCTATAATCGATCGTTTTTACTTATCAGCACACCTGTATTCCCTGAAGTATTAGGCAGAGGTGCACCTGTTTATAGTACACCCACAGGGCTAAGGTCCATGTAATAGGGGACTATTACCATCAACCGGGTCTAATCCAGGCTCCCGCCTGCTACTGAGAAATTCTAATTCGATTGTACCCCTAGGTGATGAATTTTCAGAATCTTTGTTTAGAGCTCATTTTCGTATTATAAGGAACCAGTGAATTTAAATTGAATTTGTACTTTACCCATCGAATTCGAACACACGGACCCCACGGAGAGTTCAAAAAAAAAAAGAACAGTTATTAAGTTCAATTCTTGACTACCAAAGGAAGAGTTCCTAGAAAGTATACTACAATCTGTACTAAGACTGATTGTAAAATAAAGGCTATGATTTCATTTTAATCATACTATTTTATGCATATAAATATGAATAAAGTAAAGAAAACCGGCCAAGTGCGAGCCTGACTAGAACTTGGGTTTAGCTTACTTTAAAAAAAAAAAAAAATACGGCAAAAAAATCATGTCTGTTGTATGGGAGTCCCCCATTAATATTTGTTTGATTTTAATTTAATTATTTATTTTTAAAGTGAATAATATAACTAAATATTCTGCGAATATTTACCTGTTGCCGTTATCAACGAGCAAAAACGAGCAAAAAAAATCACGTTTGTTGTATGGGAGCCCCTTAAATATTTATACTATTCTGTTTTTTTGTATTTGTTGTTATAGCGGCAACAGAAATACATCATCTGTGAAAATTTAAATTTTCTAACTATAACGGTTCATGAGATACAGCCTGGTGACAGACGGACAGACAGACAGCGGAGCCTTAGTAATATGGTCCCGTTTTACTCTTTGGGTACGAAATCCTAAAAAGGAAGAAAAAAAGTAAAAAAGATCCGACAAGTCGGCACTTTTTGCCGACTTGTCGCTAAATACAAATATAGCGAGGTTCGGCTCACGACGTATGAGTGAATGTGACGAATGGTCATCATATCTATTCTACGTCATCAATTCTACTGATGCATTTGTTTTGTTTAACGTCATTATCAAAACTTTTCAACGTTCGTTCTATACTCACATAGATACCTATGTAGGTACCTACCTACATACCTATGTAATATGTAGGAACAATATGCGAACGTTTACGTAGATGTTAGTCAATCACGTCATCGCCACGGCTGAATAGATTCGGCTGGACGCAGTGGGCGCCGCATCGCGTTGTATCAGTTGTATGTACCTATGTAACAAGGTACGGACACAATGTATATGGTCTGGCGAAGTGTTTGGTGCACTTTGATGAAGAGTTTCTTTGTAGCATCCTGGAATCTGGATCTGTACCCAGAGACGGTAATAGGATAGCCCCTTGTTCATGGGACTTAAACTGGTGAAATCCGGGTACCTAAACTACTATACAAGTAGGTAGGTAGACACTGCCTATCCCATGAAAGGAAAAGCGGTAGTTTCTCAGTTTCCTTAAAATGTCATTCCCTTCGAAAGCATGTGGCAGCTGACAGGCATCCTTTGTTTATTAAGCTTTTAATGTATCACCTTACTTGTTTGAGCTCGAAACTAAATATTTTCGCGAAGAATTTCGTAAAATCAGAAATAATTGAGGTCACTTTGATGCTATTAATATGAGTAAATTTGTAGATTTTAGAGGCTAAGCGCCTTTGCAGGAGTACATGAATTTTCTTTCCTCAAAATTTTCTACTTACAGTGAAACTTTGCCACGGCATTTTTCAATATTAACTTCAACATAAGTACTTACAAACCGCTGAAATGTTTATTTTCATAGTTTCGAAGACTCCTTCCTATCTTTTTATGGTTTTCGTGTCTGTCATATCGAGAACTTACATAACTCAAATTGCGTACCTACTACGGAGAGAGGCGGACTAGCATTCTTGGCCGCCGTAGGACGTTTAGAAGTAGAAGACCGCCCGCCCCATTCTGCTGATTTTGCAGCATAACTAATCCAGCAGCATATTATATGGGTACCAGCGGGTTGATTTTCAGGGGGTTACGTCTTCAGCTCTACGAAGCGAGCTCGATAAGTTTTGTACCTACTTCACCTCGTATATGTTAGATTTTCGTTTGTACACACGGCTACACGTCAAGCTATACATTTCCAGTGTAAGCTGAACTCGCATTGTATGGAAATCCTTTAAAATGCGAGATTCATTAACTGGAAATGTATAGCTTGATGTGTAGCCATGTGTACAATTCATACAAGGAGTAACTTTGTCAACTTATGTATAAAAGCTAAACAATTAATGCAAGAGCGACCGAAGCGAGCACGAAAATCAAGCACTCCTCTTCAATTTGAATAGAACGTGTCTTTGCAACTTTTTTGAACTCAAACTTTAGAAAAAAATAACAGCCTAGAAACTTGAATAGTCGTAGAATATCTAGAGTTAAGTAGTTAAAGATCTTCACTGCATTAGGAACGGAAACCCCCAATACATAAGTACCCCAGCTCGGAGTATTTTAGCAGCAATGGAGTCGTATGTGTTCGCTGCGGCGGCGGTGCCAGTGGCATCAGGTCAAGGACAATGCACAAATCCGCAGTCTCCTTCATGGCGCATACCTACTAACATATACACGCATATATCGTAGTTAGCAAAGCCTTGTAAAGAAGCTTATCCGGGGCAACGCGACTATACAGGTTGGTCCAAATAGTTACGTCATAAAAAATGTTCATGCCCAGGGGTATACGAAAATACCCGATATATTAACATGTAAAAAAAAGTTGTCAACTTTTTTGTGATATTGTGCAAGTCTACATTCCGCCTCGGTTTATGAAATGACATCGGAACCAGACAGTACAAAAAATTTAAGTAGAAACTTCGACTGCATCACTGGAATTTAATGTAAATTCTTCGTTTTCGATCAATCTATAATTAGTGCCAGGAAGATGATTATTTTATGTCTAAAAGAATACCATAACAATGAAAGTTGGAAAAAAAGATTGTAAAGAAGCCGAAATAATTTCGGTTCCCATAAAATATTAACTAACTTAACAAAAATAATTATAACTCGAAAACTATCAAGAATCGCGGTACTTACATGGGATAGCATCGGATATCCCTGGGCATGACCAAAAAAAAATGTTTTTTATTATGTCTCTATTTGAACCATTCTGTATACAACATTATTATGTTTTTGTTTATGCTAAACCCGAAAAGGGGTCAATGTACTCATCATGTTTAACAACTTTGAAATCGCGAAAAAAAAATCTGCTGTTCCATACATTTTGTCGATTTAAGTGAACACAAATGTATGGAACAGCTGATTTTCTTTTCGCAATTTCAAAGTTTGTGCCATAGAAAAAGTTGTTCAAAATGATGAGTACAATGACCGCTTTTAGCATAAACAAAAACGAATGTTGTATATTGCTGCTGCCAAGCAGCGTCGTTGCTGTGTTTCGGCACAGATGAAAAGTTTCAGAATCAAGATCAAAGAATTGATTGAAATGTCTACAATCTTTGTTCCATATTATTGTATCATCTTGCGGCCACAAATTAAAAATTGTAGATAGTTACTCATTGGGTACTTCTTACTGGCTAGTTCAGTTCCCCAGTCGTAACGTTTTAAAAGGGTCGGTTTGAATTGAGTCTCAAGGTGTCCGTTAAGTTTATAATTTACTAGCAGTGCAGCATTTAATAATAATATAATTTCAACTCTTAGTGGCTTCTTCCTTCAATATAATTTCAACTCTTAGTGGCTTTTGTGGACATGATAATTATTCAATTTCTTACCAGGCTTTTCTGGCCAGCAATTTCACCCGCCGTTTAATTTAAAAGATATCGGAAGCTCAATTCTCGTAGGTACAACGGTCCCAATCTGTCAAACTTGTTATAAATGTAGTTAAATTCATTGTATTTTTGACAGATTGCGAAAGAGACGCGAATACGTTCTTAAAAATTACGGGAATTGTCCCCCTGATTATTTACTGCGTTGCATCGCATAAGCTCGCGCTACTCCGATTTCGCTTAGCGTTCTCTACTATCTTTTTTCTTATTGCTCGGCTCCTAAGGATTGTGGCGTGATGTTAAGTAGCCTATAACCTTCCTCAAGAATCGGGATTTCAAAATACGAAAAGACTTTTTTTTATCCGATCAAACTCAAACTCCAAGCATTTATTTCAAATAAACCAATTACACGCACTTTTAAATTGTCAAGAGGTCGGTCAGTCAGAAAGATGAAGCTAGTTGCCCATTCCAAAGCGTAGTAGGTTCCTATGGAGAAGAACGAGCAAGAAACTCCACGGACACTCTTTTAAATCAGAATATTGTCGGTCCTGGTTCCAGAGATGCGTTCAAACAAATAAACAAAAATAATAAATATTATTAGTATTTGCTTTTGCTCGCAGCTTCGTGTCGGAAAATATCCCACGGGAGCGTAATACCGGGTTAAAGTACCCTATGTGTTAATTCAGGTAAACAATGTATTAATTCCGTTATACATTGTTTTCATATAACTTTTGGTTTACGCAGCCCTCGCCAGTAAATGTACAATTCTGTAGCCGACTGCAGGCAGACGTGTAAAATCGAGTTAAATTGACATGCCGCTAGCTACGGAAGGTATTTCATAAAAATACATTGAAACCAGTAGTGTCGCGGCGACACGTCGTCTGCTGCTGCTGCCTGCAGTCGGCTATGGACTTGTACGGTGAAGGTACCTATAAGCTCCCAGTCGGCATGATTTTTTCCAACAATCATCGTCGCATTTAAACCTAATGAATTATACACCTAAACCTTCCTCATGAATCACTCCACCCGTTGGTAAGAAAATCCGTTCGGTAGTTTTTGAGTTTATCTCGTTCAGACAGACGACGCGGCGAAGGACTTAATTTTAAAATATGTAGTGTTAGTGATGGGGGTACTAAGTATGGGAGCTTGCCAATTGAGCACGGTTGCATAATCCATGTTTATTGATTTTTGTGTTAGCTATGTGCAGAGGTCGCCCCTCGTGTAGGTAATCAATCCATGTTTTTGTTCTGATATTTTAATATTAATTAGTACTACTAATAGTAAGTAGTATCACCAAACACTTCACGTTAGTCACGTTGATCAAGCTTCGACATAATTATATGAATACTTTATTTATTGTAGTCTGTGAGCGTCGACTAAAACGCAAGCGCAATCCAGTTTTTCACTCATGACGGTAAGTCGCGTGACGCGTCGCCTGACCTCACAGGACTCGTGCGTGAGCCGCGCGCATCGATGCGCCGCGCCGCCGCGGCCGGGCAGCGCCACGCGCGCCGCGCCGCGGCTGGTCGCCCGGCTCACAACAACGCAGTACGTCATCACTCGCATAGACGCAATAGGGGAATGCCACAGAGTAAATTATACTATGGGAATGCATGCAACTATGCTTTTTATATTGAGTTGTGAGCGCGTGCGCTGGTGATGGCGACGACGCGAAGGTAGGGTGGGAGCGAGACAGAACACTATTATTCTCATGTAGAATAATGTACATACCCTCATTATTTATTTATTTTCGTTACCTATTTAATAATATTTATTCATTTGATTCGTTTAGCTTAAAGTTATATTATATTATAAGTATTGTATATGTTTATTTTATTCTTTACCTATTTAATATGTACAAATCTGTTGAACCTGATTTCCGTACGTCTTTTTCGGGTGACCACTGAAAATCAGCGCTGAGCTGTGGGTCCCCCATAGCGCAGCATCATGCTGAGTGGAAGCCTTCTTGTCACAGTCATGACGTGCCAATTATTTATATTTATACTCGTGGTCTCATATTTGTACTTAGACCAATTTTGTTTTTGTTTTGTTTGTTTAATATTGTTGATTACTGTTATCTCTTTTTAAGCACGTGTTTCTGTGACAAATAAACCTATTTTTCTTTCTTTCTTTCTTTCTTTCTATTATTTATGTTGGTTTTAGTAATTATGGTGATCGATTTGTGGCTTACAAATATGAAGGCCACAAATATGACTTAGTTCAGTATTGAGGTTATACATCTGGCCGCGCACAATCCTCGTCTGCTGGACTCTCGATACCCGGACGCACCCACGCACTCGTATATAATAGAAAGATACGGAGAGAGAGAGAGAAAGTCGCAGGGAAGGGGCATAACGCTTTTTCCTTACGTGACTATTTCTACCAATCAACTTCTACCGCAAGCCTAGGAACTTCGTTCCAATAATAGGTATATAGTGAGTGATTGGGCTCCCCAATCCTTACTTCCTTACTAATATTATAAATGCGAAAGTAACTCTGTCTGTCTGTCTGTCGCGCTTTCACTCCAAAACTACTGAACCAATTTAAATGAAATTTGGTACACAGATAGTCTAGAGCCTGAGAAAGGACATAGGCTAGTTTTTATCGACATACCACGCGGGCGAAGCCGCGGGCGGAAGCTAGTACTCAATATTTTCGTAAGATTTAAAAAATATTTGAAATCAGTTAAATCAAGTTTAATAAACAAAAACCAATCAAAAACCCGTTAAATTACGTAACATTTCGATAACGGATTATTGTGTAATGTTTTCTACGAGTTTGTACGTAACAATTTAATTGTCACATTGGTTCGTACAGATTCGAGTTCATTATAATGGTTATGTAACATCTGCTACGAGTGTCTACGTAATAAACACGTCTATCTGTCGTATAAGTCCTACATAATATTTCAGTAGCAGGTAAAATAAAATGCGATTTTCGTAGCACAGCCTGGTTTATAACCATTTCGTAGCTTTACTACGGCTGGCTACGGCGTAGCCGATGGCTACGGCAATATCTTACCTGAATTACGTATTATATCACGATCCGTTAATTAATTGGTATTTAGAGTAAATTGGTGCTTAGGTAACCTATCATTGTGGTAGTATTGTACGTGGGCTGGAAATTAGTTCTCCATTACGGCTACTAGTGAAATTGGAGCCCGAATGAAATCACTTGGGCGTGCTGAATACGTAATCGATGGTGGAAATCATACCTTAGTTTCTCGCTGAAAATTGTTATTGAGCTCGAATTTGGAAGATTTTTTAACCGACTTCTTCAAAATGGAGGAGGTTCTCAATTCGTCTGTATGTTTTTTTTTTTTTGTATGTTTGTTACAAGATTACTCCGCCAATTATGAATCGATTTTGATGATTCTTTTTTTGTTTGGTAGGTCATGCTTCCGAGGTGGTCCCATATCAATTTTATTAATTTTGCTAGCGTAATTTTTGAGTTAGCTTCAATATTACGTATTTTTTCCACTTAGTTTATCTAGACGATATCCTGTTTGACTCCTTCACTGTTATTTACATAGCAGGTAGTGGTATTCGGATTTGTGTGGGGTAGGTACCACAACTAAAAAGTGAAAAATAAAAACTTTTTACAAAAAAAAAAACAACCGGCTTCCAAAAAAAACACAAAAAAAGTGAAAAATAACTTTAATTTCGGAAGTCGGTGTCTTTGCTTTTCAATTTCCGTTTTTTGCCACCGACTTCCGAAATTAAAGTTATTTTTCACTTTTTTAGTGTTTTTTTTTGGAAGTCGGTTGTTTTTTTTTTGTAAGTAAAAAGTTTTTTCTAGAATATTTTATGTAAGTAGGTAGTTCCGGGTGTAAGTGGGCACACTTCCCATATCAATACCCCTAAGTCAACCATACCTGTTCGTGGTGCACCCTGCTGAATAACAAACGAGGCTCTGACAGCGGACAAGTGCCGGTATAACCATTTCTAAATAAAACTTCGCAGCTAAATGGCGCAGTCTAGTGACGGGCTGCAGCGTCACTAGTGCAAGAAGGTGTGATCTGCGATCTCCAACCCGCATGCCCAAAGTGGCGATTATGGACAAACCCTCCAATGGAAAGCCAGAATCTAACACGGCCCCCAGTTCCCGGCCGCCTTGCTATTCTTAATTTTGGCGGCGGTCACGGTAACGGCAAGGTAGGTCGAAACCCTCAAGGCTAGGTGGAGCGACGATCTTCGCAGGGTGGCTGGTAGCAGCTGGATGAGAGTTGCCGAGAATCGAGCTGAATGGCGTGCAATTGGAGAGGCTTATGTCCAGCAGTGGACTGCTGAAGGCTGATGATGAGGTAGTGCTGTGTTGTGCCAACATTCTCCGGTAACTATGCAAACAAAGGGGTCAGACTTCACCCGCTGTATTGAAAACCACTTACCGGGCACATTATCCAAATATTTAATGTAGTGTCGAGTTATTAAGTCTTCAAATAAATTATTATGTAAAAAGGGAACTGGGTAGGTAGTAAAAGATGAATATACCAAGTACCAACAGAATATAAAACTAGTTTACGCCTGCGGCTTCGCCCGCGTGTGGATCGGAAATTATCTACCGGGAACGTGCTACTGGGATCCTATGTCCTAACACAGATCATGGTCTTACCTGGGCGCAAATTTGTCAGAAATCTTTTCATCTGGTAAGGCATGAACATACAGACTGACAAAATTACATTCACATTTATTATTAAGTGTGGACGGACGGATATTAAGGCCTAGAAAATTAAAAGTATGTAATACATACTGGTGGAATTGTGGACTGAGCTAGTAAACCATTTACTTCCTGATGCATGCATGAGCAGTTCCATGAGGGTTGAAAGCGTGTAATCAAAGCGTGCTTGTTATCGACCTCTCGAGATCGTTTGTGGCAGTACGGATAAGAGGCTTTGTTCCCTAGAGCTATCAAGCTAGCTAGTTATCCTACCATTTCGTGAAAAGACTAGAAAAAAAGCCGGATGATTTTATAAAAAAGTTCGGACATTTTCCATGTTGTAGTTGTGTGTTGTCGGTGTGTTCTTGTCAGTAATTTCTATAACTGAAAGAAAAAAAAACGGAAATTCCGGACATAAGATAAAAGTCCAAACGAGGGTCCGGGATCAAATCGGACGGATGGTAACCCTACCTAGACACTGTATCAATCAGACAGTGGTGCCGATTCTCTTGTCACAAAATTCTCTAAACTGAACTAAAAATCACCAAAAGGACATTGACCATCCATATATGGGAGTTGGACCAAGTGCTGCCCAGAATGGAGACATAGTGAATTATGTTCCTCGGACTTATACTAGTCTAAATCAAAGCTCAATAAAACCTATCCGAGGAGTTTTGAGAAAAACTATTTTTTGTTGAGTCTTTTTTAATGGTGAATACCAACCAAACGATGGCGCATTTTAAAGTGATGCCCAGAACGGACACATAATGCATTATGTTCCTAGGGCCTATACTAGTCTGTAAACCAAAGCTCAATAAAATCTATCCGAGGAGTTTTGAGAAAAACTATTTTTTACTGAGTATTTTTTATTGATGAATACCAACCAAACGATGGCGCATTTTAAAGTGCTGCCCACAATGGACACATAATGCATTATGTTCTTTGGGCATATACTAGTCTGTAAACCAAAGCTCAATAAAAATCTATCCGAGGAGTTTTAAGAAAAACTATTTTTATTGAGTATTTTTTATTGATGAATAACAACCAACCAATGACGGAGGAGGAGTTGAGGAGTTCCTATGGGTACCTTCCGGCTCCATCGTCAGGCCCTGGCTACAAACTTGGGCTATACTAGGTAGAAAGAAAGAAAGAAAATAAGTTTATTTGCGGCAAACATGACGTTAAGAAAGGACAAATGACAAGGTACTTGTCAAGACAAAGCTAACGAGTCCAAACAAGATTGGCGCTATCTTGTTTGGTTGAGGAGTTCCTATGGGTACCTTCCGGCTCCATCATCAGACCCTGGATACAACCTTGGGCTATACAAGGTACCTGTCAAGACAAAGCCAACGATTCCAAACACGATTTAGCTATCTTGTTTGGTTGAGGAGTTCCTATGGCCACCTTCCGGCTCTATCATCAGACCCTGGATACAACCCTGGGCTATACTAGGTACTTGCAAAGCCAAAGCCAACGAGTCCAAAGAAGATAGTGCTGTCTTCTGTGGTTGAGGAGTTCCAATGGATATCTTCCGGCTGCGTCATCAGACCTTGGACACCACCTAGTGTAATAAGACTTTTCAATACGTATCCAATGAAACCACATACGACGGGGCTATCTGGTTTACTTGAGGAGTGCCCGTAACCACCCTCCAGCTCCATCATCAGACCCTGGACACCATGTGAGGCTATAGCACTTGTCAACATAAACTCAACGAGCTCAAACTCAACGACGCTATCTTATAAATTTCCAATAATTAAGTAAATAAAACTAGGTAGGTACCTGAAAAACATTAACCTTTCTCAGGCAATAACTTTTTAAACCTGAGACCGTTTTAAAAAAAAAAAAATTATATATATTTATTGATGCAAGGAACCATTTGGAAACAGTCCCATTTCTGGGCAGCATTTGGTCCAAATCGGTCAATATCCTTTAGTTTAGTCGAAAATGGCACTGAGATTAGTTTAGTGAAAATGCTATTCTGAATTTGACGATTTAACCTAAAACTTTGTCCTATATTTAAATCCTCTAACTTAATCTGGCTATATTTAATCGCGATTAAAAATGTGTGGAATAAAATTTGTATGTCATGAACTAAAATTCAAACCAACACCTCGACTTCAGTTACAAAAAACAGTACTGTATTTTTTTATTTTCTTTTGCTTATATCTCGAAAACGGTGTCCTATCGCAATAATAATGAAAATTTCGACCCCCTTTACGAAACCCTTAAACCTCTAATTCTCAACATGTTGGTAATGATTTTTTATTTTTTTTCGTTATTTTCCATACAAAAACTGAAAAATTCCATTAAAAACACGTCGAGGCTGCCGTGTATAAAAAACTCTGGCTCTAAAAAAAAAACACGGGGTAGGGAAAACAAGTACCAAGTGGAGGCGCGCGATTGTCAAATTCGATTTTAGTTGTGTCAAAATAAGTTTTAAATTTAGAGAATTTATTTGGCAGAATAGCTCCAAGATTCCCATAGTCAAAAGTAAGGAATTTTAATGATAGTTTAGTTAGTTTAGTTCAAGAGAATCGGCACCAGTGCGAACATTACGTGCTTTCTGCGTTACGTCGCATTGGCCATCCTTTTAAAACTTGCTGTTCTCAGGGTCGCGGGTTGATCCCTGACATCCTTGCACTATGATTAATTTATAGTATTAGCTATTCCCAGTGTAGTGTAGTGTTTGTTGACTAAAACAATGTTTGTAGATTACGCAGCTCTGCACCCACATGTCAAACAAACATGGACTACCTACTCTCATGAAGAGAAAAATATTTCCGGAATTACAGCACCTAAAATCGCGAAAAATTATACAAAGAAATTCATTAGGGCCTGGCAGGACTCTCTCTCTCTCTGCTCGTCGGTTTATATCTCAGTAGGTAATTACAATGTTAAATATTTTAATTAGAATCTTGGCATTCATTCTTGTCCATTTTAAAGAAATAGGCCATACTTTTCATCACGAAACAAGCAAAAGCACGTCTGCGGACTTTCTCGTACGCTGCCAAATTCTGTAAGTAAGTTGAGTTTCTCATATAAAATGTTTTTTTTTGTTCTTATGTTTTGTTATAGGTAAAGGTGCGTTCATACCTACTGCTAGCATTCAGTTCGAGATCAAGATTAGGTATTCGTTTGTAAACTAATTACGTGTACTTAGGATTTGAAAGAGCTTTTTTATTAACAATTTACTGATGTCGAAATAAAGTTCCTATTTTCCACTGTTAAGGCTAATTTTCATGGATGATGACTGCTGGGCAAAATTATATTTAGGTTGGTCGAACTGGACGGAAGATTTGGGCTTGGGGTTTTGGACCAACTCGTTTTGTAATAAGGCTGTTTGGGGACACTGCAACTTCCAGCTCTCCGGTGAAATCCGGTTACGCTTCAGTCCAGATAAACTCAATCTCTACTTTGTATTATATAATTGCACAGGTGTGAGTACTATGTACTATAGAGCTACCATTTACCGGGTATTTTGTCTTTCATTGACTTGAATGTGCCCTGGTGGCTGGGAATGTCATGCTCACTCAAATGTCTCGCTGATGGTGGCGTATGTGTTGGATCATTTAGCTCCTTTCAAAATGGTTGAGCTGAATGGTGCTGATCCATGCGTCATGTTCGTGAACGGGCGCCGTTAGTTGTGACTGGTCATTTCTTAGCTGCCATGGCTTATTTTAATTTTTTAATTGTGCTTATTTTATCATTCCGGACGCTTTTAACGTGCTTTCTACATTGTTCTCACATGTATAATTTCAACATGAATGATGTAACCATTATATTGTAACAATATTGTGATTTAAAAGAGTGTCCATGGAGTTTCTTGCCCGTTCTTCTCCATAGGTACCTACTACGCTTTGGAATGGGCAACTAGCTTCATATTTCTGACTGACTGACTCCTTGACAATTCAAAAATGCCTGTAAATGGTTTAATTGAAATAAATGCTTTGAGTTTTGAGTTTTTTTGAGTTTTGAGTCCCTAACAAGGCGGTAGGTAATCCTCAGGCGGGGTTTTTCAATGACTCATTTTCGCAGAGTTGGTGTGAGTCAACTCACATAGGGTAGATAGTTATTGGATTGTTATGGTTGTCAATGTCATTAACTGATCAGTAATAGGTACCTACCTGTTTTTGTGTTGTACAAAGTTGTCGACCGTCTAGCAACGACACCCAGGAATGAAAAAGCGTAAGGAACATTAATTGCGTTTGATCATTATCATTATCTATAGGTATGACAGGCAGGTAGGCACTAGGCCGATGATAATAAGGAACACAAATTGTAGACAATCTAATGAATTCTTGCGACGTAGGTATGCCTAGGCCTACATCTTTTTGAGGCTCTCTGTGCATATATGAAAAATAAGCTCCCTACGTTTTGACGAGCTATGCGAACATAAATGTAGGGAACAGCTGATTTCGTGATTTCAGGTTTTGTCCCTTATGAAAGTTGTTCATAATGATGAGTACAATGACCCTTATGGCGAAAGCGTCAGCGTAGCCCGTGAAATTCAAATGTTTATGTTAGTATGTTCATCTAAATATGATTGGCGGCCCTATCAAATATTTTTATAGAATTATAATCATAAAAATCATCAATACAACTCTCTAAGTTAATTTATTCCTATTGAATGACTAGGTATTTCAACCTATGGAGTTGTATTGCTGATTCTAATTATTATAATTCCGTAAAGCCATACCTATTTGTTACAGTCACGAAGCATATTTTATTTAATCAAGATGAACCTGCCTGACACTGACCTGCAAATTGCACAAAACGTAAGAAAAGAGATGTTACATTTTCGGCCATAAAGTGTACACTAATGAAAAAAAAGGAAAATATTCCACGAATTGAGGAAAAATATTCTTTCCTGAATATTCCCCTGATTTCTTTGGCACAAAAAATAATAGTTTATCAAATTATTGCCATATTCTATTGATTATGGCGTCGTCTTACTTGCACAGTGCTTTCGTCCAGAAGTCATGTTACATTTAAACATAAAAATCACGTAGACTTATTTAAATAAATACGAAAGCCATGTATTTCTCTGCTATTAAGATAAGAAAATAAGATAGCTACCTTAAAAACAACTTTTTTGATGAATTATAAAGTGTGATTCGTAATTTTTTTTTAAACGAGATTTGTAGATTTGCAGGTACTTCTGAACGAAAAATTCAAACATAATGTCTTTGGTATTTGACATCACATCTTTGACAGTTCTAGATTTTAAAATAGAGATGGGTTGTAACTGGTTAAACACGATAACTGTTACTGTTACAAAAATTAACAGATCCAAATATCTGTTATTAAATAACAGCCTGTTATTTTTGTACGGACGATAAATTCGTATTTAAATCTCAATTGAATATCTTCTATATCTCGTTTGGTTTAAAGTCGATAATCGTATCTATCTGTTATTCAATAACAGTCTCTTACGGACGATAAATACGTAAGTAACAGCCACGGTAACAGTTTGTGTAGAGATTGTTAAAATGTATTAACAGTAAAAGCCGCGGTTACAGTCTTGAGGATCTGTTATTTTATGTAACAGGTATGGTTTATTGTTAGGAACAATTGTTATTTGTTATTTTTTAATATCTGTTATTTCTATCTGATACGATGCATCGCCTCTCCCCTATTTAAAAAAAATGTAAACATCATCTGTCCAACCAATCTGTCATGGCTGTCAAACATTTTCAGTTTATAATTAGTGCCTAAAAAATATCAGATATTATGAAAAAAAAATGCCTTTATTGTATTCAGGGGTTCGTTTTCCAGGTTTTATAAAGTGTACATGTTATGGACGGAGTCCCATACTAAAACGAAACGTGTCTTTTGAATTTCGCGGGCCATAAATTCAATTTCACCGTTCAAGAATTCATATTTTCTGTTTTTTTTTACAGATGGAGAATCTTTTGCTTTTAAGATCGAGCGTCAGAAAGAACATGAAGCTTGGATTATTGGTCTTTGCATAACAGCTTTCCGCCTACCCTTATCCCTACCAATTCATAGGTTAAGATTTACGACTTTTGGATCAAGAAAAATTAAAATAAATGACGCTTTTTCTGCAACAAATCAAAGGTGAGTAAACATTAATTATTACCTACTATACCTACAGACTTAATTAATTCTGAGCCAAAATGCCGGAGGTCACGCCACATGCAGCCGGTGACAGCTAATGAGTTACAACATTAAACAATGACATTGACCGTTTCTCCTTCTACGTTCTGTCAAAATTGTTATGGTTGTGGTTGATATCGGTACATTTCTTGTAAAAATAACTTTTAAACGATAAACAGCACATTTTCATCATATTCCAAAAGTAGTTTTTAGCCTTGTGTAATAACTGCATTTTGGACGCTTTTGTATGTATGTTGCGACACTCATTTTCAACAAAATTTTAGTCATTTTCTTAGCATACCCATAGTTATTACTCGGATTATTGTTTTGGTTTTATACAATTATTTTGAGTTTTTACAGTATCCTATTTTCTGCACAGAACAACTGAAAAACTTGAAGATGTCCAGATTCCGCTTTGGACGACAGCATGATGGGTATCGTCTAGTATCGAATGACGACAGCGGGTTTTCGGATGCACAGTTTGAAGGACCACCGCCTAAAATACCCTGGAAAGCAATATCTCTTGCGGCGTTCTTATTTGTTGTGGGTACAGCACTACTTATTGTAGGAAGTTTAATTGTTACTGGTCACATAGATACTAAGTATTCTGACCGTTTGTGGCCTATGATAGTTTTAGGCTGTATTATGTTCTTGCCAGGAGCATATCATATTAGGATAGCATATTATGCCTATAAGGAATATCCTGGTTACAGTTTTGCCGACATTCCAGAGTTTGAATAGTTTTTAATAGTGTTGTAATGAACATTGTTGTTCAATAGAACTGTTTGTTATTGTTTAGAGGGTGTTTTCTATACATTTTATTTATTTTTGTGCATTGCATAATAGTCAATACATATTATTAACTTTTAATTCCTTGTATATATTATAGTCTATAGAGAATAGAGTAGTTCATAATAATAAGTTGTCTGTATAGCACATACACTCCTAGAAGTGGTTTAGATTAGTACGGTATTATTTATTATAATTCTTAATTTTATTGTGTGCTTGTATTTGGCTTAAGGGGCATGCGCCAACGTAGCCAGCTTTTGCAATTTGAAAGTCAGTGTAAGGTTGTATGTTGATTAAAATATGATTCACGACTGTAGCAAATATGGCTTTACAGAATGATTATTAGGTTTAGCAATTCAACTCCTTAAGTTAGAATAATCTTCAAATGACATGATTTCATGAAATAGTCATTCAATAGGATTATATGCACTTAGAGAGTTGTACTGATGATTTTTATTCTATAAATAAATATTTGATACGGCAGCAAATCATGTTTAGATCAACATACAACCTGATACTGACCTGCAAGTAGCAAAAAACGTAAGAAAATTTGAATTTCGCGGTCTACCCTTAACCCGTCGTATGCCGTAATTACAGACACAATTAAAAATCCATTGTTTCTCTACGAGATCTACGTTCCGGCATGCCAACGGTTAAGCTTTCGCCCTAATGTTATATAATAAGTATTATATTGTTAATCTATGTATAATTGTGATTTTATATATTAAATTAGGCTTAAAGATAGCTTTCGTATTAGTACCATGTTTTGTGTGTTTATCTCTATGAATACAAAAACATTAACATTACAACAGAATATATTTTATTTGGGGTTCCATACAATAAAACCAAAAATCCATTTAGGTATATTTTTTAATGACAGTGATCATAATTTTAATAAATAGATTGATAAAGTCACTTTTACAACTTGTAGAGATTTTAAAGAAAATCAATTGATTCTCAATGATTAGTTAATACTTCCATCCTATCTAAATTGCACATGTTTACCTATTAGCTCTTTTACCTTTCCTAGTCTGTGGAGTACAGCTAGTCTGTGGGAGAGGTACAGAGTGCCCTGTCTTTTTTAAGTGTTCAAACAATTTATTCTTTGATGGGAAGTCTGTTTCACAAACTGCACACCTGAGGGTCAATGCTGTGCTTGAATCTTCCGTTTCACTTGTTTTAGTCCTGACTGGTTTTCTTTCTACCATCTTTTTTGATTTGATATTCCTCTGAGTCTTGGGTAATGCAGGCCTATCTTTTGGCAAAGCTGCTTCACCCAATGCATCATCAGTGGGTGTAGTACTAGATACTTCATACAGATTCTCTGTTGAAGTCTGTGATTGCGACCCTTTCTTCAAGTTAGCTTCTTTCTTAGCTTGTATCTGACTCTTGAGCATATTGAATTTCTTAGCTTTTCTGCTGCGTGCTGGTCCTTCAATTTCATTGAAACTCATCTCATCATGACTGTCATTGCCTTCACTTTCTGGCATTGGTATAAACTTTTTTTTATTCTTCTTCTTTTTATGACTCTTGGGTAAAGCCTGTAATTTTTTTAAATCTTTAAACACATGTTGGACCCATATTTAACACTTTCGCCGTCTACGAAACAGACACAAAAGTTAAACAATAAAATTGTTATAACATTATGTAGTTCAACAGACAGCAAAAGTGCCCAGCACAATAGGTTAACAGTGGACTAAAGTCCAACTAAAAATGTCTACTTGATGCCGAGCTGTATGATAACTCATCATCATCATCATCAGCAGCAGTCCAGAGCCGGGCATAAGCCTCTCCAATTGTACACCGTGCAACATGAGACTCGGTTTTCGGATACTCTCATTCAGCAGCAACCAGCTGCCCTATGTAGATAATTGCTCTACCTGATACCTTTTAATCTTTACTTTTGTCGCAGGCGTGTTTGAGTTAGGGTTAATTGAAAACCCTAACTCAAACAGCGAATAGGACAGTAGCCACTTACCTGAACTTTATCAGAATCGTCGCTCAGAGTTTCTCTGAAATCATTATCTTCATTGTCTTCAATATCTGAAGTTGAGTTTTCCATTTCTTCTTCTCCTTCGTTAGTCTGACCATTTACTTTATCACTTTCACCTTTTTCCTCATTCACTGGAACTTCGTGAACATCAGCATCTTCATGATCGTTATCTGATATATCAATGTCATCATCTAATGTCATGTTAGCTACATTTTCTTTGTGTTTCTTACTGTTCTCGTGATTTTCAAATGATTTGATATTTTTAAACATTTTGTTGCAAGCTGAGCAGTAAAGATTTCGGAGTGCTGGTTTAGATTTTGTCGAAGATTTCGCTGTCGCCTTTGATGCTTCACTAGCCTGAAATTATAAAACATAAAATTATTTTAAAGTATGTAAAGAGTTGCTTTTAGCATAAAATTGCCATTATAAGTGCATTAGCAGGAGTGTCATGGTCAGGGATATACTGACACATTAATACGTACTATATTATTTTAGTTCCCCCCAACTCTTTTGTAGTAAACATTGTATTATTTCTTTAGCTGGAATTTACAACAAGAAAGCTCGAAAGTTGTTGTTTCTCTTGAAATACATGCCACTCATGATAAAAAATGTTTGGTATTCATCTCTTGGATTTTGATAGGATAGCTAAATTAATCCAAATTGAAATCCATGTTTGCTAGTAGTTTTCCCAAAAATATTTCATTTATTTTTGAATTTGAGAAAATAAGTCTAGCTCCGTGGAGCAGATCAAAAACTTTCTTTTGTTTTTTATAAATTCAAATGAAATTGATAGGAATAAATAAAAGGAAGGAGGATGGTAAGTTACACTGACCTCTTCAGTCTTAGAACTTTCTTCATTACTGCTTTCCATTCCCCCTTCACTAATGGTGTCATCATCAGAAGACAAACCAAACTCTTCAGCCAGAAGAGACTCAATCTCACTCAGCTTCTTCTGATAGTCTTCACTCTGTAAGAAGGAACTTTCACCTTCTTTTTTCTTAGCTTCTTCAATTTCTTTCTGCCTCTGAATTATTCTTTCTCGTCTTAATTGTTCAGCCTGAAAAAATAAATATAGCAATCTTTGTAAAAAAGTTAAGTGATGTTAAGTATTTAACTACTGTTTAATACTACTATTTCCATGATATCCACTAGCACAGAGTCTGTGTTACTGTTATCATGGAAATAGATCTGTCAGGTGTAGATAGACCTAAAATTCAAATTAATACAGAGCCCTATACTTGGAAAAGTTTAGGTCCTAGTCCTAGGTTTTTGGACTCTAGGAAATGCTAGATTAATAGATTACATGTATTACCACAATATACCTTTCGTTTGTTTTCTTCAGCTTTCTCCTGCAACAGTTTTGTGTGCTCTATAACTCTCTTGTCCTTCCTGCGGACAAAGCTTACAAGTCTCCTGATCTCTTCATTCCTCTCTTTGCGAGCTTTCTGCCTAATTTTATTGTTTTCTTTCTCCATCAATTTAATAACTCTCCTGTTATCACCCTGTGAGATTTCATACTGGTCTAGCCAAACATAACCTGGAAAGTTGTGAAATAGATATGAAATACATTATTTTTCCTTGCAATTCTAAATAAATTACATTCATTTGTATAATGATAGTTTTTTTGAGAAAATACTTACTTTTATTAGTTGAAAATGCCATCCAATAAGCATAGAACTCATTGACTTCTTCATATGGAGTCGTAGAGTTGCCAAATGTAGGTATTTTGGTAACTTCCTCTGGGTCGTCAAGGAAGTCCGTTTCCTCGGTTATCAGTTTGGAGAAAACCTGTAAAATAATAAGAAGTTGACATTATAATAAAATTATATCAGTAAATACATAAACATTTTGTACAGGAAGGTCAGCTTTACCTCATTATATATTCCATAGAATCCTTGTGGGTCATCACCAAAACCTTTATAACAGGACGGACTAAAGTAAGGGTAAACATCAAGACTGTCATCATTATAAGAACTGCCGGCTCCACGTAATAGCTGCTCCCTGTGGTTGTCATACCTAGAAAAATAGGATTGCTTGAAGACCATTTTTAAATGCAGTTATTGAATAATCATTGTGGTGCCAAATCATACAATGATAAATTTTCTCGAGGACTTACCAAGCTCTCTCTTGTGGGTCAGAAAGCACTTCATATGCATTCTGCACAAGCTGAAACTGTTCTTTCGCCTCTATCAAATTCTCTAAGTTTTTGTCGGGATGCCATTGGAGCGCAAGGCGCCGATAAGCCTTCTTTATTTCAGAGGCAGACGCTTCTTTCGGCAAACACAAAACTTCGTAGTGGCACTTCATTTTATGACCATTCTATGCTCACTTTCACAATATTTTTTCACAGCCTCAAAATATTAACCTGAACCACAAAAAACCATAAGTAGTTCCGAAGGATTGAAACGGAAAATAGAAATTATTGTTTCTACTAGTCTACCGAACTAAAGAAGGAACTTTGCACCCTTATTCAAATGGTTTTTGCAGAAAAATAATATCGATCTATTTTGAAGATTTCAGCGAACAGACACGACGTCCATGCTTCTTTCCGATTTGTTTTTTCTGAATAGTGTTGTCATACTTTGAACACAGAGTACATTTTTATTGAAACACAGCTTTGAAAGCTACAGTTGTAGGTACTCTGTAGAAATGTAGCTATTGTAAATGATTTCATTACTCGGGTGCCGTAGGGATGAAATTGGTTAAATACAGTCTTTTACTAAGAAAAAATATTACTTATTTCCTATCATTCGAGTGTAGCTACACAATTCTTATTTTTGTTTATTAAAATTATTATTTTTTGTCAAAATCATTTTATTTCCTGGCAGCACTATGATAACTGTCTGTACAATGTCAATGTCAAAATGAATTGATAGGAACGTTTCGTTTCACGTTTGATTAGTTTGGTGCATAGATTACTATAATATATAGGGTAGTTTGGTATTAGGTATATAAATACTGTCCTCGTAAGCCAAACCGCGGAATCCCAAAAAATCGAAAATTCTGTTTTTTTTTTTAATAACCTTACCTTGGACACCTTACACTTGACTACTGGAGTAACCAAGATGGGCATCATCTTTTACGTCATTACACATCCAAATAAAATATTCAAATGAATAAAACCTTTTTCGTGTTATTTTTACAGACAGGGAAAAATATTACCGCCCGTTTTTTGCAAATTAAGTGTATATTCCATTCTTGACAGCCTACCGATTTGTCGAATAGGTACTTGCTATGTTAACTTTAACAAATTATTGTGGACGGTCTATGATACTGATAGTATCACACTATCAGTGTCACAGAATGTCCACAGTTGTTCACTAAAAGTCACAATAAAACACACAATAAAAAAAAAAGTGTGTTAATAAACAAAATAGGTACTTATATAGTAGGTAGGTAGTTGAGAGATTTATGAATTATTTAAAATTAAGTTTTTCAAAACACATTAAATTTATAAAGTTTTTATTAAAATAACAAATAAAACACAACATTAAAAATACATTTTGAAACTAATTATTTTAAATTACTTATAAAAAAAATATATAATAAATTATAGGTAAATAAAAAAACAAGTATGAACGCCTACTATAATTTTGAAAACCTTAGTTTTGTATAATATGAATTATTCAAAATTAAGTTTTTCAAAATACTATACAGCATAACGTACGGCCATAACATTACCAAAAAGTCATAAAAACATATTTTTTTGTAAAAATGGGTTTTTGGTACACGCAATAATATTTAATAAAGTTTTTATTAAACAAAAATCATAACAATAAAAATACATTTTAAAACTATTATAAATTAAGTATGAACACCTAGTACATGTTTGAAAACCTTAATTTTGTATAATGTGAATTATTTAAAATTAAGTTTTTCAAAGGACCTACTATTTTATATATTTATAAAGTTTTTATTAAAATAACAAAAAATCCCAACATTAAAATTACATTATAAAACAATTATAAATTAAGTATGAACACCTAAAGCTAATGACTTAATTTTGAATAATTCAAATAGGTGATTAATTCAATATTAATAATAGGGATAGATAATTATTATTCTAGCTATTCATGCCCAGTAGGGACAGTAGGTATGGGGCTAGGCTTGAAATGTCTTTCTGGCGGCCTGTGAAAAACACAAATTTTCATTAAGGTTTCACAAACATAACATCACACCTGTATTCCCCGAAGGGTTAGGCAGAGATGTACACCCACATTTCGTCAGTTATGTTTTAGTCCGTTGTATGTAATAGGGGCGAGAGCCTATTGCCGAAATATGCACAAGGCAAAATCAAAAAACTATTTTTATTTTTATTATATAACGGTACAAAAACGGCGAAATATTCTAAAAATTATGCTTAGTTTTTGTACAATTAAGTAAGTTTCCAAAGGCCAATGCAACTTTTGCCATACATAGCTGGCATATTTTTATTTTTCTTTTCGCCAAAAGTGAAACCTAGGCCATATGTTAGAGGACTATAAGAGAAATCAATGGCAAAAAGAACTAGGTCTACAAACCGTAACCGAACCAAGTTAGAGAGTGTTTAGTAGATTGCTATTGTTTTTTTATCAGGCGTTATTTTTTTCTTTAAAAATACTCCGTGTGTGATATTTTAAGTTTTAAATACTATTCGGTAAGTAATAAATTAAGTAAGTTGTTAATGTTATATATTTCCTTTGTTGTTTTTGTATTAGGTAGGTACTAAAACATATTTGTGTCTGATAATACCTACATTCAGTCCTTACTATGCGATTGCACCAGAAAACATTCAACATGTAGATGTCTCGAAACTTATCACATGAAACAAATCTCATTAGGTAGGTACTTGTTTGGTTGAACTTGCGTACGCACTGTACGAAACATGAGTAAATCTTAAGACAGATCTCAAGATTTGTTATAAACTGCGTTCGCACTGTCTAGAAACCTACACAATAGACATGTTTTGTATAGAGATTAGTCACGTTTGTGTTCGCACTGTTGTTGTTTGTCAAATTATGTCTCGCAACTATGGTGGTAAACATACTGTGTTTATATCGAAACATAGAGTGGTCCAAAGTTGACACGATGAAGTTTATAGAGCTTTGGCAAGGTTTTCCATATTTGTGGAATACAATGGTTGTTTCATTTCTATTTTGTAAAAACATTCCATAGTACAATTTAGAAAAGTAACCCAGACGACCTATCCTATAGTGGGTACACGTTAAATAGTGTTGCAATAGCGGTCATCGACTCCTGTCAACCACTGTACTCTCGTGATTGGATTAGCGATACTTACTAATATAAGAAAAATAGGTAACGCCTGACAAAAAGATAATAATAGCAATACTTCCCTCGTATCTTCTTTCGGTTACGGTGGATGGACCTGGTTCTTTTTGCTATTGATTACTCGTATTGTCCTCTAACATATAACCTAGGTTTCATTTCTGGCGAAAGGAAAAAAGTAAATCATGCCAATAGTTTGCATTGGCCTTTCTAGCGCAAAGTGACATTTTTCACCCAGTATTAATTTTTAGGCCGAAAATGACATCTCTACCTCAACTGACGTCATTGGACAAAATTTAAAATTTGGCTCCCTTTTTGGAGATACCTACCTGTTTAGGCAGGGTACAACCTGTGCCGTTGATGTAGGCTCCCTATATGTACCTTCCGCTACTAAATGAAACATGCACGATTGGGAAAAAGGCTAAAATATGCATTAAAGCCGTAATTAGAGAGTTATATAGGTAGGTATGCAAATGTATAAAATCCGATGTCTACTAATAATATTATATTTGACGCGAACTTTCTTGTTTGAACAATATACAATATCAGTAATTTGAATGAATGAAACAAACCCTTTATTTGTCCTGTTGTAGAATGGTGGCGCATCTTTCTGTAAAGTGAAACAAAACACATTAAATAAAAATAAAAAATACGTGTGTATAATTATAATAATAATAAAAAAATGCCCTAAATGAAACACCTATTTTTGAATCAGAATTGTATAGCAATATTGCCCGAACCAGTTTTCAAAAATGGCAACGTCACAATGTTTAGGGTCGATCTATCATCAATTCATCACTAACAGGACTATCATTGTCAATAACTACCATTCAGACTGAGAAGGCGGTCTTCTTCTCTTGTATAGGCCCGAAATAGTTAATTGATTCAGGCGTGATTTTGCGGAAATCCATTATAAAATACAATAGACGTAGATATATTTAGTAACCAATTCCGCTTGACTATTCTTCAAGAGTCCTAAAAAACCCTGTAAGAAATCGACACGTGTTTCACCTCTCAACGAGGCATCCTCAGGATGACGATTGACCAATTGCGAACCAGAACGCGACGTGTTACCACACCGAGCGCTGGACGCAAACTCACGCCAAGTAAGTCACGTAAAGTCAAGGGTTTTTTAGGACTCTTGAAGAATAGTCAAGCGGAATTGGTTACTAAATATATCTACGTCTATTGTATTTTAGGCCCGAAATATTTAAGAATACGTCGACGTCGTGATAAAAATATCTATTAGCTCTAATAGCGACACTGACTGCTCGCAGCGTGCGCTGAGCGAAAATTTAAGTATCATGGAGGCTATATTAATTTTAGGTTTTAAGTCAATCTATTACTATACTCTATGGTAGAATTCAAATTTTGAGAATGATGGCCAAATGGCCTTACTTTCGAGTGTCGATTAGCACATCATTTTACTGTCGATGGATATCTATGTATCTGGATACCTACGTCTTTCGTCGTTGGGTTCAACGACGAAAGAAGTAGGTATGGTCGATCAGGGTAATGTTAGAAGTTTCCCTTCAATTCTTGGAAAAGTTGAAAACACTGAGAAAATCATGCTTACAAATTGTTGGTATAGTTCCCATGTCGCCTCTTTCCTGATTGGAGCAATGAACTTGGTTGGTGGCGGTGGCACTGGTTCCTGGAGCACTGTTGGCTTAACAAAGTTCTCGTACAAGTCTTGACGAGGCCCTATAGTCATATGCGTTTTTCCAATGCGACAGTTTTCTAGTATCCACTTTTGCTCATGACGTGCTGGGCCCCTACGAACGGATTCTGATACGACCCTGCGAACGGTGGGATATTATTAATTGATATCATAATATAATATTATTTATGTAGATTAATAGGTAGGGTGCTGTATTCTTTATTGCACACCAAAAATGTCAACAAAGCTCAAGCAATATCTACATATAAAAAGTAAAGTTTGATCGGACCTAGAAAGCTCAAAATTTTGCGCAGAGGTTCCCTTTATTATGTAGACAAGGAATAAGTTTTTTTTTTTTTTCCACGGGGTGGGGATCACTTGATGAGTCGCTAGCAAATTGCTAGTAAGTCTAAACTAATATTATAAAAAGAAAAGTTTCGATTTTTTGTATGTTTGTCTATGTTCGTTTGTAATGAATTAACTCAAAAATACTTAAGTAACCGATTTAAACATTTTTTCACAGAAAGCTACATTATTAGCGAGTAATATGGGCGTATAGAGATATGAGGAACTGGGTGTAACGTTCACTCATCCTCTATAGAAAGGGAGGATCCTCCGACTAGACAGGTTATGTGTCTGGGCAACTGCCCGACGATTCATGTCAGGACGTTGTATATCTACTCGTTAAGAAAAAAAGGTAGTGATTATGATTGTGTTTATATAGGTACCGATAAAATGTGATAAGTGATGAACTGTCGGTGCTCAAGCTTACCTTAAGATCTTTGTGTAGTCATCATGTTCGTAAATCACTCTCTTTAAAGGATCGTAGAAGCCGTCCACGGTGTCAACGTATCCATCAGGTATCTCTACGTAAGGCTGGTAAGCCGTCATGATTGACTTGCCACTAGGCTGCACACCGTCGGCGTATTCTCTCGAAAATCTGTTCACACAGAATTATATAAGAATTAAAAAGGAGAATAAAATTAAAACGAAAGTACTTATACAAATGGGAATCGGTCTGCACAGCTTATAGGCTGCTATGGTGCTTGTTGTAGGTAGCCGTAGCAATAGTCAAACAAACAGTTTAACCAAGGTAGAAGAGTCCTCTTTAATTACAAAATGCCTAACTTTTTGTTCACACAACTCGCAATAATTACTATAGCAGAAAATATAATCGAAGGTAAGTACCTTCTATCAGGCATCTTGCAGTACTGCCAATTCTCAGCATCGTGCTCCAGAGCGTCATCAAAGACGACCTTCCTCTCCGTCATCACGCCTTTGTTCCACTGGCCGCGTATGACCGCCTTGCCGGCAGGCGTTTGGTATCGCAGCTCACCCTTACCGTGAAACGCGCCTTCAAAGAATTCACCTTCGTAGATGACTCCTATATATAACAAGAGATTTATGGAAAATTGTGAAGCTTTTGAATATTATATGCAATTGATGTATAATAGGCACCTGCAATAGTTATGAATTCGTCGTTTTGAAATGTTTCGAATCCTAGGCCGAACAAGGTTGGTGCAAAACAGGGAAACCAAGCAAGGGAAGGGAAAGGAAGATGGAGGAAGGCAAGGAAGGGAAGATGCTCTCCGTTGAGTAAAAAGCCTGCTAATGAAAAGGCTAAATATCTGATGGACAGCGGACCTCGGATTGAGGACTCTCTCGTTACTTAGTCCTGGCCCTTTCAATCAATTCAGTCTAGAGCTGCTTATTTAAAAAAATAATATTAACTTGGGAAGTCGGTGGTTTGGTTTTGAATATTCGTTTTTTGCCACCGGACATAAAAAGTGTTTTTATTTTTCACTTTTTAGTTGTGGTACCTATCCTACACAAATTCGAATACCACTACCTGCAATGTAAATAACAGTGACGAACTTAAAACATCATCCGTATAGGTTAAGTGGGAAAAATAGCTCTATATTGAAGTAAGTGGGAAAAATACGTATTATTGAAGCTAACTCAAAAACTACGCAAGCAAAGTTAATAAAATTTATATGCGACCACCACACAAAAAAAGAATAATCAAAATCAATTGATGATTGGCGGAGTAACCGCGTAACAAACATACAAAAAAAAAACATTCGAATTGAGAACCTCCTCCTTTTTGAAGTCGGTTAAAAATGAGACACGTTTACGAGAGAAGCAAAAGACACTGCTGACTGCTGTAAGTGGAACCATTACATTACCATTAGGAAACGTGTACACTCCATAGCCATGCATGCCGCACCCTTCCTGCCACTCGCCCTCATAAGAGGAGCCTGTCATGAATTCATGAGTTTTGGTTGCAGGGCCGGGTGCTTCCACGGTACTGCGGGAAAATCATAGTTACCAACATTAGATAATATCAACCAATCCCCCGAGCGACTTCTATTAAATTGCATGTGACCCGTTGTGATTGGTTGCCTAGGTAACAGAAAAGAAAGGGTGAATTTGTTAATTATTTTCAGTATAGTAGAGTAAAAAAACCGGCCAAGTGCGAGTCAAGACTCGCGCACGAAGGGTTCCGTGCCATTATCTATAAAAACAGCAAAAAATATCACGTTTGTTGTATGGGTTTATTCTGTTTTTTAGGATTTGTTGTTATAGCGGCAACAGAAATACATCATCTGTGAAAATTTCAACTGTCTAACTATCACGGTTTATGAGACACAGCCTGGTGACAGACGGACAGACAGACGGACAGCGGAGCCTTAGTAATAGGGTCCCGTTTTACCCTTTGGGTACGGAACCCTAAAAAAGCAAAATATTTTAGTACCAAAGATTTTTACTAAAGATTCAGGAAAGTTACCACTAATCGGTGAGTACAACCTATCACTATATAACAAGTAAATTGGGTTTAAGAAGTTAATGTAAACGATACTAAGTAGTTAAGACAAGATACTCGAACACTAGCGACTAACAACACTAACTTGCATTTCTCTTTATTTTTTTCATTGAATGCCCTCATAAGGCACAGCCATTGACATGTGCATGGATATTTAGTGCTGAAAACATAATTGTAATGAAATTATTTACAGCCAGAACTTTACAGGTACAGAGTGTTTATTTTTTACTGGGTAGTATGGGGAAATCCGAATCTATGGATTTCGATTCGAATGAAAAATTATTGACCGGTTCTGCTGTTCGGTTTTTTTTTCCGATACAATGAAATTCTGCGGTCAATTTTACACGTTTTATGGGCAACACTTGGTACACAAAGTTTTGGGCTGGCTATAAGACCAAAGAAACGATGGACTGTGTGAAAGATGATACGGTTAACTAAAGGGGGTACCGAGATGACGGCTAATAGAGAAGTATGGAAGAAACGGACATGTTGCGCCGACCCCAAATAAATTTTATTGGGTTATGAGCAGGAGAATGATGATTTAGGTGTCGTCTATACTCCATTTGAAATAAGATTAGACATTTAAACAAACGAATTTCAAATGGAGTATAGTATTAGTGAAAAAAGCTCACGCAGGACAATAATGCCGTCATGGTCAGCGAGCGTTTAAATCATTTCAAACTTACATACCTAAATCCAGAAGTACGTTTCCTGCAGGTCGTCATTATGTAGATTAGAAACAACTGTAAAAAAATAACAACATTTCGGTTGTCAGATCACGCATCGAAGCATCTGCAGCCCAGCAGCAGCTTACAACCCGTGCGCATTAACATGGCACCTGGCTCGGAACTCAATACTCCCCCCGCTACCCGCGCGGCGCCCCGTCGTCGCCGTGCGGGGAAGCGAGGGGAGCTCCAAATGTCATTAAGCCAGGTGCCATGTTAATGCGCACGGGTTGTACTTAGTAAATAGTTTCAGAAACTGTTAAAAAACCCGAACATCTGTAATGTAGGTAAGTACCTACTACTGAGCCTACTACAATTCTTGCAAAAATCAATTTAATTTCTTTTAATCTAACTTATGTATGTATGGATGGATGGATGAATGTTTGTTATTCTTTCACGTAAAAACTACTGAATGGATTTGGATGAAATTTGGCAAACAGATAGTTTATAACCTGGATTAACACATAGGATACTAACTTGTTATCCCGATATTCCCACGGGATCGAGACTTACGCGGGTGAAACCGCGGGGCGCAACTAGTAGGATATAATATTTTTTGGGACCGTATTTATATTGTTCTTAAAATAACTTGGAAGGTTCTATAAAATGGAAGTACCAAATTATTGGAATTATAATATTAATTTAGTATAAAATTACTCTGTGTTAAAAACCTATAGAAACTTTGTCAATATGACAGAATATTTTAAGTTGGTGGGTATGTCATTGAAGGATCGAAGGCGTTTTGATTTTAAATAAGGTCAAAAGCAGATTAGAGTGCGTTTCATCAAATAGTTCCTTTACTGCAATGTTGGTTCCACTGTTAAATAAAAAAAAACGGACCTATTAGTTAGCGCCGTACTGGCGGCGGCGTACCGTATTCGTATTGGTCCTACAACAATGGAGCCAACATTTCAGCATAGGAACTATTTGATGAAACGCACTCTAGCGTATTCGTATTGGTCCTACAACAGTGTAGCCAACATAACGGCATAGGAACTATAATTATGATGAAACGCCCTATATTCAACCAGGCGTGTCTTGTTTTCCACATCTGCCTTGTTTTTTACCGTAGATACTAGAGTGCGTTTCATCAATTAGTTCCTATGCCGTAATGTTGGCTCCACTTTTGTAGGACCAATACGAATACGCTACGCCGCCGCTGCTAGCTAATAGGACCATTTTTTTAAAATTTAACATTGGAGACAACATTACGGCAATGTGGCTATTTGACGAAACGCTACAAGACTATGTATTCTACGACGAATCTTTAGATTGGGATTCGTATAAAAAATTATACTCGACTTTTGTCAATTGTAAGTCAGTTCGGAGTTAAAGATCCAAAGCGTTACGTTACTACTTGGGTACCGAAGGGAATCATCTCTCCGTCCAACAGCCATAAGTGTGTTATATCTGCATATAACCAAGGAACATATACCCACCTACGGCGAGAAGAAAGACATCTTCATACAAAAATATGCGACAAAAATGCGACTAAGGCGCCATCTTTTGAATGCCCCCTGGAATGTACTCAATATACTCAAGTCTGACGGAAAATTGGTTAGCGTCAGAATGGCTGGTTGCCTAAGGCAAGCGGCTCTGAAAGTATATTCAAAAATTGCTACCTAATTGCTTATGTTTGCTACATTTCTTCATACGAAACATTCAGAGAAATGTGAATATTTTTTTGACCAGCCAATCTGACATCAGGTTGACTGGTTGCCTCTGTGTTCACCATGAAGGACTCAGAATTTCTAAAAGTTTTCTGTATCAATAATTGCTACCTAATTGCTACTTTCACAAATTTAAGTTTGAGCATTGTACATATATTAGGTAAAAAAATATAGCTGATTGTAATTTTTTACGAAGAAACGCCTAATATTTTGGAAAAGCAACAGTTTTTTACACTACAGCGTCTTGTTTAAATCGTGCAGGCGCTCACAATTGTGGTTCACCGTTGTCAAAAAATATTCATATTTTTCTGAATGTATCGTATGTAGCAATTATTGAAGAAATGTAGCAAATATAAACAATTAGCATGTTTTGAATATACTTTCAGAGCCGCTTGCCATATAAAAAACTCACCAAACATCATTATAATAAGTCGAAGTGAACGCCTGAACGATTTAAACATTTAAACAAGACGCTATAGTAGAAAAAACTGTTGCCTTTCCAAATTTTAAGGCGCTTCTTTGTAAAAAAATACAAAAAGCTATATTTTTTTACCTAATGTATGTAGGTACGATGCATAAACTTGAATTCTTGTATGAAGCAATTAGGTAGCAATTATTGATACAAAAAACTTTTAGAAATTCTGCGTCCTTCATGGTGAACACAGAGGCAACCAGCCAACCTGATGTCAGAATGGCTGGTCAAAAAAATATTAATTTTTCTCTGAATGTATCGTATGTAGCAATTGTTGAAGACATGTAACAAATATAAGCAATTAATTAAAAAAAAATAGGTAGCATTTTTTTAATATACTTTCAGAGCCGCTTGGCATAGGCAACCATTCTGACGCTAACAATTTTCTTACGTTTTTTGCAATTTGCAGGTCAGCATCAGGTTGTATGTTGATCCAAATATGATTTGCGGCCGTAACAAATATGGCATTACAGAATTATAATCATTAGAATGAGCAATACAACTCCTTAAGTTTATATACATAAGTGCCAAGTGACGATTTCATGAAATACTTAGTCATTCTATGCATTTACATGAACAGAGAGTTTTTGTGAAGTACATGACTCCATGTTGCTACTTAAATTGCCTTTTGACTTTGATTGTAGAGTACGTTATCTAATTATATCAAATAATATGGACGGACTGTACTGATAGTGTGATAGTCATGGTGCAATATCAAAAGTGTGTGATAAGTACAAAAAAAAACAAAACAAAATATTGCAGAAAGTTATAATAATTATCGACTAAATTCGAAACATTACAAATAACATTTAAAAGTATAAATAAGTGGAGTATGATCGCCTAGTATAATTATTATCATAAAATATTGATAAATACTATTAAGTATCGATAAAGTTTTTATTAAAATAACAAAAATCTCAACATTAAAAATACATTTTAATACTATTGTATCTAAGTATATTACGTATAAACAACTAATAACTTAATTTAAAAGACATCAAATAGGCTTATTTAAATTATTTTAAATAATAAAATAATAATAAATAATAATAGGTATAAATTATTCTATTTAAGTCCAGTAGAGACAGTAGGTATGGGGTTAGTCTTGAATTTTCGTTCTGGTAGCCTGTGAAAAATACAAGTTTTCAGTGAAAAGTCTCAGGATACTTCTAGCTTTCCAGAGCTGGCTTCATCAAGTTACGACATAATAGCGTCATGGCCAAAACATAAACTCAAACTCAAAGCATTTATTTCAATTAAACCATTTACAAGCACTTTTGAATTTATTGTCAAGGACTCAGTCAGTCAGAAATATGAAGCTAGTTGCCCATTCCAAAGCGTAGTAGGTAACATTAAGGTTAACATTATCGAACTTATTTTCTTTACAAAAAGGTATAATTTCAGTGCGAGTGTTGTTGACACGTGTTAAAGTACGCTGAGATGCGCGGGGCTTCACAGCGCGTGTACCTTATTGTGTAGTAAATAAATTCGGTATTGTATCGGATCATAAACAAGAGTGCGCGTCGCTTCGCCTCTCGGTGTGAATTGACCCTATGTCCTAAGCCAGTTTAACCGACTTCTATAAGAAGGAGGTTATCAATTCGTCTGTATATACTGGGTGAATGTTTCAAATCAGGTATGGATGGCCAAAACCAAAACTATAGGCAAAAATTAACGAAACATATATAAATTAATTTTGTAAATCTGAAAGAGCCACGGGCTTTTTCAAATGTATTTTCGGTTTTCTCTTATCATGCCGCACCTACTCAGCTATCGACTTTGCAACTGTATAATGCTTGCTCAAAAACCCTCTGCGGTCCCCTCCACCAGTCATGGTGATATCTGTGTGCTAAATTACATCCAAATCCGTTCAGCCGTTTTAGCGTGAAAGCGTAACAAACAAACAAACTCACTTTCGCATTTATAATATTAATTAGTATGGCTGAAAGCCAAGGCCTTTAAAACATCAATTACATATACAGTAAGTCAAAGGAAATGGTTTTTTTGCCCCTACTTACTTAGATTGCCTATCATTTTTCTGAAAAGGCTGAGGGAATTTGGGGGTTTGTTACGTCAGCACTATATTATATTTTTTGGCTTTGTTTTGTTGTTGTTTGTGCTTGGTAATAATATATCTTACGCTAACTTTATTGTCTAAGTAATTTGAATGAACGAATGAACAAACCGTGTATCTGTCTCTAATTTTGAAGCGTTGTAGAATGATGGCGCATCTGCCTGTAAAGTGAAATAAATAAAATAAACAACAGAAGAAAAGTAAAAGCGTGTCTACACATTTTGTGTATAATTATTAAAAAAAAAAAATGCACTAGCAATTTGCTCTAAATACAATACCTATTTTGGTATAAAAAAACCATAGAACAGTATTGTACCCGAACCAGTTTTCGAAATTGGCAACGTCACAATGTTCAGGATCGATCTGCCTAAAATCATATTATATCCTGAAGTACTGATGGATATAGATCGATGAAAGCACCGCACAATGATCTTTGGTAGAAATCACCAGCCAGAAGGAGACGGTGGGGTTCTTGTTCGCTTGAAAAAAAAATCAGCTGTTCCCTACATTTATGTTTGTATAGCTGGGCAAAATAGGGACAGCAGATTTTTTTTTCGAGATTTCAGATTCGGTCCTTTAGTGAAAGTTTTTCATAATGACAAGTACAATGACCCTTTAAGAGATTTCGTGTATGAAAAGATACACCTTATATAACGTGTAACGTTAAATGCGCAAAACCTGAAAATAGTTCGATCAAAATAACGAGCAGAATCAATTGAACCACTTTTTAATATAGGTCTCATTTTTCAAAAAATCTTCACCGTGTCTATTTATATCTAGGTCAATCCATCACATGCGCAAAACCGCCAAAATATGTAAACAAACAAATTGTTGTCGACCAATTTAAATTTTCTTTAGCTTTTATTTCAAAGCAAATACGAATCTTCCAAAACTAAAACAGCACATAAAACCGTTACAATTTTTTTATGTTTTTTTTCTCTCTGAAATAGGTCAATTGAATTAAAAATCTGTTGAGGTGTCTGAGATTTTGCGCATTTAACGTTACACGTTATACATAATATGTAAATATTTCTTCGTTTTTGTTTTTTGATCGGAATATTGCGCTCATGCCTTCTCCAGTTTTATACAGGGTTACAGGGAAAGTCGTACTGCATATTAAAGGATGTTATTATTCAGGTAATTTCTGATGAATTTGATTCTGAAATAGAATGTCCGAAACTTAACCGTTATGGAGATATTACATTTTTAACCGACTTCTTCAAAAAGGAGGAGGTTCTCAATTCGTCTGTATGTTCTTTTTTTTTTTTTTTTTTTTGTGTGTATGTTACGCAATTACTCCGTCAATTATGAATCGATTTTGATGATTCTTTTTTTGTTTGGTAGGTCATGCTTCAGAGGTGGTCCCATATAAATTTTATTAACTTTGCTTGCGTAGTTTTTGAGTTAGCTTCAATAATTACGTATTTTTCCCACTTAGTGTAGGTATGTAGACGATATATTGTTTGACTCCGTCACTGTTATTTACATAGCAGGTAGTGGTATTCGAATGTGTGTAGGGTAGGTACCACAACTAAAAAGTGAAAAATAAAAAACTTTTATAAAAAAAAAAAACAACCGGGTCCAAAAAAAAACACTAAAAACGTGAAAAATAACTTTAATTTCGGAAGTCGGTGGCAAAAAACAAAAATTGAAAAGCAAAGACACCGACTTCCGAAATTAAAGTTATTTTTCACGTTTTTAGTGTTTTTTTTGAAAGTCGGTTGTTTTTTTTTTTTTATAAAAAGTTTTTAAAGATTATTTTTAAAAATCCTTTATTTTTTGGCTTTTAGTCGTTTTCTTTCTGATTAGAGCTCCCAGAGTCGGTTTTTTTTATGTTAGAAGTTATGCTAGTTAGAAGACATGTCCATTAATAAAAATGATCAACAGAAACTGAACCTACTACTAACAGCTTAAAATAATATTCATTAATCGATCGATTAACACATCATTAGCATAGATTGGTACCTATTTGGATACGTCTGGCGTCATTAGGTTGGGTCGATTAGAGTAAAGTCAGAAGTTTCCCTTCAATTCTTAGGAAAATTTGGAAACAATGAGGAAATCATGCTTACACGGTCCTTGAGTTCCCATGTCGACTGTTTCTTGGTGTGGCCAATGAAATTGGCTGGTGGCGGTGGCACTGGTTCTAGGAGCACTGTTGGCTCAACAAATTCCTCGTACAAGTCTTCACGAGGCCCCATAGTCATATCCCTTTTTCCAATGCGACAGTTTTCTCGTATCCACTTTTGCTCACAAATTCCTGGGCTCCTGCGAACAATCGGGAATTAATGTTTTTTGTTCGTGGTATAACATATAATTTATGTAGATTAATAGGAGAGCAGTGGTGGCCCAGTGGTAACGGGCATGACTTACGAGTCGTAAGTCGTAGGCTCGAACCCTGACAGGCGCTTTACTTTGTGTAAATAATTTCATCGCCACTGCTCTCAAAACGGTGAAGGAAAACATCGTGAGGAAACCGGCAAACAAAAATTCGAAGACATGTGACATCTACCAACCCGCACTGGGCCCGCGTGGTGGATTACGGCCCACTCCCTCTCACAGAGAGGAGGCCTGTATCCCAGCAGTGGGAACATTACAGGCTGATTATGCTATGCTAATAGGTAGTATCGATAGATAGACTCAAACTCAAACTCAAACTCAAAGCATTTATTTCAATTAAACCATTTACAGGCACTTTTGAATTGTCAAGGAGTCAGTCAGTCAGAAATATGAAGCTAGTTGCCCATTCCAAAGCGTAGTAGGTACCTATGGAGAAGAACGGGCAAGAAACTCCATGGACACTCTTTTAAATCAAAATATTGTTACAATATAATGGTTACATTATTCATGTTGAAATTATACATGTGAGAACAATGTAGAAAGCACGTTAAAAGCGTCCGCAATTACAAAATAAGCACAATTCAAAAATTAAAATAAGCCATGGCAGCTAAGAAATGACCAGTCACAACTGACGGCGCCCGTTCACGAACATGACGCATGGATCAGCACCATTCAGCTCAACCATTTTGAAGGGAGCTAAATGATCCAACACATACGCCACCACCAGCGAGACATTTGAGTGAGCATGACATTCCCAGCCGCCAGGGCACATTCAAGTCAATGAAAGACAAAATACCCGGTAAATGGTAGCTCTATAGTACATAGTACTCACACCTGTGCAATTATATAATACAAAGGAGAGATTGAGTTTATACAATGCAAAGATAGTCTTACAATCTTCAGCAGCTCCAACAGCATTTTCGAATGTTAATTAGTTAGTTGTGGTTGTGGAGCAGGACCAGCATTAATCCAAGCATTTTTATCAGAGATGTAATCCTCCAACTTATAATATGCCTGCCTACATAGTGTGCGTTTTATACAAGTTTTGAATTTCGTCTCATTCAGTTGAAGTATGTGGGGAGGGATTTTATTGTAACATTTTAAACAGTACCCCATGAAAGATGAGTCTACTTTAGCCAGTCTGAAACCTGGTTGAACTAATAAGTCCCTATTTCTAGTACTATAATTATGTCTATCGCCTCTTTTACTAAAAAGATGTAAATTTTTTCTTACGTGCAAGATGTTTTCATATATATATTGACAAGGTACCGTCATGATGTTAATATCCTTAAACAGTTCCCTTAAAGAATCGCGCCTGCGTAGATTATAAATGGCTCTGATCGCTCTTTTCTGCAGAATAACGATAGACTCGATGTCTGCAGCCCGTCCCCATAGTAAAATACCGTAAGACATTATGCTATGAAAGTAACTAAAATAGACTAGCCTCGCGGTATCTACATCAGTAAATTGACGGATTTTTCTGACAGCATATGCTGCTGAACTCAGCCGTCCTGCAAGAGATGTTAAATGAGGACCCCATTGTAGCCTTGAGTCGAGCGTGATCCCCAGGAAAACAGTTTTATCGACGAATTCTAGTTTCTCTTGATTCAATATAATCTCACAATCCCTACTTTTGACATTTGGTAAAGAAAATTTTATGCACTTAGTCTTTTTTCCATTTAATACTAAATTATTAGCAGTGAACCAATTTTGGACCTGCAGTAGGGCGTTATTTACTTCGTCAAAATTTGTAGCACGTCTATCTACCTTAAAAATTAAGGAAGTATCGTCAGCAAATAACACCATGTGTGGCTGATTTTTTAATAAATGGAGTAGATCATTTATGTACACTAAAAAGAGGAAAGGACCCAAAATCGAGCCTTGTGGAACACCCATTTTTACTTTTAAACCTAGTGAGTTGATACCGTTTATTTGAACTTGCTGTTGTCTATCATTTAAATAAGATTTTACTAAACTGAGCGCAAGTTTACCTAGTCCGTAATGCTCAAGTTTCAAGAGTAAGGTTTCGTGATCGACGCAATCAAATGCCTTGGAGAGGTCACAAAAGATTCCTATGGCGTCTTGGGCTTCTTCCCACGCGTTAAAAATGTGTCTTAATAAGGTTACACCGGCGTCAGTCGTACAACGTCCTTTGGTGAAACCGTACTGTTGGTCGTGAAGGATTTTATTTGTGTTAAAATGATTGAGCATTTGATTCAGCATTACCTTTTCAAACACCTTGCTGAAAACCGGCAGCACGGATACGGGCCTATAATTATTGGAGTCTTTACTGTCCCCGGATTTGAAAAGTGGTATTACCTTACTGTATTTCATTAAATCCGGGAAGACTCCTTGATCCACACACAAATTAAATATTAAGGTTAAGTAAGGCGCTATGGTCTCAATTATGGAGGTACAGACTTTAATGGACATTCCCCAAAGATCCTCGGTCAATTTGATCTTGATTTGCTTAAAAGCTTTTATTACTGTAACGGGGTTAATATGCTTAAAGTTAAAATCAATCAGGCAGGCTGGAACGTTCGCCCTTACTAAATCAAAAGAGAGCGATGGCGAGGAGTTTAAGGTTTCAGTAGTTTTAAGTGGGATACTGGAAAAGAAATGTACAAATTCTTGAGCCACTTCTTTGCTATCGCAAATGAGACCACCACTTGACGTCTCCAGTGTGTAATCGGAATTATGCTTTTTGCTCCTATTCGTTTCATTATTGATAATTTTCCAAACCGTCTGTATTTTATTGTCCGCTGATTTAACTTTGTTGCTAATGTATAAGGCTTTAGCTGCCTTACAAGTGCTCTTAAAAGTTCTAGAATAAGTAGCAACATACTTATTAAAACTTCCCGTGTTAATATAAGGCTTAAGGCCATACAGTTCGAAAAGTCTTTCCCTACTTTTCCTGAGTCCTTTAGTTGCCCAATCACTAAATAAAAACTTAGGGCTGATAGTTTTAGTGCTTTTCTTAAAAGTATTATTGAACTCGGTTTGGACTACCGAAAAGAATTCTTTATACAGAATATTGACATTATTTATTGAAAGGTCCTGATTACTTAATTTACAAACTAAAGTGCTATTAAATTTATTTAAATTAACAGCGGTAACTGGTCTGAATTGTATCTGCACTTTTTTTATGGGTAAGTTGGATTCAAAAGTTACTGTTTGCCCACTGTGATCAGAAGGGAGATAATTAACGATGGCTTTATCTAAATAGTCGCAGGAACAAAACACATTATCAATACATGTAGCAGTAGTCGTAGTTATTCGGGTTGGCTCTACAAACACATTTGACAAGTTGAAGGATTTAAACAAATTTAATAATCTACTGGTATTAGAATTATTTTCTAGAATGTTAATATTAAAGTCCCCGCAGATAATTACCGATTTATTCCCAGTTGCAAGTTTTGACAAAACATCTTCCATTACTGACTCAAATAAAGAGTAGTTTTGATAATTTGGGGGTCTGTAAACGCACACTATAACATGCTTATCTAGCTCAACACAAGACAGCTCAATGCTATGTTCAACCGATAGTTCAACTATGTCGTTACGGGTTTTTGATTTAATACAACTTTTAATTAAGATTAGTGAACCACCACGCAGCATTGATTTTCGGTTAAAACAACTGGCCACACTATAATTTTCATAATTAATTAACATTTCATAGTCTTTTAACCAATGCTCAGTTAAACAAATAATGTCAAACATTGTTTTTTCTAAAAACAATTCAATTTCCAATTGTTTGGAAGAAAAACCTTGAATATTTTGATGAAATAATTTCAAGGATTTCTGCATAGCCCCTTTTGTGCAGTTACCTTTGTTAGTGCTAGAAAATACCTTTTTGTTATTAAGTGCAACTATACTGCTATTGGTACCTTCTGTTGTCTTACAAACTAGTTTAAATGACTAATTTGAAACACCTTATCATTAGTACTATTACTAATTGTGGTGCTAATTAAACATGACTTCGACATACTAATTATGTCTGGGTTAATATTAAAAGCTAATAGCCTAGCTATTTGACGTCTAAAACTAATGGGCAGATACACAGTATCCCTAGTCGACCTAAGCTTATCAACAAAAATGTTGGTGTCAAAAAATATAAACTTGTCACTATGGTGACTAACTAAAAAATGCATGTAATTATTTAATATATGAATGAAGTTATTTTGCCTATTTGACAAGTGCTCAAAGTATGGAAAAGCACACAATATTATTTTCTTACAATTTAACTTCAGTAGCTCGGTGACACTGTCAGTGATATCATCTTTTTTAACATTTAAACTATTACCTATAAGAACAGTTATAATGGCATTAGGGTCATATTCATTCCTAGTTATTGTAGACATTATTTGATTATAGGAAGTCTGAGGCATGCAATAGTTTTGAGAAGAATGACTCAGGTTGTTACTAAGTAATTTTCCTAACCCTTTTCCAAAACTATCAGAAAACATAATGGAGCAGCAACAAACTTTACTACTACAAGTGAGAGAACTAGCTTCTGTCTGAAATACTTGCAATGGACCTTGTTCAGCACCTGGTGTAACTCCACCGGGAATCGAGACCTGAGCACTTCCTGACTGGTATGGGTCCTCTGTTGCCTCCGGTTGGTGAGTGCCAAGATTCGACTCACTATGCAGTGAAATTTCAGGGGTGCTGATAGTCAGCGGGTCCACTTTGTCTGCATTAGAGTTGCACATGTCCACTAACTCATTAGCTGCAAGGATGTGCTCCTGAATTTGTTTTTCAGACCTCACATACTTAGTATAGAGTGAATGAAGTGAAGCTTCTAGTACCTGAATTTCAGACTGTAAGTGTTGAGTGTCAAACTCATAAATGTTCTTACTGTCTTCTAATTTTATTTGGTAGTTATTTAATTTATTTATAAGAAAACCACGTTCTTTCCTTAACTTAATATTATTGGAACTGTGTTTTTGTTGTTTCCTATATTTATTGCATTTATTTATGATTCTATTTAGCTTTGCATATTTTTTAATTTTATTTTGACTTAATTTATAACTACTATTATTATGTTTCATTAAAGAATCTTCAGTGAGGTCTATTGTTATTAATGAGTGCTGGTTGCAATTAGTGTTTAATAATTCACTATACAAATTATTCGTTTCCCTAGCCTGAGTACATTCTTTTTGTTTCTGTAACTTATAAATTTGTGTATTTGCATGACCTAATTCTTCCTCTAGGTCCCTAACCTTACATAAAGCCTCCTCATATATGTTACTGCAGTTGTTGAAACCATCTGTGACCACCCGCAGTTTGTCCCGTTCATCAACAACATCTAGATATTGCTGATGTAGGATCACTAGCTCCTGTTTTAAGCCTGTGTTTTTGAAAACGACGTTCTCGACTTCCTTCTCACTTTCATCTATCTCCTGTAACAGCTGTTGACATTTACTGTTTGAAGCCGCCAGATCATGAACGGCCGTTCTCAATTTAAGCTCCAACTCCTGAGCAGCAGCCTTACGGGTCATCACAGGCATGGTTTCAGGAATTAGTACTGAAAATAGAATTAAAGGAACGGTGAGAACTACTTAGACAGACAAACAAAGGAAAGAATGCTAGAAATGACAGGAAAAAATGGGAGAAGTTAGTGTTGCTTTATAGAGAAATGAGGTAGGCTGTTTAATCTAATTTAAAGCAACCAGATTAGATCAGATCACAAAGTTTCACTGATTCTTTCTTATGATTTTACTTTTCTTAATGTGGGTAGGATGTCTAGATTAAAATAAAAAAAAATAGTTTTACATTACGATAATGCAAAAAAAACGTTAAACAACGTTCTTGTTGTTGTGTAATTCTAATAAACTATTAAAATTAGTATGAAAAATTCACTAAAGTTTCGTTATCTTAATTAACTAAGGTAAACAAATCGACTTGGACCCACTGCAGAGTGCCAAATCAATCAAGAATGGTTATTTTAGGGATCAATGAAGGCGTGTTACAGAGTCTAAGATACGACTGTGTGATAATTAAACAATATAAATAACAATACTCCCCGTTTAGATCCGCAGGTCGAAAATCAGCTGTTCGAGTTAGGTTACCGGTAGCGGTGGGCAACCAAACACTGTGTTTTAATATGAATATTTTAAGGAAAACAATAATCCTTAGTATTTATGCAGTTATTTCACATTTAGTAATATTATTTCACCTAAATTACACTTAAAAATAATTAAAACTAATTTTTAAAATACGGAACAAAATTTTGACATGTCACTCGAGCAGTGTTGCCATTCACATCCCGTGTAGAGTACCGTTCTCTATTGCACATCAAAGCTCAATCAATACATATAAAAAGCAAAGTCTGATGACTGACTCATGTGATCACGCTCAGCCCAAACCTCATTCCTTGTCTGCTGATCCCTTGCACCTTGAATGCTGAAATTTTGCACATAGTTGTGCAAAATTTCACCATTCAAGGTGCAAGGGATCAGCCCTCTATTATGTAGACAAGGAATGAGGTTTTTCGAAATTCCAACGGGATGGGGAATATAGGGCGGATGATGAGTCGCTAGTATCATATAATTCTAATCGAACGATTTCGATCGCGTAAGAACAGTCAGCAACGAAAGTCTGGTAACACTTCACAAATATTTATTTAAGACTAGCTTTTGCCCGCGGCTTCGCCCGCGTGGATGTCGGAAATTATCCCACGGGAACGTGCTACCGGGATAAAAGTATCCTATTTCCCATAACCCACGTGGTCTGTCTAGGTGACCTAGGCGTTACGGCGTAAAAGTAACAGACATGAGATAGCCAGTAACTTTATATATTAGTGGTAGTCCATATCTATATTGTGGTGATAGTGTGGATAGTATGGACAGCAGTATGAAACTGTCGGAAAGATTAATGAAAAAATATTGTATAAAGATTAATGAAAAAACTATGGCATATTGTATGGACGATGGAAACTAAGGCGAAAGCTTTGGGGGAGCCTGCGATATTCAAATTTTCTTATGTTTTTTTGCTTTTTACAGGTCAGTATCAATTTTTATGTTGATCTAAATAATGAGTCGCAGTTGTTTCAAATATTTATTTATCTAATCTAACTAATATTGCAGGAGTTGTATTCCTGTATCTAATGGTTATTATTCTGCAAAGCCACTATTTGTTATGATCGCGAATCATATTTTAATCATATTGACATTCGAAACTTACCCATTAAACGATTTAAAAGCTGTATTGAAACCAAACTTTGTAAAAAAGGGTATTATACAATTTCAGATTATTTAGAAGACAAAAAGCATGGGATTGAGCTGCTCGCTCTGCTAACATTTTGTCAATTTGGCATTGTGACATTTTGAATAAGTGAAAATCATCAAAATATACCTACCAGTTTTATATACAAATTCACATTATTGAATATTATATGTTAGGATATTGACAAAATGATATGATTGCTTTGTAAAGTATTGTATTATTGTGAATGTGAGGACTATGTGGATGTTTATTTTGTTTTTATTATTATATTTTTTCGTTCTCAGTTAGTTTTAACAATGGTCTGGCAATTTGAGAACTTTATGCGGCCTACACAAATGTCCTTTCTTTGGTATTGTTCGTCGAGTCGTTGAGCTCCTTAAGTTCTGAGCTGAGCTCCACTATTACTGACAAATGCTTGCAGTGACAGGACAGGTTCACTCAAATGTGTGTGGTTCATTCCTCAAAAGACTATTTCAGACTCTAATCTACATGGCCCTCATAGGGCCTGACCAATATGCCAATATCTGACCTAGGTATGTCCGGACTTTAAAAGAGACTGAGTTTGTTTCGGCCTTTCTTCTCAGAGTAGTCAGATAGGAAATGCCGACCTCATTTAGCTTAATTTTACAATTTTTTGATATTATTACGACGTGTAAAAGTGATTCCAATAACCTATTTACAGAATAAACAATTTCATTTTAACATACAACCTGCCTGACACTGACTTGCAAATTGCATAAAACTTAAGATTTGAATTTCGCGGGCTACCGGCGCATCCCCCTTAAGAAAATCGCATCATTTGCACAACGCCATCTATCGAGTAAGTACTCACTGGTAAACTCAAACTCTTCGTTCCAAGCCAAGAGCCAAGTAGTAATAACTTTTGATTGAGTGGACAGATTCTCAAGATACGGACTATGACTATATTCTCAATCCCTTAACGCTCTTGAAGAGAGTCCCGCAAAAATGTCAATAATAAGTACTTCATGTGAATTTTAAAATCAAGATGGTAAAGAAGGGTTTTTACCCTCATGAGGGATGATTTTAGAAAAACGTAACTCTTTGTTAGTTACAAAAAGCATACATTTTCACAGCCCTAAGTTAAAAAAAAAACCGGCCAAGTGCGTGTCGAACCATGCACAATGAAGGGTTCCGTAGTTGGGATGAATTATTTTATCAAACAAACTTTCGCAAAGTTTTATTGTTATTACGTCTATGGGCGTTTACTGTCCCTCAAAGTGTTAAAAAACTTTTTCTCGCATACAGAATGTTTGGGTTTTTGCAACTGCACATGTCAGTTGGTCGATTAAAAGTTTTTGAGCTAAGTCGCGGACAGACAGACAGACAGACGGACATGGCGAAACTATAAAGCTTCCTTGTTGACTACGGAACTCTAAAAATGATAGGTTTCCCCCCCTTAAATTTGTTTTTGAGAAAATAATTGCCTATGTTCTTCGCCGGGATGCCATCTATCTCTTTACCAAATTTTATCGAGATCCGTTCAGTGGATCAGGCGTGAAAAGGTAACATAATACAGAATTACAGACGGACAGACAGACAGAGTTACTATCGAATTTATACTTTTAAGCATCGATTAGTATGGATTATGTGTTCAATTCAAAATGAGCCAAATGCTCGATAATTATGAATTCGGCGAAAGTCATTCTTCTACGGAGACTCTTAACACCGCGATTCAGAAAATGACGTTTAATGAACAACGCCATCTGTCGAGCACGAAGTGATACTGTCCAAATATATGGGAAAACGTTCGAACACTCTGTAAGCTATGTAGAAAAGACGTAGGGTTCCATGACTGACTTGACCTGACTTGACTTGACTTGACTTGATTTGACTTGACCTGACTTGACCTGACTTGGCCTAACTTGACCTAACTTGATTTGGATTGAGTTGAGTTAACCTTGAGCAGGTATATTTTATCGCAGCAGGTACATTGGTAGTTGAAAGAAAAGTAGATTACGTACCTTGCTAAAGTGAGTAATTAATGCACTCGTGTTTATTTAGTAAGCGCATTCGTGCCTTAATTACGCACTTTTTGCTCGATGTAACAATCTACAATTTTTAAGAAATTAAAATTTATCACCATTTTTTCATGATTAATATTTGTATCATGATTTAAAAGATAGATAGCGCCACCTATGGCACTACTACCAAACAATGGATTTGGAAAACTTGAATTAACCAAACTTTAGATTGGGTAAATTCACAATGTATCGCGTTATGTTTCCGCGCGAAGTATGTGAACATATGATGATTATGATCGTGTGTTACACACGTTCTCACAAACCTACCTGATTTTACGCTAGTGTCATTTTACGACAATAGATGTCATTACGTGTATCTACATTACGTACCTAATGAAAATTTCTTCTTGAATACTTTAAACTCTTATATCTTTTGATATTTTGAAGCGATTGCGATGAAACAAAGACTAAATGAAACATCGAGTTACACACAATATTTGAGTGTATAAGTTAACCATATTGATTTCGTACTTTTTACGTGATACTGGAACAATCAAACAAACGAACAGACAAACAGACAAACAGACACACAGACAAACAGACAAACAGACAAAAATTCCAAAAATGGTAGAAATGGCATCTGTTGGTTATTCTTGGACACTCCACGTACGTTTTTTTTTTTTTTTTTCATTGTACAGAAACGCCTCGTCTACAGATTTATTATATGTATAGAAATGGAATAGGTATTAATTTTAAAATAAAACTTATTTTGACTTAGATCTTGAAATACATACTGAAAATCAGAGTATGGAATAATTTGTAAAGTATTTTACGGATTTCCGTTGCTGTCCGCTATTCTCTGCTCACCTACACTCCAGCTAGTGATCACAATTGTGTTTATACACATAAATGTGAGAAGTGATGAACTGTCGGTGCTCAAGCTTACCTTAAGATCTTTTTGTAGTCATCATGTTCGTAAATCACTTTCGTTAAAGGATCGTAGAAGCCGTCCCCGGTGTCCACGTACCCTTCATGTACGTCCACGTAAGGCTGATAAGCCGTCATGATTGACTTGCCACTAGGCTGCACTCCGTCGGCGTATTCTCTCAAAAATCTGTTCACACAGAATTGTATAAGAATTTTGTACAGGAGTGAGATAGGAGAATAAAATTAAAACGAAAGTACTTATACAAATGAGAATCGGTCTGCACAGCAAGGCTGCTATGGTGCTTGTTGTAGGTAGCCGTAGCAATAGTCAAACAAACAGTTTAACCAAGGTAGAAGAGTCTTCTTTAATTTATTGGATAGGTACTTGAGAATCACACAGAAGTGAATACCTTTTTATTCACACGACTTGCAAGTTTTTTTCATCTATAACAAAATATAATCGAAGGTACCTTCTATCAGGCATCTTGCAGTACTGCCAATTCTCAGCATCGTGCTCCAGAGCGTCGTCAAAGACGACCGTCCTCTCCGTCATCACGCCTTTGTTCCACTGGCCGCGTATGACCGCCTTGCCGGCAGGTGTTTGGTATCGCAGCTCACCCTTACCGTGAAACGCGCCTTCAAAGAACTCTCCTTCATAGATGACTCCTAACGGGTATAAAAAGACGCTGAACGAAGCCGAAAGTCACTTATTATTCCCGTCACGGTGATCATATTTTCGTTTTGGACCATACCTGGGAACCAACTTTTTCAGTTTTTTTTTATAGAAAGCAAGTTTTTAATGTTAGAACTTAATTTTACATACCCCAACAAACCCTGAACCGTTGCATGCACCCATAAACACAATGTTTTACGTGCGTTACGTTGCGCACAGCGATTTTTCATACCAAAAATAAAAGTGATTTCCCAGCAACTATTTTTGTGCAATGTTACTTAATTCAACGTACAGAATGCGTTGTTGACGGCTATGTGATGGGTCTTTTTACAACCTGTATAACATGAGATTTATGGAAAACCGCTCAACTGTTGATAGGAGGCTGATAACAATTATCAAAATTATACTGTGTTTTGTTACTGATAGTTGGAGGTTTATGCTTTTGAATATGCTGTTGATATGACCTGAGAGACGAAATTCACATATTAAATCTATTTAAATGATTTCAATCTTCCAAAAACTGACAAGATTGGGTTAGTACGTTTATCCATCCCAAAAAATCCGCCCTAAGGTGGATACTCGGAAACGTATGTCCGAGAATCCACCCTAAGCCTATAATTTCCGCTTATCCAACTAGGCCTAGGGTGGATTCTCGGACATATGATTCCGAGTATCCACTTTAGGGTGGATATTTTGGGGTGGATAAACGGAATAACCCACAAGTTTGGTGCAAAACAGGGAAGAAAATCCAAACTAGGGAAGGTTTAAGTATGCTCTCCACTGAGTAAAAATCCTGCTAATGAAAAGGCTAATTATCTGATGGACAGCGGAACACGAGTTGTGGACTCTCTCGTTACTTAGTCCTGGCCCTTTCAATCTTATTACAGTACATATTTCTAGAGTGATCCAGTGATTATTTCTAAATAAAATAATGTTTACGAGTGGCGACAATAAGTGTTCGTCCAGCGTATCTAGTTCAGTTAGCAACGCTACCAACGAACATGAGACTCGTTTACGAGAGAAGCAAAAGACACTGCTGACTGCTGTAAGTGGAGCCATTACATTACCATTAAGAAACGTGTACACTCCATAGCCATGCATGCCGCACCCTTCCTGCCACTCGCCCTCATAAGAGGAGCCTGTCAAGAATTCATGAGTTTTGGTTGCAGGTCCGGCTTCCACGGTACTGCGGGAAAATCATAGTTAGCAACATTAGATATTATCAACAATCCCCCGAGCGACTTCTATTAAATGTGGCCCGTTGTGATTGGTTGCCTAAACATAAGACAAAAGAAAGGGTGAATTTGTTAATTTTTTTTTAGAACAGTAGGTATAGTAAAAAAAAACAGTATTAAAGATTAAGGAAAGTCATCACTAATCGTTAAGTACGATCGATCACTTTATAACAAGAACAATGAGTTTAGGAAGGTAATGATACTAAGTAATTTAGGTAAGCATGTAATTTTACTTACATGCTTACCTAAATTACTTGGTATCGTTATATTATTTTTTCTTTATGCTTTACAACATTATTTTTTCTTTATGCTAAACCCGAAAAGGGCTCATGAAAATCAGCTGTTCCATACATTTTGTCGATTTAAGTGAACACAAATGTAGGGAACCGCTGATTTTTTTTTCGAGATTTCAATGTTGGTCCCATAGAAAAAGTTGTTCAAAATGATGAGTACAATGACCCCTTTTCGGGTTTAGCATAAAGAAAAAATAATGTTGTATACCATACCACCACCATTGTATATTTTGTAGTGTTTGTTATATTTTTTTCTGTTACTTATATATTTTTGTGGTGTACAATCCTACTATCCTACTATATAATATTATATATATGTATATATATAATATTGTAAGGTGTTTCCGAACGTCGTCATCAACTACTCGGCGACAGTCTATATAAAGGGTGCGCTTAGAAGGAGCGGCCCAGTGGACGCCCCTCGCTTCGTGAGGAACGATATCATCCACCGGGACCTCGGGATCGAGAGCCTGGACGAGTTTGTGCGGCGCCTAGCGACGGGGATGTTCGCGCGTGCCGACGCGTCTGCCTGGTCCCATATCAGGCAGATCGCACCACTGCATGCGCGCCCCCCTGACGCGAGGCGCTTGCCCCGCGACCTGGTTGCGGACACTGCCACCCCTACCCCGGACTGACGCCTCGAGTGAACCGCATCCAGGTTACACGCGGGTCACTCGTAACAAAAAGACTCCACATATGTACTCATACATATGCTACGTAGTGTGTGCTAAGTTAATATAGGCATACTGCGTAGCTGATAACAGACACCCACTACCAAACAGACGCCTAAACTCTACGCTTGCGGGCGCGATGCGGGTCGCGACGCAAGCAATCAATGAGCGGCGGTACACTACAATACAAGCCGCTCATACACACATAAACCGTTTCTCCCTCAAACCGCGAACGGCTAGACCTGTGACCGGGGAGAGGGGTTACTAGCACCCTTATACTGTAGGAGTGTCGAGTCGGCATCTCAGTCGCGGGTCGCCACCCGCCAGGCCTCTCTGCGGAGTCTCACCTGGCGGTGACAGACCGCCGAGATGTCGTGAAGAAAGCGACGCTATGGAATAGCGTCGTGGCGCGCCTACAGTAAAACACATAGCAATCACTCACACGGACGCGTTAAAATTACGCGTCCGACGAATAAACCACAGGCCGAACTAGGCCAATCAAGTGACGGGCCCACAGTAGTGGGTCACTGTATGGCCTCCGCGGGCAGGGGGCGAAGCCCCGATCCCGCTCGCCACGCCCCCTTACGGGGACGTAGCGACATCCACCGAGAGCGGCCCATTTCTTCGCCGGTTCTCCGAGTGTACGGACGTCTTGTTATAATCACTGTTGGTTGTTATTAAGGTCACGTAAGCCATTTTGCTGATTACTCTGTTATTTTCTTATTTTAAATCGTTGGAAGTTTGCAGTATTTGATTTAGCTATATTTTGTGTTAATTTAAATTATAAATAAACCGATTTTTGTTAAGTGTTTATTTTTTTTTAAATAATATTCCACTTCTGAACCTAAAATCAGAAGTGGGATAAAGGACTTAAGGCCCACACTAAAGTTTTGCTATAGTTTTATAATTGTTTTCAAAAAGAAAACCGTTAACCTTTTAAATTTGTTTTGTTCACAACTACTGCTTACTTCATTCTTTTGTTATTTTGTGTGTTTAATTGTTGTTTTTAACTGTGCTAATGAGACGTACAAGGACTCCCAGTCCACGGAGGCGTCTTTCTAGAGGCGATGTGCGTAATCGGGATCGACCTACTTCTCGTAGGTCCCGCGACCACAGTGACGGTGGATCGAATCACAATTCGAACGATAGACATCGAACTTCGCGGGATGGCTTGCGTATCCGAGATCGACGTGATTCTCACAATACTGAAGTGCATCGGTCGCGTAATCGTGTTAGGCGCGAATCGCGCAGTAGGGATCGTTCTCGTAGTACCCGCCGTGTCCAATCAAGGTCACACTCGCGTACGGTTTCGCCTACTGAGGCGCGTTCTTCTAACGATGGGGCGCGTCGTGCTCATAAAACCACGATTGTTACTCGTACGCCAGATAAAATTTCGCAACAGACCACGGAGTCTAGTACCCCTTATTCTGAGGCGTCTACCCTCGCTAATGCCTTGATGCAAGCAATTAAAACGATGCAACCCTCAAGTTCACAACATTATTACGTGTCTAATTTTGACCCATTAAGTAATGACATTGAAGCATGGTGCAAAGAGGTAGATCGTGCTAGGGAAGCTAACGGTTGGAACGATCATGAATGTTTGTCACGCGTGGCATCGTGCCTTAAGGGTGACGCTAAGGTTTGGTTAGGCGAATGGGTTTCGAATGACCGGACTTGGTCTAACTTCAAGCGTGAGTTTAAACCTCTCTGTCCTGGTAAATTAGACTATGCCAACATATTGTTCGAGGCAATGAATGCAACTTCGGATAAATACTCGAGTTACGCTGAATACGCTCGTCGTACCCTATTGCGTTTGAGAATAGTGCAGGGGATAAGCGACGACTTAAGAACCCTCATTGTAATCCGTGGTATAGACAATGCTCAGGTGCGCGCCGCTGCCGCTAATGCCAGCCTAACCTCTAACACTATTGTCTCGTTTTTATCCATTTACACCAAGCCCTTAACAGGGAAACAGGACAAGGTGGTCGAACATAAAAAACATAGCCAAGTGACGAAGTCAGGTAGCACTCCGGGTCCGAGATGCTTTAATTGTAATAAACATGGTCACGTCAGTCGCGTCTGTAGGCGACCCAAGTCTAATGCATCCAGTAGTCGATCACCTTACGTGTCTTCCGATGCGAACTCCAATTCGCAACCGTCATCAAGTAACGCTTGCACATTTTGTAAAAAACCGGGACACACCGAGGACAAATGCTTCATGAAAGCGAAGTCAGAGCAACGTAATCAACGCAATGTCAATCTCTGCTCTTATCGATCTATCATTTCACAAAGTAACGATATAACTTCAGCAATCATAGAGGGTATTCCAGTAGACGTGCTCATTGATAGCGGAGCCCTAGATGTGTCTCTCATTTCTTCCAACATTTTAAAGCATTTCACTTGTCAGCCTAAGCCGAGACGTTGCGTTCTTAAGGGTCTCAGTGATAAAGAAGTGATTGCGACATCTTACGTCACACTCACAGTAGAGTTCAGCGACATTTCGATGGAAGTAGATTTGGTAGTAGTTCCAGCGTCTTTTATGAATACGCCTATGATAATTGGAACCGACGTATTAAACCGTGACGGAATTACTTACATCCGAACTAAAGATAGACAATATTTCGCGCGCACCGACAAAGTTAATAAAAAGGTTAATGCTGTTGGAAAAGGCGACCAGTTAAAACTAAACACGCCTCTACAGGGTGCGAAGTTGGAAAGCCTTACGTCTGTCATCAATGAATTCTTGCAGTTTTTAATAAAAGGGACTGCTGTAACTACAGTCCGAACAGGAGAAATGGAAATAAGGCTTATCAGTTCTACTCCTGTCGTATATAAACCGTATAGGCTCTCGTATTCAGAAAAACTTAAAGTACGGGAAATAACTCAAGATCTTTTAGAAAAAGGAGTTATTAGGCGCTCTCACTCTGAATACGCGAGTCCAATCATACTAGTGAAGAAACGCGATGGTTCGGACAGACTTTGTGTAGATTTTAGGGCACTTAATCGTATAACAGTGAAAGACCGCTACCCACTTCCACTAATTGATGACCATATCGATAGGTTAGGCAGTTATAAATTCTTTTGCTGTCTTGATATGGCTACTGGATTCCATCAAATCCCTTTGAAAGAGGAATGTATACACCTGACCGGGTTTGTGACACCGGAAGAACACTTTGAATATGTCAAAATGCCTTTTGGGTTAGCTAATTCTCCAGTAGTTTATCAGCGTATCATTAATAACACCCTTCGCGCACATATTAATGAGGGGAATGTGTTAGTCTACGTCGATGACGTCCTTTATTAAGTAACTCTGTACACGAGGGAATTGAACTGTTGCGTAAGGTACTTAGGACTCTCACAATAGCTGGTTTTTCTATCAATCTAGACAAATGTTCATTTCTGGTTACGGAAGTTGAATATTTAGGTAGACTTATAAGTCAGGGTCAGGTTAGGCCGAGTCCACGAAAAGTGGAAGCCTTAGTGAACACCTTGCCCCCCGAAAACGTAAAGCAGGTGCGACAACTTTTAGGCCTGGCAGGTTATTTTAGGAAATATATAAAAGGCTATTCTACTAAAACTGCCCCCATTGCCGTCCTCACCCATAAAAACGTCAAATTTTACTGGACCTCCGAATGCGAAACTATTCGTTTAAGTCTAATCAAGGAGTTAACAAGCGAACCAGTTCTTTCTATCTTCAACCCAGACCTTCCTACTGAAGTCCATACGGATGCCAGTAGTATTGGATACGGCGCCGTCCTTTTACAAGTACATCTCGACTCAAAGAAACACGTAGTCGCATATTTTAGTCGGTCCACCCAGGGAGCAGAAAGCAAGTACCATTCTTACGAACTAGAGACCCTTGCTGTCGTCAAAGCCCTCCAAAATTTTCGCCATTACTTAGTTGGCTTAAACTTCGTAGTTGTTACCGACTGCAATGCGCTTAAGTCTACTGAGCGTAAAAAAGATCTTTTGCCCCGAGTAGCAAGGTGGTGGATCTACCTTCAAGATTTCAATTTTGCTATTGAGTATCGCAAGGGCGCAATGATACCCCATGCAGACTACTTAAGTCGCAATCCCGTTTGCGTAAATCAAATTTCGAGGCCCCGTAACTGGGCTCAGATCGCGCAGTCAGCCGACAACGAAACTCAAGATCTTATTCAGAAACTTCATGATGGCAGACTAGATACCGATCGTTATAAAATTCAAAATGGAGTCCTGTACTATAAGTACGTCCCGGTAGGCCAAGAAGCGAGGTCACTCTGTTACATACCGAAAGGTCATCGACTCAGTCTTTTGAGAGTGTTCCATGATGAACATGAACACATTAATGCGGAGAAAACCCTTGACCTTATTCTCCGACATTTTTGGTTCCCTGGTCTCAGACGATTTGTTTCGAAATATGTCTCTCATTGCCTTGTGTGTATTTCTCAAAAGAGAGTTCCTCGGGCTCCATTACAAAAAATAACTTCTTGGGAAAAACCCGACACTCCATTTAATACAGTTCATGTTGACGCTTTGGGACCCCTACCAGTTTCAGAAGGGTATAAATTCATCCTCCTCATTGTAGACGCTTTCACTAAATACACACTTCTCTATCCTATTCACCGACAAGATTCTACGGAACTTCAACGTGTCATTACTCAGGCTATTTCTTTGTTTGGAGTGCCTAAACTTATGGTCACAGACAAGGGACGCATGTTCGAGTCTAACGAGTTCGTGACATGGATTAACGAACTCGGCTGCAACCTGCACTACATCACGCCGGAGATGCACCAGGCGAATGGTCAAGCGGAAAGGTACATGCGGACTGTACTCAACATGTTACGCATCCAAGCCAACTACAAAAAACTGCAGTGGTCGGAGACTCTGTGGAAACTACAACTGGTGCTGAATATCACAAGACAGAAGACTACGCAAGTATCTCCCTTGAATCTTTTAATAGGCACAGAATCTACAACTCCCGTGGTTCAAGCACTAGTACGTGATGTAGCCATCGAAGGTGCGGCACCTAACAGAGAGGCCCTACGAGAAATCACTAGAAGTAGAGCTCGTGAACTTCTCAGCAAGAACCAAATCAGGCAAGACGAGCAAGTTAACCAACGACGAAGTACACCACGCCAATTCAATGTTGAAGACTTGGTCTTCGTAATAAAATACTCCCAGTCGGCAGGTAAACTTGACTCCGGCATACGTGGTCCATATAAGGTGGTAAAAGTTCTACCTAGTGGACGTTACACGCTACGTTTGCTCAGCGGCAGTTATGGAAAAACGACGCAGGCTGCTGCGCAATATATGGTACCGTGGCGGGGTGAGTGGAGCCCTGAAACATGTGCTGCATTTTTTGAGAATGAAACTAATGATAATAAGGAGATGGAAGTGCAAACGGAGTTACCTCCCACTGCGCTGTCCATGCCCTCGCTGGATGATGGCATTGAAACCGACCCACCGACCTCTCCAGTGGCCGGTCCTAGCGGGATCGCTGTAAGAAATTGCGTCGAGGACGACCCAACATCAGGAGAGGCCGTGTAAGGTGTTTCCGAACGTCGTCATCAACTACTCGGCGACAGTCTATATAAAGGGTGCGCTTAGAAGGAGCGGCCCATTTCTTCGCCGGTTCTCCGAGTGTACGGACGTCTTGTTATAATCACTGTTGGTTGTTATTAAGGTCACGTAAGCCATTTTGCTGATTACTCTGTTATTTTCTTATTTTAAATCGTTGGAAGTTTGCAGTATTTGATTTAGCTATATTTTGTGTTAATTTAAATTATAAATAAACCGATTTTTGTTAAGTGTTTATTTTTTTTTAAATAATATTCCACTTCTGAACCTAAAAATATTATAAATGTGAAAGTTTGTGTGTTTGTGTGTTTGGATGTTTGTTACTCAATCACGCACAAACGGCTGAATGGATTTGGATGAAATTTGGCAAACAGATAGTTTATAACCTGGAATAACACATACGATAATGTTTATCCCGATATTCCCACGGGATCGAGACTTACGCGAGTGAAACCGCGGGGCGCAGCTAGTAAAGTATAATTATATAAATAAATAAATAATTTAAAAAATCTCAACACTCACTTGCATTTTTCTTTATGTTTTTCATTGAATGCTCTCATAAGGCACAGCCATTGACATGTGCATGGATATTTAGTGCCGAAAGCTGAGCTGAAAGCATAGGTAATTGTAATGAAATTATTTACAGACAGAACTTCACAGGTACAGTTACATTTATAATATTAGTAGGATTTCAAACTTACGTACCTAAGTCCAGAACCAGGATTCCTGCACGTCGTCATCTTGTAGATTAAAATCAATTGTAAAAAAATAACGTTAAAATTCTAATGTCATGGACGATCACGCATCGAAGCCGAATAGAATAGAATACTGCTTGGAACCGTATTTTTATTATTCTTTAAAATAACTTAATTATTGGAATTTAATTTTAAAATTACGCTGTAATAAAATCTTTGTCAATATGACAGATATTTATGTGAGTATGTCATTGAAGGATCGAAGGCATTTCGATTTTAAATTAAGTCAAAAGCAGATTATTCAGCCATGTCTTTAAAAAAAGTTGTCGAAAACTGAGTTAAAATCTGCCTTGTGTTTTAGCGTAGTTACAACAAGACTCAGTCAGGTCGCAAAAAATTGCACTACACAGATTTTTTGGGATGTTGGTGGGATAAATACCTACCAATGCTGTAAAACCAACTTTGCAGCTTCGAAAGACCTGTACTAACTGCGTGGTGCTCGAAATCGAACTTCTTTCAGTTTTTGACTTGTCTTCAAAAAGGTGCATTCTACTTGTAAGTCATTCTTTTAAAGAATATAAAAACTACAATTTGTGCGCAGCCGTAGCTCTCAGCACTTTAAACATGGCCATTTTCCCGAAAATGTTCATCATTGTAGAGTCGTCTTCCGAGCAGGATGTCGGTTATAATACTCATTTGCCGCCTGAATACTCCTTTAAGGTGCTCCCACACAGCAGTTATATAACGTTAGAGAGTGACATATAACATTTGTTTTTAAACAAATTATAACAAAAGTTATATATTGTTATTGATGTTATACAACTTCATTTAACAAAATGTTTTACAACTGATTACAATATGATATAACAAAATATAACTTTTGTTGTATAACATCATCAGAGCCTCAGCGGGACGTTAGCGGAAGGGCGCGGGGGGGGTTGCGCGAGCGTTTGTCTCCGTCACGTACACAGCTTTAGTCGGTGCATTCGGTGCAATGGTGAAGCACGTGTTATATGTGATTTGTCAAAATGTCTCGTTTTACTTGGAGTAATGAAAATGTGATCAAATTGATTGAACTATTTCAAGAGAAACAAGGCTTGTGGAATACGCAGATGGATGAATACAAGGATCGAAATAAAAAACATGACGCATGGATGAGAATTGCGGCTGAATTTAATTTGGATAAACAGTCGATTGAAAAAAAAATGCTGTCACTTATAGGTCAATTTCAGAGAGAGAGTAAGAAGCCTAAATCAGGTGCGGGGGCTGACGATATACCAAAATGGTTTGCGTATAAAAATCTTTTATTTTTAAAGGATCGAAACAAGCCAGAAGAAACTGTTGATGGTGGATTGTCGGTGAGTAATAATTTTGACTATGGTTAATAATAGCTAGATGCCCAATCCAGTAAACCTTCATGTGAAAAATAATCAGCCTATAAATAGTCTGTGCTTCAACTGGTTCCAGAGATGTTAACTGCTGCGTTTCTGATCTCCATTCTCCAGAAGTATGCGCAGCACCTGAATTTTCCCTATCATAATATTGAGGTGGGGCGTAAATAGTGCTTGATTCGGTTTTCCTCAAAAAATTATGTAGAAGCACACATGTCATAATTAAAGTAGTAGTTTTTTGTGGATCTAATAAAATTATACTTCGTAATACTCTAAATCTGGCTGACAAAATTCCAAATGCATTCTCTACCGTTCTTCTTGCGCGGCTCGTTCTATAATTAAATGTTCTCTCTTTAGTATTGTTATCCTGGGGTCCTGCAAAAGGTTTTAGCAAATGCTTTTCTAACGGAAATGCGTCATCTGTTACAAATACATAAGGAACAGGTGTGATTCTTCCTGGAAGTGGACAATCTCTTGGTAAATTCAAATTACGTTCAATTATATTTTTTCGAAATGGTGTGTTTGCAAATACTCCGCCATCACTTATACGTCCTTGGCACCCAATGTTTACGTATAAAAAATTATATTCTGCGTCAACCAATGCTAAAAGAACAACACTATAAAATCCTTTGTAATTGTAATATTCGCTTCCGCTTCCTATTGGTTTTTGTATGGCTACGTGTTTTCCGTCGATACTTCCCAGGCAATGGGGAAAATTCCACTGCTTAAAAAACTTATTTGCAACCTGTAACCATTCTTGAGCAGAAGTTGGCATCTGAAATAAAATAAAACATGTAATATAAGTTTAAATTGTTTCATAGTAAACATTCCACACTAGCTTTATTTATTAAATTAGCCACTGATGTGACACGTATAACAAGAATAATGCAGCTGTAAAGGTACGAATTGTAGCGGCAACGCATGTGAGATAATACTTTTTGGAATTGAAAGCGATAACTGCCAGGTAGGGTAGTACTAGTTACAGAATAAATTATAATCTCAATTTCGTTGCCACTACAATTTGAACCTTCTATATTGTAGGTTGTAAAGTTGCTATTCCTGTAAATTCTTTTAATTATTATTCATTTCAGGTCAACGAAACTCAAAGCGGAAATCATATGAGTGACACAAATACTGAATCCGACATACCAAATGAGAAGACTTTCACTGTCCCGAAAACATTTCGTAAAAGATTCAGGCCACAAGTTACACAAGACAGAACATCAGAGGAAGCTTTGAAACTCTTCAAAGACATGTATGAGAGTCGACGCGACAGAGATGAAACTGATATTTTTGGAGAATATGTCGCAAGCAAACTTAAAGAAATCAAAAATACTTATGCCAGAAATACCGCGCAATTTCATATTAATAATATTTTATTCAATGCTTCCATGGGAGAATATGATTGGCCAACCAATACGATGGAAACACCCAGTAATGCTGCTGGTGCTTTCAAAGGATACAACAGTGCACCAAGTCCATCCACTTCCGCGGTCAATATTAGCACTGGTGGCAGAGAGCACATCCATACACCAAGTCCATCCACTTTATCGGATAATTGTTCATTTACTAACGCCACACAATTCAGTGAAGACAAATGATAACTTTGGATCAACATTGATTTTTAGTTTGTTTGCTGTATTTGTCATTAAAAATACTGCAAAAATTATTGTTTAGCTTACTGTATTTTCATTGAACATTTCTGAAAAAATATTATTAATGTTAACATTGAAATAAAAGAACAGATTTGTACTTACGAGTAAATATTCTTTTAATCCCTCGTTGAGAGCCTCGCACACTTCTGGTATGATCATACTTATAAGTTGGTGTGATATTTTGAACACATCTCCAAGACTACCATAACTGCTACCGGTTGCTAAAAACCTTAATGTAACTGCTAATCTTTCTGTATAATTTATTGCTTTTCTCCAATAAGTATCCTGCTTAGCAATATTCTTGCCGACTAAATTCAGGAGAAATTCGAATTCTGAACTGTTCATTCTTAAAAAATCGTTCAAACAGCCATCAATGCCCAAATCTTCCAAATATTCTGTAGCACTGTACTGTTCTCTCGCTTTCAAAGTTCGACGCATCCAGTAAGAGCGCCTTTTCTTCTTTTTTTTTCAAACACAAAATAAACGCCAAACCTATCAGCACGTCCTCCATTATTGGGTCACTACCACCTTCCTCGAAAGAGAAACCCAAACTGATTGAACATAATGTTATACGATGTTATACAACGAGTTCAACCAATGTGGGAGCGTTTATAACATAAAACATTTCTTAACATGTTGTAGAGTATTGTTACACGCTATTATAAATGTTATTGTGTTACACAATGTTGTATAACGTTATATAACTGCTGTGTGGGAGCACCTTTAGCCATGCCTCCCTTAGCCATGGCTGAGTCAGATGAAGACGATTTCGAACCACTAGATCGGACACAAAGGTGTCTTCAGAGCCCTCAAGAAGAGTCGTCTGACGAACATGGGCCTTCCAAAAGAAAACGACTGTCTCGCTAAGTGCGTAAAGTTAAGCCGTATAAGACATACTACCCTTTCGTTGTAATTTATTATTTATCATCTGCCTAGCCTTTTCCCATCTATGTTGGGGTCGGCTTCCAGATTAACCAGATTATTTTATTTAACATTGTGCCAATTTATTTTTAATTTATTAGTTGTTTTTTGGTTCTGTAATTGTGTTTGTTTTTACTTATCTATTTATTTATTTAAAAGTCTTTATATAAGTATTAAGTATGTTGAAACTGTGTGTAGGTACTCCCCGTCACTTGTCCCTAAGGGTTCATTAGAAAACCAGCGTCAGGCAGCATTTGTCTGGCATTAATGCTGAAATGAACCTTTTTGGCGCAGCCGTGAGGCACACATTATTGTTAAAACATTATTTTCTCTTTTAATCTTTAATTTTTTGTATATTGTGTTTCACGAACTGTGTCCAAATAAATTTTATTCTTTCTTTTCTTTCTTTCTTTCACTAACCAGTTGCAGCTAAATACCAGTATTTTACATGGAGCAACTGCCTATCGGACCTCCACAACCCAATTACTGGGTAATACGATACCCCTTGGCGTAGACAGAGTATCTTCCCTTGGTAAGAAATGTTTTATGTTATAAACGCTCCCGTTTATAACATAAAACATTTCTTAACATGTTGTAGAGTATTGTTACACGCTATTATAAATGTTATTGTGTTACACAATGTTGTATAACGTTATATAACTGCTGTGTGGGAGCACCTTTAGCCATGCCTCCCTTAGCCATGGCTGAGTCAGATGAAGACGATTTCGAACCACTAGATCGGACACAAAGGTGTCTTCAGAGCCCTCAAGAAGAGTCGTCTGACGAACATGGGCCTTCCAAAAGAAAACGACTGTCTCGCTAAGTGCGTAAAGTTAAGCCGTATAAGACATACTACCCTTTCGTTGTAATTTATTATTTATCATCTGCCTAGCCTTTTCCCATCTATGTTGGGGTCGGCTTCCAGATTAACCAGATTATTTTATTTAACATTGTGCCAATTTATTTTTAATTTATTAGTTGTTTTTTGGTTCTGTAATTGTGTTTGTTTTTACTTATCTATTTATTTATTTAAAAGTCTTTATATAAGTATTAAGTATGTTGAAACTGTGTGTAGGTACTCCCCGTCACTTGTCCCTAAGGGTTCATTAGAAAACCAGCGTCAGGCAGCATTTGTCTGGCATTAATGCTGAAATGAACCTTTTTGGCGCAGCCGTGAGGCACACATTATTGTTAAAACATTATTTTCTCTTTTAATCTTTAATTTTTTGTATATTGTGTTTCACGAACTGTGTCCAAATAAATTTTATTCTTTCTTTTCTTTCTTTCTTTCACTAACCAGTTGCAGCTAAATACCAGTATTTTACATGGAGCAACTGCCTATCGGACCTCCACAACCCAATTACTGGGTAATACGATACCCCTTGGCGTAGACAGAGTATCTTCCCTTGGTAAGACTGGTTAACAGACTTTTGGACTTCTGACGACCCGTAACAACTGTCAAAGATCTACAAATGACAGCCGGGACCACACGGAGGGGTCTTGGTATAAAAAGATGGTCACCCATACACGGACCAATCGCGGCAAGCATAGCTTAACCTGATCGATCGACCCGTGCCACAAGCCCCTCGTAATTAAAGCCCCGTTGTAATTTATTATTATAAATACTAATTTACATTTTGTTCTATATTTCTGTCGCAGGAGTCAGCTGAGATGTCGCCATCACTTCATGTTCAACGATCTTAAATAACTTTCCGGGCGGCTTCGGGCGGCTCCGGGCGCGGACACCTCCAGACGAATATTACGCGGGGCGTGTATCTCCGTTAAGGGCTGATTTCAATATGGTATAGGTGTGTACTTAGAATCTGCCAGTGTCCGGTTTCCAAGCCTCGTCAGCGATCTGTCCGTGCCGGTGCGATTGAGCCTTGACTGAAATTAATTCCTGCATTTTAAGTTTATTTTAAGTAGATTATTTGTGTATTAACTAGTAACAAGCGCTTCTCGCCATTATAAGCGAAGCTCATGGGTGTAAAAGATGGCTTGATCACTGTGGTGTGTCACTATCGGCGTGGCAAACCATTGTTGGGGTAGGTAAAAAAGAGGACGTATATATGTCAGATCATATGCCGTTATACGTCCAGTGTGATGTTAACATGGTAAGGCATCACATAACAGTCCGCGTTCTGGACTAATCTGGGGGGATAGGGATGAATCTCAAGTTGTAGAATGTCGTAGGCTGTGTAATGATGAATTGCGTGACATTGACTTTCCTCAAAAGTTCTTCAGGTGTGCGTATGGTACATGTAATCTAATAGAGCGCAGAATTATTGTAGATGGTTTATATTGCAAAGTTGTTAACATATTAACCACTGCTGCAGAACAAACTAATCGAAAGGGTAGGCATAGGCCAAAGAGAGGGAAAGCGCTATGCGGCTGGAATAATCATGTGCACGACTCTTATCGAGAGGCCAGGCTCAAATTTGATGTATGGGTATTGAATAACCGTCCAACTTCTGGAATAATTTATGAACAAATGAATGAGACACGTAAAATATTTAAGGGGCGCCTTAAATGGTGTTAAAAAATCAAGATCAGATAAAAATGGACATAATAGCTAAGCAGAGGGCGACGAATAACTTTAGTAAATTTTGGAAATCCACCAATAATGTAAATACTGGGCCTGGCCTGCCGGTTAGCGTTGGAGGGAAAGGTGATCCGGAGGATATTGTTGACATGTTTAGGGAATTGTTTAAATTGCAGTCTCCCCTTGGTCCCTCAGTTGCGATGTCAGGTGCTGGGTCCGCCAGTCCGGGAGTGCAACCATTAATTTATTTTTCAGCTGAACAAGTTAGACACGCTATTAGAAATACGAATAGAGGTAAATTTCCCGGGCATGACGGACTCAGCATCGAGCATTTCAAATATGCAGGTGTCCATCTACTGAGGGTCCTGTCTTTATTGTACACAATGTGTATCAGTCATACCTACCTGCCAGCTGATCTTATGAAGACAATAGTAGTGCCTATAGTTAAAAACCGAACGGGTGACATCTCTGATAAAGGCAATTATCGTCCTATCTCTCTCGCAACGACAATTGCCAAAATATTGGACAGTATTCTTGATTCATGCTTAAAAGAATACTTGCATATGCACGATGCACAGTTTGGTTTTCAGTCCAAATTATCGACAGAGAGTGCTATTTTCAGTCTCAAGAATACTGTCCAATATACTGACCGCAGAACCACGGTGTATGCCTGTTTCCTGGATCTCTCCAGAGCCTTCGACCTCGAGTTCTCGGAATTCTGCAGTATTGGTATGCGAACCAAACAAATATTGTAAAATGGTCAACCACACTCTCTGATCCATAGTGCACTCTCTGATCCATAGTTGGAGTGCGGTGTGAGGTCTGACGTCTCCTAGACTCTTCAACCTATATGTGAATGATCTTCTGGCCGAGCTCGGTAGCATGCGTGTCGGATGCAGCGTGGGTGGTGTTACCACTAATAATATCAGCTACGCGGACGACATGGTGCTGCTGGGCCCGACTGCGGGATCGATTAGGGAGATGTTGAGAGTATGCGAGAACTATGTAGCTACACACGGACTAGTTTATAATGTTAAAAAAACCGAGTACATGATTTTTAAGGCCGCTGGTAGGGCCCCCGACTATGTGCCAAGTTTCACTCTGAATGGCTTGAGCATAAGGCGAGTAAATAATTTTAAGTATTTGGGGCACATACTTACCGACGACCTTAAAGACAATGTGGATATAGAGAGGGAGCGCAGGGCACTGGCAGTCAGAGGGAATATGTTGGCGCGCAGGTTTTCCCGTTGTACTAATCTACTAAGGTTAAAATAACCCTTTTTAAAGCTTATTGCCAGGGTATGTACACGGGGAGTCTGTGGGTCAGCTTACAGTTACCAAAAGATCGCTGGAGGTCCTGCGCATCCAATATAATAATATTTTCAGAATGCTGTTGGGACTGCCCCGTTTTTGTAGCGCATCTGAGATGTTTGCGCTGAATCGAACTGACGACTTTTGCACGATCATTCGAAAGAAAACTACGTCCTTAATAACAAGGTTGCGGGATAGTGACAACAGTATTCTGAGGACAGTGGCGGAGAACATCTACTCTCCTATTCTGAGACGTTTTGTGGGGGTGATGAACGAGTGAAGTAGTATAGCTTGTGCGTCGTCCACATGAAGCGAACTCAAATAATGTTTAATTCATTATATAGATAATTCATACATTTACTAACATTAATTATAAGAAATTTACTAACACAGTGGATCTTATGTTGTCCAAAATAAAGAATTTATTATTATTATTATTATTAAACGTTAACGGTTGGCGAGTGAAAATGTAAAAACAACAAATAAAACCTGACTGAGGCAAAACATGACTGTGCTATAATTTTATGTAAAATCTTGCATACCATGTGTGTGTATACTTATGTTTTGGACAAATAAATCATCTTTCTTTCTTTCTGAGAAAAAAAAATGACTTCTTCGCTATGATGAGTATTTTAGCCGATATACCTACCGCTAAAACTATAATTTCGAACATTGTGTACCTCACACTACACGCATATCATAAAAATATGGGTCATTTGAGTGTATCTCGGGTTCTTCTGAACCTTACATAGCTACGCGAGTGGTTTATACGTAGCATGTACCATATAGAAGTTTAAACTGAAAGAATTCCGAATTTCATTTGCATCTGGACTGAGGGCCCGTTTTTTTTTTTCTTTCTAAACAACTTGAGACTCATAGGGAATTTAGTTAAAAATAGTAAAAACTTAAAGCAAAGGTCCAAACATTTCTTAAACGTGAATCAAAACTTTCATGAACAAAAGACTTGGGCTCTCAGTCCAGACGCTTGCATAAAGTGGCATAGCATGAATCTCAGAAAGTTCTAACTCTGTGTTAATAATTTTTATTTTAGAATTTAGTTAAGAATTTCTTAAATCTTTTAAGAAATTTTCAACTCGTTAGAATATAACGTTACAGATTTATGGCGGTTTAACTGGGGCCCTCAGTTTGTACTGAGGAATCTTCGAAACAAGAGTTTAACTGTGGAAATATATTAATATGCCTTCTATAACTTTAGTTGAACATCTCTGTGAATTAGTTAAAAAGAAATAATGGCTCAAAAGGTATTGGTTGAAAAGTAATTAAAAGTCGAATTTTCTGAAAACATTTGAACTGAGAGCCCAATATTTTCGGCATTATTGACTAGGGCCAACCTCGTAGATTAATATAAATTGGACCAAGTATTTTACTATTTTTTAACTAAAATTTGACATATCGTCCGTTGCTCTAAGTGCCATATTTTAAGAGAAAATGCATTTTCAATTTTTCTACAGGCACAAATTTTGTAGGGTGACCATAATGTTCCTCATAAGTCCATACTTAGTAGTTATTAGATGAATTCAAAATATTTTTTGTAAAGCGCAGTCGGAAAGTCGTACAGAAACTAAAAACTACAAACCAACATTTATTTACTTACATGTTACAACGTAAATTCACATAAATGTAACATAAAATTATAGGTCAGATAAAATCTTAAAAATAAAAACTAAAGAAAACTTGCCAACGTTTTTCTAATAACTATTAATAAAATAAACAGATTTAATCAGAAACAAAAATATGCGCAGTTCGAGTTCACACCACATAGTTTCGTGAAAACGTGTGGTATCTATACATATAATAAATCTGTAGACGAGGCGTTTCTGTACAATGAAAAAAAAAAAAAAAAAACCTAGCTGGAGTGTCCAAGAATAACCAACAGATGCCATTTCTACCATTTTTGGAATTTTTGTCTGTTTGTCTGTTTGTCTGTTTATCTGTTTGTCTGTTTGTCTGTTCGTTTGTTTGATTGTTCCAGTATCACGTAAAAAGTACGAAATCAATATGGTTAACTTATAAACTCAAATGTTGTGTGTAACTCGATGTTTCATTTAGTTTTTGTTTCATCGCAATCGCTTCAAAATATCAAAAGATATAAGAGTTTAAAGTATTCAAGAAGAAATTTTCATTAGGTACGTAATGTAGATACACGTAACGACATCTATTGTCGTAAAATGACACTAGCGTAAATCAGGTAGGTTTGTGAGAACGTGTGTAACACACGATCATAATCATCATATGTTCACATACTTCGCGCGGAAACATAACGCGATACATTGTGAATTTACCCAATCTAAAGTTTGGTTAATTCAAGTTTTCCAAATCCATTGTTTGGTAGTAGTGCCATAGGTGGCGCTATCTATCTTTTAAATCATGATACAAATATTAATCACGAAAAAATGGTGATAAATTTTAATTTCTTAAAAATTGTAGATTCTTACATCGAGCAAAAAGTGAGTAATTAAGGCACGAACGCGCTTACTAAATAAACACGAGTGCATTAATTACTCACTTTAGCAAGGTACGTAATCTACTTTTCTTTCAACTACCAATGTACCTGCTGCGATAAAATATACCTGCTCAAGGTTAACTCAACTCAATCCAAATCAAGTTAGGTCAAGTTAGGTCAAGTCAGGTAATGTCAGGTCAAGTCAGGTCAAGTCAAGTCAAGTCAAGTCAGGTCAAGTCAGTCATGGAACCCTACATCTTTTCTACATACCTTACAGAGTGTTCGAACGTTTTCCCATATATTTTGACAGTATCACTTCGTGCTCGATAGATGGCGTTGTTCATTTAACGTCATTTTCTGAATCGCGGTGTTAAGAGTCTCCGTAGAAGAATGACTTTCGCCGAATTCATAATTATCGAGTGTTTGGCTCATTTTGAATTGAACACATAATCCATACTAATCGATGCTTAAAAGTATAAATTCGATAGTAACTCTGTCTGTCTGTCCGTCTGTAATTCTGTATGTTACCTTTTCACGCCTGATCCACTGAACGGATCTCGATAAAATTTGGTAAAGAGATAGATGGCATCCCGGCGAAGAACATAGGCAATTATTTTCTCAAAAACAAATTTAAGGGGGGGGGGGGGATATAGGGGATGAAATTTTAGAGTTCCGCAGTCAACAAGGAAGCTTTATAGTTTCGCCATGTCCGTCTGTCTGTCTGTCTGTCCGCGACTTAGCTCAAAAACTTTTAATCGACCAACTTACATGTGCAGTTGCAAAAACCCAAACATTCTGTATGCGAGAACAAGTTTTTTAACTACAATGTTTTTTTAACTACACTTTGAGGGACAGTAAACGCCCATAGACGTAATGACAATAAAACTTTGCGAAAGTTTGTTTGATAAATTAATTCATCCCAACTACGGAACCCTTCATTGTGCATGGTTCGACACGCACTTGGCCAGTTTTTTTTTAACTTAGGGCTGTGAAAATTTATGCTTTTTGTAACCAACAAAGAGTTATGTTCTTCTAAAATCATCCCTCATGAGTGTAAAAACCCTTCTTTACCCTCTTGATTTTAAAATTCACATGTAGTACTTATTATTAAGTATAAGTACTTATTATTGACATTTTTGCGGGACTCTCTTCAAGAGCGTTAAGGGATTGAGAATATAGTCATAGTCCGTATCTTGAGAATCTGTCCACTCAATCAAAAGTTATTACTACTTGGCTCTTGGCTTGGAACGAAGAGTTTGAGTTTACCAGTGAGTACTTACTCGATAGATGGCGTTGTGCAAATGATGCGATTTTCTTAAGGGGCATGCGCCGGTAGCCCGCGAAATTCAAATCTTAAGTTTTTTGCCATTTGCAAGTCAGTGTCAGACAGGTTGTATGTTAAAATGAAATTGTTTATTCTGTAAAATTATAGGTTATTGGAATCACTTTTACACGTCGTAATAATATCAAAAAATGTAAAATTAATCTAGATGAGGTCGGCGTTTCCTATCTGACTACTCTGAGAAGAAAGGCCGAAACAAACTCAGTCTCTTTTAAAGTCCGGACATACCTTCTTCAGATTTTGGCATATTGGTCAGGCCCTATGAGGGCCATGTAGATTAGAGTCTGAAATGGTCTTTTGAGGAATGAACCACACAGATTTGAGTGAACCTGTCCTGTCACTGCAAGCATTTGTCAGTAATAGTGGAGCTCAGCTCAGAACTTAAGGAGCTCAACGACTCGACGAACAATACCAAAGAAAGGACATTTGTGTAGGCCGCATAAAGTTCTCAAATTGCCAGACCATTGTTAAAACTAACTGAGAACGAAAATTCACATTCATCCTCACATTCACAATAATTCAATACTTTACAAAGTAATCATTTGTCAATATCCTACATATAATATTCAATAATGTGAATTTGTATATAAAACTTGTAGGTATATTTTGATGATTTTCCATAGTATTTATTCAAAATGTCACAATGCCAAAATGACAAAATGTCAGCAGAGCGAGCAGCTCAATCCCATGCTTTTTGTCTTCTAAATAATCTGAAATTGTATAGTACCCTTTTTTACAAAGTTTGGTTGTAATACAGCTTTTAAATCGTTTAATGGGTAAGTTTCGAATGTCAATATGAATAAAATATGATTCGCGATCGTAGCAAAGTAGCTTTACAGAATAATAACCATTAGATACAGGAATACAACTCCTGCAATATTAGTTAGATTAGATAAATAAATATTTAAAACAATTGCGACTCATTATTTAGATCAACATAAAACTTGATAATGACCTGTAAAAAGCATAAAACATAAGATAATTTGAATTTCGCAGGCTCCCGCAAAGCTTTCGCCTTAGTTTCCATCGTCCATACAATATGCCATAGTTTTTTCATTAATCTTTATACAATATTTTTTCATTAATATTTCCGACAGTTTCATACTGCTGTCCATACTATCCACACTATCACCACAATATAGATATGGACTACCACTAATATATAAAGTTACTGGCTGTCTCATGTCTGTTACTTTTACGCCGTAACGCCTAGGTCGCCTAGACAACCACGTGGGTTATGGGACATAGGATACTTTTATCCCGGTAGCACATTCCCGTGGGATAATTTCCGACATCCACGCGGGCGAAGCCGCGGGCAAAAGCTAGTACATAATAATAACAAACTTTAACGACATTATTTAATATTTACAATTAAGTAATTACAAAAATTAATCTTCATTGCATTCGTAATGATGCAAGCTTTCATCGATTGTGATATTTTTCAGTTCTGAGCAGATTTTCGGCCGATATGAGTCTTTATATGAAATTATTTTGCTATCATCAACTTCATAATTATGCATTTTTACCACTATTTTACAAACTCAAAGCATTTATTTCAAATAAACCAATTACAGGTACTTTTGAATTGTCAAGGGGTCGTCAGTAAAAAATGAAGCTAGTTGCCCATTCCAAAGCGTAGTAGGTTCCTATGGAGAAGAACGGGCAAGAAACTCCACGGACACTCTTTTAAATCAAAATATTGTTACAATACAGGGTGTAAGGGACAGCCCTCCACAAATTAACAGGGGGCATTCAGCTCCTTATTTTGAATACTATTCCACCGAAAATTTTCTCAGGAAAATGTTTTTTTTTGTTTTTATTTCAATGTAAAATTATATTCTCTGTAGGCAGCAGTCCATTTATGTAAATAAAACAGCTAAAATAAAAAAAAACCAGCAATGGATGTTGAAATACGTCACGTGAAATTCAAAATTTACATTGATAAATAAAGCGGCGCCGCGAGCGCGCCCCCCCTGCCACGGGGAGTGCGGCTATGTGGGTTGTGCCACGGTAATGATACATTGCGTGTGAGGTAATAAAACTAATCAGGTTTATTGGATTCCCATAACGTTCCTGAAATAATTTCATGTACCAGCCGTCTTAGTATGAATGTATGATATACTGAATTCATCCCATCAGTTTGAAGAGGGCTGTCCCTTACACAATTTAAACAATTTAACATGAATGATGTAACTAAATTATACATGTGAGAACAATGCATGTCTTTTAAATAATTCAATTTGCGTTTTCCAAACTGCTTGCGGTTTTCGACCCCATTTTTCATTACCTCGCTTTCTAAATACGAAAATTTACATTAACATAGAGGAAAACATCACGCCTTGTTTCCCCGAAGGGTTAAGCAGAGGTGTACCTATAGTACCATACACCCACATTTCGCCAGTTATATTTAAGGCCCATGAATTAGGGGGCGAGCCCATTGCCTTCAACCGGGCACAGATACAGACTCCGGGTTGCTACTGAGGAATTACTGATAGAAAAACCCTGACACTTTGCTCGACCTGGGAATCGAACCCAGGACCTCATGCTCAGCAGTAGCGCTTGCGGACACTACACCAACGGGGCAGTCTGAACAAGGTAATACATCATTAAAGGGACAGGTAAGTACTTACTTACTTTGATCTCACTAAATGGAAACACTGATAAGTATATGCTGCACTTCAGTGGCAAAGGTACAATCTTAATATGAGGGAAGCCGAAGAATCTTCTTTCAGTTTTCATAAACGCTAGACGCTAGACATCAAAACAATTTCACTAAAAAATAACGTCATTCCTTAACTTTTATAAAATAAACACAATCTATGGTCAAGTAGCAGAGCTAAAGACGCCTCTTTGGCGATAGCGCCCTATCACTACACAAAATGATCAATGTTTTACGGAAATAAAACTATAATAGGTATTACATTATTATTTCGTTTATTTTTTTATCATGCGCGCCTGCTGTTTTAATAAATTATTGCTCACACACAGCACAGCACAAAACGTTATCGCATTCGACAGTCCAAGCACCAAATAAATATGATTAGTCGCTTAAAAAATAAATTGTATGAAGCTAGATAAAGGTCTGTCCTAGAAAACTAACAAAACCATATCTACCCTAAAAAAATTGTTCCTATAGAAAAATTTAAAATGCATTTTCTCTTAAAATATGGCACTTAGAGCAACGGACGTTATGTCAAATTAAAAATACTTGGTCTAATTTATATTAATCTACGAGGTTGACCCTAGTCAATAATGACGAAAATATTGGGCTCTCAGTTCAAACGTTTTCAGTAAATTCGACTTTTAATTACTTTCCACCAATACCTTTTGAGCCATTATTTCTTTTGAACTAATTCACAGAGATGTTCAACTAAAGTTATAGAAGGCATATTAATGTATTTCCACAGTTAAACTCTTGTTTTGAAGATTCCTCAGTACAAACTGAGGGCCCCAGTTAAACCGCCATAAATCTGTAACGTTATAATCAAACGAGTTGAAAATATCTTAAAAGATTTAAGAAATTCTTAACTAAATTCTAAAATAAAAATTATGAACACAGAGTTAGCACTTTCTGAGATTCATGCTATGCCACTTTATGCAAGCGTCTGGACTGAGAGCCCAAGTCTTTTGTTCATAAAAGTTTTGATTCACGTTTAAGAAATTTTTGGACCTTTGCTTTAAGTTTTTACTATTTTTAACTAAATTCCCTATGAGTCTCAAGTTGTTTAGAAAGAAGAAAAAAAAACGGGCCCTCAGTCCAGATGCACATAAAGTTTCGAGGCTTTTCGAGCACCACCATCACCAGCGCCAGCACAGCACAACCAACTTTGTTGGTTGTTGGTCAACATCCCAAAAAATCTGTGTAGTGCAAAATTTTGCGACCAACGATGTTTATGACTCAGCGATGGGATATTCAGGTCAAAGATGTTTTACGAAGGTAGACATTTATGGGGCGAAGATCCCGTCAACAAATGGGAGCTGAATGTCGTATGTCGTATTTCACAAGCATTTGAATATTTCCTTATTTTTTCTTCTTCGACGGATTTTAGTACACAGGGGCGACAGGGCGTGAAAAAAAAAAACAAAATATTGTAGACAGATTTTATAATAATCGACTAAATTCTAAACATTGCATCTCACATTATATTAAGAATGAACAAATAATAACTTAATTTAAAATAATTCAAAAAGGTGCTTAAATAATAACAGGTAAAAATTATTCTATTCATGCCCAGTAGGGACAGTAGGTATGGGGCTAGGCTTGAATTTTCGTTCTGGCGGCCTGTGAAAAATACAAGTAGGTATTATTAAGGTTTTAAAAGGGGGGTGAAAAGACTCGGGATACTTCTAGCTTTACATGGCTGGCTTCATCAAGTTACGACATAATAGCGTCATGGCCAAAACTTATGATGTGGATGGACGTAAAGTAAACAACAGACACATTGGTTTTTTTTCTGTGGGTGTACTATAAGAACACCTCTGTCTTACCCTTTGGGGAATACAGGCGTGATGTTATATATATATATTTTTATAAAAAAACAATGCCCGCGACTTTGACTGCGGGCCAGGATATGAAAAGTAACCTTTGTGCTTGTCCAGGTCATGGTCTACCTTTCTCCCAAATTTCATCCAAATCCGTTCAGCCGTTTTAGCGTTAAAGCGTAACAAACAAACAAACTCACTTTCGCATTTATAATATTAAAAATATAGTTAGGATTAGGATAATATTATAGGTATTAGTTAGGATATTTAGGATGGCTGAAAGGTCAGGACATTTAAAAACGTCAATTACATACATACATAGTAAGTCAAAGGAAATCAGCAGCATATGCTGTGAGAAAAATCCGTCAATTCACTGATGTAGATACCGCGAGGCTAGTCTATTTCAGTTACTTTCATAGTATCATGTCTTACGGTATTTTACTATGGGGACGGGCTGCAGACATCGAGTCTATTTTTATTCTGCAGAAAAGAGCGATCAGAGCAATATTATGGCCTCCGTAGGCGCGATTCTCTAAGGGAACTGTTTAAAGATATTAACATCATGACGGTACCTTGTCAATACTATGAAAACATCATGTACGTAAGGAAAAAATTAAGTATTTTCAGTAAACGAGGTGAAAGACACAATTATAGGACTAGAAATAGGGACCAATTAGTTCAACCAGGCTTCAGACTGGCTAAAGTAGACTCATCCTTCATGGGGTACTGTTTAAAATGCTACAATAAAATACCTCCCCACATACTCCAATTGAATGAAACAAAAATTATATCTTGTATAAAACGCACACTATGCCGCCAAGCATATTATAAATTGGGGGATTTCATCACTGACAAAAATGCTTGGCTCTGCGCTGGTCCAGCTCCACCGGTCGCTTAACTAATTGATTGGCATTCGAAAATTTTTTGGGAGCTTCTGAAGATTGTAAAAACTATCTTTACATTGTATAAATTCAATCTCCTAGTATTGTATAACTGCATAGCACATGTGTGTGAGCACTGTGTATTTACCTAAGTACTATTACAACGTACCTATTACACTGTGTATTTACGTAAGTACTAGTACTATTACAATTACCTAAGAACTATTCAAGACAATGAAAGACGTACCTAGTAAAGCTACCATTTACTAGGTACGTCTTTCATTGACTTGAATGTGCCCTGGCGGCTGAGAGTATGTCATGCTCACTTTAATGTCTCGCTGATGGTGGCGTGTGTGTTTGATCATTAAGTTCCCTTCAAAATGGTTGAGCTGAATGGTGCTGATCCATGCGTCATGTTCGTGAACGGGCGCCGTCAGTAGGGACTGGTCATCTCTTAGCTGCCACGGCTTATTTTAATTAATTTTATTTTTTAAATTGTTTTGTTTCTTTTTTATAGTTTAATTACGGACACTTTTAACGTGCACATTTCTCTACATTGTACCTACTCACATGTATAATTTGACATAAATGATGTAACCAATATATTGTAACAATATTCTGATTTAAAAGAAGTGTCGGTGGAGTTTCTTGCCCGTTCTTCTCCATAGGAACCTACTAAGCTTTGGAATGGGCAACTAGCTTCATCTTTCTGACTGACCGACCCCTTGACAATTCAAAAGTACCTGTAATTGGTCTATTTGAAATAAATGCTTTGAGTTTGAGTTTGAGTTTTGAAAATATTTTTTTTGCCTCTACTAACTTCCTACTATGCTACTACTTACGCCTATGTTTTTTCTGAAAAGGCTGAGGCAATTTGGGGCTTTGTTACGTCAGCACTATATTCTATTTTTTGGCTTTGTTATTATCTTGCTTGCTAATAATATATTTGACGCTAACTTTCTTGTCTAAGTAATTTGAATGAACGAATTAACAAACCGCGCATCTATCCCAAATTTTGAAGGATCATAGAATGCTGGTGTATCTTCCTGTAATGTGAAACAAAAAACCTTTAAATTATAGAAAAAAAAACAGAAGCAAAGTAAAAGCGTGTCTATACATTTTTTGCTTATTTATAATATTGGAAAATTTTGGAATCAGAATACCATAGAACAATATTGTGCTCGAACTATTTTTTGAAACTGGTAACGTCACAATGTTCAGGATCGATCTATCATCAATTCATCTCTCTGCGAGTTGGCTTCGGTCCCTCGCACGCCTTCCAAAGGTCCGGGACCCCAAGGTCCCGAGATATGTTAAAACCTAATAGGAATAATATTTAACCGGGAGGAAACCATGAATATACTTGCCGGGACCAAGTGGCCACCGGGGCTTAAAAGACATCTCACATTTACAAATTAGCCAACAGCTAGGAAGCTGTTGGCTAATTTGTAAATGTGTATTTTATGTCATTTTTTTGTAATGTGCGTTTAGTTTGTCCCGAATTTATAAATATTTTTCTTACCTTCTTTTTTTTAAATTACCATCCAGGCAGATCACAGACTGAGACGGTGGTTTTCTTGTTCTCTTGTATAAGCCCCACACTATTTAAGAATAGTTCATGATAAAAATATCTATTAGCTCTGGTAGCGAGACTGACTGCTCGCAGCGTGAGCTGAGCGAAAATTTAACTATCGTGAAGGCTATATATTTCAGGTTTTAAGTATGATTCAAGTATTGAGATTGATGGTCAAATGGCCTTACATTTGACAGCAGTAGCAGTCGATTAAAACATCATTTGAGTGTCTTTGGATACGTCTGTCATCTATGTATTTGGATACGTCTGTCGTTGTTGGGTTGGGTCGGTTGAGTCGAGAGAAAATCATGCTTACAAGATCATTGTATGTTTCGAATGTCGACTCATCCCTGGTGATGGCCATGTACTCGGATGGTGGCGGTGCCACTTCTAGGACCGCTGTTGGCTCCAAATATTTCTCGTACAAGTCTTGACGAGGCCCTATAGTCAAATCCCTTTTTCCAATGCGACAGTTTTCTTGTATCCACTTTTGCTCACGGATTGCTGGGCCCCTGCGAACAATCGGAAATTAATGTCTTTTGTTCGTGTTATAAGTTACATATATGAAGATCAATAAGTAGTAGATACTATCGATAGATAGATATTTTATAGTATTATTCATTGTACACCAAAATTGTAAACAAAGCTCAGTCATTTTCCAAAATTCTATATAATTATATATCTATAATAATTCTAATCGAACGATTTCTATCGCTTAAGAAAAGTGCAAGGCTGGTAACACTTCAGTTTAAAAAACATGAATTAATATTTATTTGAGAAATGGAATAGATATTAATAATATTAAAATAAAACTAATTTTGAATTAGATCTTGAAATACCTACTGAAAACCAGAGTAAATGGAATAATTTGTAAAGTATTTTTATTTACGGATTACCGCTGCTTTCCTCTCGTCTCTTCTCACCTACAGTCTAGCTAATGATCACGATTGTGTTTATACAAATTAATGTGATAAGTGATGAACTGTCGATGCTCAAGCTAACCTTAAGATCTTTGTGAAGTCATCACGTTCGTAAATCACTCTCCTTAAAGGATCGTAGAAGCCGTTCCCGGTGTCAACGTATCCTTCAGGTACCTTTACGTAAGGCTGGTAAGCCGTCATGAATGACTTGCCGCTAGGCTGCACTCCGACGGCGTATTCTCTCAAAAATCTGTTCAAACAGAATTATATAAGAATTTTGTACGAGTAAGGGCAAGTTTTTCTACTATAACAGTCGTTCAACTATAACAGAATATATAATCAAACGTACCTTCTATCAGGCATCTTGCAGTACTGCCAATTCTCAGCATCGTGTTCCAGAGCGTCGTCAAAGACGACCGTCCTCTCCGTCATCACGCCTTTGTTCCACTGGCCGCGTATGACCGCCTTGCCGGCAGGCGTTTGGTATCGCAGCTCACCCTTACCGTGAAACGCGCCTTCAAAGAATTCACCTTCGTAGATGACTCCTATGAATTAAAAAAGGTTTATGGAAAATTGTGATGCTTTTGAATATAATATGTTGTTGATGTAGGCACCTTCACTAGTTATGGATTCGTCGTTTGACCTAAGAGACGAAATCTACAAATCAAATCTATTCAAATGTCTTAAATCTTAGGCCGGACAAGATTGGTGCAAAACAGGGAAGATAAACCAAGCAAGGGCAGGTTTATGTATGCTCCACTGAGTAAAAGGGCCGGCTAATGAAAAGGCTAAATATCCGATGGACAGCGGAACACGAGTTGTGGACTCTCTCGTTACTTAGGCCTGGCCCTTTCAATCTTATTACAGTACATATTGCTAGAGTGATCCAGTGCTTATTTCTAAGTAAAATAATGTTCACGAGTGGCGACACTAAGCGTTCGGCCGGCGCATCTTGTTCAGTCAGCAACGCTACCAACGAACATGAGACACGTTTACGAGAGAAGCAAAAGACACTGCTGACTGGTGTAAGTGGAGCCATTACATTACCATTAGGAAACGTGTACACTCCATAGCCATGCATGCCGCACCCTTCCTGCCACTCGCCCTCATAAGAGGAGCCTGTCATGAATTCATGAGTTTTGGTTGCAGGGCCGGGTAATTCCACGGTACTGCGGGAAAATCATATGTAGTTATCAACATTAGATATTAGCAACCAATCCCCCGAGCGACTTCTATTAAATTGCATGTGGCTCGTTGTGATTGGTTGCCTTAAACATAGGTAAGAGAAAAGAAGAGTGAATTTGTTAATTATTTTTAGAACAATACAGTATTACAGTATTACATTTGTACGTATTTTTCTGTCCTTTTCTTCTTGTCTGTTTATTATGTGTGGACATAAATGGTTAAACAAATAAATATTAAAGATTCAGGAAAGTCATCACTAATCGATAAGTACAAACGTTCACTTCATAACAAGAACATTGGGTTTAAGAAGTTAATGTAGTAAGTTTTAAGAAGTTAATGTAGTAAGTAAACGATACTAATTATATTAATCATCTAAGTAAAAATAACTCAACACTCACTTGCATTTTTCTTTATGTTTTTCATTGAAAGCCCTCATATGGCACAGCCATTGACATGTGCATGGATACTTAATGCTGAAAGCATAATTGTAATGAAATTATATACAGCTAGAAATTTACAGGTACAGAGTGTTTATTTTTTACTGGGCAGTATGGGGAAATCCGAATCTATGGATTTCGATTCGAATGAAAAATTATTCACCCACTTGTGCTGTTCAGATTTCTTTCCGATACAATGAAATGATCCTTTAATGAAACAGCGAAGAACTGCAGAAAAAAATTGTCTATTTTACTCGTGTTATGGGCAATTCACTTGGGATAAAAAAAAGGATTCTAAAATTGTTTTCATGATAAAAGAACGAATGATTTCTAAGACATTTCGCATCGTATCACATAAGGATTCGGATTTTCAAGTAGACGGACAATAATTTATTTATAAATAAGAAGGTATTCTCGGTATTCCTACTGATTTAGGGGGATATTCTCGTATTCAAAGAATCATATGGACTGCTTCTTCATTATTGTTGCTGTGTTTTCGAAGACATATAATTTGACTTCACTATCCGCTTTAGCATCCTCGAAAACTATGAAAACGATACCCATGATGAATTTGAAAATTTTCAGAGGATCTTGGATTTTGACCAACTTCACACTTTCTCTCTCTCACCGGCGGCATGCAGTGGACTCGGGCCAATGTGTACAATTTTATCCCACGACACTGTAATCACTTTACTCTTTTCTTTTGTGTTTTTCTGCCAGCGTTCTCTCTCTCTCTCTCTCTCTCTTTCTCTTGGAATTAAAAGAAGACAGTCGCAAGTATTAAAACTTTTTATCGTGACGATTTTTGCCAGTTTGATTTTTGCCGCGTTATAAAGAACTTTGTTCCAAAAACATTGCCATTGGATTTTTCAGCTTGTATTTACTAGATTTGAAGCTAATTCATCGGAGTACAGTGACATGTGACTGCGACAGTTCGGCGACTAGACGCAACAACAGGCTGCACTCCTGGCTTCGGCATCGAGTTCCATAGTCGCAACTACAGGCTAGGGGAGTCGCAGCGACTATTTGCACTGTCGCGTGCGACAGGTCAGGTTATCGTGGACGTCCACGTCCATAATATGTACATGTGCACGTTATAACGTTACTGTGGACGGAATTTTAAAAGCGTCATCGTAAATATTTCCATACATTTCACATTCCTATGTTATCGTGATGCCGTGGACGTCTACTATAACATCGTCACGTTAGAAATTACAAAGTCGCACATTGTGAGCGATCACCGCTTTCTTAGGTAACCAAAGCTTTAGTGGTTTCAAAGCTACGTCCGCTTAGCTGAAGTGGTAAGTTTTTTTTGACGAAAGCTGCCGCTGACCATGACGTCATTATTGTCCCAGGCGCGGTCGCAGCCCAAGATTTTGGGGGGGGGTCACCATTGGTGCCGAGGAATATTTTTAGGGAAATATTTACCTAATTTTTATGTACTCTTAAAAACTATTTTTTTGTATACGCCCATCGGGGTCACTGTGGGTCAAGTACCTAAGGAGTTTTTAGTTAGTAAAGCACATAAATCATTCAGTCTCTCGACAGCTTGAATGATTTTGGACCTCCTCGGACCGCGCCTGTATTGTCCTGCCTGAGCTTTTTCACTCACACTAGGCCACACCCAATGCGTTGAGTTAAACATATTTTATTGAAGCGGAACAAACATTCATGTTTAACTCAATGCATTGGGTGTCGCCTAGTGTTAGTGAAAAAGCTCACGCAGGACAATAATGACGTCATGGTCAGCGAGCGTTTAAATAATTTCAAACTTACATACCTAGGTCCAGAAGTACGTTTCCTGCACGTCGTCATCTTGTAGATTAGAATCAACTGAAAAAAATAACGACGTTATTATTTCGGTTGTCATGGACGATCACGCATCGACGTATCTGCAGTTTACTTAATAGAAGATTCTACAAAACTGAAATGTACCTAATTATTGGAATTATAATATTAATATTGTACAAAATTACTCTGTGATAGATAGAAAGTTTGTCAATATGACAGAATATTTTTGAGCGGATGTCATTGAAGGATCGAAGACGTTTTCATTTAAATTAAGTCAAAAGATGACAGCCTTGTTTTTAAAAAAAGTTGTCGAGAACTGAGTAGGCCAGTCACTGTGGACACAAAAATCGTGTTAGGTCACAAAACATTGCTCTACACTGATTTTCTGGAATGTTGTGGTGTAAAACCAACTTTGCAGCTTCGAAAGACCTGTGCCGACTGCGTGGTGCTCCAAAAACCTCGACATTTTTGAACTTTTTTCAGTTTTGACTTATAATTTCGAAAAGATGCATCCTACGTACTACGTATAGGACGTCTTTTTTTTAAAGTATACAAAATTTGCTTCAATTTGAGCGTAGCCGTAGCTCTGAAAGGCCAATTACCCGAGACACAGCATTTCAAACATTGGTGGTTTTTTCCGAAAAAGTTCAACATTGTAGTTTTAGCTGTCTGTCGGTTAAAATACTCATTTGCCGCTTGAATACTCCTCCCTTAGCCATGGCTGAGTCAGATAAAGACAATTTCGAACCACTAGATCGGACAACAAAGTTCTTCAGAGCCCCCAAGAGGAGCCGTCTGACGATCATGGTCCTTCCAAAAGAACACGACTGTCTCGCTAAGTACGTAAAGGTTTACATTTTACCCTTTCGTTGTAATTTATTATTATAAATACTAATTTATATTGTGTTGTGTATTTCTGTCGCAGGAGTCAGCTGAGATGTCGCCATCACTTCACGTTCAGCGATCCTAAATAACTGCTCTACACCTTCATCTCACATGAATTTCCTGGGATGAGTATTTTAGCCGATATACCTACAACCTTTTAGGTGTTTTAAGCCAAATAGAGCATCCTAAACGCCTCGGCAAGAAAGGTCTCCGCATAGTCCGCAATCTCCTTCGGATATTATGGGTTCTTTGATTACGTTTCCCTTAGTATGTTGACATAAGTCGCAGAATAAACTAATTTCATTGTGACGACGTGTTATTAGACCACCTTTTTAGAGGTCCGTTGTCAACAAGGAGCCCTTAGAGAAATGGCACACGATGCGGTGCGGCGGCGGCGCGGCGCCGGATCGGTGTCGCTGCGGCGTCCTACATACGAGAATAAAATACAGATCTTATGTTGTTTTTTTTGTTTGTCATTATTGTGACGTTATATGGTGGCCTTCGTGTTCACGATAAAGGACTCAGAATTTCTAAAAGTATTGATAATTGCTACTTAATTGCTACTTTCAAAAATTTAAGTTTGAGCATTGTACATACATTAGGTAAAAAAATATACCTAGCTGTTTGTAATTTTTTACGAAGAAGCGCCTAATATTTTGGTAAGGCAACAGTTTTTTACACTATAGCGTCTTGTTTAAATCGTGCAGGCGTTCACAATTGTGGTTCACAGTTGTCAAAAAATATTCATATTTCTCTGAATGTATCGTATGTAGCAATTATTGAAGAAATGTAGCAAATATAAACAATTAGGTAGCAATTTTTGAATATACTTTCAGAGCCGCTTGCCATATAAAAACTCACCAAACATCATTATAATAAGTCGAAGTGAACGCCTGAACGATTTAAACAAGACTGTTATGACGTATAAAAAACTGTTGCCATTCCAAATTATAAGGCGCATCTTTGTAAAAAATTACAAACAGCTATATTTTTGTACCTAATGTATGTACAATGCACAAACTTGAATTCTTGAATGAAGAAATTGGGTAGCAATTATTTTTAATTATTTAGAAAACTTTTAGAAATTCTCCGTCCTTTATGGTGAACACAGAGGCAACCAGCCAAACTGATGTCAGAATGGCTGGTCAAAAAAATATTCAATTTTCTCTGAATGTATCGTATGTAGCAATTATTGAAGAAGTGTAGCAAATATAAGCAATTAGGTAGCAATTTTTGAATATACTTTCAGAGCCACTTGCCTTAAGCAACCAGCCATTCTGACGCTAACCATTCTGACGCTAACTTATATTTTGCTTTTTTTTAACAAGCGTTCAGCTTGTTTTGTTCGTATGTGTTTCCAGTAACTCCAATAATTGTCATCAAGTTTATCCCGGATAATCGTTTTTGTGAAGTCCATGACTCCATGTTGCTACTTAAATTGCCTTTCGACTTAATTGTAGAGTACGTTATTTAATTATCTTTATCCAATAATATGGACGGTCTGTGATAGGTCATGATAGTGTGATAGTCACGATGCAATAATCAAAAGTGTGTGATACAAAAATAAAACAATATTGCAGAAAGATTTTATAATAATCGTCTAAAATCTAAACATTACATTTATATTAACTATTGTATGAACAACTAATAACTGAATTAAAAATAATTCAAATAGGTGCTTAAATAATAATAGATATAAATGATTCTATTCATGCTCAGTTGGGGCTAGGCTGGAATTTGCGTTTTGGCAGCCTGTGAAAAATACAAGTTTTCATTATGGTTTCAAAGAGGGTGAAAAATACAGGCGTGATTTAATGTTATTGTTTTTTTAAATAAAAAATCAATTCACTATTGGATTGTCTTTCATTACCTACTAGGACATCTTTTGGCAATTATTAACGACTAGCTTTTGATCCCGGCTTCGACCGCATGGAGGTTGGAAATTATCCCACGGGAGGTACAGTATTATCTCGGTAGTAACTACCGAAATAAAAAGTGTCCTATATCTTAAGCCAGGTCATGGTCTATCTGTGCGCCAAATTTTATTCAAATCAGTTCAGCCGTTTTAGCGTGAAAGCCTAACAAACAAAAAAACTCAGTTTTGCATTTATAATATTAGTTACGATAGTCTAGTATTAGGATGGCTGTAAGTTTAGGGCCTTTAAAAACGTCAATTACATTCTAATGTAAATGACGTTTTTGAAAAAAAAAAAACATTTTGGAGTTAATAATAATAATACGGAATTTTTATTATTCCCTATTATTTATTAGATATGTTAAGAATTTTTAATAAATAATAGGGAATAATATTTTTTTATATTAATATCTATTTATTTAATTTAATTTTAATTTCTATTTTTAAATGTTATACATAATTCTTACATTTTTAAATATTTTTATAAAAAACATTTAGAAATATAAAAACTAGTAGCCCATCGGCATCAGGATCAGGGCCCAAGTTATAGGGAATTATTATTATTCCCTATTATTTATTAGATATGTTATGACATTGTAAATAAATAATAGGAAATAATATTTTTTTTATAAAATACAGTAGACGTAGATATATTTAGTAAACTATTCCGCTCGACTATTCTTCAAGAGTCCTAAAAAACCCTGTAAGAAATCGACACGTGTCCTCAGGATGACGATTGACCAATTGCAAACCAGAACGCGACGTGTTACCACACCGAGCGCTGGACGCAAAGTGAATCAAATCGCCCGTAACCCCCACTTATATAGGATTGCTGCTCGGCGCTGATTGGCTAGAATCGTTAAGATTTCCGCAAAGTCACGCCTGAACAAATTAACTATTTTTTTTAATATTAATATTTGTTTATTTTACTTTAATTTTATTTTAATATCTATTTTTAAATGTTTTATATAAAAAAAAATAAGAATGTAATCTATATGGACTGAAATAAAATAAAGGAAATATTTTTTTTTTTTTTTGCCTCTATTTTCTATTCTTTGGCTTTGTTATCATTTTGCATGGTAATAATATATTAAACGCTAACTTTCTTCTCTAACGGCCAGTTTCGTCAAAAGTAACAGCCAAAGTAATGTCAAAATGTCAAAGAGACGGTTAAATTTGTTTCTTTTTGACGTTACTTTAGTAGTAAATTAAATGAACGAATGAACAAACCTTGCATCTGCCCTTAATTTTGAAACGCTGTAGAATGATGGCACAACTTCCTGTAAAGTGAAACAAAATACCTTAAATTATTTAAAAAAAAAACAGAAGCAAGAAGATGTGATATTTATAATAATAATAATTTAAAAATGCACTTGCAACTCCCTCTAAATACAATACCTATTTTGGAATCAGAATACCATAGATAAGTATTGCACTGTAACCAGTTTTCGAAAATGGAATGTCACATTGTTTAGGGTCGATTTATCATTGGTTAATCACATTCATCACTGACAGGACTATTAGTCAATATGCCTGAAATCATCCTGAAATACTGATGGATATAGATCGATGAAGGCACCGCACTATGGTCTTTGGTAGTAGACGGTGGTCTTCTTGTGCTCTTGTATAGGCCCCAAACTATTTAAGAATACGCCATGATAAAAATAATGTATTAGCTAGATGGTAGCGAGAGTTACTGCCGCAGCGTGCGCTGGGCGAAAATTGTATCGTATAGGGTATACACATCTTTGCAAAAAAAACGGGCACGGGCACAGTCATTGGCTTTACTATGGATAATATTAATATTTTTACTATGTCATTAGCATAGTAATTTCTTATTATCAATGAGAATATAGTTTTTTGGCTACACCCCTCTTCCAGCAGCGTTATAATTTTACCAGCTCTTATTGCTTTTTTTGCCATTACAATCGACATAAAGATATCTGATTTAAGTCACAATAAGGCTGGATTATGCGTCAAACATAAATTATTCTATTAAAAATAAGGAGAAGTTAGCGTTAGGTGCCTGATAACCTTTTAACCGCAAACCCGCGAAAAGTAACTAAAAAGTCACAAACTGAAAAAGGGATTTTGTTTTAAACGAAAGTTTCGAATTTGGAATTAACTTTTTCATACCCAGACTCTTTATTTAGTGCCAATAATATAGTTTGGCTATTAAAACCTCTTTACAACTAAATGATTACCAATGATGTAGAAAAATCAAAACCGCCCGTTTTTTTTTTGCAAAGGGGCGTATTTCATATTTTAAGGATGATGAATGTAGTGTATTATGTCGTGTAGATATTATGTAAGCACTATCTCATGCACGTAAGCAGTGAGGTCGCTGTCACTAATGTCAACTGTCAGTTCACCACGAATGGCGGGACACGTTGAAAGTGAGGCGGTGCGTGCAGGATAGGCTTGGTGTGGTGAGGAGCCAGTGTAGTGATCAATAAATACGGGATCAACAGGATTCTACAATAGCCAAATGGCCTTACATTTGACAGCGTCGTCTAACACATCATCTTAGTGTCGGTGGGTATCTATGTATTTGGATATGTCTTATATGTAGTCGTCGAGTATTTATGTAGTCTTCGAAGTTAGAAGTTTCCCTTGAATTCTTAGGAAAAGTTGCGACACAAAGAGGAAAACATGCTTACTTCTTTGATTTCGAATGGCGTCTCGTCCTTGGTGGCCGAGAACTTGGCTGGTGACGGTGGCACTGGCTCTAGAAGCACTGATGGCTTCGTATATTTCTCGTACAAGTCTCTACGAGGCCCTATTGTCTTTTCATCATATCCAATGCGGCAGTGTTCTTGTATCCACTTTTGCTCACGAAGTGCTGGGCCCCTGGTCAATCAATACATATAAAAAGTAAAATCTGATGACTGACTCATCAACGCTCAGTCTAAACCCTCGGAACTTGAAAGTTGAAAAGACAATACCAAGAATCGGCTCGAATTGTATCCTAGTGTCCGACAGACTTTCTATAATAATGATAATTAATATTAAAAAATAGGAAGAATGATACAATATAAAAATGAATGAATTTATTACTTACATAAATCGTAACTCGTAATTATGTTAATATATAGCGTATAGTTATATTTTTAAATAAGTACCTATATTATATTTAATAGTAATGTAATAATTAAAAATATTTTTTAAATCGATTATCGATATCGTTTAGCATAGTTTATTCCTAATAATGTAATTATAGTGCTGGCAACATTTGATGTAAAACTCTATCTGCCATTTGTCAATGTCAAAAAGTTTGACTTGACTTCTCCCGTGTTTTATCACGAGCAACGAATTAGTTTCGTATTTTTTTGTGAGTTTTGTTTTGTTTATTACTGTGTTTCTGGACCCCGACTTTTCTACCATTTACGACTACCTTGGCTGTTGAAACTGAGGATAATGTGCTAAAAGTCATTATTTAAATTAATCATTTAATAGTTTATTTCATGATAACGTTCCAATCAGAAGTATCAAGTGGTCAACTTTAAAAAAACTAATTTTTTTTTGGTGTGCTTCATATAGAAAACTAATTATACTATCAAATTCTATATTTATTTTCCTTTTTTATGAAATATAGTTCATATTTGTCGATTCTGGCCGAGTCTTGTGGGAGACACTGGCAATCTCCTTTTGCACACCTTTTCCTTTATTAAGTTGACAAGGAATAAGGTTTTTCGAAATTCCAACGGGGTGGGGAATATAGGGTAGATGATGAGTCGCTGGCAAAGTGCTAGTATCATATATACTAATTGAACGATATGGATCGCGTAAGAACAGTCAACAACGAAAGTCTGGTAACACTTCAGTTTAAAAAATATTAACTCATATTTATTTGAGAAATGGAATAGATAATATTAATGGCTGTATGTAGAGTGCCGCTAGCGGCATTCTATCACAAACGGAGAAAGTGCCGCAATTAAAAAAAAAGTTTAAAATGCCGTAAGCATTGCATTATCACTGTCACTGGTTATTTGTACATGTACAGTATTTTTATTTACGCATATCCGTTGCTGTCCGCTCTTCTCTTCTCACCTACACTCATGATTGTTATCACGATTGTGTTTATACACATAAATGTGATAAGTGATGAACTGTCGGTTCTCAAGCTTACCTTATGATCTTTGTGAAGTCATCATGATCGTAAATCATTTTATTTAATGAAGGATTGTAGAAGCCGTCTCCGGTGTCAAGGAATCCTTCAGGTACCTCTATGTAATGCTCATTAGCCGTCATGAATGACTTGCCACTAGCCTGCATGTCGTTGGCGTATTCTCTCGTAAATCTGTTGACACAGAATTGTATAAGAATTAGCGGTTGCCCGCGATTTCGTGTGCGATCCAGAATGAAAGTAGCCTATGTCCCTCTCTAGGCCATGGTTTACCCATGTGTCAAATTGCATCCAAATCCGTTCAGCCATTTTAGCGTGAAAGCGTAACAAACAAAGTCACTTTCGCATTTATAATATGAGATTAGATAGGATTTTGCACTAGTTGGTACGGAACATAAAATTAAAACGAAAGTACTTATACAAATGGGAATCGGTCTGCACAGCTTATAGGCTGCTGCTATGGTGCTTGTTGTAGGTAGCCGTAGCAATAGTCAAACAGGTTAAGGTAGAAGAGCCCTCCTTAATTGATTGGGTACTTAAAAATCACACAAAATCCTACCTTTTTACCCGACTACGACGGAGTAAAAAGGAGGGTTATGATTTTGACCTGTATGTATGTATGTATGTTCAGCTGTTCCCTCATATCTTCTACACTAAAAATAAATAAAAAGAAAGTTGCCCATGTTGATTATCAAATTAGCACACAAAAATATATTATAACCCCAAAGGAAAATAAACAAAAACAAAAGTTATAAAACTAAAACCTAACTACGACAAAAAGTCAACTAAAAAGGTATAAACAAGACATTACAGACAAAAAATCCGGAGTCACACGTAATCTGTTTGATTCATGCCCTTTACACTGTGACTCCGGATTTTAAATTGTCTGTCTGTAATATCTTGTTTTTATTTGACTTTTTGTCGTGGTTGGGTTTTAGTTTTATAACTTTTATTATTCACACGACTTCAAAGTTTTTTTAACTATACCAGAAAATATAATTGAAGGTGACCCACGTGTCAATGAATGGATTAAGTCTCCCTACAGTCGATGAAATTAGATACCTAGGCACATACATAACATCTACATTAGACAGGAGAAGCACAATCAGAAACCGATGCGAGCAGGCCACTAAAAACGGAAAGTCACTATTACCATTCATAGAAAACTCAAAGATGGACTGGCAACTAGCCAGGCTCATGTATAGAATGGTGATTGTACCGTGTATGATATACGGTTTGAAAGTATCGACAATCACCAAAGCTAACAGGTCAAGACTGAGGAAATATGAGAGAGTTATCATGAGGGACTTGATTAGTCACGCGAGGAACAAACCAAGATCAAAGAAAATGCACAAAATCTTAGACGGAAAGACAGTAACTAAACGCATCAAGAATCACAGGATGTGCTATCTCGCACATGTTCACAGACGCGGCAAACCACACCTATTAAATGCAGCAATACAGTACAAGGCCAGATCCAAGAAAGTAGGCCGACCGATTTACACATGGAACGACAACCTAAAACAGGACATGGCGCGCTTCGAAAAGGACATCGACTTCTGGATGGACGCGGCGGAAGATCGAAACAAGATTAAGAACGCAGCCAGCGAGATATACAAGAAACCTGAAACGGACAGCAGCGACTCCTCGGATGAAGACACAGAAAATAGCAAATTGTAGCATAGCACAGCAAGGAGATAGAAAAGAGCCGAGAACACAGCATAATTATCTCCGCCAACGGATTCAACGGTGAAGATCGAACGGAGCCAACTGGCGGCGACGTCGTAAAAGATGCCCATCCTTATATAAATATTACCCGTCTCTCCACTAGTCCATTGCTTACTCAAGGATGCATATCCGGTAGGCTCGCAAATCCCCCTCCTATCCCGACGGGCACAGTCTTCCCTACCATTACTCGCGCCCTCCGGTCTACTTCTTGATATGCAATGGCCTCTGAAACCACATGAACCATGAAGCTCCAGGGGCTAGTGCAAATCCTGGGGTTCATTCGATTTATCGAGTCTGGTTAAGCCACGCTGGAGTCGGTGCATTTCATTCATTCATTCATATACCAGAAAATATAATTGAAGGTACCGTCTATCAGGCATCTTGCAGTACTGCCAATCTTCAGCATCGTACTCCAGAGCGCCCTCAAAGACGACCGTCCTCTCCGTCATCACGCCTTTGTTCCACTGGCCGCGTATGACCGCCTTGCCGGCAGGCGTTTGGTATCGCAGCTCACCCTTACCGTGAAACTCACCTTCCAAGAACTCGCCTTCGTAGATGACTCCTATAAATAAAACGAGATTGGGAAGATAAACCAAACAAGGGAAGGTTTAGGTATGCTCTCCACTGAGTAAAATGCCTGCTAATGAAATGGCTAAATATCTGATGGACAGCGGAACTCAGGTTGTGGAGTCTTGGAGTCTTCGTTACTAAGTCCTGGCCCTTTCAATCTTATTAGTTATTATGCCTCATTTACATTCAGCCCCTGCCGCTGCCCCTCGCGCTGCCGGCGATAATTCCCTAAATACTGCTGCAGCAGGATCGAGAGGAGTGTGTGTTTACATACTGCCCTACTCTTCAAGTTTCAGCAATGGCAGACGTCGACATAATTACAGCGGCCGCATTGTGTCTTTTTGCGACACATAATTATTTTCGATATTTAAAAACATAGGTACTTATCGAATACAAAAAAAGAAAGTTCGTCGTAGACGATGGTGCATGATATCTATCCATAGTACTGAGCGACGAAGCAGAATGTAAATACGCACTGCCGCTCGCGCTGCCGGTCCTTTGACTTCCGCACAAAAAACCGCCATTTTGGGGAGCGCCGGACAGCGCAAATGGCAATGGCAGTGGCATGAAAAGTATCGTGTTTACACACTAGTCCTGCCAACTTCTCTGCCCACTTCCATGCTCACTTTGGCTGAATGTAAATGAGGCATTACAGTACGTATTGCTAGAGTGATCCAGTGTAGTGCTGCTTATTTCTAAATAAAGTAATATTCACGAGTGGCGACAATAAGTGTTCCGCGTATCTAGTTCAGTCAGCAACGCTACCAACAACATGAGACACGTTTACGAGAGAAGCAAAAGACACTGCTGACTGCTTATTACCATTAAGAAACGTGTACACTCCATAGCCATGCATGCCGAACCCTTCCTGCCACTCGCCCTCATAAGAGGAGCCTGTCAAGAATTCATGAGTTTTGGTTGCAGGTCCGGGTAATTCCTTGGTACTGCGGGAAAATCATAGTTGCCAATATTAGATAATAAAATTATTATATCAAAAAATGCCCCGAGCGACTTAAAAAAAGAACTGCTTTCTATTAAATGCATGTGGCCCGTTGTGTGATCGGTTGCCTTAAACATACAGGGTGTAAGGGTAAACACCGTTGTCACTCAAACCATGGGTAGTGACATAAATATAAAAATAAATGACCGAGTAACAATAAAAAAAAAACGTTATTTTCATTAAAAGATTTTAAAAAGTGTCTATCCGACACCGTGCTCGCTAGCGAAACAGATGACTGACTGAGGGGTCGCGCTCGCGGCCAGCAGGTCACGTCCCGCGCCACCCACCCGTGTTGACACGCAAGTTCGTTGCCCTAGCATCCTAGGGTGAAAACGTGAAATACTCTTGTGGTAAAATGTAGATTTTCTTTAAAAAATTAAGTTATCATTTTCCATTGATTTTACGTTGTTTATATGAAACCAAACTACTGGTTTCAAGGATAACGGTGTTCACCCTAACACCCTGTATTATAGGTAAGAGAAAAGAAAGGCTGAATTTGTGAATTATTTTCAGTAAAGTACAGTTTTTAAATTTTATTTTAGTACCTACTGAAGATTCAAGAAGGCATCACTAATCGGTGACTACAAACTATAACTTCATAACAAGAACATTTGGGTTTAAGAAGTTTATGTAGTAAACGATACTAACTAATTTAGGTACCTAAGCATCTCAGTAAAAATTCTCAACACTAACTTGCATTTTAGTTTATATTTTTCATTGAATGCCCTCATAATGTTAATCCATTGACTTGTGCATGGATTACAGCTGAAAGCATAATTGTAAATAAATTATTTACAGCCAGAACTTTATGGATACAGAGAGTTTATTTTTTACTAGGCATTATGGGGAAATCCGAATCTATGGATTTCGATTCGTATGAAAAATTATTGACCCACTTCTGCTGTTCATTTTGTTTTTCCGATACAATGAAATGATCCTTACCTAAAACAGCGAAGAACTACAGAAAAAAAAGGTAAATTTTACTCTTTTTATGGGCACTCACACCTGGGACAAAAAAAAAGTATTCGAACATTGTTTTTATTAAAAAGAGCTAATAGTTTTTATGAAAGTTTCCCAGTATCGCCTGGATTCGGATTTTCAGGTAGAGCCACCGTAAAAAATAAATGAAACAACAGGCTGCGATCGACAGTTTTCATATATTTTGTTCAAAGCACTCCTGGCGTCGTCGGCGTGGAGTTGCAGAGTCGGAACGACGGGCTAGGGGAGTCGCAACGACGGGCTAGAGGAGTCGCTACGACAGGTTTGGGGAGTCTAAAACGGCCACATTAGCAATTCCTCTAAAAGCGATTCATTTCCTGAATTTCCTGCTGTCATTAGCAATTTATCTAATTTGACACAAAAGCGATTCATATTATGTGGACCATTGTACGAATTTCCATAGAAATTGTCTAACAGATGAATTATTTCGTAATATGAATCGCACGCAGATCATATTATGAATTGTCAGTTTGCGACATTTTACAATGATTCATAATATTTTCCTATTATGATTCTGCCAAAGTGGCTTTTTTAAGCCCCCAGAAGTTGTACATACGTTTTTTTGACGCGAGATGAAAGTTTGATCGTTGTTTGTTGTGCGAGATTAATAATGCATTTAGGTGTCGCCTAGTGTTAATGAAAAACCTCACGCAGGACAATAATGAGGTCATGGTCAACGCTTAAATAATTTCAAACTTACATACCTAGATCCAGAACTACAGTTCCTGCATGACTCCATCTTGTAGATTAGAATCAACTGAAAAAAATAACATCGTTAGCATTTCGGTTGTCATGGACGATCACATTTTCTTTCTTTCTTTTTTTCTTTATCGACGTATCTGCAGCCCAGCAGCAGCTTACTTAAAAGAATAGAATATTTAAAGGTTAGTCGTTTAGAGGTATGAGGAACAGGGTGTAAAGATCACTCGTAGAAAAGGGAGGATCCTTCTACCAGAAGGGTGTTGTGACTGGCGGGCAACTGCCCAACCATTGATGTTGGAATCTTGTTTATATGTTGAACGCGCGGTAAACTGTCATTGCGGGATACAGGATTTTGTGTGACGTCAGGGTTTTTCTGTGACGTCATATCTTAGTTGGGTAGTTCGCATGTGGCGATGTAGATGCCGCCACAGTCGTATATTACATACCAAACCCTTTCGTTGTAATTTATTATTATAAATACTAATTTATATTGTGTTGTGTATTTCTGTCGCAGGAGTCAGCTGAGATGTCGCCATCACTTCACGTTCAGCGATCCTAAATAACTGCTCTACGCCTTCATCTCACATGACTCCTCGTAGGATGAGTATTTTAGACGATATACCTACGGCTAAAACTATAATTTTGAACATGGTGTGAAAAAATGGCCAATGATTGAGTGTATCTCGTAGAATGCACCATTGAATCTTTTAGAAAAAGTTTAAGCCGAAAACTGAAAGAATTCCGTTTCGGCATTTTCAACCATTCAACGTTGTTTCCTTTATTTTTCTTTTGTTATTATGATGACTCATTTTTTATTATAAAGCTATTTTTTTTCTTCTTAGCCTATTGTGTGTCCCACTGCTGGGCAAAGGCCTCCCTTTTTCCTTCCAAATCTCTCTATTTTGTGCGATTTCTGGCCATGCTGGCCCCGCAAACATGATTAGATCGTCACACCACCTTCGCCGCGTCGTTCTACCTCGACGGGGCGGCGATGTCCTCCTTCAGGCGTCCAGTGAGTGACAATCTTTGCCCATCTCTCTGGGTGCATTCGTGTGACGTGACCGGCCCACTCCCACTTCAGCCTGGCTGTTTTATCTCCAACATACTTGAGTTACGGAGCGCAGGGTGGTGTTTCTAACGCGGTCTGTTCGCTTAGATTTACTGCATAAAATACTGCAGTTCGGTGGGTAGCCTATTGATACGATATAATATACGTTATCTCGGTTGTAATTTTAAAAAGCCTCATGAAAATATTTGAGCTGAAGCGTTTGATAATCGCACATAATGCTTACCATCCTTATTCACGCATCTCTGTTTGGGTACAGAAATAAGTAAATGGTACAAAAAAGGCTGTTTCATAATTTATCAACATTAGAATAAACGCTTTTTTTGAGGTAAAAATCCGTATAAGTAAAACAAATCGTTATGATAGGCGATTAGTGTGAGTTAAAGCAAAAAATACGCGGGAAATGTTTTTGGCGCGAATTTCACAGCCGCCATTTTTGTACGTACCAACGTGATGAGATGTAATTCTACGCTAATATCGTTTACCTCGTGGATGAAATTTTTTGTTTTCAAAGTACATAATGTAGTTTCCTGCTAAATGCGCATAAAAAACCGTAAAAAATGTGGTTTGTGCACAATAGTTATCATGATTTACTACAGCTAGAAACATGCAGCCAAGTGCCATAGGTCACCGTGAATGTCCTGTCCTCAACGCGCGGGCCCACCGCGGCGCATTTTAGCTGCGTGTATTAATTTGTTTGACAACGTGGGTCTACGTTCCCACTGGAGTACACGAATATGACCCACGACTATGTATATCGTGGCACGGCGCACGGAGAGGCTATGCACGGCTTCACTGCGGGAGGTGTATGACTGAAAACTGCGCTGCGATAAGTGAGCTGTACATAGTCGTGGGTCATATTCGTGTAGTGTTACTCCAGTGGAAACGTAGACCCACGTCGACAGCGTTGAGCTATGTAACCGCCTATTCGAGCAAGCCACGCATGTATCAATGACGTCAATTCATGCGTAGCGTCTCCGTGGGTTGCAGTGGACACAACCACATACATTTTCTTACAAAGCGAAACTTAGTACACGTGGTGCGTAGCCTCTCCGTGCACCGCGGTGGGCCCGAGCCTTTATAAACACTAGCCCTAATACTAATGGTTATCTAATTATCTATAGCTACAATAAGATAAGAAATTGTTGTTGACCGAGACCGTTCAAATATAAAAAAATATAAAAAAATGTTGTATATGGCAATACAATCTCTTTCTGGAAATCAAGAATAATAGCACATATTTTGCTCGCAAATCACGTGAATGTTTCTCAATCCTTATTAACGTGAAGTATACTTTGCAACGGTGTTCGTAGGGAATGCACAGAGAAATCTGCGGACAATGCGGACTAAAACGACTTCAAGATTATAATCTAATTTCACATTCAATTTGGAAAATGTTCCTGCGGGTTTGTATAACTTTTGGGTCCCTAACCTTGTAACTTCGGTCTTGTGAAGGTATTCAGATTACATTTGTTTTTATCAAAATGAGAAAAAGGGACAGAAAATGTGCTTCTGTTACGTTGGTTGAGTAAATCGCAGACTATTTTAGTTTTAAAGCACAATCATTTACTACCTTACCACTACTAGGTATCTTAACACTTACCTACTACCCTATTTTATCTTTAAACACGTATTACCTTGGTAAATATCCCTTGAAGTGAACGCGGCGGTGGTTAATAATTATAGATTTATTACCAAGTATTAAATTATTTAAAGGCACTCTTTCATTATGCCGCTGTGCGGTAATTGTGCTATTCTGTAAAAATCTCACCGTGAAAACTTATGTGAAGTGAGCTGAAAGTGTCAGTGTCTTAGCATCAGCAGCTCATTCCACGCTCACTTCACCTAAGTTTTCACGGTGAGATGGTTACAAGATAGCAATGCTAATCAAGATATACACTACACCGCGACAGTGCCAATCAAAATTCGTTGTATCAAGTTCTTATGTGAAAAAATATCTTAATTATAATATCTTAATTAATTATGAATAAAAAAAATATTTTTATTGCTGCTTTTGTCTTGTATATATTATCTGCTACTAAAACTGGAGCCATTTTTACCTAATGTGTATTTTCCGTAGCCACTCTTATGCCGATGACACCGAATTACGTACCACCTTATGAGCAGCCTTTCGGGAAGTGATTTAGTGAAGATAGAGGTGCGTCTCCTCAACTCTGCGGGAAAACTTTGGCTACCAACAAATAAATAATCACTGCTAAACAGTAAAAAAATGCTATAATGACATTCCGACCAGGGGGCCTACCACAGCCGCTAACAGCAGTATTATTTTAATATTATTTAGGTGTAGGAAAGAGATGAAGCTCTACAGGACGTATGGCTCCATCTTTTTCCCCCACAAAGTAAGATTAAAATAATAATGCTGTAAGCGGTGGTGGTACGGGGCCAGGGGTTGCCAGGTGTTTCGTAAACCTGATGTTAAATAAATATAATGTTAGTAACCGAATTTTCCAGAAAAAAGTCTCTCACTATTCTTTTACTGAATAAGAAGTAGGTATGTTCTTGTTAGGGCGGGAGACATAAAACTATGGTGTTTGTGAACTGTATGTACGTGTTTTATGTAAAAGCCAATTAATATACTTTATATACCGCCGGTAACTTTGTTGCGTTTTGGGTTGAAATCCCACCCATAACACGATCAAGTTACTTTGATATCTGTGATGAAACCATGACTACCTTCAATATACAGAGGAAGGGACAAAGTTTTTTTCACGATGTCCTTTCCACCACCACAAATATACTTCGAGTAAGGAAAACTATTTTACACCTTGAATGTTACTTTGTATTTTTCGGAATACTTCCTCTTACGATCTTACCATTGCGATACTCGTCTCTTAGTGATAAAGCTAAAAGTGACACGAACAGGTTAGGCTCATAGGACAGCAGACAGGATAGGCAGTTTTTTTTTAAAACCATTCTAAAATAGCCATTCAGAAATAGGAGCGGTGGTCGTCTACGCCGCAGTATAATAGTCGCGTGCGGCTTTTTAAAATGTTGTGCTCAGTGGCGGACTAAGGCTGTTGTTGTTAATGTGAATTGGAGCAATCGTGCCTAAAGGACCCTAGTACCGGGGGGCCCGGGCGGACCGCACCCCCCTTAGTCCGCCAGTGGAAGTACTAGTATGCCGCAAGCTTACGGCACTATGATAGTGATACAATGCTGCTTGCGGCCCCAAAAGCGCGTTTTCTTCCGTATGGAAGAAAGAAATTAAAAAAAAAAAAGTTAACGCCGTGTTACCACGCTGTAAATTTTTAAATAAATGATTTAATAAATTTGCAAGGTTTTATTATAATTATACAGCTCGTATAATTTTGAGCAAATATATTAAAATCCTTACATATTATAAAACCAAGTCCTCCGCCGCGTCTCTATCGTCCTGTTCGCAATAAACTCGAAAACTACTGCACCGATTTTCATGCTGTTTTCACCAATGGATAGAGTGGTTCTCGAGGAAGGTTTTAGTATATAAAAATCGAGATCAACGCGGGCGAAGCTGCAGGCAAAGTGCTAGTATGAACATAAAAAAGCGTAAAAGTGCGCTTACCTTGTTACGGTCAGTGGCGTTCAGTATAAATTCTAACTGCAGTTTTTGTAAGATTGTTCTGCATAAATGTATAGCAAATTCTTTAAAACTTTATAAAAACAAATAAAAATATATTAATATTGTACAGAAATAGAAAGAATATTATGAATGACTTGCTCCACCATTTGTCAAAATAACACTATAAATTCTAAAAATCACATCAGAATTTTCGTTCTAAATTTGACTATCCCACATGCAGACGGCAATCGTTCACCAGTTTTAATTAACACTAAAATCATAATAAGTACTTTTTTATTGCGAAACTTTCTACAACGGGTTGTTGGGTCGCCGTTTTTATGCACTACCTACTTTAGTAAATCTTAGAGATCATTTATAGGCGGTGCAGGAAAAGTTCCAGAGGAAGTAGAAGGAGAGAAGTTCCTTGGAACTTTGGGCAACGGCAAATTGCGTTTTGAAGATCCAAATTCTCATTTCTCCACTGTTCCTACTCTATAGATAGTCTAACCAAATGTACAACCCTCGACTACATGTACCTTGCTGGTGTAACAACTCCCAATATTAACCTCTTTGTCTTCAATTGATTCGACTCGGGAGAGATCAAAAAGATTATCCATTCTATTAAATCCAAAGCCATGAGCTTAGATAATATCAGCCGCCATATGATCGTAGCGTACCAACTCCTCTCTGCAATTCCCACAACTTCTCCCTTTAACACCGGTGTTTTCAAAGCTCTTGTTTGGCCACTGCCTAAGATATCAAATCCCTCGCTTCCTAGTCACTTTCGCCCAATTTTCAACCTTCCCTTTTATTTATATCTAAAATGCTCGAGGTCAGTGTTCATGGACAATTCTTTGACTTTATTTACCGCAACTCCCTCATCCATTTCAATTCGGTTTCTGACTCGGGCACTGTACCGTTTCAGCTCTCCTTAAAGTGCCTGACGAGCCCGCCTCGTCGAATGGAAGACACTAAAATTACAGCCTTAGTGTTAATTGACTTCTGGTGCATTTACTACCGTAACCCACGACGTCCTTTTATCCATCCTTTTCTATCTTATGGTCTTTCTGGACGTATTGGAATGGTTTTCCTCTTATCTTCAGAGCGTCAGCAGTCAATTGGTGGAGACACTTCGTGGAGTATTATCTCCTCCTTGGTTCTTCATTTTTATTAATCTCATTACCACTAAGCCACTGCCAAGCAAGTGCTGACAATATATCCGATGCGATTGAGGAGCTAAACCGGGATTTAGGTGGTTAAAAAGTGGTCTGGTTGATTTGGAGTAGCGGTTAACCCTACTAAGTGTCAGGCTATCATTGTAGGGAGCTCCCATAGTATGAGGATGCTGAACAGCTTGATTGTGCCACCTGTAATGTTCGACAACTCAGTCATCCCAGTTATATCTGATGTTGAGAATCTTGGTGTGCATGTCGACACTCGTCTTGACTGGCGAAAGCAGGTCACGACTTTCAGTAAAAAAGTCACCAGAACGTTGCGGTCGCAGTGCATAAAGGCAGTGCTTTTACCTTTCCCATAATTGACTATGGTGATGTGTATTATTATGAATTGAATGCAGATCTCCTCAATAAACTAGTGACCGCCTTCTAAATAACTGCATTCGATTCGTTTTCAATCTTCGTAAGTATGATCAAGTGTTTCCGGACCGGTTGGTTTTAAAATGCAGCTCAGCGCAGAGAGATAAGGGCTCTTTCTTTGTTTTCCATACTCAACAAACCCACTTCTCCATCTTAACTGACTTCCCATGTTCAAAAAATCTTCGTTCCACCACCAATCCTCTTCTATGATGTCCTTCTCACCGCTCTGATTTCATTCACTCTTCTTTCTTTGTCCAGGCGGTCTTTCTTTGGAATGCGCTCCCTCTGAACATCCGGTCGGTTATCTTTAAAGTGAAAGTACGTGAACAGATTTGCAAGAAGTTAGCAGAATCATCCCAGCGCTGATTTACAGGATTCGTTTTCTTTTCTACCAATCGTTATATCTCATGACAATGTTTATTTTGTTTATATTATTATGTATGTATCAATGAATTCGTTTTTTTTTCTTTTTCGAGGGATCTTTCCCTTATATTGCACCTGCCATGTTTTGTCTCTGCATCACCCTAAGGTTGACAAGTAGAAAATACCTTAGGCATTCAGTCCGCCACTGTACAGTATTTAATAACTTGTGCATAAAGTTTTAATAAATAAGTCAGTAGGTGCCTATAGTTCTGTATATGCCTTAGTTCTTATTCGCGTTCTCACATCTGGGTATACAGGGTGGTATACAGGGGTGCCGAAAAGACAAGAAATCTAGGACAAGAAACCCGTGGCATTGAAGCTGGAGGCATCTAGTTTTGAACGATCTCGGGAAGCTTCGAGATGATCAGCATAGGTAGGCCTACGTGTGAGGATCCTTAACTGGATAGACCGGTGACGTTAAATAGGTGACCTGCACAATAATTGCATAACACACTTTCAATCACAATCCGAAGGATTTTGAAAGAATCTCCTAATCCACTGCTTCATAAGTTAGAAAAATTCGTCTGCTCAACAACGATATTAACGCAACGAATGTTGTAGAACTGTCAAAATGAAAGGCATTGCCATTGTGTGTTACGCATTGGGTTGCCTTGATAGATTGACTGTTTACGAGTACTTTACCCATTATTAAACGATGTCCCTATCAGCAAAAACTGAATATTATTGTTAAAGGGTAAATAATAAAAGTAATGTACATTTTAATGATACGGAAGTAAAATCAGTTTGCGGAGAAAACCCATTTATTTTTCTTTATAGTTCCATATTTGAAGTTTTTTTGAAGGGATTTAGGAACATCTTCAGAATTCTCTCGGAATATTCTGACTGTAGACAATGGTTTACTTCACTTATTTTGAAAAAAATTGTCGGAAATGACTTTTATTTCTTTTGTAATGATGCGGTGCCTTAAAGTTTGAAAAAGTGACTTCTGCAGTCAGGTCACTAGGAAGCTCTGCGGCTAATGAAAGGTCGCTAAAACGTTTTGCAGCTTCTAATTCGTCACTTATAAATGCTGCAGCTTCTGATTGTTTGTTTATCTCACTAGGTTCTGGTTGGATACCTGCGTCACTTAATTTAACACAAATTGACGACTTTTCAAATGCATTTTCATGTATCAGCCATTCTTGTGAAGCGTTTTTGAGAGTGGGTGGTTCCGTATACTGTAAATTAAAACGACATAACTTAAAATAAAAACTTGAGAAAAAGAAAAATAAATGATGTAATTTAGACATTTTAATATTTTTGTTATCTATCAGAACACCAATTGCCATAAAAATTAACTTTGGATATAAAATTAGGTATTTATGAGGTGATAAAAAGTTAGGTCACAGTATAATAAAGTAACAGTATTATGTCTCTGCAGTGAGCGTGAAATATTACCTACGGCCTACTACCTACTGTGCAAAACTGCCGCGCGCTCGATAGTGTTACGCACACACACACTATACGCGCGGGTATACACTGAGATTTCGAAGCGCATTGTTTCGGCCGTTTTCTACGAAGACATAATACTGTTACTTATCTATACAGTGGTTCTGTTAAAACAACTTGTAAATGAAAGACCATTTAAAGTTAATCGTAATGTTTATTCAGATTATTAATAGTAAGTATTAGTGCGAATTAAAACTATTTAAAAAATCACTTATATGTTAACGAAAACAAATTAAAGGTTTTTTAAACATAAAGTAGGTGCTCTTGACATAATTAACAATAAGTCGTGGTTAAGTGTCGCTAAAGCAGCTCGAGGAATCCGACATCGAGCCTTCGAAATCAAAGAAATTGAATCCTTTGTTCTGAAGACAAGAGATAATAATCGTCTTCATCATTGTGATCGAAGAACTTATAAAAATAAAAGTTATAAAACTAAAACCCAACTACGACAAAAAAGTTAATCAACTAAAAAGGTATAAACAAGACATCACAGACAGACGACAAATTATCGACAAATTATATATATTTATCACACCAGTTAGATTAATCAAATAGATTACGTGTTATGTGTGCTAATTATATTATGCCCTTTCATTTGATACCCAAAACAGTTTTGGAACAATTTTTTTTTTTTAAATCCCAAATCATCAATTAAAAAAGAGGACGTGTTGATATTTATGGTTGATAAATAAACTAACTCGGATAAAATGCACAAAACGTTTTATTGAACTACCACGAGTTCTACACAACAAGATGGATGAAACAGGAAGAAGGAAAAAAAGTGTTGCCAACATAATGCCAGTGAGGCAAACTTAAAAAGAACAAATAATGATTGCGTTCTCAATTCCTAACACTCCCTCCAGAACGCAAACCCATCTTACTAATACAATACAAATGTTTAGCAAGTGGTACACCCTTAGTTAAACTATCAGCTACCATATTACAACCATTCACAAATAGAAATTTAACTTTAGACTTAACAATGTTTTCTCTAAGAAAATGTAAACGAATATCTATATGTTTAGTCTTAGGTTTATAACAGTCTATTGATGCCAGTCTTATTGCACTTTGGTTATCACTATAGATAGGTAGCACACTGTCCAGGCTTTGGCCTAGTTCATCTTGCAGTTGCTGAAGCCATAAGGCCTCCTGGGTCGGCGACGCCATCGCCATATATTCGGCCTCTGCTGTGGAGAGGGCTACAGTCTGTTGTTTACAGGAATTCCAAGATATGCAAGCATTTTGGAAAATAAAAGTGTAGCCAGTGCATGATTTCCGGTCCAAAGGGTCACTAGCCCAGTCGGCGTCACAGTACCCAGTTATTTCTCTAGAGTCTTCTTTAACAAAACATAATTTTAGGTTCTTGGTTCCTTGAAGGTATCTCATGACCCTCTTTACTCCAAGCCAGTGTTGAATTCCTGGACCATTGCAGTACTGACTCAATTTATTGACCGCATAGATGATGTCAGGTCGTGTAACTTGTGCCAGATATATAAGACAGCCCACTGCCTCCCTGTATGGGAAATTGCTATCTTCATTCTCAGGTTTCTTATCAAATTTTGCATTTACCTCTATTGGAGTGCGTACTGGTTTGCACTCAGACATGCCAAAGCGTTCCAACACAAGGTTTGTATATTTTTCCTGGTCTATCATGATCATACCTGCCTCACGATTTCTATTTATATTCATGCCAATACACTGCTGTAACTCACCCAGATCTTTCATGCAGAGTTCTTCTTTTAATTTATCTTTGATATCTGTTGCTGTTTTCTTATCACTTGTGAAAATCAAGAAATCATCCACCCATACTGCAATAAATATCATTTTTGACTCATTCACTGAATAATAGATACATGGATCAATTTTTGACCTTTCCAATCCAATTTTAAGCAGAACATTGTTTAGTTTCAGGTTCCATTGACGGCTAGCTTGCTTGAGCCCATAGATTGATTTATGTAGGTGACATACCTGAGCATTCTCTTCATAGCATTCTGGTTGTGACATGTAGATTTCAGTGTCTATGTCACCCTGAAGAAATGCGCTTATGGCATCCATCTGAACCATTTCTAGATTATATTTAGCAGCTAGAGCAAACAGGAATCGAACTGAGGTATATCTTACCACAGGAGCATAAACCTCGTCATAATCATTACCTTTTCTTTGTGCACACCCTTTGATTACCAATCTTGCTTTGTAACGAACAATCTCTCCTTTCACATTTGTTTTACTTTTAAATACCCATTTACATGGCAAGGCTCTTTTACCTGATGGCAAATTTACCAGTGACCAAGTTTTATTCTTTATTAAGGAATCATATTCCTCCTGCATGGCCTTCTTCCACTGGTCAGCATGCGATGACGAAAGAGCTTCACCAAGACTCTGAGGATCATTCAAATCAAGTATTGGACAAAAGTAACTCACATCATGATCATCCTCTGCATACTGGACAGCTTTACGTGGACGTAAATTTATATTACGTGCTGGTGTCGAAAGATCAACTGATACCTCTGGTATGTAGGATGAATCGTCATTGTCGCCAGACATATAGTCGTCACTTGAAGAATGAACTGAGTTTGTTTCCAATTCTTCTTTGCAGGGTTCTTCAGGTAATTTCATTTCGGGACCACTAAGTATGCAAGGTAAGTACACATTATGATCAAATTTATGAACATTTTCTAAAAATACTACTGTGAGGATTGTATTAGTTACCTACTTTAAGATCTATATTATTATAATCTATGCACCTTTGTAACCATTTATATGCACTCTTGTATGAAATATAACTCAGTCTTATTCTGGTCTTCACTCGTTTCATTTACCATCAACACCGCACCTTACATGGCGACCCTGCCAAAAGAATCTATACGCGCTACGCGAACTTGAGACGTGGAATGTGACTGTGTGATTTTATACCATTCCATACGTAACCAAGTATTTTAGTGAAAATGGAAGGATTATTGATTTATTGTGCTAACGGACTACACGTAAACGCGAGTGTACTAATCATCCACGAAAATGGGCAAGCAGCAATCTAAAGAGGAGACCCTGATCGTTCAAAACGCGGCGGCTGGCAGTAACCAAGCTACAGCAGACGAACTTCGCTTTCATATGTCCACATCTAACATTATTCTGTCCTGTATCCTGCTTATACTACTACTCGGCATAGTGGGCTTTATGTATCGGCTGTATAAAAGGTGCCATAAAAAATGGATCACCAATGAGATAAATAGGACGACTATGAGGAGATCTCTTTTCCGTCGACGCATGCGGTTGGGGGCCACGGAGCCATCTTCAAAAAACTACGAGGAAGACATGGTGTAAAAAAAAAAAAAAAAAAGTGCTTAAAAAAGTGGTTAAAATAAAATATAATAAAAGTGCGTTTCGTAAGTGCTTCACTATAATAATAATCAAGTGTATAAAAATAATCATTTAATAATCGGGTTAACATTCCAAAACAATATCATCTCTTACCAAATAAGGACGATGCGGTGATTGAACTTTGGACTTAGGAGTAAGTTGCGTGCGATGTTTAATTATAATACTTATACTAATGTTTAAAAACGTATAACAAAAACATTATAATTGCTCTACGTTATGGTGGAAATAAGGTATGGATACTATATTAAATTTATATAATGATTTAAAGAAGATAAGAGTTTACTTAATAAAGTTAGGACCGAAAAGAAGAACAGAAACAGTATTAGAAAATAAATTAAATGAGGTTGATGCAATTTATGACCAGTATGAAACTTGGTTGATTGATTTTAAAGAAAAAGTTAAGAGAAAATATTACAGTGCCCAAGATATTGTATTAATAGAAAATTGTTGTCGTCAATTTATAGATTTACGTGAGGATATTTTATTGTTGCGTGAGAGTGATATATTAGAGACATCATCAAAAATGAATACATTTGATTTGAAAACGGCCTTGACCCTTTTACCGATAATGACAAACGAGGAAGTTAGCATAAAACAGCTAATTGATAACATAGAATACTATAACTCTCTACTGAAGGATACCGCTTGTAAACAAAATTTAATCAATTTCGTATTGAAAAGTAGACTTTCACAGGAAGCTAAGATAAAGTTAAATGCAAAGTATGATACAGTTAATAGCTTAATTGATGACATGAAAAAAGTGTTATTGTCTAAGAAAGCGGCAACGGCAATACAAAATAAATTATTAAAAATGAGACAAAATGAATTGACGATTGCTAATTACGGGAAAGAAATCACCGAATTATTTGTGGATCTAACGATTACGCAAGCTAACGATAATGAACAGAACTATAATATATTAAAACCAATTAATGAAAACATTGCTATCAAACAATTTGCCAATGGTTTGCGAAATCGTAGATTAAGTACGATCATTTCTGCAAGAAATTACAGCTCATTGAAGGACGCAGTCCAAGCTGCTCAAGACGAGGAGGTATCGACAGCAACTTCTCATGGAGAAATTATGGGTATGTATAAAAGGCCCTATAATAATTTCTATAACAACAGAAGCCGTTCACATAATTATAGAAGCCAACGTGGTGGAGGTAGAAACTTCTATGCATACAGAGGTCAAGCGCGAGGGCAGCAGCAACCATACCGTTCTACTTCACGAGGGCAGCCGACACGAGGAGACAAATTAAGACAAAACAAAATAAAAAGACAAATTAAGTACTACAAATGTATACAGTCATACTATATCCGTAAAACCAAATACGACACCAGTATTTTCAAAACAATACCGTTTGCCACAGTCACATAAAAGTGAAATAAAACTTCAGATTAATAAAATGCTAGAGGAAGGTATTATAGAGCCCAGTAAAAGCGACTGGTCTAGTCCAATATTATTGGTTCCGAAGAAATCAGACTCAACTGGAGATAATAAATGGAGACTAGTAGTTGATTACAGAAAACTGAATAATTGCATAGAGGACGATAAATACCCATTACCGGATATTACAGAAATATTAGAATCATTATCGGGTAGCATTTATTTTACACATCTTGACTTGCACCAAGGCTATTATAACGTCAATTTAGAGGAAAATAGTAGGAGGTTCACAGCTTTTCATTCGGGACAGTACCAGATGACACGTATGCCCATGGGATTAAAAACCAGCCCCAGTTCGTTTTCGAGAATGATAACAATAGCAATGGCCGGTTTAAATTATGAAAAATGTTTGATATATTTAGATGACTTAATAGTGTTTGGACGTAACTTAGACTCTCATAATAAAAATTTGCAAGATATTTTTGAAAGATTGCGGACCGTTAATTTAAAACTAAACCCCGCCAAGTGTGATTTTCTTAGGAAACAAATTTTGTACTTGGGACACGTTATTTCAAGTGACGGTATAATGCCTGACCCTGCAAAAATAACTGTAGTTCAAAATTATCCATGTCCAGCAAGCACAGAAGAAGTAAAAAGATTTGTAGCATTCACTAATTATTACAGAAAATTTATACCGAAATTTGCTGAAATAGCGCATCCTTTAAATTCATTGACTAGAAAAGGTGTACTATTCGAATGGAGTGAGGCATGTCAACAAGCATTTGAAACATTAAAGCAAAGTTTAACTCATCCACCAGTGTTACAATATCCTGACTTTTCAGAACAAAATCGTTTTATTGTTCAAACTGACGCATCAAACAATGCTATAGGAGCAATTTTATCAAATAATAATGGACGACCGGTAGCTTTCGCTAGCAGAAGCTTGAATAAAGCTGAAAAGAATTACCCTACCATAGAAAAAGAATTACTTGCAATTGTATGGGCTGTCAAATACTTTCGTCCATATTTGTATGGTCGACCTTTTATGATATTTACGGACCATAAGCCACTAGTATATTTGTTCAACATGAAAGACCCATCAAGCAGACTTATGAAATTTAGAATGACTTTAGAGGAATACAATTTTGAAGTACAATATATAAAAGGTTCTGACAATGCAGCTGCTGATGCACTGTCTAGAATTACTTTAAAAGACTTGAAGGAAATGCATGAAAGTTTATTGAACGTCATGACAAGAGCACAAGCGAGAAATTTAAATAAAACAAACTCAACGGTGGATATGAATATTTCAGACTTGAGGCCTGATCAACCAAAAGTCGTAAGTACTCATATCAGACCTAAAGAATCAGTCGAATTAACATTTATAGGAGTTAAAGAATTAAGAATTTTAAATAAAATAGGAGGTATAACTAAAGAAAATAAAATATTCTGTTATGCAGAAAATAAATCAACAATATACGTGAAATTCCTAAGTTCTCAATCGCAAATGACGCGAGACGAGTTTGTGAGAGAGTTAGATGAATTTTGCAATTTATTAAAATTAAAAGAAATATACATATTAAAAAATAAAGACAATGAGGACTTTATAAAAAAGCTAGTAACAACAATAACAAATAATAAAAGTAGGTCCGGACCGCGCATATGCATTTTATGTGATGTAAAAAGGATAGAGAATACGGATGATAAAAAAGTTATTTTAAATGACTTTCATCTCTTACCTAGTAGTGGCCATGCTGGTATGAGACGAATGTCAAATAACATAAAGAAATACTATTATTGGCCTGGTATTGATAATGATGTTCGGGAGTTTGTAAGGCGATGTGACAAATGTCAGCGGCAAAAGTATTCAATACCCAAGAAGGAACCCATGGTGATTACTAGTACAGCTAATACTGCATTTGAAAAAGTATATCTAGATTTGGTTGGTCCTTTGGAAACAGACAATGAAAACTTTTCGTATGTGCTAACATTACAATGCGAACTCACAAAATATGTAGAAGGTTATCCCTTAATTTCTAAGAAAACAGATGAAGTGGCGAGAAGTTTTGTCAACAACTTCATTCTCAGATACGGTGTGCCGAAAGCAATTGCAACAGACAGGGGAAAGGAGTTTCTCTCAGAAATATTTCAACAGGTATGTAAATTATTAAACATAAAACAACTTAATTCTACAGCATACCATCACCAAACCATAGGAGCATTGGAAAACACTCACAAACATTTAAATGCATTTTTGCGTATCCAAACAGAGAACCATCCAGAGATGTGGAGTAAGTGGATTCCGTTTTGGTGTTTTTCTTATAACACGGGCGTACATACAGAAACAGGATTCACTCCATATGAGTTAGTTTTTGGTAAGAAATGTTCCCTACCTAGCAATCTGACAACAAATTTAGATCCATTATATAATTACGACAGCTATCCTCATGAATTAAAATACCGATTGCAACTTTCACAAACAGAGGCAAGAGAAAATCTATTAAAAAGTAAGTTTAATAGAAAGATAGAATACGATAAAAATGTTAATCCTGTAAACTATATAGAAAATGATTTAATTTTAGTAAAGAATGACACATCCTGTAAGAAATTAGACAACTTGTATTCAGGCCCTTTTAAAGTTGTAAAAGACATACCACCAAACGTAGAAATAATTAATCAATTTGGAAAAAAGGACATTGTTCATAAAAATCGGACAAAACCATACTATGTATCTTAATTTAAGCTAACGTATAAATAAAAAAAAATAAAAAATGTAATCATTTTTTTTTTTTTTTCTATTAGTTCGGTGATGTGAGGATTGTATTAGTTACCTACTTTAAGATCTATATTATTATAATCTATGCACCTTTGTAACCATTTATATGCACTCTTGTATGAAATATAACTCAGTCTTATTCTGGTCTTCACTCGTTTCATTTACCATCAACACCGCACCTTACACTACATCTCTACTCTTGATAACTTTATTAGTGTCTGAATCAAGTAACCGATAACCCTTGCTAGATTCACAATAGCCAACAAATATATATTTTTTAGATTTATTGTCCCATTTTTGGCGTTTTTCTTTAGGTATTAGAGCCATAACTTCAGAGCCAAAAATTTTTATATTTGATAAATTGGGTTTCTTGCCTGACCACATTTCCATAGGAGTTTTGCCATCAATTGACCTTGTGGGTGACCTATTAACTATATAGGCAGCTGTTGCAATCGCCTCTCCCCAGAATTGCTTTGACAAATTAGCATCAAACAACATACACTTGGCCCTTTCCACCAGTGTCCTGTTCATCCTTTCTGCAAGACCGTTCTGCTGTGGTGAGTATGGGGTACTTGTTTGATGCTCAATTCCATGCCTATTTAAGAAACTGTCAAATTCTTTGTTACAGTATTCTGTTCCATTATCTGACCGAACAATTTTTATCTGTTGTCCAAGTTGATTCTCTACTTTACTTTTATAATCTTTGAATACTTCAAGTACACTCAATTTGTCTTTCAGTAAATAAACATGAACTTTTCTAGTGAAGTCATCTATAAAGGTAATAAAGTACTTCATACCTCCCAGTGATGCTTGTTCCATCGGTCCACATAAGTCTGTGTGGATAAGCTGCAGTGGCTGTGTAGCTCTCGAACCAATATTATTAAAAGGCAGTCTGCTCTGTTTACCTTCAAGACAGGTGGTACATGTGATAAGACCTTTATTTTTGTCAGGAAATTGATTGACCCCCTCTACACACTGCGGTAACTTGTTAATATCTGAAAAATTCAAGTGTCCCATGCGTCTGTGCCACAGGACGACATCATTTAAATTATTAGTGCTTGTAAGGTTTGAAAAAACTTCTCTGTGGATGTTTAACTGGTACAAATTGTTTACTAGTGTGGCTGAGCATAGAAATTTGTCATTTCTGTCATAAATATCACAGCATTTGTCTCTAAAATGTACTTTACAGCCATTTTTCACCATAGCACTTACTGATAAGAGATTGGCAGCAAGTTTAGGTATGTATAAAACTTGTCTTACCTGAATTTTAGTTTGATCATTACCATTCATCAATAAATTAACCTTTCCCATACTTTCCACAGGTAGCGGTGTCTTACTAGCTACAGTTATGGTGGGTATCGGTGGACTTGTTACATCATACATCCAGTCACATCTATTGGTCATGTGCATGGAGGCACCTGAGTCGATATACCAAAGGTCCGGATTCATTGTCTGTGAAGATGCTGAAAAAGCTGCAACAAAACTTTTATTTTCGCTTTTATTTTCGCTTTTATTTTCTTCTACTTTATTTTCTATATTCTTCTTATTCGGAGCACGACAATTCTTCGCAAAGTGTCCATGCTTGTTACAATTGTAGCATCGGGGCCCTTTATGATAATTCTGACTTTGAGCCTTCGCTTTCCCATTATTGGCCGCTCTCCTAGTGAAGAATGCTGTACTCTCTGAGCATTGAACTTCCTGCAGGAGTTTTGTTTTGATCGAGTCTGCACTGATCTTGATCCCTGAGCTCTCCAGACCCATTATCATTGGCTTATAAATTTCAGGTAAGCCAGCCAACATCAGCGTTCCAAGCCATTCATCATCAATGTCAAACTTGATGTTCCTAAGCTTATGAGCGGTCGACATAATCTTGTTCACATAGTCATCTACGTTTCGGGAACTGTCCAATGTAGTAGTGATGAGGTCTCTCAACAAGGCAACTTTCCTGTATAACCCGCTGTCATCAAAAGCCCGTCGCAAACTTTCCCAGACTTCTTTACATGTAGTCGCGCTCTGTACATGCACATAGTTGATCGGGTCTAACAGTAGAATAAGCTTAGATTTTGCCTTTGTTTCCATTTTTGCGTCTGTATTAGTTCCTTCAACACAGCTCCATAAATCTTCAAGCTTGAAATAAGCTTCCACGGCAAATTTCCAACTCGCGTAATTATCTCTTCCGACGAGTCTATCAATGTGGAATGGATTATGGCCTGTACTGGACATTTTCGTCGTGTACTATTAATTTTTCGACGTTATGTGACTGAGCACGCCGCTCCTGGTTAGGTAACCTCAAAATGGTAGGTACGGAATAAATACGCCGGCCGGTTATTGTTAGTTATTTCTGCGTTTTCATATATAACGATTTTAATCAACCACGCTCTGCTACCATGTTGATATTTATGGTTGATAAATAAACTAACTCGGATAAAATGCACAAAACGTTTTATTGAACTACCACGAGTTCTACACAACAAGATGGATGAAACAGGAAGAAGGAAAAAAAGTGTTGCCAACATAATGCCAGTGAGGCAAACTTAAAAAGAACAAATAATGATTGCGTTCTCAATTCCTAACAGGACGCCATATTAAATTTAATGTGACGTCACATAAAATGCGCGGCTTCCCACGATACATCATTTGTCAAACTGTGATAAGTAGTTATGAAAATATGAGGGAACAGATGAACCGGGCAAAATCATAACCCTCCTTTTTGCTTCGCCGTAGTCGGGTAAAAATTATGATGAATTTGTCAGACGGTGAAACGAAGCTAGCAACTGGTGTTTATGACGTATTTCTAAAATAACATGGTACACGGCCTATAAACTTTTGATTACTGATTTCATCTCTGTATAAAATCAAGGATAAAAGTATGTGCAAGTATACCCCGCACACTCGACTGATGCCGCAAGAGGAGCCGAGTTGGTGGAGTCCGGCATGATAAATAATAAGCCTTTATTGTCAGGAGTGTTCATATGGAATTTAACGAGAGAAAGAATGGACTATAAAGAGGCTAAGATGATAATGAAAACCCGTGTTTAAGAGCAGCTTCGTTGGTTATGACTGTTATGAGACACAATTTGGCCACACGTTTAAACATGGATCAGCTGTTCCATACATTTGTGTACACTTAAATCGACAAAGTGTATGGAACAGCTGATTTTTTTTTCGCGATTTCAAAGTTGGACCCATAGAAAAAGTTGTTCAAAATGATGAGCAGGTACAATGACCCCTTTTTGGGTTTAGCGTAAACAAAAACTTATGTTATATACTTACAAAATCAAAGTCCTCATACATCGACTGTGTTCTGAACGATGCCATCACGCACTTGACTGCAGCGGCTGGTGGGGGTGGCGGTTCTGGCTTTATTACAGGCTCTGTATATTCCTCGTATAGGTCTGAACAAGGCCCTAAAGGTTGGAATGCTCTAGTTATAGTTTCGTGACATGTTTTCTTCCTCGATACTTTCTTCCATATACAGGGTGTAAGGGTAAGCACCGTTGTCACTCAAACCATGGGTAGTTGACTTAAATATAATAATAAATGACCGAAAACAACAAAAAAAAAACGTTATTTTCATTAAAAGATTTTAAAAAGTTTTTATTAGACACCGAGCTCGCCAGCGAAACAGCTGACTGACTGAAGGAGGGGTCGCGCTCCCGGCCGGTCAGATCACGTCCCACACCCCCGCCCGTGTTGAGACGCAAGTTCGTTGCCCTATGCGCTAGGGCAACGAACTTGCGTCTCTTGTGGTAAAAAGTAGATTTAAGAAAAAAAGAAATAGAAAAAAGAACCTTTTTATTTTTCATTGACTTTACGTTCTATAGATGAAACCAAACCACTGGTTGCAAGGATTTGTGTTTACCCTGACACTCTATATATATATTTTTTATTTACATTGTCTGTGCAATTTATGTGTTGAGTTTATTAACAACTAGCTGTTGCACGCGACTTCGTCTGCATCCAGGATGGAATCATGTCCTTCTCCGGGTCATGGTCTACCCATGTGCTAAATTTCGACCAAATCTGTTCAGCCGTTATAGCGTGAAAGCGTAATATATAAACAAACAAACTTATTTTCGCATTTATAATATTAGTTAGGATAGGATTTTAGTTTTTCAGTTTTTTTACAAATAATTTTCAAGCTGATGCTAATGTGGCACTGCTAAAATCATAATGTAGGACGAAAGCTCGGATGAAAGCTCTGAAAGAGCTTAAAAGTATCAGAAACTTGTGTGTTATCACAGACAAAAAGGTGAGTTATAACATGTCATAACATCACGTCGTGTTTCCCCGAAGGATTGGGCAGAGGTGTACCAATAGTAGTACCCACAAGACGAGTTAATTACTAATTATTATCTATTCAGTGTCCGCACAACAACGGCATGGCATGTAATGTGTCCCACGATGAAGTAAATGTCGCAAACGACACGACCGCTAGATTACTCGTCGTCTCATTTTCACGAAAAATTGGTCCCAGGATAATACCTTGTGGAACGTAAAAGCTTGAGCACTTCCAAATGTTTTTCCTAAATAGGTAAGATCTAATGGTCTGTTCCAATAGTATCTTATGAAAGAGTAAACAAAACCTGTTCAGGTTAATTTCTAACGCAATCACTCGTAAGTAACACATTTATCTGTATTTAGAACGTGTCAACTTTATATCTCACCAATTTTACCAACAATTATTGTTTGAATATCATTATTATAATTTTATTGAAAAAACATCGATGATAATATTGAGGTTATAAAATAAACGTCAATCAAAAATGAAAACATCTTTAAGGTGATTTGAAACTAGAATTTCAATCTAGAAATCAAGTCAAAGCACTCTATTTGTAAGTAGCGCTACAATAATTGATATCCACTAGTACATTTTCAGATCCATTTGTTTACATTTTAATCAGAGGCTTTTGGTACAGACTATAGTGAGAAATGTGAGCTAGCCCAAATGAGTACAAACTTCTTTCATATATCTATGGGTACAAATGATAAGCGAAAAAGAACCGTTAGTACAAAAATATTTCTGTTTCTCAGAGTTGTTTATTCGAAGAATTACATCGGAAGAAAGGCTAAACAAAGGGAGAGCAATAACGGCATAAGCTGCATAAATATTTCTACGTCTAAGCAAAGCGGTTCGTTTTTATGTTTGTTTTCTTTTGCCGTTTGTTACTGACGTGGGAATAAAAGCAAGGCGTACTTCTGATGATTTTCTTTGCTACCTTTTAGAGTAATTAATCGAAATCGAGTAATCTAACGTTAAAGTAAAAAGGTTTTGGGATAAATGGTTGTTTTTGTCACGATACATTCGTTGCTTAGAAGAAAAATAACATAGATTGTAGTGATAATAAATGTGGCACACTCAGACAAAAAGGTAGCTAAAAAGAATGTAGGTACTAAGATGTGTAGTAGCTAGATCAAGACTACCTAAATCAAACTTTATTGTGATGCTCACAATGGAATTGCCTCGGCAGGTTGCCAATTTAGATCTTTATTACTTGGCATATAACTAGTGGGTACTATCTATAAGTATGCCTTGTATGTAGCTTAAAAGTACTGACACACTTATAAGAAAGCATGCTTGTAGGTATGCTTAAAACTAGCATGCTCTGCAGCTGTTCACTTTTCTAGCAATAAGCAATTAAGCATGCTAATTTTAAGCATACACACCTTTCCCTGACTGGATCATATCGATACTAGCTACATTTAACCAGCTAAAAAGCATGAGTATAATGATGCCATTACATTTCACACATTTTTCATTTCATTGTGAACATTTAAGAAAAACTCAAGCGCTATCCTACATGATTGAGTGCTTATTTTACTATTTTGTGTAGGTAATAACCGTGAATTACTCGCAGGAGTTGAAGGCGGGGGCCACCAATCAGTGAGTCAATTAACACACCAATTAAGGTGCGTTTCGACGGATCACTAATTACAGCCGTGCACTGTCGAGCCTGTGCGGTATTTTACTTTATGAAATATTGAATTTGGATATTATTTATTGGTGATATTGGAATCTGATTTGGCACTTACAAGTTACAATCAACGCTGTCATATTGTTTGGCTATAATTTCATCGTTAGCCATCCTTCTGTTTGGATACATATTAACAACAACTTATTTTATTTCGAGTCCTACTCTGGAATTAAAAGCTTCTACTCGTTACAATAATAATTGTGAATGAATACTTAATTATCTGATACGATTCTTGAATTAAATACAAAAGCAAATTTGCATTGCCATTCAACGTGGCAATGCTACCAGTCTTCTGGGCACGTTTCCGGATGACAGCGATGCGGACGAATACTTCGACGCCTAAAGGTCCCTTTGTTTTTATATTTATTTAGTTAGTCCTTTTAGTTTTAGTTTTTTATGTAAATAGTTAGTAGTGTTCTATAAATATTGTGTATAGTAATGTAAATAATTCAAATTAAAATAAACACAGAGGAAATTGATTTGAATGAAAAACATGTGATAGACTGGCAATAACACAATCACCGATTTCTTTTTGGTGATTCACGATACTAACACAGAATAAAGTACTAAATAGGAAACTTCAATTGAATTACTTGTTATGATAATAAAATTCAAGACTGTAATTTTCTCCTGCAACACAGTTTTAACTAGCGCAGGAGTCAGAGAATTCTATTTTAGATTGTAAAAATTGTTTTATGCCAATCAATATATATTTTTTTTATTGTCTTGTTTTGAGATATTTTAGCTAAGGCGAAGAGAATCTAGTGAGTCCTGAAACTTAGCAGAAATATAGATAGTCGTCCCAGACAGTCCCTTCGTATTTCCTGCCGACTGTATTCCAACAGGATTTTGTTTTCGCAGTCTCCAATACAATTTGTTTTGCAATTCAAATGTGCATCTAAGCGTACTGAGATCTTATCATAGAAATATGTAAAAGATACGGGAGACTATCAAAAGAATATTATGTACAGGTTGGTATGATTTTATGCAAATATTTCTTTGCAGTGTTTAAGTCCATTATCAGTAACACATAATATGGCTCTGTGTGTTGTAATTTAATTCAATTTTCGAAAAATGGTTGGGTTTGGTGCTTACCTGGCGAAATTAGGAAAATGCAGTTATAGGTAAGGAGTTAAAAAATTTAAACTGCATTTTTATATTTTTATAACCGAACTAAAGCCTTTGGCCACTTCATCCAGTTTATTACAATTTCGGTGTTCACTCTGAAGTGCCATCTCAAAAAATCACCCTGTATACAAGAGAGGGTCAAGGAAACTTGCTCCTACTTCTGTTCCGTGATTGTAAAAATAACTAAAGTCACGATTGTCTATGATGTCATCGCAGTCCAGCTATACAGTCGTGCCTCGTTTGTGGAGTACGATATGAATAATTGGGACTTGATTGTTCTGCAATTTGCTTAGACGTCAATATGATTAGTGGTTCAACTGAACTGTGGTTACGACAAGCAATAACCTGGTCGTTGCTCTCTGAGCTTAAATATTTTTGCAATGTGCAAACTAAGCTGGTTGGTTTTGAAGTTATTATTCTATTTTTTGTATGTATTATATTAGCTATGATTTTATAAACTCTTAGACTCGCGACAATCTAAGAAGATCGAAAGATGTTTTAATAAACGCTATTTCACATGTAATGCTTTTATTGATTTTGTAGTGAAAGCGGGTTTTATTATTCTCAACATTGTCGTCCCTATCGGTCGCGAAAATAAGCTGGATACGGAAAGCGCAGGATCAGTCGCTGGTGTGATGCTTATGGGAGGTCTACATAATGTCCAGTAGCGGACATCTTTCGATTGAAGTCATAAAACCCAATGCAGTTTATAACATTCTTGCTGGTACACACTTTCCCGTCTCTTGAATGTCGATCTTGCCGTCGATTGAGCAAAAAGTAGCAAATTCGATGAAATGAAATTGTTTATTCTGTAAATAGGATACTGGAATCACTTTTACACGTCATATTAAAAATAAGCTAGATGAGGTCGGCGTTTCCTATCTGACTACTCTGAGAATAAAGGCCGAAACAAACTCAGAGGTCACAGTCTCTTTTAAAGTCTAGACATAAATCTTGGTCAGGCCATATGAGGACCATGTAGATTAGAGTCTGAAATGGTCTTTTGAGGAAAGAACCACACAGATTTGAGTGGACCTGTCCAGTTAGTGCAAGCATTTGTCAGTAATAGTGGAGCTCAACTCAGAACTTAAGGAGCTCAACCCTTTAGGATGCCCTTATGCGTATCGTGACAACCATAGTGACAACCATTTATGCAGTCGTATGTTAAACCCAATCTGTACTTTAGAAACTAACCTCATAATAGCCGACATGTCTTCATACTTATAAATTACTTTCATGTTAGGGTCGTAGAAGCCGTCTCCGGTGTCATAGTAGCCGGGAGGTATCTCTCGGGTTGGCTGTTCAGCTGTTAGATTAGACTGGCCACCTGGCTTCAGTTCTGTGTCGTATTCCATCTCGAATCTGCATAAGCAAAATTGATTTTTGTTATGTTTTTACACCTTCTTTAACGATTGTAGACAATTACTTTTCATTTGGATAATTTATAATAATCTTGAATTTTGCAGCAAGTGAGTTTAAGTTTACTGATCTATTTTAAAATCTCATTTTAAACCCGTCATGACCAGAAACAAAATTTGAATTTAATTTAAGCTAAAAACTTCCTAATTTGCCCCGATGAAAGTTGGGACGCGAATGAAAATTTTTCAATCTTCTGCAAAGGCCTTTTGCACATACCTATTATTAAATTAACGACTCCATAACAAAGGTTAATTAATTAGGGATCTGTGTTGTAAAATAATTAGAGATTTTAGACAGTCATGTTGCTAAAAATCGCAGAAAAAGCGAGAGATATCGTCGTAACAACAGGCACTGGTTTTTAATTATTATCATAGCCAGACGACGGGCAGACTATTTGAGGGCCTGATAACGTGATTAATCACATAATTAATTTATTTGTCATTGCTTCATTTTAAATTATTTTTACCAATTGTGGTACAGTAATCTTATTCTAGGTGCATCGTCTGCACAATCACAACATATTGTAATACATTTTTTAAAGAGTAACGGTGGAGTTTTTTCCCATTCTTCTCCATACGAAAACTACCTTTTGGAAGGGGAAACTAAAATCAGTTGGTGCCTTTTATGTGCCTAATTCAAATAAATTCTTTGACTTTGACTTTGTTGCCTAACGATTTGGCGATAGGGATTAGTTGCGGTGTTACAAATATTACATAGCTCTGTTCTCTGTTTCTCTCATTGATATAGCTCTGTTCCTTGTTTTTATAGCCTCTATCCCACTGCTGGGCAAAGGTCGCCACCCATAATCTTCCATCCATTTCTGTTTGCTCCTTGCATTAGTATAATAAACATCTTGGTCAATTATTTTTGTCTGAACGCCAATGCTATGCATTATGATTTCGACTATTATGATATCACTCGACAAAACGTCAAGCAAACCTCAGAAATCTAGTTTTAACTCGTAAAGCTGAGAATATCACAATACCTTCTATCAGGCATCATGCAGTACTTCCAGCTGTTCTCAGTATACTCCATGTTATCACCAAGCAGCGTCCGTTCAGTCAAGACGCCTTTCACGAACTTGCCATGGACGATCATGCCGCTTTCGTATCGAAGCTGACCTTTGCCGTGAAACATTCCATCTTCGAAGTCACCCTCGTAGATGACTCCTGCAAGCAAAGTTTATCATAATTTAAATATATATCCTGCCAATAATGTTCCCATTGCTGGGAATCAGATATCTATGGGTCTGGTCCGCTGCAATTAAATGAATAATTACTATAACATAATCAGCATAATTATACAGGGTGTTAGTGTAGACACCATTATCCTTGAAACTAGCGGTTTGGTGTCATCTATAATATACTTTTTCTATGGGACCAACTCTGAAATCGCAAAAAAAAAACAGCTATTCCATACATTTTGTCGATTTAAATGAACACATATGTATGGAACAGCTGTTTTTTTTTTTCGCGATTTAAAGGTTGGTCCCATAGAAAAAGTATAGTATAGATGACACCAAACCACTAGTTTCAAAGATAACGGTGTCTACCCTAAAATCCAGTTGTATTTCCACTGCTGGGCTATACGAGTAGGCCTCTGTAAGAGTCTTAATCCACCAAGAATCTCTCTCTGTAAGAATTACTATGTCTTAATCCACCAAGATATTCGCGCCCTCACGCCCCTAACCGCTGCCGCAGGAGACGCCCTGGGCATCGGGAATCCCAGGTGGAATCCCGGGCACCGTAGACGCGGGCTTGCGGACGGCGAGCAATGGGTAGCTCGCTGTCCGATAAGGACCAGGCCCGGGTCGAAAGTGATGAAATGTTGGAGATGTATGCACAATTGGTGGGGTCCGCTAGTGCCGATGCCTGCCAGGGTTGCGGGAAAGTCCGAAAGGGATACCGGGGCCCTTGGCAACAGGCAACTGGAGGAACACGGGTAGGTTTTAGTCAGTAAAAGTCTTACACGCCCTACCGCTCCGCACAGAGCGGGAGAAGTCATTGGAAGATTCCAAACTCAAAAAAAAAAAAATATGCTCAGTGCGCTTTGTTGGACGATACGTGTCCTTGAATTTTTGGTTAAGTTTTAAGTGCATAATTTCCTAACGAAGTTTTCCTTCACCGATTTGGTTCGAACCCACGACCTAGGACTCTTAAACTACCACAGGGTACCGTAAGTTTGTCAAGTGTAGGTATTTTTAAGCTAAAGTTTAATAGATTTGTTCTAGTTTCGTCTTGTACAGTTAAAGCCAAGTTTCTATTATTCGTCGTCCTAAAAAAGAGTCATATCTACCATTAGGAAATGTGTACACTCCGTAGCCGCTCATTCCCAGTACGTCCCACGAGCCTTCATACTGGGAGCCTGTTGGGAAGTACTTGGTCGAGCGTTCAGCTCGAGGTATGTCCAGTGCGGCTGCCCTGCAAGAAAAATCTGGTTACGATTCATCCGAGCTCGACTATTCGTTCAATAGTACTAGCCGTTCAAGGGAGGTAACGGCCATCCCTTCCCGCTTCCTCACACCGCGCCTCAAGTCCCTTCCTAGAGTAAGTATGTTCCTTGCTCAAGTCAGACCCGCTTAGTACGGATAGCGAGTTTGCTATTGTCGTTTGTTTCGTGTGTTTGTTTGTGCGGTGAGGGGAAGCCGGAAGGGAGGTAACGGCCATCTTGAAGTGAACGGCTAGTATAAGTCTATGAAACTGTTACATAACAGGACTTATTAAAACTTACTAATTTTGAACTATATTTATTAACATAAGGTATAATATTTATGTAATCAGCGCCTGTCACTACTCCATACAAGTTTAGCCGTGATTAAAAACTTGCCTACTAAAATTGCGTCAATTTACGTCAGCCGCTGACTAATTTGATAGGACTAAATTAAAATTTATCTTCTGTCCTTTTCTTAGTGAAAAAGAAAGAAAAAGATGCACTGAACTTAAATTTAGTTTAGTTTGTGAACAAGGGAATCGGCACCAAATATTTTATTTTTTACATTTAGGACTTTACTATGATGAAATTAGAAGTGAGTATGAATAATATTATGTACTATATTTGTACTTACTTAAATTGTTCCTTGTGTGCTTCGGAGAACTTTCTCATAAGTTCTTCCCATTGTGATATCCGCTTCTCCGTAACGTATCTGGAAGTATACGTAAAGTATAGGGATCGCAGAACGTAGCGGATATTGACACATCTTATTCATATTCATATTCATATTTTATTTGCATTCCATAATGTAGTTAAGGTGTTACAATGGCTTAAAGCTAAGGTACAATTACGGACCCTGTAGGGCACAGCAAAAAGTATAAAAGTATAAAATTAATTCTCTATATAAAAATAAAATTAGAAAACAATATATTTAAATTTATGTTCTTAACAATAATTGAGATCATATTATTATAATATTGTATGAAATGTACGACTAACTGTGTATGGTGTCTGTTTGTGTTAAATCAATCGTTTTGTCTTGCATGTATTCGTTTATTGTGTAGTATGCTTTTTTAATTAATATTTGCTTGATCTTATCTATAAATTTGGTATCGCTGGTTTCATCTTTTACTGCATCTGGTAACTTATTAAATATTTTTATGGACATTACGTAGGGGCTATTGGCATGCAGTTTCATGCGCGAAGAGGGTAACATCAACATATTTTTATACCTAACAGATCGGTCTGTATGTTTATCGCCGCGGGTTGTGAAAAAGTTCATGTTTTTTCTAACAAATTTGCATGTTTCTAGGATATAGATGGATGGTAAGGTGAGTATTTTATGTTTTATGAAAAATGGTTTACAGCTATCGGTTTGTTTTATATTGACGTCACAATTTGGCAAAGAACGTGTGTTCAAAGAACGTACACACGTTCTTTGTATACACAAACATGAGATTATGAGACCACACACAAACGCGAAGAAAGTGTGTAATATGTTAGTGTACCATCCAAATAAATGCCAGTGTACTTAGTAACGGTATAGTTTAATGCAAGCAATGCAATTGGGCCAAAGCAAATAGGTACAAGTGTGTCCTATTTCGGCGCAGACGCACAAACTTCGGGTAAGCCAGTCTTACCGTACTGAAACTTTGAGGCGCACTTTATTTACAATCTGTGTTTGATTTTATCCGTGTTGCTGTTCTTGGGTGGTATGTTTTACTTTAGTTTTGGTGTGTTTACTCTCACTAGTTATTGCAGTTTGAATTGTTAAAAAGTGAAAGAAGTACTTTTTTAGCTTTTTGAGCTTTTTTTTATATACTTACCTAACCTATTCACCCCTATTGGGAATAGGCCCCGCTCGCCCCTTGGATCTTGCCCCTTACATTAAAAAGTCCCACTCGCCCCTTACGAAGGGGTGAGAGTTTCGAATTCACTCACGATGTACTGCTTGCATAGAATGAATTAATTATGACTTAGGTAGATTACAAGGTGACTTTGAAAAAATCGTCAAAATTTAAGAGGGTGTTCTATCCATCAAATATAATCAATTTTTATTATGAGATCAATCGAATTCGAAAAAAAAAATTGATCATCCCATAAAAAGCTACATACCCAATTGGAACAGGCAGCGGTGCTATTCTGTAAAAAATATCACCGTGAAAACTTAGGTGAAGTGAGCTGTCACTAGTGTCAATTCCTAGCATAAGGTGGAATGACAGCTCACTTTAAAGTAAACACGGTGAGATTTTTACAGTTTGAATATGGACGAAATTTTTTTCCGAATTCGGTTGGTCCCATTAATAAAAGATTTTTCCATCTGATGGGTAAACCCCCTAAAATTTTGTAGATTGTTTTCAAAATTACCCGGTATAGAAGTCCACTGCTGTTCGTCGATTCTGTAAAATTCAAACAACAACTCGCATCTCACATCGCTATTCACTCTCACTTTGAATTTTGAATTGGGTTCGAGTGCCAAGTGATGTCGAACTGACGGGGGAATTACCTTACTAAATGCCATTGCTTACGTCATCTCATACTTTATCCGTCAAAATCTCACGGTCAATTTAGTTCAACTCGCTGACACGCTAGTAAGGGTAGCGCTAGTGTATCAACCGAGTTTTTAGAATGCCAATCAAGAAACTCACAGCGGATTCCGATTTGAAGTTTAGAATGAGGTCTTACAGAATCACACCCCTGGACATAAGCCTCTCCAAGCGACCGTCATTTAACTATTATTCTTAACTAGCTTTTGCCCGCGGCTTCGCCCGCGTGGATGTCGGAAATTATCCCACGGGAACGTGCTACCGGGATAAAAGTATCCTATTTCCCATAACCCACGTGGTCTGTCTAGGTGACCTAGGCGTTACGGCGTAAAAGTAACAGACATGAGATAGCCAGTAACTTTATATATTAGTGGTAGTCCATATCTATATTGTGGTGATAGTGTGGATAGTATGGACAGCAGTATGAAACTGTCGGAAAGATTAATGAAAAAATATTGTATAAAGATTAATGAAAAAACTATGGCATATTGTATGGACGATGGAAACTAAGGCGAAAGCTTTGGGGGAGCCTGCGATATTCAAATTTTCTTATGTTTTTTTGCTTTTTACAGGTCAGTATCAATTTTTATGTTGATCTAAATAATGAGTCGCAGTTGTTTCAAATATTTATTTATCTAATCTAACTAATATTGCAGGAGTTGTATTCCTGTATCTAATGGTTATTATTCTGCAAAGCCACTATTTGTTATGATCGCGAATCATATTTTAATCATATTGACATTCGAAACTTACCCATTAAACGATTTAAAAGCTGTATTGAAACCAAACTTTGTAAAAAAGGGTATTATACAATTTCAGATTATTTAGAAGACAAAAAGCATGGGATTGAGCTGCTCGCTCTGCTAACATTTTGTCATTTTGGCATTGTGACATTTTGAATAAGTGAAAATCATCAAAATATACCTACCAGTTTTATATACAAATTCACATTATTGAATATTATATGTTAGGATATTGACAAAATGATATGATTGCTTTGTAAAGTATTGTATTATTGTGAATGTGAGGACTATGTGGATGTTTATTTTGTTTTTATTATTATATTTTTTCGTTCTCAGTTAGTTTTAACAATGGTCTGGCAATTTGAGAACTTTATGCGGCCTACACAAATGTCCTTTCTTTGGTATTGTTCGTCGAGTCGTTGAGCTCCTTAAGTTCTGAGCTGAGCTCCACTATTACTGACAAATGCTTGCAGTGACAGGACAGGTTCACTCAAATGTGTGTGGTTCATTCCTCAAAAGACTATTTCAGACTCTAATCTACATGGCCCTCATAGGGCCTGACCAATATGCCAATATCTGACCTAGGTATGTCCGGACTTTAAAAGAGACTGAGTTTGTTTCGGCCTTTCTTCTCAGAGTAGTCAGATAGGAAATGCCGACCTCATTTAGCTTAATTTTACAATTTTTTGATATTATTACGACGTGTAAAAGTGATTCCAATAACCTATTTACAGAATAAACAATTTCATTTTAACATACAACCTGCCTGACACTGACTTGCAAATTGCAAAAAACTTAAGATTTGAATTTCGCGGGCTACCGGCGCATCCCCCTTAAGAAAATCGCATCATTTGCACAACGCCATCTATCGAGTAAGTACTCACTGGTAAACTCAAACTCTTCGTTCCAAGCCAAGAGCCAAGTAGTAATAACTTTTGATTGAGTGGACAGATTCTCAAGATACGGACTATGACTATATTCTCAATCCCTTAACGCTCTTGAAGAGAGTCCCGCAAAAATGTCAATAATAAGTACTTCATGTGAATTTTAAAATCAAGATGGTAAAGAAGGGTTTTTACCCTCATGAGGGATGATTTTAGAAAAACGTAACTCTTTGTTAGTTACAAAAAGCATACATTTTCACAGCCCTAAGTTAAAAAAAAAACCGGCCAAGTGCGTGTCGAACCATGCACAATGAAGGGTTCCGTAGTTGGGATGAATTATTTTATCAAACAAACTTTCGCAAAGTTTTATTGTTATTACGTCTATGGGCGTTTACTGTCCCTCAAAGTGTTAAAAAACTTTTTCTCGCATACAGAATGTTTGGGTTTTTGCAACTGCACATGTCAGTTGGTCGATTAAAAGTTTTTGAGCTAAGTCGCGGACAGACAGACAGACAGACGGACATGGCGAAACTATAAAGCTTCCTTGTTGACTACGGAACTCTAAAAATGATAGGTTTCCCCCCCTTAAATTTGTTTTTGAGAAAATAATTGCCTATGTTCTTCGCCGGGATGCCATCTATCTCTTTACCAAATTTTATCGAGATCCGTTCAGTGGATCAGGCGTGAAAAGGTAACATAATACAGAATTACAGACGGACAGACAGACAGAGTTACTATCGAATTTATACTTTTAAGCATCGATTAGTATGGATTATGTGTTCAATTCAAAATGAGCCAAATGCTCGATAATTATGAATTCGGCGAAAGTCATTCTTCTACGGAGACTCTTAACACCGCGATTCAGAAAATGACGTTTAATGAACAACGCCATCTGTCGAGCACGAAGTGATACTGTCCAAATATATGGGAAAACGTTCGAACACTCTGTAAGCTATGTAGAAAAGACGTAGGGTTCCATGACTGACTTGACCTGACTTGACTTGACTTGACTTGACTTGATTTGACTTGACCTGACTTGACCTGACTTGGCCTAACTTGACCTAACTTGATTTGGATTGAGTTGAGTTAACCTTGAGCAGGTATATTTTATCGCAGCAGGTACATTGGTAGTTGAAAGAAAAGTAGATTACGTACCTTGCTAAAGTGAGTAATTAATGCACTCGTGTTTATTTAGTAAGCGCATTCGTGCCTTAATTACGCACTTTTTGCTCGATGTAACAATCTACAATTTTTAAGAAATTAAAATTTATCACCATTTTTTCATGATTAATATTTGTATCATGATTTAAAAGATAGATAGCGCCACCTATGGCACTACTACCAAACAATGGATTTGGAAAACTTGAATTAACCAAACTTTAGATTGGGTAAATTCACAATGTATCGCGTTATGTTTCCGCGCGAAGTATGTGAACATATGATGATTATGATCGTGTGTTACACACGTTCTCACAAACCTACCTGATTTTACGCTAGTGTCATTTTACGACAATAGATGTCGTTACGTGTATCTACATTACGTACCTAATGAAAATTTCTTCTTGAATACTTTAAACTCTTATATCTTTTGATATTTTGAAGCGATTGCGATGAAACAAAGACTAAATGAAACATCGAGTTACACACAATATTTGAGTGTATAAGTTAACCATATTGATTTCGTACTTTTTACGTGATACTGGAACAATCAAACAAACGAACAGACAAACAGACAAACAGACACACAGACAAACAGACAAAAATTCCAAAAATGGTAGAAATGGCATCTGTTGGTTATTCTTGGACACTCCACGTACGTTTTTTTTTTTTTTTTCATTGTACAGAAACGCCTCGTCTACAGATTTATTATATGTATAGATAATCTAATTCATCTGCTCCCAGCCACCCTACGAAGATCGTTCGCGAGCTTCACATTCTGATGATGATGTATAAATACTTTACAAACTTACGTAGATGCCATGCTAGGCTTTCTCGAGGACGCCATCATGTAGAAAACTGCCAACAAATAAGCAAGTAAGAATATAAGTACCAAACCACAGGCAATATCCAAATATTGTAAACCTATTTCACAATTTTCAATACAAAAATGGCTACCAAATTGTACTGTAGACCTTTATTGTCTGTAAGTACGTAATAACAAAAGGTACTCAGAAATTCGGATGATAATTTCTGTGAATAGGCGAGCTTTGTTCGATAAAGTAGTTCGGTCGTAGGTGGAATGTGCTTCAGTTCAATTGCGTGTTTATATAACTATGTAAATAGACAGCTACACTAATTTGTGGATTCTCAATATAAGAGAAAAATATTTAGTTTTACAAAATGTAGGTGTGCATATCAAGTGTAGGTCAATTACAATGAGAGCATCTTTTTTTGACATTAGTACGTGTCTCAAACAACCCATTTCGAGGAGAAGAGATAAGTCGGTACGGGGAATAAAATAACAACATAAATAATTATGAATTTTCCCTTCCAAATAGAAAGTGTTTCAATTGTTTCGTACAAAACGCAATGAGGAAAACAAATTCCGTACCTATTATAATTCCAGCCACCGCTAAAAATGACCAGTGTGACAAACAGGAAAAAAAAATCTCCCTTACAAGTTGAGACTTATTTAAGTTCTTCAAACCTGCTCTTTTCACCACTTCTCAGCCCGTTATCAAGGTTAAGATCCAAAACAAAAGTTCTCGGGAAATCCGTTGGAGAAATGAACACCATTGTGTCAAAGCCTTAGTATGCAGAAGGCGATTGTACGGTCATGGTCACACACACTGCCGCATGCATTATTTATAATGAAAGAGTGAAACTTGTGTATCGAACAATAAGTTTATTGCGTTCAAAGGGACCTGAGATGATGTCCGGGTAAAGGTTCATTGATACTTTCTGGAATAACGACATAATTTTAAATATCACCAGATATGCCATATGAGAAAGCCAGAATATTTCGCCAGTTACGTTTACGACTTAAACCACGTTAGTGACTTAAACGTAACTGGCGAAATGGACGCCCAATAAAATTTTAAATGCCCGGGATTTTTTATTCATTTATATCCTTTACTTTATGTGACAGCGCACCACTGGGGAGTTAGCGGTTAAATGAGCAATATTTGTTGAAATATACAATATGTCTATACATGCTAAAAAAATATTACCACAGTAAAATATGTTTTTTTTTAGCATGTATGGACGTTATAATATTGCAGGTTAACGGGAACGCCCTTCGTTAGATAACATACTGTATATTTGAAAATTTCATGTTCTCGAAAACGGCTCTAACAATTTCGATGAAAGTTGCAAAAGGGGTTTACGGGGGCGAAAAATCGACCTAGCTAGGTCTCATTTCTGGATTTCGTTTTCTCTATTTTTACCCGAGCGAAGTTCCGTTGACCAGTTACTATTTATCTATCTTACATCTAACAATACAGGATTTTGTTTTTAAATAAATGCGCCCATTCTTACTTTATTGATACTTAACATCTTTAACTAAACAATGCATTCCTTGTGAATTCACCCAGAGAACAATTAAGTCCGTCTCACTAGCTATTAGGTTGATAGTGATGGAATCAAGGTTCCTACGATTAGCAGGCACGCTTGCGACAACATTAAGTTTAGACCGTTTTTATTTTCATTCGTAGTTTTAATAACTGGAGAGAATGGCACAAACGGGAATCAAAGACAAAGGAATAGATGAAAGAATTGTTTAGACGCGGATGTGTGAGTGATGGAAGAAGGCTAGAAGGGCAGAGTGTCAGGTGCTCGTCATCTCGACGTAAATATTCAAGAGAGGGAACGAGGTCAGTCATTGTGGTCGCTGCAGGCGCTCAGTTTGCACACTGCGATACTTTGTACATAGCAGCTACTTTATACACGTGCCTAAATAGTGGGTGTTAAAAGGTTTTTGGGAATGAATATTGTAGGATAAAAAGGCATTAAAGTAATAAAAACTAAAACCGAAATTAAAAATCCGGTGTCACACGTGTTAAGGCATAAATCGAACAGATTACGTGTGACTCCGGATTTTTAATTTGTCTGTCTGTGGTGTCTTGTTTATACCTTTTTAGTCGTAGTTGGGTTTTAGTTTTTATAACTTTTTTTTTTTTGACTGGTATGTATGTATGTATGTATGTTCATCTGTTCCCTCCTATCATCTAAACCACTCATCACAATTAGACAAATGAGGTATCGTTGGAAGCGTCTTGATCGTCCGCTGGTTATAAAAATGGCGCCCTCTAGAGGCCATAAAGTCAGGAACTAAAAAAAAAAATTGTTTAATCGTAGCATGTTGGATATCAAATGAAAGGGCTTAATGAGCACATTTCAAATATATATATATTACAACCCCAAAAGAAAAAAAAAAGAAAGTAATAAAAACATAATTAAAGTAATAAAAACTAAAACCCAACTACGACTAAAAAGGTATAAACAAGACACCACAGACAAACAAATTAAAAATCCGGAGTCACACGTAATCTGTTTGATTTATGCCCTAATACGTGTGACTCCGGATTTTTAATTTGTCCGTCTGTAGTGTCTTGTTTATACCTTTTTAGTCGTAGTTGGGTTTTAGTTTTTATGAATAACAATATACAGGGTGTAAGGGACAGCCCTCCGCAAATTAACAGGGGGCCATTCAGCTCCTTATTTTGAATCATATTTCATCGGAAATTTGCTCAGAAAGTTTTTATTTTTTTTAAATCGTTTTTTCAATTACTAGTCCTTTATTCAATATAAAATTACATTCTCTGTACGCAGCACTCCATTTATGTAAATAAAAAAGCTAAAATCAAAAAACCAGCTATGGATGTTACAATACTCAAGCGCGCCCCTCTGACGCGGGGAATGTGGCTACGCGGGTTTTGCCACGGTAAGGATACATTGCGCGTGAGGTTATAATAAAAATCAGGTTTATTGGATTCCCATAACGTTCCTGAAATAATTTCATGTATCGATCGTCTTTGCTGCGTATATGCTGAATTCATCCCATCAGTCTGTGGAGGGCTGTCCATTACACCCTGGATAATTTTGTATTGTTAAATTAGTGCCATTTTTTACGTATCGTAGGTATTGCATTACCGATAGTAAAAGCCATCTACCTGATAGTTAAAGTTTATTAACCGACCAAAAAAAGGAGGTGGTATGGTGTCCGATACAAACACTGAAAAACAGTCTGTCACCTCGGGCCCCCACCAACGCAAGATATTTTGTGTCCAAAATATACGTAGGTACCTATATTGAAGATTGCCGATCAAATACTACAAAATGCATACCTTCATTACTAGGCATAGAGGTAAAACATGAGATAGTTCAAATTGAATGCGAAATTCAAAACGGGCGTTTCGCAAACGTGAAACGCGGTATCAGAATGGCTCAAACGATTTCCCGCGAATATGTTTCCGAGCCACCAACCGAGCGAGGTATTTGAATAAACTCATGTTATTAGAATTTTGTATATTTTCAAACGTATAAACAAGCCTTTGTACGGCAAATCTTAGCTATGTTATAGGTACATATTTATTTTGTTTGGTAGGAATACTCGTAAAATGTAAGGGGGCTAGTAAATTCAGCTTTTACGCGTTTAAAGTCTATATCTGTATGAAAATTGTATGTTGAAGTCAAAGTCAAATAATTTATTTCAAATAGGCACTTTTGAACGATACTTTTGACAAGAGGATAATCGGAAAGCACGGATAGAAAAACTTACTGTAGTGATGCTTCGAGAAATGTGAAAAAAAAAGCTCCACTACTACATTACAATAATAAGCATCTTTGCAATTATTATTATTATTCTTTTTAAATGTTTATACATCTCGGGACCCTGGGATCCCGGACCTTTGGAAGGCGTGCGAGGGGCCGAAGCCAACTCGCAGAGGCCCCTTAGACAATTTCAAATGGAATGAGGCACTAACCGACGATTATCCCTGTTCGCACTATGCAAGTGCAGCCAAGGACAATCCCCGGTTGGTGTAGGACTATTGCTGAATATGGAAACAAAGATATTGGGCTATGGGTTTGGGTGGCTTAGTGAACTGGTAATTTTGAACTATGGAAAGACTATGGCCCCTGCCTGACCAATGTTTTTAAATATAAAATACAAAGATAAAATGGCAGGGGGTGACTTGCACACTCAATAATGGGCCCCCCAGAACGGTCGCTAGCACAAAATGTCGTAGCGACAAAGGGGCAACATGTCCTGAGGTGCTTAAGAGGAGTGGAGAGGTATTCCACGGCTATCAGGATAATCCCGGAAGTACGGTCAAGATCCCTACCAGCATCTTACTGGAATACTTCCTTCCTCCGAGCACGTTTGCTCTTGCGAATCTCCACTCAAGCCGGCCAATAAAGGCAAGAATGGGGCGGGAGCTCTGTGCCTCGTCAGTGTTCACTCTAGCCGGAGGCAAGGCAGAGGTGAGGAACAAGACATCTCCCGGGAGATAGGGTCCGTGGGGTCGCTAGTGCCCAACAGCTCGACACATGCTGCCCTGCAGGTTTTTGTATCTCTCTTGGTCTGGCTCCTCACCCTAGACCCGTTTCGGCAAAATAAACTCTACCAGCACAGACCTAGAGTTCGGAGCACGCAAGCCCCACCACGACGTCAACGTAGAGATACGGCGGTGGCTATTATTATTATTATTAAATTATTCAAAAATCTTATAAGATTATCAATCGTATAAATGAGTTAATAAAAAATGAAAGATTTTTCTGAATTGCTTTGTGTTCGTAATGTTTTCCTAGCTACTGCTAGATTTATCTTAACACGAAAGAAAGAACGAAAGTAAATTTATTAAGCACAGATTAAAAGGGGCACAATATAATATACGTACAGCCTCTGACCAAATAAAAAACCAAGACAGAGCGCTGCGAACAATACAGTGAAGCATGCCAAGACTACACCTCCGCTGAGCTCCGCTCTGTGCATATACGCTCACACGCAAACATTTACATCACGATCATCATCTGCCTAGCCTTTTCCCAACTATGTTGGGGCCGGCTTCCAGTCTAATCGGATGCAGCTGAATACCAGTATTTTACATGGAGCGACTGCCCAACTGTACAACCCAGTAACTGGGTAATACGATACCCCTTGGTAAGACTGGTTGTCAGACTTTCGGGCTTCTTTCGACCCGTAACGACTGTCAAAGATCCACAAATGACAGCCAATAATTCACGATCAAACTACACAAAAAAAGTGTGATTTCCGATGTAAGACATTAGCAGGAAAGTGAACCTCAAGGCTGCGCCAAAATGGCCCAGTTCAGCAAAAGTGCCAGATAATTACTAGTGTCTGACGCGCTGGTTTTCAACTGGACCTGAAGTGTGAGGTGACGGATGTAAATCAGTTTTAAACTGCAACGTGTTTAAGGGTTTACTAATGTTTGCCATAATTTATATGCCATAATTTCATTAGACATAACGCTTCAGTTGCTATAATCGTCAAATGACATAAAATCATATTCCATAATTTCATTGGTCATAATCGATCAAGTGTCATAATATTTATTTGTTATATTTTTCAGTTTCAATAATGTCGTTTTCCATACCATTTATTCATATCGTAATATTAATTTGACCATATTATTAGCACAACAATGCTAGTTCAGTACCTACAAGCGCCTGCAATTTTGATGTTATGTTAAACTGAATATTTTTTTATATTAACATATATTCATAGAAAAATGCTCTATGCAGCAAGAAAAAAAGGCACACACAAAAAAAAAATGCAGCTGCCATGGTTTCTGTCACGGCTCCGGCGCTGCGGGGCTCCGGCGGTCCCACGCGAGCTTATCGTCGCAGATGGTTTAACGCTCACCACCGCAGCTTCGTCTTGCTGCGTTACAACCACCTGCTCCTCAACGCGCGGGCCGCCTCGCCCATTCGCGCCTACGCGATTTTAAATTACACTCTAGGGGTAGGGCATACAAGACTGCGTGGAGTCGGATTTACAGCGATGCGTTTCTGTCACTACAACCTATTTTTTTTCAAATTAGGTTACTTAGTTGACTAACAATATATACATAGCTAGAGCTATACAAAAAATAGGTACTCCCAACCAATTTTTTGTACAAAACAATAAACGCTTGAAAGTAATGATTATGACACATGATAATATGGCAACTAATTTTATGGCAAGTAAAAGTTATGACTAATAAGTTGATATGACAAACGTTTTTAGTACAAGTGATAATATGGCAAGTAAATATTATGACTGAGAACGATTATAGAAAACAATGTTATGGCAAATGAAAATATGGCAAACAAGACAATACCGTGTTTAAGCATACAATAAAATCTTATCTTTGGTACTTAATTGGCCAATAGTAATTACTCCTTTTGAAATTATCTAAGGGGCCGCTGCAAGTTGGCTTCGGCCCCTCGTACGCCTGCCAAAAGACCGGGACCCCATGGACCCGAGATATGTAAACACATAAAAATAAATAATAATAATTAAAATTATGATATATCAACATTCTTACCTTGGTATGCTTGTCTCAAAGAAGTTATTCAATGTTTTTCTCCGTAATTTTTTCTATAAAATTTAAAGCACATTTAATAACACTTGAAAACAACTGTTACACATAATATTTATACAAAAGTGTATAGCATATAAAGTGTAAAGAGTCATTAGACTCACACCGGCTTGTAGATAATAATTGTGAAAAAAAATACCTTGGCCAACTCGATTAGTGTTCTGAAGGTATTGTAGTATCGAAGTTTTCAGCCAGATAGCATTTATTTTGACAAGGTTTTGTTCAGTAAAAACTGCGTTGTTTTTCTTCTGCATTGTTTTTAGGGTTCCGTACCCGAGGTTAAAACGGGACCCTATTACTGAGACTCCGCTGTCCGTCCGTCTGTCACCAGGCTGTTTCTCATGAACCGTGATAGTTAGACAGTTGAAATTCAAATATGATGTATTTCTGTTGCCGCTATAACAACAAAAAAGTACAAAAAAACAGAATAAAATAAATATTTAAGAGGGCTCCCATACAACAGACATGATTTTTTTTCCATTTTTATAGATAATGGTACGGAACCCTTCGTGCGCGAGTTCGACTCGCACTTGGCCGGTTTTTTGTAGTGTACGGCAGATTTTTGGCGTAACATCCTTTGATTGGCTTTACCTCTGTCTTTGTTTTAGAAATATTCACAAAACGTTTCAGATTTTGAACTCAGAATGGAAAAAAGGCTTTGATTAATCAGTATCAATTAAAGTATTAACAATATTATCTCTCAAAGCTTTCCTCTTGCGTACGTGTTCAAAATTTATTACGAAAAGTTCTGTTTATAGTATTTTATTCGTTGTGACGAAGAAGACGACACTTAGCAACAGACATACTGCCTCCATTCGCATTGTCAGCGACACATTAATAATTAGTTACGTTGACTGTACACGATTCGTTCCAGAGAAAGTCCCTAACACTATACAGACATACAGCACACTATGTCGACAGACAAATAAGTGTTGCTTGTTGAATTTAATGTGTAGAATTTTTCACAACATTCAATTTCAATTTGCGGAACGCTTTTCTTTAATGCCAGCAGATAGGTTTGTTATAAGCTTTAAAAATAATTACATTTATGATGTATTCTGTTGTGTAGATATGGCTTTTAGAACAGATGCAGACAAAGACATAAGGAAAAGATGGATGGATTGTATGGAAGATGATATTATGGCTAGGAAGGAAGAAACACTGACATGTCGGCTGATAGAGACGAATGAGAGAAGAAAGGACAGCAGGATGACGATGCATCCTGTCTTGCTTATTCCAGATGAATAGAGTTCACAATTGCGTAACAAAAATTAGAAATGTCAATTATTAGTTTCATGTGCAATCAAACTGATTCTTTTGTATCGTGTATTCTAGAGGAAATACCTAAATTCGGAGGAATAATGTGTGCAAGTTTTATTATTTCAATGAACGGGAATGATGCATATTCTCTTTTATAGTTTGTTCGTTATAGTTTTATGAACTCTCTGTCTCGCGTGTGCCGTCTGTTTTCATTGCCTCTTTGTCAAATAAGTATGATATGAATATATGTTTCAAAGTAGTTTTTGTTCCAGTGGAATATAGTACTCCTTTCGTGTGTACTGTTCCGTATATTTTCTAGGGAATTTTTGTGCTGGTTATTTAAAGTTCGGCGAATATATTTTCGCCTCTGGAAACGTTTTTGATTAGAAAGTATTTTAACGTGAGCGTTTATGTTGGCATTCATAATATTAAATTAACATTAATATAAACATTAATTTCGTGGCTTAATTAAAAGCTAGGTAAGTATTTAATTAACGAATTATTTCTGAATGATCAAATCTGGAAAGGAAACACGAAGAGGCATAGTATTAGCTAGGTTACAAGATTAGACCTACACACGCAATCAGCCAACTCGATATAAAACATCGCTCATCTCTTTCTCAACAAATCCTATTATCTTCGTAACAACCGAAGTACCTGCCTACTTATTGCAGCATTTATCTTATTTATCAAACAAACATAACTGGCAATGCAATAACCAGGGATCCATTGTTATATCATATTACTTAAGTCGTTACCAATTAAATTCGTGTGCGAATTACGATCACATCTAGTCACGTTATCTAGTGGGCGGTGGCGGCCATGTTGCGAAGTATACAAAAAGCAGCGCCCGCGCATCATTTCTCACGATATGATGGATTACGGAACCGCAGCGCACGCGATCTGCCAAATCATAGACTAATTAATTGTATAATGTTTGTGTTGAATGGCTTTTACAGCTTTTATGAGAGTAGAAGTATGTGTGCGGTATGTGCTAAGAAATTAATGTATGAAATAATGTTGTAGATACCTAATTTAAATGCAGATCGTGTTGTCCACACATAAATGAATGTTCTTTGTTCCGGAATGCTATAATAAATAGTTCAATTACTTTAAACTGAATGATTGCACTGCACCACACTTGTAATGTTAGCTTGATCGCGGTGGTGACGGAAGTAACTGGTGCTTATAGCACAGGAGTCCTCCTAGTTTAAGCCCAGTTGCACATGGATTGTATCAGCCACTAAATTATAAGGAATAATTTAAGGTACAATAATTGTAATAGACTAAATTCTAGAATAATAAATTATTGTTTATTAAATGATTGTTTGTATTGTTTATTCAGTCCATTTCCTGAACCTGACAGGAACATATATATAGAAAACCGATCGTTATATTGATCAGATTCAATATACATACCTACTAGACTGATAATGAACTTCAGTACAACAATAACTTTATCGGAAAGCAGCTCACACATAATGCATCACATGAAATCAAAATGAATCCATCGATTGTGCAAACACGTGAAACCAAATATTAGCATAAAAAACGTGAAGAATTCGAGTCAAAATATGTGTTTCCGTAAAATAATCTTCTTGTAATTATATGTAACAGCGTGTAATCCGCCATTACCGCAGATTTTATTGTTTGGAACATGTATATTTTGTAACACTTTGCACACAGATGTATACCATTGGTCTAGTTTGATGTCAAGCGCAGATTATTAACTAGAATTTTCTATGTCCTGGGTGCTGATTACATACAGAAGCATGCATCTGAGATATAGGAATTGAGCCCTATGTGTGTAGGTATGTATCCAAGTAGAGAAGTATGCAATAAAAATACATGTTGCGCTGACCCCAAATATATTGGGATAAGGGCAGGAGAAGTCACGAAAAAAATGAATTAGAATTTGAAATAGCTAAGACTTAGCCCATAAAGGGCAGGCGAAGTCACGAAATAAATGAATTAGAATTTGAAGTAGAGACTTAGCCCATAAAGGGCAGGAGAAGTCACAAAATAAATGAATTTCAATTTGAAGTAGCCAAGACTTAGCCCATAAAGGGCAGGAGATGTCACAAAATAAATGAATTTCAATTTGAAGTAGCCAAGACTTAGCCCATAAAGGGCAGGAGAAGTCACGAAATAAATGAATTAGAATTTGAAGTAGCCAAGACTTAGCCCGTAAAGGGCAGGAGAAGACACGAAATAAATGAATTAGAATTTGAAGTAGCCAAGACTTAACCCGTAAAGGGCAGGAGAAGTCACGAAATAAATGAATTAGAATTTGAAGTAGCCAAGACTTACCCCATAAAGGGCAGGAGAAGTCACGAAAGGTTCTATACTATTTAATGAGCAATAATTGTATTATATAATGTATTTGTAATCGAAAACGGATTTAACAATTTCGATAAAAGTTGCAATTGGGGGGCGAAAAATCGATTTAGCTAGGTCTCATATCTGGGAAAATTCATTTTCTCTATTTTCTCCCGAGCACAGCTCGGTCGACCGGGCACTAGTCCTAAAAGGATATAAGTCGGTATCTTACCTTCATAGACTGAATAGTTAGACCTAACCAAACAATGCACCCTAATGGTCGTAATCCATTAACTACCAAACAAAGCCATTACATTCAATAAAAAATAACCTTGACACCACAAACAAAAGCAGAGCATAAGAAAAAATGCTTTAAAACATTCTCCGGTGTATATCATTTGATTGAGACACGTCTTCATCATGAGAGTGATGAAAATTTTAATGAGAGCGCAATTATACTCGGTGAATCTTAATGCTCCATTGTTGAGTATGACCGGATTAAATTAGTGCTATCTTTTACGAAATAAATATTTGTCTTTAAAATAGGTGTTACGATGGATTAAATAATGGTACATAACTTTGTATTTTATTGCTGTTTGCTGGTGTCATTTTGAAGAGGTTTTTTTCTCACTTACATGACTAAAAGCGCACCACTCTAGTCAGGAAAGTTAGTGGAGGAACTCACCTACTGTTAAATTGATTAACTGATTAAACATGCTATCCGATGTGACGTCTTATCATCATCATAATCATCAAAAATTAAAGTAATAAAAACTAAAACCCAACTACGACAAAAAATTAGACAACCAGACAGACAAATGTAAAATCCGGAGTCACACGGATTTTTAATTCGTCTTTCTGTTGTGTCGTGTTTATACTTATTTTAGTTGATTGACTTTCTTGTCGTATTTGGGTTTTAGTTTTTATTACGTTAATTTTTTAAAAGTTTTTTTTGGTGTTGTATATATATATATATATTTGAAATGTGCTAATTAAGCCCTTTCATTTGATACCTAACATGGCATGATAAAAAAATTTTTGTTTTTTAGTTCATGACTTTATGTCCTCTAGTGTCATTTTTAATTTAATTTAACGTCACATAGCTTTTAACCAGCGGACGATCAAGACGCTTCCAACGATACCTCATTTGTCAAATTGTGATAAGCTGTTTAGAAGATATGAGGGAACAGATGAACATACATACATACATACCGGTCAAAATCATAACCCTCCTTTTTTCTTCGCCGTAGTCGGGTAAAAAGGTACTCACGTTGTATTTAAAAGACCCTACCATATATCCACTACATTGATGTCAAAGTAATTTTATTTCAGACGAATTTTCACACAAATAGCAGCTTTTATTCCCTAACTAGCTATCGCAAGTTTAAAAATGTCTGTTCATACATTTTCCGTTTACCTGCACGAGGTAAAGCATAATGTAACATTAAGTTCAAAATGAAATTACTGTTTAAATAATGCCAGCTTCCAGACGACGCGGCGCGGCGGTTGCGTTCGTGTAATGAGCAAGTTGTAAGTAGGTTGCATTAGTGAACACGGGACACAATGCTTGGCCATTTTCCAGAAATGTAATGCTCTTATTATTACTGGTCGGTTGATAATATTATGTGCTTTGGTCTGGTAAACATGTAGTAGCCATGTGCTTAGTTGAAAGGATTTTGTTTCTGAATATCGTGCGCGTTTTTTATCGTATATCTTACGATTTTCTTCTGCATACTTAATAATTAATTGGTGGAGGAGCTCGTGGCTAAGTAATAATAGCCGCATGGGTCGACCTATCAGGTTAAGCTACGCTTGCCGGGGTTGATCCGTGGATGGGTGACCATCTTTACATACCGAGACTCCTCCGTGTCTCGGAAAGTACATTAAGCCGTTGGTCCCAGCTGTAATTCGTGGATCTTTGACAGTCGTTACGGGTCGTCAGAAGCCCAAAAGTCTGACAACCAGTCTTACCAAAGGGTATCGTATTACCCAGTTACTGTGTTGTGGAGGTCAGATAGGCAGTCACTCCATGTAAAATACTGGTATTCAGCTGCTTCCAGTTAGACTGGAAGCCGACCCCGACATAGTTGGCAAAAGGTTAGGCAGATTGATTGCTTTAATAATTAATTGGTGCCTAAATTCGGTGGTGCATTTTTATAATAAGCAAAATCAAAAAGAGAACTTTGAATTGTAGCATGCTCAAAGTATTTCTGACCCTACCTGAATCTATGGTTGCCTTGCCTAATATTATAATGTGCTGTACCATGCCATAAGTCTTACCCATTCATTGACAAGTGAAATGCGGCTTTAGTTCTTCAAAGCCTTTATCTAGCTCGCCTAGTGTTTAGCAAATCTGGATAGTTACAGCATCTGCTGTAACTATGTACTACGTATGAACGGTTGCGGGGAAGTCCGAAAGGGATACTGGGCCATTGGCAACAGGCAACTGAAGGAACACGGGTGGGTTTTAGTAAGTCTGACACGCCCTCCCACTCCGCTCAGAGCAGGAGAAGTGATTAGATGATTTCCCACGCTAAAAAATAAAAGATGTATGGACGAACTGATCTCAGTACTGAAGTAGACAAATGAATCTCTGTTTATGGTTACAATCACTAACCTAACACCTTTGATCTCTTTCAGTTTCACTAACGCTGTAAAAGCGTAACCAATTCTTTATTCTTTGTTCACATACAGAACATTTATATCCTTTAATCTTCTTCAATTAATCTCAACCTTTTCGTAGCGTAAAGTGGTACTCGCATAGTTTCACATAAAACTGATAGAGTCGCTTAATGTTCAATTCTCGACTTGAAAGGATGAATTTGCGAGGCAATTTGCTAGTATTGCCGCGTATTACTGGCGTTATGTGGGAAACGTAGTACATTAGGTCCGTAATGTACTGGGTTAGTGTAATTCCGTATCCTTTTGGGGATGAGTTATGTAGACGTTTCTCGTGTCGTAAATAGTTTGTGGACTACGTCTGTAAATAGTTTGTAATAAGTTATGCGTTCTTGGAGCGATAGTGCCAAAATATTGTTGCTTGGCTGGCGTATACAATAAGTAGTAAAAAGCGATTTTTCTGGTGAAGTTTATTAACTATACTGGGTGTTAGGGTAGTCACCGTTATCCTTGAAACTAGTGGTTTGGTGTCATCTATAATATACTTTTTCTATGGCACCAAAATTGAAATCGCGAAAAAAAATTCAGCTGTGCATTCAAATTCAGCTGTCATACGTTTGTGTTCACTTAAATTGACAAAATGTATGGAACAGCAGATTTTTTTTTTGCGATTTCAGAGTTTGTCCCATTGAAAAAGTATATTATAGATGACACCAAACCACTAGTTTCAAGGATAACGGTGTCTACCCTAACACCCTGTATTTAACAAATTGACCTACAACTACCACCAAAGGATTGAAAATGTTATCAATTAAAATGAATTTTGATAGAAACATAACTATCGATCGATTGGCTAAAAATGAATTCACGATTTTATGAAATCCTTTTGTGATTTGTCACAATTTAATCGGGTTCTTAACATAACGCTAAGTACTTACTATAATAAATGCATTCACATTACTGAATGCAGTTGGTATTTCTGATTTTAGCTTTAACAGTGACCTATGAGATTCTAAAGCAATGTCGCTTGTCTAAAACTCAGTTCTGGGGAATCAAATTATTCTAACGCGACGTACCTACACATTCTGCCGCTTCACAGCTGCTGTATGTTTTATTAGTCAGCTGGTAGATCATACAAATGAGATACATAAATGTGGTATTTATTGTATCGTGGGCTATAATTATCGCCGCATTTCTCGGAACATTTCGCGCGGTCGAAATTATTAATGAGCTCGACTGTAGCGGTGTTTTCCTCTTTACTTAAATTATGGACTTAATGTTGTGTATATGTCAGGTTTTTGTCTTCATGATTATCCTCTTGTGTTGGATCATTAAGTTCCCTTCATAATGGTTGAGCTGAATGATGCTGATCCATGCGTCATTTTTGTGAACGGGCGCCGCCAGTGGGACTGGTCATCTCTAAGCTGCCACGGTTTATTTTTAATTATTTAAATTTTTGAATTGTTTTTTTTTCTCTTTTAATTACGTACAATTAACGTGCACGTCTTTTTTTAAATTGTTCTCACATGTATAATTTCAACATTAATGATATAACCAATATATTGTAACAATATATTTTGATTTAAAAGAGTATCCGTGGAGTTTCTTGCCCGTTCTTCTCCATAGGGACCTACTACTCATTGGAATGGGCAACTAGCTTCATCTTTTTGACTGACCGACCCCTTGACAATTCAAGTGTATCTGTAATTGGTTTATTTGAAATAAATGCTTTGAATTTGAGTCCTTATTCCAATTTATTTTCTGTCAGTGTAGGCTCTTCTTCTTCAATACAGTCTCTATGAGGCGCCATCTCAGTATTCACCCCCTTTTCTAGCCATGTCGTTCTTTAGACAACCTATAATCAATCAATATAGGTTATTATTTCATTTAGCCTTTCTCTATTCTTGCAAGCATCTGCGTTCAGCCTTAAAACTTTTCTCACGACAAAATGACAATTATTCCTCCTCACCACATCAAATGACCATTTAATCATAATAATTAATGGCTGTCAAAAATATGTTATCTCAGTAGTACAAGTGTCAGTCAGTGATAACATCTAAACCACATACAGATACAGTACAGTTTATATTATTCAACGGCAAATTACCACTAAAATCGTAGGAAACACTCCATATTCCCAAAATTCCTAACAGTCACAATGACGTCATCTATATATTCCGTCAACTGACGTGTTGATCTGCCTAATTGGCACCTCGGTCGTGACTAATGTGGATATGTTCAATGTAGATCCAGATTTGGATTGAATTAATGATGAGTTTAGATTTAATGACAAATTCTCGGTCTTTGTTTACAGTATGTTTCTTTTTAGTAGAATTATAACGTATTATAAATCTTATTTGTAGGCGATAGTAAAATATGTCGCAAGATTGTTTGCCAACAAATAACTTTCGAAGGACAATAAATCTGTAGTAAAAAAAATGCATTTCTTGAAAATTAACAGTATATTCGTACCCCAGAAATATCTGTGTGACTCTTAATGTGCTTATTTATTTGTAATGGGAAGTGGATAAAGCAATTATTGGAGGTAAGAAAATACCATAATGTATCCAATAAATAAATACTGGTATTCAGCTGCATCCGGTTAGACTGGAAGCCGACCCCAACATAGTTGGGACAAGGCTAGGCAGATTGATGCAATAAATAAATTCCATGTTTCGTTTTTATGGGTGAAATTCCATTTCTTTTTCTGTTCTGCCAAATTCAATCAGTAAAACATTTATGTTTACATTCAGAAGAAAAAAAGTAGCTGCTTTCAATCACAAAAAAATCCCTATGAATTTTAAACTGCAAAGCACGAATACATTTTTCACGTTCGGAAAGCTCTTGAAATTCCTGATGGCTTGCAAAATACGGTACACTTGGCACCTCGAAGGGACATTAATAATTCATCGAATCAATTTGGTATACATGGAAGTAAATAATGTACAAACATCATTATAAATGTTAATGTGACGTAGGTAATCACGATAGCGCAATAGCTCATGTGTGATGTATGTCTGATTATGCAATTAGATTATTGCAATAAATTGTAGGTTTGAGAGATTTATTAGATGTTGCGAATGTTTGATGCGTTATGAGGATTTTTGGACTTGGACTTGGTGGTGTGAAGATGGATCTAATGTAATCTCTACTTGTCCTCATGAGCATGAACAGTGTTGGTTCAGCGGTAATGGCCGCGACTTACGAGTTGTAGGTCGTAGGTTCAAACTCTGAAAGGCGTGTGTAAACTATTTCATCAACACTGCTCTCAAAACGACAAGAATAAAAAATTCGAAGACTTGTGACATCTAACAACCCGCACTGGACCCGCGTGGTGGATTATGGCTCGTTCCCTTAGGTGGCCTGTTTCTCAGCAGTGGGAACATTATAGGCTAATTATGCTTGTCCAATGATCGGTAAAATAAATCCTCTTCAAAGTCCAAAAAAAACTGTCAACGGCGACACACTTCGGAGACAAAAAGCTGCACCACAAATCAGATCCAGCAGACTACAAGACTTTTATTTTCACGACTTTATAAATACAAGCCGTGAGTTCATTGACCTAATTTAACACGGTCAAACAGGTTGAAGAGAAAGACTAATCGTATTGTTTCTTTGGGTTCTTCTCTTTTTATCTGCAGACCCTTAAACGATTGAGGCGTGAAGTTTTCGAGCGTGCCGTTACGGTGGATCAGTTTGTGGGACCGCTAGTTTTCGATGTTCCATTCCAACGCCACTGGTAAAAACTTAGCGACCAATAGTAATGAACTTTGAGGAGCTTTGAGGGTGGCGGAAACGACAACACTACAATCATGATAATAATGTATCAAAATGATACATTATTCAAGACAACTTTAATGTGGTTTTTAACCGATTTCCAAAAATGAGGAGGGTCTATGTTCGACTTTGTGGTTTTTTTCTTCCGGAAGTCGGTGGCAAAAATTAAAATTCTGAACCAAAGAACCGACTTCCGAAATTAAAGTTATTTTACACTATCTAGTGTTTTTTTTTTGTAAAAAGTTTATGTACTTTAATTTCAACCTAATTCATGTAATCGAAGGATCTATAAGATTTAGTTGGAATGGCAAACATTAGTGACATGATAATTCTATCTTACGCGTGACTAGATGGTTATCTACGAACAAGAATATGTACATAGTTGAATGAGTAAAATTGAGGGTTAACGTTATGGAACTCTTTCTTGTCATACTAGTAACTGTACGTGTTTTGAAAGTTCTTATAATTAGATAGCTCGAGTTCTCTTTTTATTGTAAATCGCTTAATTTCAAATCCGCTGTTTTCACAGCCTCACCGTAACGGGCAAGTCCCGTAACTCATCGTTCACCCTGTGGTTTTAGTTTCCGCAGTTAACGTGTTCTAAGAAAAGAAGTAAAATGACACCGGTATGCAAACCAGCGGTTTAGCGGAAGTAAAATTATTCTAGCGCTGCATAAAGCTGATTTAGTTGGTGTGAGTTAGTCAGCCTAGCGCTTTACTAACTATGTTGGGGTTGGCTTGTAGGCTAACCACCTAACCATGTGGTGGAGGCGGCCGCGAAATATCATTTGATATTTTTGGTACGAGGTGGGAAATCTAGTACGGAGAGTAGTTTCGGTTGAGTTTATTATGCATGCAGTGCTGTTTTGTTTGTTTTCGTGTTTCTGTTTTGTTTATTTATATATTTTTCTGAATATTCATTACTGGTCTTTGTAAGGAAACCCATGTTTACAGGAACATTTTCGAATACTTTGTGATGGAAGTTCTTAATCTTCTCTCGAGATAGCGCGAGTCATTCGAGAAAGTTACTGCAAAGATTATCATAATCTGCCTATAACGTTGTAACTGCTGGGACATAAGCCTCCTCTGTATGAGAGGGAGTGGGCCGTAATCCACCACGCGGACCCAGTGCGGGTTGGTAGATGTCACATGTCTTCGAATTTTTGGTTTTAGGACATGCCGGTTTCCACACGATGTTTTCCTTCACCGTTTTGAGAACAGATAAAGATTAGTAATTCAGAAGGGTATTATATAGACGGCTATGTGTGCGATGAACGTGCAAATACAAAATATCAGACCCAAATAAAACCAAATAAATCGTACAGCCAAATCCCACGTTATTTTGATATTAAATTTATCACATATTTCCCGAATAAGTTGCCGATTTCGTGTGGCCCCAGGGAAATTTCAGCACTTGACAGTCGCGACTAAGATAAGTGGATATGGTAGTGAATCTTGATGTTTATAATGTCTTATGATATGTCGACCCTACGTGATGTGCATCATGTATTGTCACATACACGTCACAACTGCGATCTTTTCAGCGTAGTTTTTATTTAAGGAAAGTTAAGCCTCGTGCAAATTGCCGCGTTGTCGCGGGCGCCACAGTCGGCGCAACACTTGTCGCGCCCGCGATATCGTGCCTGATTGTAGGAGCCTTTAATTCTGCCATTCGTTTTTGTTTCAGGTATCAAAACTCTTTGGTCATTGGTAGGTTTCTGGTGGGGAAAACTCATAAATGCGATATGATCCTCTGTACCTGAACGTTATCTGTGACAAAGTTGGAAATGTTGGAAGGTAAAGGTTTCCTTATCAAATCTGATAGATCAATTATGAAGATGTTTGCTTTCTTCATTTGGTATAGTTTGCTTGTACTTACAGCGTTTAGAACTAGTGTTTACACACAGTTTACAATGAAAGCATCTTCAATTTTATTTTTTTCACAATAAAGAGGTGGTTTTGAAAAAGTATAATAATAATAATAAACAAACAAACAAAAAGCTTCATTAGAATACTGTTTGAAATATGTGTTGTTTTTAAATGAAACTGATTTTAACTACTTTGCATAATGCACAGAAGTTACATCTTTCTCCCTTTGATCATAGGGAACATAACTTTTACGTAAAATCCGAATAAGTTGATCCCTAAACTCGTAACTAAGTTAGGAGAATCCTACCCCTTGGATCATAAAATTGTTCTTACTTAAGAACTTTATACTTATGACGATTCTCTACTAACTTTCGGTGATAAGGTAGGGAATTAAAAAAAAAATCTTATGTGTAACTGTAAGCTTTACTTATAATCTAGGTTATTTTACGGATGGGTGAGCTTCGGTTTATACAAGGCTTAAGTTAGCTTAGTTGCGGAATATTTCCCAGGAGCCATGAGATTTGAAACTGATTACTATTATAGTGTAAATAAATAAATATCCCATATTGTAATCGCTGTTATTTGGTAGACAGACAAGGGGTTTATTTATCTCCTTGGTTGCTATGTGTTGAAAGTAAAAAGTTCGTTCCATTTTTAAATAACACGACAGATATGAGTTTTCATAGTAATTTATTGGGCCGCTAAACACGCCAGATATGGATTTTTATAGGAACATTGCCGGCCGCATCGTCACTTGTTTTTGACCAGTTCAGCAATTTCGATTCATCTCGAAGAAGGTTGTCAAAATAATGCTCGAATTTCCAGCATGTTTGAGAAACAAGTATTATACCAAATATGTTACCTATATAAAATAGGACGCCTTCTAAGTGCGAGAAAATATTTGCTCCCTGTTTTATGGGACTAAAGCATAACTTGCTTTTAATGTTTTGTAAAGTATTTCACTCTCAAAACGGTGAAGGAAAACATCGTGAGGAAACCGGCATGTCCTAGAACCAAAAATTCGAAGACATGTGACATCTACCAACCCGCACTGGGCCCGCGTGGTGGATTACGGCCCACTCCCTCTCACAGAGAGGAGGCCTGTGTCCCAGCAGTGGGAACATTATAGGCTGATTATGTAAAGTATTTCACAGTTCCATTAATATTTTGCAACTTTGTATAATATTTACGACCAATCCCATCGACTTTGGATCTTCGATCTCTGAACCCCATAGATTATTTATTACGTGACTAGGACACTATCAGACTGGTATTGAAACACCATAGAGCTGTGTTTAAAATTTTAAGGAGAATATTTACATTATTTACATAAGTTTATGGTAAGAATGGGTTATTTGTTTATTTCCTGTGACGTAATGATAAAGATCTCGCTGGTTATTAATATTTATGTCTGCACCAGCATTTTACATTGATGCCATTTACCATCAATGTAAAATGCTGGTTCTTGAAGAAAGTATTTTACCTGCTTATTTATAATTATGTTTTTGTTGCTATCGAGGTCCTTTATTTATTGTAGTCCATCCAATTAACAGGTCAAGAAGATAAAGAAAACAAGTGCCTAAGTCAAGAAAATGGATCATCATAACTATTTTAATTTACTTTTAACACCTATAGTAGGTACAAAGTTAAAAGTATTAAAATATAATATTTTTTTAATACAGGGGTAGGTCACCAAAAAGTGCAATTGAAAAAAAAACTGAAACGGTATATAAAACAAAAAACAATTGGCCTACAGACTACATCTTTTCTTTTTTTTTAATTTTCGTATGGACAAATTGTTAAATGTCTGTTAGTAGATCATTATCTGCGTAGCTGCCTGCCATCTGCCGACTTCCAGTCTTACCGGATGCAGTTAGATAACAGTTGTTATTTTACATGGAGCGACTGGAATATATAAAACCCTGCAACAACTTTCCGCCATCGTGAAGCCTCTGCCTAATTATTATTTCTTTCCGGAGACAACAATGGTGTGTACTTGAGTTAAGTGTAAGCTGAGTATAATCCGTGTGCCAACAAACGAAGCAACATGATCCAATGAACACGAGCTTGTAATCAAGCGAGTTTGTCTCAAGTTTGAGGCAACTCAGAAATAAGAGAAACAACGTAGTTAATAATGTGCAGGTCAGTATATATCATTACTAATATTATAAATGCGAAAGTGAGTTTGTTTATTTGTTACACTTTCACGCTAAAACGGCTGAACGGATTTGGATTTTTGGCACATGGGTAGACCATGACCTGGAATAGGACATAGGATACTTTTTATCCTGCTTTACTCACGGGATCGAGACTAACGGAGGTGAAACGGGCGGAGCTAGTTTTAAATAAAATTGAATCGAATTTTATTTTTTAGCATTGATAGGTACTGGTTCGTTTAAAAGGCTGGTTTATAGATGGTTTGAATTGGTTTCATTAAATGCTTCATAATTTGAATGTTAAAATCAGGGATGTTGCGGACATCCGCATCCGCAATAATTAATGCGGATGTTTATGCAGATGCGGATGTAGCATAGGTCGCGACAAGAAAGATAATGGGCGGGGCCGGCGACTGGCGCGTCCGGTATGTGGACGAAACCTTCGCTCCTATTGGTCAATGAGCACTTCTAATTGACCAATAGCACGCAGATTTTTATCGACACCACCAGCAAGTGTTCCTAGCGAACAATTGTTCAGTAGCGCGGGTTTAATATAATATGTAAGTAGGTACCTCTGCGTAACTTTTCTTTCTTTCTTATAGCATTGACTCCGAAAAGGCGGCAATATTACTTTTTATTATATATATTGCTCCAATTTTAAACTTTACTTACTAAATATGTAATTTAAAAAATACTATCTTTTTTTTTATTACTCCACCCACACAAATAAAAAAAACTTATAAAATATCTAAACATCCGCATCCGCATCCGCGGATGTGAGCCTCCAAATATCCGAGGATGCGGTTGTGAAAAAATCTGCATCCACAACATCCCTGGTTCAAATACATAAAAGACCGAAAAAGGTTCAGGAAACCGAGCCGAAAAAAAAACCGTACTGACTGGTGCCAGTTCGGAATGGGTTTGTGGCTAAATAATAATAGCCGCACGGGTCGATCGATCAGGTTAAGCTATGCTTGCACCGTTGGTCCGTGGATGGGTGACCATCTTTACACAGACCTAGTGGCACGGAAAGCACGTAAAACCTTTGATCCCGGCTGTCATTTGTAGATCTTTGACAGTCGTTACGGGTTGTTAGAAGCCCGAAAGTCTGACAACCAGTCTTACCAAGGGGTATCGTGTTACCCAGTAACTGGGCTGTAAAGGTCAGATAGGCAGTCGCTCCATGTGAGACACTGGTAGTCAGCTGCATCCGGTTAGACTAGAAGCCAACCCCATCATAGTTGGGAAACGGCTAGGCAGATGATAAGACTGGTGCCAGTTGAAAAGTCGCAGATATTGCTTAGATTCTTTTCCTAACCTACTATTGCTTCCTATCTGACTTGTGGAAAATCTTTATCCCTACGACCACACGCGCACACGTTTTAAATACAAAATTATTTAAAATTAAGTTTCATAAGTGGTTACTCGAGTGTAGTTTTTATAGTTTAAAATAATTTATAGATAAAAGATGTTGATGTTTTTTTTTTTTTTAACGATTGTTGTTGCTTATCTTGTCTTTAAAATTTTGCATGCTATGTTTTATCCTAGCTAAACATGCTTGTGCCTCAATTTGTATTTAAAACCCTTGTATACCATGTTTTACGCAAACAAATGTTCTGTTCTATTCTATTCACCAAAATTCGCCCTAAAATGTCCCTGAACCATAAAAAAGATGAAACTACTTAATCAGGCTTCATCCCCATAAATAATATAGGTGATGTAAGAAATGACACGTAGCTAATCTAACCCGAAACTCAAAGCCGATACCTAAAATAAGCCCGCAACCCTCATGAGCCGACTTACAGACAACAAATATGTGTGAACAAGAGTTACGCTTGCATAATCCGACCTCCGGCAATCTAAACATAGGTAGCCTGCAGGCCAATGTTACGGATGTGTGGAGAAATACCTGGAAGTTATGAAGTAATGAATCATGATTAACAGAAAATACTGCCAGTTTATAAACTGTTTATAAAAAAAATGGTCGGTCCGTACCAAAGAATAGATAAATTATAATATAACGATGGCCAACGAATATAATTATCCTTTAATATCTATACATATTATAAATGAAAGAGTTCTTCTAAACAACGAAACAGATTTTGATGGAGGATTTCACCTTTATGTGTATAAATACGTTACTATTAAAGTTACATATAACTAAGATATATCGATGTAATGTTAAGTCGGATTTAGACAAAATTTGGTACATGGGTAAACAATGATCTGGTTTATGACTTGGTATACAATTATCTTGGTAGGTAGTACCTTTCCTTGGGATAGTTTCCAACCTCCATGCGGGCGAAGCCGCGGGCAAGAGCTAGTAGAACTCTATAGAACAAAAGTACATTAAAAAAAGTAAATAAATAACGGAAAGTCTTTCGATTTAGCTAGCAGTTACTTACAAGATAAAACACACGTTAGGAAGAAGACTTTTGCAATACTCAGAAAATACAAAGAACATAATAATACTTCTATACATAACTACAAGCTTTAATAATACACAGATAAAAGTCGAAGTAACTCAAGAAAAAGAAAATTTCTTGTACAACTTTACCGTATTCTTGTTCATTGTCTGTTTTTAGAGATCCATCAAACTTCCGAAAGGGAACATCTTTGAAATCATGTCCGTGACTGCCCTTCTGTCCGTCTATCATAGCTGCCCTTTCGGTGTGGCAGTTTGACGTTTTCAGTTGTTTGATATTGCTAAAATGGCGACCCAATTACAGAACTGAAATTGGTATAGTTGAATGTTAGTTTTCAGAAACAGTGCTGGCTGGTGGGATTGGATGAGTGGGAGATGAGATGTGAAAAAGGTAAATAAGAGAGATGGCAACGTATGGTAACGATGGACGTAGATCTAGTAACATTAATTATTATAATTTGAGGGACACTAAACGCCCAAAGGCGTAATAATAATACGACTTCTATTGTGGTATCGTTCAATAGGTAACCTAATACCTAATAGTACTAGTGCCGCGCATTCTGCATTTGAAGGGTTTCAAAAACGAGAAAATTAATAAAAAAATAATTCATTATTTATTATTATTTTTCTTAAGAAATAAGCTGTACCTCTGTACTCAAATTATAATTATGTAGTATCTATATATATTATGTGTTTTACTGTGTGTATATAAATTAATAAATAATTTAGCACACGAACGGAACTCAAAAGAAGAGTCCATCTCGATCTTGTCTGTTTTTAACTTAAATGAGTAGCTCGCATAGGAAGATGCTTAAATTACTTGCTTACCGGTGCTATTGTGAAACAGATACAAATAATAAAATATTTATTTTCTACAATTTAAAGTTACTGCAGGCTTCATAGTTTTGCTTTGTCTGTGCTTTCAAGTGGAGATAACCCGTATAATCGAATAGCTAATGCAACAGCACGGCAAAGGATAGGAAATTGTTCAATTGAATGCTAGAGATGGCTCGGAACTTCGAACATGCTGTATCTTTGTAATAGTTTAGTCAGAATCAATTGAGACTATTAATGCTATCTACAAGCACTGTATTGCTTAATTAAATTAAACAATAACATTGGCTTGTACATAGGCAGTGACAATCGATTACGAATTTTGGTATACAAAAAATAATTATCAATTTGTTTTTGTTAAAACAATCTATCTACATCTATCTACGCCTCATAGAAAATATTGCCAGTATAAAACTTGGCAAAAGAATACTTCTGAATTCAGAAATTACTTCTCTCAGATTAAACCACCATTAAATTCACCCTATCATATGCCTCAAATGGACATACGTCTTTTGCATCCAGTCAGCCCGAACCAAATTCAAATAAATTGAGAGTTCCACAAAAAGCTCGGGCAAAAAATAACGTATTGCCACAATCGCTCTTCAGGGATTGCTAGTGTTCACATTATTCAAAGATAATAGGATGACATGTAATTACGTGCAGAAAATAAAGGACGTTGGAGGTTTTATTTCTTATGATGAAGCTCATTGCGGTGCCAACCGCGTTAGATTTCCCTCGGGTCAGGAGCTGGGCGGTGATGGCCTGGTTTCCAACTTCTTATACTTCGATAATCTGTTTAAGTGGTAATTCTTTGTAGGAGTTGGGACACATTTGTTCATTATAAGGTAATTTGCGTTGATCATTTTTTTTTCATTTCTCCGTTATCCAGATTTTATGTTTTTTAAGTGGAAGTTCTATAGTAGCAGGTTGCAGAGTCAGACACAATACAAAATGTATTATAGCCGGCCTCAGTGACCTGCATATTTAGGAATCACACATTTTAATTCAACATGCAATCATTTTAACATCCCTTATTTATTAATGATGATAAATATTCAATGATAATGGAAAGTTATGTTTATTTCTGTAAGTAGGTTTATACAAATGTATAAAATATACACTTTTATACGTCGACAATATTAAAAAACTGGATGAGGTCGGTGGTTCCTATCTGACTACTCTGGGAAGAAACGCCGAAACAAGCTCAGAGGTCACAGTCAGTATATTGATATATCAGATATTCGCTTTATGATTATTCAATTCTTATATTCAATATCACAAGATTATTTCCAGCTTGAAGTGAATTAAATGCGAACGCAGAACGAGCAACGTTGGCTTAGCTAAACTAGTTCCAGAAGGCAACAAAAACAAATTGAAAGTAACTCTACAGACCCTTTGATACTATACCAAAGGAATGACGACTCAATTTAAATGTCGCAATTCAAGTAAAATGTTTAGGATTACAAAATTGGCCAAGCTCATTAGGACTGAAAAGGGCAAAGTTTAATCACTTTGAAATTAGTTAGACAGAAAACCGAGGGAACAAAGTCTTGTGACCCTGTGGGCATTGTTCTTTTACAAATCGCGGCCTAATCAAGTCACGGTAGTTGCTAATAGATCAGAGAATTACTGGAACAAACTGGGGCGCGGGCGAGCTCTCTAATTTCCATATATTTCAACAAGACGTGCCGTGCATAACTAAGCCGTCGTCAAGGTGCTTGGAGGAGGCTTTCAAATAAGTTTTGTGACCATAGAAAGTAAATTAGTGTAATTCTGGACGATTTAAATCGTGATTTGTATAGCTTAGTCCAATCTGGTAATATATCATCGTTTATAGGTGCGTCGTAAGCGAGTCAGTGTTGTGTTAACAAAACTTTATCACGTGTGTATATGTATTCATAACTTGAACGTTTATGAACTATGTAGTTCGAACGTCGCGTAGGTATCATAATGGGATTCAGAACAAGTTTGCAAAATTTTTGAAAACAAAACATCGCAAAATACACAAAGTGTACGATATAAAAGAAAATATAATTACATATTTAAATTTTTTACTACTATTGTGTAAAGAACTGTATCCCCGAACAATTGCAGAGTCTACCAACATTTCATATGTTCTGCAAAGACTCGGTTCACCAGCAATTAACTCCGGAGAGGCAGCTGTTTTAAATTTTAGATGAAGGACACAATTCTGTGGTTTTAACTTGTACTTACTTTTTAAAATTCTCGTGGGAAGCTTTCGTTGACATGATTACTAAGGTCGGGTCGCTTTGTGTTGGTCTAGCGAACATTACACAGGTCATAACTCAGATCCTTCTGCAAATAGAACTTTGTTTGTGTTTGTGTCTGGCTTTCAACAATTGATTGCTATTTTTGATATGGCTTTCGTCTCTAGTAGAGATGGAACATTTTGACGCACAGCATAACAGCATAATCAGCCTATAATGTTGCCACTGCTGGGACACAGGCCTCCTTTCTGTGAGAGGGAGCGGGCCGTAATCCACCACGCGGGCCCAGTGCGGGTTGGTAGATGTCACATGTCTTCGAATTTTTAGTTCTAGGACATGCCAGTTTCCTCACGATGTTTTCCTTCACCGTTTTGAGAGCAGTGGTGATGAAATAATTTACAAAAAGTAAAGCGCCTGTCAGGGTTCGAACCTGCGACCTACAACTCGTAAGTCGTGGCCGTTACCACTGGGCCACCACTGCTCTCTTGACGCATATCTCTCTTTTTGACGCACATTGGTGTGTAAATATAAGATTCCAATACAAATTATTGGGCTATTTACGGGAGTAGAATGAAATCTACAAGGGTTACTATTGATTGATCTATCCCTTTTGTTTTGGGAAAATGGTTCATGGTTAACTTCTGCTATAGGTATTATAATAACAAAAATCTAATCTGCTAAATTATGAAACCATATAATTTATTTCTCTATTGCAACAGATTGTTAGTTTATTCCAGTGTGGAGGCGATCTCTGTAAGGGACTGAAATAGAAAAGTCATTGGCAGTACAGAAGGGTCTGTGATTCTAATTTCAATAATAAACTGGCTGCGATGTTTTATGCAAACTGGGTAACTTTCCCTTTGTAGCTTATTCAATCATCCTGCGACTGACCCTCCGAGACTCGGACTTGATTGCGTAAAAATAAGGATGGGAATGTGAGCTTCCTGATTTAAAGGTCACGGAAAACTATAACTGTAGGGGTACTATAGGGTGAGTATTTGAGATGGGGGCTATGAAAATAGAGAAAAGATGTCACCAAAAAACAAGAAACCTTACTGTCACCTGGACTCCCATTGCAACTTTGAGACGCACACCGCGCTTTGTACATTTCGTTATTTTTTAAAGTGTGTCATAGACAATATTGTCTCGCTGTGTCTATACCCCATTTGAAATAAGATTAGACATTGAAACAAACCCTTTTACAGTCCGTTCAACCGATTTTAACTTCTATACCGTAGGCATAAGGATAGCGTTAAAAACAAAAAAAGTTACACAATACCAACTATCTACTGCAGCTGCCATTTGTCATGCCACCAACGCAATAGAATTCAAAATCGGTTGAACGGAATGTAAAAAAGGCTTATCTATACGTCTAATCTTATTTCAAATGGAGTATAGTTTCCTTTTGTTTTTTTTTTTTTTTGTATTTTGGCACTTTGTAGCTATTGATTAATGTATAGTTATTATTTAACCGTGCTTTTGTATGTTGTGTTGTCTTTTGTATGCACCAAATAAACGTTTTATCTATCTATCAAGCTATATAAGCAAGATTAAGTTAGACACTTAATCTTGCTATGAGCAAGCTAAGTTTTCTTTAAAGCCATATCTTATTCTGAGAACGTTACCTATCAGCGCAAGTTACTATGTATATTTTGATATTTTGCCAAATGAAAAAGGGGTCGTCGACAATAATAATTACAATTTCAGAAAGGACTATGCAAATCTTGATACTGCTTTTACAACCCAATTGTTATAATGGAAAGGTTTTTATTTGAACGAAGCGTTAGCAAATCGCCAGGCTCATATACATCAAAAACAACCAATACCAAACCACAAAAAACAATATTGTCATTCAATAAAAAATGAACAATTAATATACGCATGGTACTTAATTAAAAACCGGTACAATTAAAGCTCCCCATTCATGAATCAGGATATTAAATTCTAAGCAGCTCTGACCTCCTTTAATTAATTAATAATAATGACTTTACAAATTGATATGTCCACTTTCGTACTAATACACTTTACAAGTGCATGTCACACGTCCTTTCCATACTAATGTGAACATGATATGTATTCAGGTTGACCCATTAGGAGAAATTTACTTTCGTCCGTCGGCGTTTGAACATGACAATAGTACCTGCAGCCGAAGAAATTAGGTCAGCGGTGAATCTGAAGCGTCATGTTGGTCATTATTAATGGTGAGATAAATATATTAGTAGCGTGATCAGCTCTTTCCTTAATTAATTATTGTGTGTGGTTATAATTGATGATTGTACTGCTGATAGGTATGTCTTGCGGTGTGTTTTGTACTTTTGTGTGAGTTATTTTGTAGATAGGATAGGATGGGTGACTGTGATCGTAATTTATGGAACAGGCTGAGAATTACAGTCGTCATGTGACCTACAAAAATTAAACCAGCCATAACTTAGGATTATTTAAGTAATCCGGATTTCAAGCCTAATTGAAACTATAAATTACAGATTTAAAGTTTAAAAGCACAAAAACTTAATGCTATGTTGTAGAATAGATTGTTTACTACTAATGAGCGTTTTACATGTTTGGACCGTTGTAACTGAACCAGTGTGAGAGGTCAACGGCCTGTCACGCAAGAAACAGTTAAGAATCTGATAAAATTAATGATTTCGCTAAGCCCGTCCCGATTGCAACTAAATCGCCTTTTTCGGCTAACGAACAATTTTCGTCTGCCTGCAAACTCATTATCTGCGACATTATGCGGTCAGTGACGTTTCCTTGAAGCAACGAGTACACTTTTGCAGTACGTAAGGTGGTCTCTATAAGAAAGATGCACGGCAAACCTCGAGTTGAGTCTGGATTGTCTGGGAGCTAACACAGATACGCCACCGTGATAAATCGGTCTCTGTCTCGAGGGAGGCGAGAGAATAACCGAAAGTAGAGTGATAGCCGGAGGGGGCACTGGCGCAGCCTGACGCCGCTCTCGCAGTGTGTTGCCGCCTTTACTAGCCGGAGCCCGCGCGCGACTACGCTCGCTGAACTCGACGAACGGAACGCATGATATTCGCCGCTTGAATTTAAATTTTAAAAATATTGGACAGTAAAAAATATATAGGCGGGAATTATTCGTGATTTATGTTCCAAAGTTAAAATGCTCTAATGAACTCATAGCATTGAAGTTTTTCCGCAAGTGATCGAGAATTATCGGTGAGTTTTAACTTATTTTATTAATAACTATTGATTTATGACTGAAACTTTAATTTTTTGTTGTCTCGTTTTCATGAAATATTTACTATGGTGATACTTGTATTTTTAAATAAACATAAAAGCGATTTTTTTGTGAGAACTTAATTGAAAATAAATGCTTTCATAAAACTTTTGAACTTTTCGCATGTTTCTAATTAAATATAAAATTTTAGACGTAAACCTTTTTGCTACTGAAAGGCAAAAATAATCTAAGAGCCTGCAGTCCACATGTTTTGCAAACTTTTTTGTTATTCCGAGCTTTAAAAAAAGTTTGTTACGGATGCGTTCAGTGAAGGGCGTAACACGGAGATTCATTATATTTTTTTACCACTGTTTATATCAAGGGATATAGGTAATAAAAATTCTAGGTTGCAATAACTTTTTTCATTGAGAAAGAAAATAAATAAGTTATTATAGAAGCGGTGGATGAGTAAAGATTGGTGTACATGATCGGGAAGAATGGATATTTGTTCATCTTTGCGTTAGTTTTCCTTGTTTTATTAAGAAAATTTTGTTATTAGGTAGGTATTGTTCTAGATGGAGCTTCGGTGTAATAACAGCAGAATAGAGAAAATACTGCGTTCTAATTAAGAGTTTAATTAAAAGACTTAACTTGGAGTTGTACTCTTTTAAATTGGTATGAGGCTTACATAAAACTCTATTTGAATATGATGTCATTGGTATTAAAAATAGAAGTAGGTACTCTAAAAATATTTTATATTTATACCTTATTAAAAAGTATCCGGATTTCCATAATATTTTAAAAACAAAACCTACTTTTCAAAACCTTTCTGTGTTTTATGCACGATAACTGTAAAACATTAGTTACCTATGTGTAAAAATATATTTAAAAAAACGTTGCACGGTTTGCTTACAGCTTATCGGAAGGTACTTGACAAAACGCTTTGCAAACGAACACAAGTTTCAGAAACAAGACACAACCCTACATACAGAGAAACCTAACAAACGCACGTCACTCGTATATTTCAAAGCGAGACTGAACTTGCAAAGTCTGGCTTGCACTTCTCTATTACAATGTCACGAACTGTAACGTTAAACCAGAGGTCGTGTGTACTAAGCCTTACTCCTAGAACAGAACTTTGATCTCATACTTCGTTCTTCGTTCCAAGACTTTTATTTACCAAGGGACTGTGAAGTTTTCTGAGTAGAAGTCTATTTTCTGTTCCCGCGAGGACTAAGTACGCGAACACCCTAGTGTTTTTGTAGTTCGTCTCGAAAGTTTTGCATCTACTAGTTTTTGTTTTTGTGAGGATCGTTGAGGCAATATTTATGAGTATCCTACATTAATTTTCGATGTATTTATCACGTAAGGGGTATTCTTTTTTGGTAATAGGTACTAGGAAAATATACGTATAATTGGAATACTGTTTCGTTTTTTATAAAACAACTAGCTGATGCCAACGGCTTTGCTCGCGTGGATGTCGGTTTGTTATTATATACTAAAACCTTCCTTGAGACCCATTCGATCCATTGGTGAAAATCGGTGCAGTGGTTTTTGAGTTTATCGCGAACAGACAGACAGACAGACGCGGCGGAGGACTTTGTTTTATAATATGTAGTGATGATTAAAATTATTTAGACGGCAGCAGACAACTTTTTTCGATTAATATAGAATTTTGATTCCAATGGTTTTCACAATTTGAATGAATATAACTAACTGGGTCACTTTATTTTCACGCCTTTCTTAAGCTAAATAAATTTTGCACTATTTATTTGGCGGGAATGAAATAGCTACACCGTTTTTCTGGTTTTTAAACACATTAAGCATACGAGTTTTTCTTTTTCACAAAAATATACAAAAATAAACCTATTTTACTTTTTAGGTTTATTTGTCACAGAAACACGATGCATTCAAAAAGATAAAAGTACTTAATCATAAATAAATCATAGAAATATGAGATCAGGAGTATTTTTAAAAATAAATACTAGTATTAGTATTAGATTTTGCAGTGTTTGCTACCCATATCAATTTAATTATTTCTGTCTCAAATAAGGCCGTATGTTCGTTAGTAGAACTATAACAGTACATACAATACAAGGGCCGTCGGATGCTTGTCAATTTCTCGCAGACCCCCATTACAAAGTCACGACTGTGGAAAGTCGTGACGGGCGAAGCTTTAAAACTCCATTTTTTAGTTCATTACTAACACACATAAGTCGACGACCTGTTTCTTCTGCACTTATGTTTAGATCTGAATTAGAATAACTGCGAAATTTTAAGCAAAGTTCATAATTTTTAGCTAATTATGAAGGTTTAGCTAAAATATTATAATGTACTGAATTCGTCATATTACTATTGTTGATCGAACCTGTAGTCATTTTATTAGTCTTGCCAAAGATAATGATTTTGAAATCAAGTAATCGTGAACTTCAAAACTTAAAACAAAAATATTATTATATTATTTACTAGCGACCCGCTGCGCACGGTTTTTACGACTTGACAAAACATCGAGATTTCTTAGCGTATTATACATATAATCCATCCGGAATAAATTCTCTAAACGATGGTGAAAAGCTCATCAAAATCTGGTGCGTAGTTTAGAAGAACAACGCGGGCATACAGACAAACACGAAAAGCGAATTTAATTTGTAATTATCGATTTGGAGTATCGGTTTTAGACAAAAAATATATTAAAACAAAATACCTGTGATAAAGCTTACATTATAAAGAATATATTTAAACTAATAAAAACTGCAACAAATTCCAAAGATGTTAAAGTTGGTGTTGGTATTCATGAACAATCTCATTGTTTTGCATCAAAGCTTCGAAGATAAACTAATTAAATTAGTATAACTCTTGTTTCCTTTACAATATCAGGATCTATGTTCGATGATATTGTATGAAACTCCAACAAGAAGTTTATTTCGTTGTCGTTTCCAAGTTTAGGAGCATCGTTGTTAAGCCCAAGATCAGAAGTTTGTCCGACCTTTGTTAGTTTATTGCGAAACGAATCAGATCGTATTTATTTCTCTACGGGTGAGAAAAAGGATTCGTATGTAATGAAAAGATTTTATTCTGGAATTGTATTAGTTGTGTCTGCTGAAGGAATCGATTACAAAATAGTTTTCATGTCACACTTTTATAAGAGAATCGATTTCAAGAGGCTTACTACGCTATTACAGCATTTGATGCAAATTGTAGTATTAACTTGGGCTAAGTAATACAATCATATCCAATAAGCATCTAGTAAACCTGAATGGCGACCTTATTATTTAAGTATAAGAAACGGCTAGACTGCTCGTTCTGCCGAAATTACGTGAAAACCTACGAGAGATAGGCGATATTATAGTCCAAACACGTCACTATTACATTTTTATTGTTATTGATGCAACTCACACTACCACACAATCTGATCACCAGCTAAGCGAAAACCGCGTGAGCATGAGATTGCATTCCAGAATAGACCAAGCGTTGCATGAAAATATTTTAGAATCACGTCTCTGTTACGTCACGATTCGTTCGTAGACTCGATGACTCCTAAGCTTTAGATTTCTTGTATAGAAGTTTGTTCTGGGTAGGTTCTCAACAAAATCTCACAGTTTAAACGTGTCTTTTTGAACTCATGTTTAGGAACACGGTTCTTATGGAACGTCTTTTGTTTGTTTCACAATTTGTCGTAAAAGAGAACTGAGTATCCGATTGAGTTTTCAGCGTATTGAACGTTTACTAACACTGATTGACTGGTTAAAAAAAAACTATCTTTTAGTTTTTTCTATCAACACTAAACTAAACTTAACCTTACTAGAACTATTCACATTAAAATAATTTCAACTCCAATTTATTTATATTTTCTTTTATTCGTTTTTACTATGCGTACATAGTTAGGTACATATTAAACTTAATACTTAAACTAATAATTTCGTGTCACATTTTTATAGTCTCATTAAAACGTAATCGCCTAGTTAACGTCTTTAATTCCGTTTACACATCTCACGTAACATAACCTACCTCAATGCTGCGGTCATATCAGTGCTTAGGTTATAGTTACATCGCTTGCATACAAACTTGTTATAAACATGTTCCTGCGCAGTCGTGACCGTTGATGTCTATTGACCAGACGATGAAATGTATTCTGGTTATTTTTACGAACCACAATCGTGGACAGAATACTAATTATATTTGTTAAAGGTTGTTTGAAGAAGAAAGCTTGATATTGTATGTTAATTTATTTATTTTCACCACCTCCATAATTATACGATTTTAGTAATTTAAAAAAAAACTTTTTTTTTTTTAAATTAATTAACCTATCTTAAAAAAAATACTAATTAATACTAATTTGTTCGCTGATGTTTCCTCTCTAGACATTGTGAAACAGACTCAATCTGCCTAGCCTTTTCCCAACTATATTGGGGTTTTTTTTAACCTGTCAATAAAAAAAAAAAACTAATAGATAGTTTTTTTTTAACCTGTCAATCAGTGTTGCAAACATTGCTACTGCAGTACGCGTAAAAATAATTCTGATTTGCTTTTACGTCGAATGGATTTTGATGGAGCATGAAATTACTCAATTCTTTGGATTTATCGTATGCCTACAGATTCTCCAATCTATCTACAAGGTCTACCAATAATAAGCGACCACTCACTCAACTCCGAGCAATCCAACCCATCCCATCAGACAATCGCTTCATAAAAAAGGTTGACAATCATATTTGTATCACGCGTAAAGCTCAAATTGTTCCGATTTGATGTGTCGAGTAGCCTTCAGTTCCATATGAACAATAGTGTGTAATAGTAGCTCGACCGGGCTATAAACCAACATCGTAAAAGCGAGTACTTTACCTGCACATGTACCATTTACGATAGCGGAAAGTGAAAGATGCACATGCTTTTACCGCGAGAGTGCAAAGTGCTCAAAAATGAAAGGATACCTACGTTTTATGGGTCAGTAAAGTGAAATGAAAGGAATAGCTTTGCAAGTGGAAAGGTTTGTGTAGAATTGTTTAAATTTTAATTAAGTCATGGGTGTATTTTTGATTTGGGGTTGAAGTGTTTTCCCTACTGCGTGTCTAATTGCGTACCACATGATCAATCACATGTTCGAAAAATTAGTCTGCCTAGCAACGTAAATAACGCAATGAATGTTGTTGAACAGCTGTCAAAAAGAAACAGATTGTGATTGATAGTGTCTTACGCAATTAGGTTGCTGGTCGAGTTCTTTAGTATCAAGAATATTTTGGAAAAATAGTCTGTTTCACAATGAGGAGCTCGTGGCTAAGTAATAACAGCCGCTTGGGTCGATCCATCAGGTTAAGCTACGCTTGCCGGGGTTGGTCCGTGGATGGGTGACCATTTTCAGATATCTAGACTCCTCCGTGCCTCGGAAAGCACGTTAAGCCGTTGGTCCCGGCTGTCATTTGTGGATCTTTGACAGTCGTTACGAGTCGTCAGAAGCCCGAAAGTCTGACAACCGGTCTAATTAAGGGGTATCGTATTACCCAGTTGCTGGGTTGTGAAGGGCAGATAGGCATTCACTCCATGTAAAATACTGGTATTCAGCTGCATCCCGTTAGACTGGAATCCGACCCCAACATAGTTGGGAAAAGGCTAGGCAGATTGAGTCTGTTTCACAATGTCTAGAGAGGAAACATCAGCGAACAAATTCGATTTTATTTTTTATTTTAAGGTAGATTAGTTCATTTAAAAATAAAATGAATTTTGAAAGATAGGTAAGTTAATAAAATTGTATAATTATGGAGGTGGTGAAAATAAATAAATTAACATACAATATCAAGCTTTCTTCTTCAAACAACCTTTAACAAATATAATTATTATTCTGTCCACGATTGTGGTTCGTAAAAATAACCAGAATACATTTCATCGTCTGGTCAATAGACATCAACGGTCACGACTGCGCAGGAACATGTTTATAACAAGTTTGTATGCAAGCGATGTAACTATAACCTTAGCACTGACATGACCGCAGCATTGAGGTAGGTTATGTTACGTGAGATGTGTAAACGGAATTAAAGACGTTAACTAGTCGATTAAGTTTTAATGAGGTTATAAAAATGTGACACGAAATTATTTTTAGTTTAAGTATTACGTTTAATAAGTACCTAACTATGTAAGCATAGTAAAAACGAAAAAAAATAGAAATAAATTTGAGTTGAAATTATTTTTAATGGGAATAGTTTAGTAAGGATAGTTTAGTTTAGTGTTTATCTTTAATAAAACTAAAACCCAACTACGGCAAAAAAGTTAACTAAAAAGTTATAAACAAGACATCATAGACAGTAATTAGTTTTTTGTTAAAATACCTACGTATTTCCGGAAGATTTTCATCGTAACTGACGTTATCGTTTTTTTTAAATAAAGAAACTGTACCCATTGGCATATTGGTATGTTTTTTCTTTATTCATTCAGTTGCTTTTGAATCGAGAACTTTCCTCCCTACACTCCCATACACAGAAACAATAAAGGTAAAAAACAAAAACAAAAGAAGTACATTTCGAAGGTAAAGTTAGATTTTTTTCTTCCCCACGTTTCGAGATTGCGTTTTTCTTCTGTTACCATAGTGATGTAAGTTATAGCTGCATTGCAGGTTATAGAAAAATTAGGTCACTACTCTAACGGCCTGCGACTTTCGTAGATTTGACAGGTTTTCCAATATCATAAATTTACTGTAGGATATGAGACACAAATTGCCATACATACTAACCTATACATATATAAACTCTATGGTTCATGCTCAAGCTCAATGTATTCATTTCTGTCTGAGGGTATACGATTTATTCTTCACGTTATTTTTTATGGGTTTTATATATCATTTTTATGTTTCCAATCCATTTCTTAGCCTTTTTATTTTCTTATCAGGAGTTTGCCGAGTCATTATATGATTGTGTTCCAAATACATTATTATAGGAATGTTTACATTTCATTTGGAGTCCTGGGGTTCCGTGGATCAGATAAATTAGAGGTTCTCTCTAATCAAAATGTTGTTCCTTAATAGAACAATGTTGGCAGGGATAGTTTGAATTTGTGATCAATCTAATTCGATTCATTAATTTGTTTGTAGTATTGGATTTCTGTTATTGGAGTAATGAAAGCCTAGTCGAAAAATCTAATTGCTTTTAGGCTTGATTATTTCACTGCTTAGTAGAACTTGTAGGGGTTCGTAGATAAATAATAACAGCCGCACAGGCCGATTGAAGGTTAAGCTACGCTTGCCGCGGTCGGTTCTTGGATGGCATCCATTAGATATCGAGACCTCCGTGCCTCGGAAAGCACGTTAAGCCGATAGTGCTGGCTGTCATTCGTAGATATTTGACAGTCGTTACGGGTAGTTAGAATCCCAAAAGTCTGGGATTACCTTCTGGGTCCTTCTTGGGTCTTACCAAGGGTAACACTACTGTTACGCAGTAACTGGGTTGTGGAGGTCAGATAGGCAGTCGTCCATGTAAAATATTGGTAGCTGCATTCAGTTAGACTGGAAGCTGACCCCAACATAGGTGGGAAAAGGGTAGGCAGATCTTTAAGAGAACTTGCGAATTTTTAAGGGCACCCATAAAAGATGGAGAAAAGCACAAAAAAAAAACTTTGTTCAGAGCTTATAAAATAGCGTGTGACCTTTATATTAAACAAAGTTGTAACAAATAAAACATTCTAGAAATGACACACATTGATGCTAAAATGTGATTATTATTATTGTTGTTTGTTCGCCCGCGTTGAGTTTAACGCTTCAAGTTAAATTGCAAACAGTAAAACAGCGATAAAAGTGGCCCGGCTGGTTCCTGACGAAGGAATGAGAAAAATAGATCCTTTTTGTGTCTCCCACACTCCGATACACATTACAGTCTTTGCTATGTAGCTTAGGGCTGGCGGTACGCCATATAAATAATACACTACTGAACCACATCAAATATTAAACACTTCAAATAATCGTAAAGTCTGACGGGAACGAATCAACGTCTATGATTTCAAATGCCAGAGTTATTGTAATGCTACGTAAATATTTGACTACGAAACGTTTGGAATAATACGATCCAAAAACAAATCTTCTCCCAACCCTAGCCGGCGTAAAATTATATAGACATCGAGTTATGCATTTGTGGGTAAAAAAAGTAGCCGCACATAAAAGTCGACTCAATAATCGTGGTAATCGAATCACGAATGTGGTTTTTTTTTTGGTTTTATATTTATCATTGGAACGAGATAAAAATAGTCGTGAGTTCTTTCACACCAAAGTTAAATAACCGACAAGTTATGTTCTTTTTTTCCGCGCGGACATCGTTGGCTTTCGTCGAGGCACGAGGCTTTTTGTCAATCACTGATCCCGTTGGTGCTATATTTCGGTGCAGGTCAGGTTGCTCTCACGAACACTGCACGTTTAATTTATTGTATCATAGTCCATGGATGGTACGGTTCTCATGTTTGTGAAACAAAAGTTTCAGCTTTGAGAATTGTGTTTCGTGTCCGTTGAACAGATTTACGCGGATACTTTAATGTGTACCCCTCTATGAAAGTTTTGTTACTAAAACGTTTTACAACTTTATTCATTTGTTTTCATATATACGGTGAGTACAGTCACCTTTTCGCAGTTAATTTAAATAATATGGAAAATGTACATTTTTTGTTTACTATGAATATTTACTTCGTCAAAATATTTCGGTCACGTCGAAATCTATTTAAAATTATCAGCGATTAAAGAACTGAATATTGCGCACGTCTGAAAAACATAATGCTGGTTCTATCAGTATGCTAAACGCATACTTAAATACAACTTAGTTACTACAAAGCTCCCAATCTTTGTCTTAACTACGAAAACATGAAACGCTATTTTGTAATTCATAATATTATGCATTACTTCAACTTCTAGGAGCGGTACCTCAGAGGAGGAGTGGAATATAGAATAACTACGTGGAATGATATTATTTCATCAATATCGCGGTATCCCAACGGACGTGTACACGAATTTGTTATCGACAAGACGTATGCCAATAATTTATGGACGGAATACCTGATAACGCGACCGGGCCAATATTGGAATAGCATATCGTGTGACGTAATCCTATATCCCTACGAACAAATCAGCGTATAGGGTGTAAGCATACCTTGTATACAAGGTGTCCCTGGAAGTATAGGGTAAATCGAATAGGGGCGTGGGCTTTGTAACCCTGAGATTTTTTTTTCCCTAGTGAAACTTTTTCCCTTGAATATCGCTCGAAAATTGAGTATTGCCAGATCAAAGCTTTTGCAGTATTTTTTTTTACTTATTGGACACACGTTTTCTAGCTGCATAAAAGTATTACCACGGGCAAGGGCGACACCTCTACAAAACGTCCTGAAAAATAACTTAAATTGATAGCACTGATACCACCAACTGTCATAACTTTTGAACCGCAAAAAATTGCACCGACATTCTCAAGGTTAAAACGTTTGGAAATGACCTTGGCCACGCCCCTATTCGATTTGATCCATACTTCCAGAGACACCCTGTATAACGTGCTTTGAGGCGATTGTTCTTAGACCAAAGTCTTTTGTTATGCAAATGCTAAAGATGTTAGATTGGATACTAAAGGTTGTATTACCCAAGACATTGTCGCGAGCACTATCGTTATATGTTACCATTTGTCCCACTTTCTTGGAATAAAACTACGTGATTTATATGCTATCATCCACTTATTGTCCCGACGTAATGCCTCAAGCGCAATCCCGAACATTACTCGGCATGTTCAGCATAATACGGCAGTCTAAAAACATATCTAACAAAAATATTCATAATATTGTAGTTATGAAAAATAACAAAAAGTCTTGTTACAGAGTTCCTTTTGACTATTTCGGGGATACAAGCTGAAAATATTCCGTCCACATTTGAATGATCAAAGAAATCAGATAGGGGCTGGAGGACCTTTGAGGATGTAGTTATAAAGGTTCGCCCCATATTAACTACAGATTTAATCACTTATGTGCCATGTAAATGGATCCAGATAGTTCTTTGAGAGTTGCCAGTTAATTAAATAGTTTTCCTGACGGGTTTGTTTAGAGATGTCCTGCCGCCTAACGAAGACAGTGTGAAAAAATAAAGTGCATTGGAATAGGAATCTTTATTCAGATTTAGAAATCCAGTTGTATATTCTTGATTGTCGTGTCTTTACTTTACAATAGTGATTTATTTGATTCGTTCACAACACTATGTTGGTGAGTTGTTATCCTTTATTTCAGGCGTAGACATATTTATTTTCTGAGGTTGTGTTTGAAGCTGCGTGAACTAAATATTGAGCCATTTATCTATTCGGGTCTTTAATTTTCTGGGCGGTAAAACCACCCCAATAAATAAGCTAGAAGAAAAAACAGTCTGCGAACGTGTCAGTAGGTACCTATCTCAGAACAATTCGCAGTCAATAACGATACTATTAGTTACAAACGGCTTATAGCGCATCGGGGGTTATAATGAAAACACGTACCAGGCTGTAATGACTTTCTGGAGTGAGCAAAAAGTCCAGGCGAGGCGTGTTTATGGCGCGAACCCTCGGGCACTGCTTTGCGGTCGGTATAAGGGCACCGACATACACCCGCGATATATCGTACAATCTAAAACGCTCCAGTTTAGAATTCCGTTCAAATCGTTCCATTTTCGAAAGGGAAATGCTGAGCGGCGAGTGGCCGGAATTGATTAGCGAAATTTCGTGTTCCGTGTTCTGTAATGATGCATCTCGCCTCGCAGTAAATCAGAACATTCACTCTAAAATGATTTTATGCTCAATTGAATTATTGCAAACACCAATTACGGCAGGACACATCTACGCGCTATACAATATATCGCGTAAATGTGTCGTAGCCTTAAGTCTCAATAGCGCCGCAGATGTCATTAATACTAGATGATTTTTTTTTATCACGGCCCTTCTAGTTGGCAACTAACAACTCGCATTTATTATGCTCTTTGTAAATATACTTTCTAACAAAAAGTAACGTTTCCTAGTTAACTCTGGAATTTATTTAAATATATGATGTTATGTGCGAAGTTCAGTAACATTTATATTTGTTTATACTTTTATACGCCGCGCCGGGTGCGCTAAAATAATGCAGGTGTAATATTCAGAATTTCACACATCATAAATATTTATTTAATGTTTCAGGTTATGTTTGCCATTTTGCTTTTTATTAAAATTATTTTTTGCCCAATTCAAAAACATTTAGGTATTAAAACATAAGCAACAAAATTGATGATCATCTCGATAATATGAATAAAATGACATGGTTGAGTTACTGTTATGCTTATAAAAAAATCCTTTTCAAATCAAGGAATTTAGAGGTTGACAGCATGTACACGATATTTTTGTTTTTATTTGGTGAAAAAGTATACCTAATATTGAGTACTCGTCGTTTTCAAATAAATATAATCATCTTTTTTTATTTAGAAAAATATATTTTTCTTTTAAAGCTTAAAAAGTAGGTACTTATGCGAAAAAAACAGGAGATTCTTTGTTAGATTCTTGGTTGAATAAAAACGAGGAAAGTGTCGAATTCCGTACGGAAAAATTGTAGGTTCGTTGTACGGCCACGTAGGTAAACTGAAGATTTTGATAAATTTATGAATATTTCACGTATTTTCATATTATTATAAGGAAGGTAATGACTAAGCTCATACCGTCGTAAACCAGGACATGTAAACATTCTCTTCCATATTCCAAGGTATATGAGCAAAGCTTTAAATAAATAATCCTTCGAAACGGAAGATTTTCTTCTGAGCAAGAGATTACAAAGAGAAAATGTTGACGTATGTAGGAAGAATATTAAAAGCTTCCTTCAAAAATCCAGATGTTAGTGAAATGCGGAAGTACTGAGTTGTCTTATTACAGTTATTACGGTTTGTTTACATTCGTAAAAGCAGGTACCTACGTCTGTGCTCGTTTTATAAACAACCTTTTATAAAATACTTAGAAGAATAAAAAGATTTACAAAAAAAAAACAACCGACTTCCAACAAAAACACTAAAAAAGTGAAAAATAACTTTAATTTCGGAAGTCGGTGTCTTTGCTTTTCAATTTCCGTTTTTTTTACACCGACTTCCGAAATTAAAGTTTTTATTTTTCACTTTTTAGTTGTGGTACCTACCCCACACAAATCCGAATACCACTACCTGCTATGTAAATAACAGTAAAGGAGTCAAACAGGATATCGTCTAGATAAACTAAGTGGGAAAAATACGTAATATTGAAGCTAACTCAAAAATTACGCAAGCAAAGTTAATAAAACTTATATGGGACCTCGGAAGCGTGACCTACCAAACAAAAAAAAAATCATCAAAATCTATTCATAATTGGCGGAGTAATCGCGTAACAAACATAAAAAAAAAAAAAAAACATTCAGACGAATTGAGAACCTCCTCCTTTTTGAAGAAGTCGGTTAAAAATATTCAAAATGTTTACAATAGCTGTATTGTTAATCTTACTTTCATACTCTGCTTTGATAAAAAAAAGTTAAAAGTGGGTATTCATATTGCAAAAGTTTCATAATTATTTTTTTCTAATTTTCTTTCGAGGTACTTACTTATACTTAGATTCTAAGCTCTAAAACGTGTTACGTGTGTAACTTAATTATCAGCTATATAGTGATGTAAATTACTAAGCTTAGATTGTTAACGATCACACAATGCTAATTACATTATACAACCGGTACACAGGCAAACATTTGTGTATCGCTAATGTGCCGGTGTGGATACACCCTTACACTGAGCGCGAGCGATTAGTTTATTTTTTTCTCAATATATTGTTATTCTTAAGCCTTTATACAATGTACTTATTCCTTTTCTCTGCATTCTGCTGAAAAGTTCAACAGGTTTTTGTTCTATTTTACGAGTACCATCGACTTCTGTCGGAACAGTCGAGCTGTTGTCACTTGTCAAACGAACGGCTCACTCCGTCACTGAAAACACTTAGGCAAAAATCTCTGTCGTTTTTTTCCCAGACAGTGTACAGTGAGAGAAAAAAAAAAGTATTTGTGCGTAGTCATCGGAGCATATCGAGCATTTTCGGATGCACGCTATCTAAATTGCGGACTCGGCGTGGGAATGACTCCGCCCGGTCATTACCTTACTGCCACACAGTTATCCGTTGAGAAACAATAACTGTTACTTATTAATTAACTAGCACACTCACACCCTCATCTACATTCAATAGCTAACGAGACTTTACGTTCTTTCTTAGTATTTAGCATCTAATTACGTTTGTAAACAATATGACGATACCGTTAGCTCGCTTCCATTTTTTGAATTGATTTTTCATATTGATATTGTTGTTGCCAATTACTATATCGATGTTAGGTTATCGTGAGTATCGAGGTATCGAGTGGGGATCAAGTTTTGTGTGTCGAGTGTCATTGTATCCACACTTTCATTATTGAGGATATCTTTCAAGCTGTGAAGATGTAGGACGCCAATATAACAAGATGGGTGTAAGAGATTGATAGGGTTCGTGTAGAATAACAAGATATAGGTACATACCTTCTATTTTTTTCTTTTGAAAACGGAATATGATTATGGTTTTTATGATAATATTAGAGATACATTTTGTTGTTGTCGTGTTTTGTACATGTTTTGTATTATTCATGGATATTTTTTTCGTCGTGTATTATTTTTGTCAATAGACTTAAGCTATTATTGACAGATGGTTTTATTCTCACACAAAAGTAGGTAATCCTTTTATGTACCATTAATGAAAGTCTAAAGAAATAACTACAACATTTGTGATTTATTAAATACCAGAAAAGCAGGAATCTGTAGAAATATGAAGTCAGAAATAAATAAATTTGTCCATTCAATTCTGCCAATGAAGTGTTGATTAATTGAGTTATTTGTTTCGCACTGTTTACTGACATTTCATATAGGTAAAACAATTTTAACTTTATCAAGAGAAATATCTTTTTTATTTTAAAGTTAAAAAAATAATTGTTGTATGGAATAAACGTTGATAGGTACCTACTATTATTATTAAAATGAAAGATTAAAAAAAATCTTCAATCTTTTATGTGGATAAACTTTCTTATAAATGTATATTTGAAATTATTGACTTAAATGATTTTTAATTCAGAATTCTTTATTGCACACAAAATATATATATTTTATACAGTGTATAATGGATGGTGATAGTGCTAAAATTGTATATGCATAATATCATCACATAAAAATTAAAACAAAATCTATTTTGTATCTAACTAAGTTCTGAGTTGTCATTCCCGTTTTTTAGTCCGCTGCGCTTCTGAAGTCCCCGGTGGCGTACCTCGGTAAAAAATCCACGATGTAATGCCACTTGACATATTTTCTGTTCTAATTACTAAGTAGTTAGTATCATCGACCTCATCTAAGACACCTTTAAAATAAATTTTTTTTTATATACATTGGAAAATTTGAAAACATTAGTTGAAAATATCCATGCTGTAATATTATTGTAGGATTTCAACTTTTAACTGTATAAGTGTATAATTTACTCGCATAGTATGTATTACATTACTTCATTAGAACTTCTAATGAAGTAATCGAAAGATCGAAATACATCTAATTTAGAAGCATTCCGGATTTTCGGGTAAAGGTTTGGCTTTATATTACAGAATATGTAGGTCCTACGTACATATATAATAATTATGTTATATAGTTAATATGATCTATTATAAGTATATACCTATATAATTTCATACATAAAGCTATAAAAGGATCTTTGGCGCTTGAATGACATTGACAGGGGGGCGTTGTCGGTAAACATTTTTGAAATTGTTTTGTCGAATTGTATTGAAAAAATCACATGGTAGCGTTAGTTCCGATTTTTTCCACGCGCCAAAAGAACCTTGTAGCGCTATACTTACATTGAAAACTCGAAAAGAAAAATCTTTATCCTCATCCAGTATCCAATTTAGTTTGTCGTCATTACCGTTTCCCAGTCCGTTGCATTTGTACAGCCGTTGATTCAGTTATCAAGTTCCCGACGTTGGCACCTGTTTTCTTTTTACTCTTTCATTTCCGGCAGTCGGGGGTAAAGACTTAGTGACGTCACAACATTAACGTAAGAGATTTTTCTTGCTAGTATCCGATTTACTGTGTTCGTAAATGAGGGTTGGTTTTAAAGGAGACTGTTTTGTTTAGGTGCTGTCATGTCTTCGTTATAAACAAGAGCTTTTTTAAAATAATTGCAAGATTTTTCTGCGGAAAAATGACCTCTCTCGTACATATCGGTAGAAATATGAGAAAAGCTTAGCTTATTCAGCCTATAATGTTCCCACTGCTGGGTCACAGGCCTCCTCTCACTGTGAGAGAGAGAGGGCCTCAATCCACAACGCGGGCCCAGTGCGGGTTGCTGGATGTCACATGTCTTCGAATGGTTAGTTATAAGACATGCCGGTTTCCTCACGATGTTTTCCTTCACCGTTTTGAGAGCAGTGGTGATGAAATAATTTACACAAAGTAAACTGCTTGGAATCGAACCCACCAGCTTCTACTAGTAAGTCGTAGCCGTTACCACTGGGCCACAACTGCTCTTGAAAAGCTTATGCCATTGTAAAACATTTGTTAAAGTCAGTTGGCAGCGGGACTCATATAGCTACGAAATAGGTATCTTACTCAATATCTTCTCGTCAAACATACCATATATAGTGTCTCAAGATAGCGTCCAGCGTCTCCGTCTTTGACCTTTGCTAAACTTAAGAGGCAATGGGCAGGGTACCTACATTGCTCGCAGAACAGATGGCCTATGGGGCCGAAAGGTTCTGGTGTGGTGACCGCGTACCAGAAGACGTAGTGTTGGAAGGCGTCCCACAAGGTGGACCGATGACCTTGTGAAGGTCGCAGGAATCCTCTGGATGCGGGAAGCACAGAACCGGTTGCGTGCTTGGGAGAGGCCTATTTCCAGCAGTGGACGTCTTTCGGCTGAAATGAGAGCTTCGAAATACCAATTTAACACTTTAGATTCTTGGAAATATATAAATCGACGCTACCAGACAGGTTTTAAATGAAGTTTATAAATTAGGTAAAATTCAGCTGTTAGTGTTACCGACTAACCGCAGTAGTTCACTATATCCCATTTCAGTTCCGAACTTTTCGACCGTGTGTACATTAGTGGCCGGAGTGTTCACAGAAGAGTAACAACATATATTTTAATAATCTTTGTTACAGCCCTAAAATATTTAGTTTAAATTCAGTTTTATGGTGCTAATGCCCGTTTTCACTAACGTTAAGTTACACAACGTCTAGTTTAGGTAATGCAAAGCGTAGGCAATTCTTAAGCAATCACTCCTGTCTCGCCATTCGTTTCTCAGTAGGCAACTCGTATCCCGCGTCCCAACCAAAAGCTATCGTCGCGCTAGTACGCGATCGTCGCGTTCATATGTTTGTCCTACATTTATATCTGTAATGCTATGGTATACATAATAAAGAGTATTCTATTCTACTTTTTGTTCAGCGAACCGGTACGCGTGTTCGGGCTCACAAAGGGCGCCTTCCGTTTTTCGTTAGGACGCGGCCGTAAGCTTCGAAATCTAAATTTTGATACTGTGAATATTATTAGGAATCTGTTAGTAAATTGCCTTAGCACTAACTTTAGTCATCGCCTAGTGGCTAATGAAATTATATTTGCGCTAAGTACTTATCTGGTTAATATTTACGCAATACGTTTGTGTATCGCCTAGTGTCCTTAAATTCAGTTTTAGAGTGCTAAGACATCGTTTCGCTTTAATAAACTTTTAGCCCAGAATAAAGAGAGAGAACGTAGTGCTAATGACACCAAAGGGAAAATAGTTAAGTCCAAGTTAGAACTTAAATAAACTTTTAAACCATCTTGAAGTTTCGTCAGTAAAGACAAAGTCTGTTGGTATTTCGTAAAATTCTGTGTAAAGATATTGTTTTAGATTAACAGAGAAAGCTTAGTTCTCGAAATGAGATTAGTACTTCGTGACTAAACGAAATGAGATAGCATTTAGTGCTACTATATTGTTTTGTAACCTAACCTAGATGAAACGATGAAATATGAGTTTCATTGAGTTTATCGCGATAGTGTTTTAGTAGTCTTATATTGTTAGTCAGATAAAATACCTGTGAAACTTAGAACTAAAAAGTAGGTACTTAAATCCTAAGAAGTTTCAAAAGTTAAAAATCGTCTCTTCCATACATTTATGTTCACTTAAATCGACAAAATGTATGGAACAGCTGATTTTGTTTTTGAGATTTCAAAGTTGGTCCCATAGAAAAAAATGTTCAAAATTATGAGTACAATGACCCCTTTTCGGGTTTAGCATAAACAAAAAATAATATATATTTGATCGATAACTGATCGAACTTTAAAAGAGTTATTTTTATCTTGTTCCAAAATAAAACCTAGGTATAGTCGACCACGCCTTCGCTTTTCGACCATCTAAGGCCAAAGGGCCAACGGGCCATCGGGCCCAATGTTGAATGTCACTTGTCCGTCATAAAGCGACGAGGACTATTGGTCTATTACGTGGAATTTAAACATAAATAGTGAAATGTGGGTGTATTATAGGTAAACCTCTGCCCAACCCTTTGGGGAATCCAAGCGTGAAGTTATGTTATGTGTAAATATTTTTTTATTTTAATTTCCAAGAACATTATTTACATAATTTAAAAATCTTAAAATAATATTAGGTATACTGTACAAGTATACAAAAAAGGAGGGGAAATAACCGGCTTCAAATTATTCGTCCGCATCGCTGTCAAAAGGAAAGTTCCCAAAAGTCTGGCAGCATTGCACGTTGTATGGCGATGCTGATTCTTCGGCCAAAAATTGGCCAGCTCTCTGGTCACGTGAAGAGAACCGAAAGCATGGCGATGGCTCGAAAAACCTTAGTGAATTTTTAGTTTATCGAGAACTAACTGAACCTCGAAGTCTTGATCACGTAGGAATATCGGGATAAAAGTATCCTATGTCCTAATCCAAGTCATGGTCTACCCCTGTGCCAAATGTCATCCAAATCCGTTGAGCAGTTTATTGTGAAAGCGTAACAAACAAACTAACTTTCGCATTTATAATATTAATTAGAATTAGGATTGTTGTCGAAACAATGACTAGGTCGACTATACCTAGGTATTTCTGAAGTTTCCCTCCCCCTCACCGAGAGAAGGCCTGTGTCCCAGCAGTGGGAATATTATGCTATCAAAAATATAACTCTCTTAGAAACCTGGCGAGCAAGGAAGTCAATTTAGAAACCAGTAAGTTGGAGTGAGTTCAAATGTAACACGAGTAGTCATTAGTGGCGCCGCAGACCCGCAGTTAGCCCACGTTCACACGGACGACGTAAAACATCGCGACGGAATTTTATACCGCACTGGATTTTCAACTCTGGCTGTTGAACCAAGTATAGAAAATCCATCAGACTGCATCCCAGAGCGTAAAACATACTGTTGGAATTTCAACCCACGGCGCTAAACAGAGAGTTGAAAATCTAGTGCGCGAAAAAAAATCGCCGCGGGAAAAAGTCGCTCGTGCGTACCTGGGCTTAAAGGGCTGACACACATTCCTACAAACGTATGAATGAAAATGTTCCACTATTTCTATGAAGTATTATGTGAAGAACTCTGAGGGAAGTACTCGATGTCAAATGCGGAGTTTCTTGGTATTTATTTCATTGAAGGCGGTTTTTCTGGAATACAGATTTTCCTCTGTATTTCGGGTAGCATGAGGGATTTTGCTCTAGAAATTTTATGATTCTAGGTACCATCGTGAAGCTTTGAGTTCTGTGATGAATTCAGACTATCGTAATATTTTTTGGGAAGTTATTCTTGTTGAAAGTGATATTTATTAAAAGTTGGTGCGGGTCCTGGCTCCATCTTAATGCATTTTTAACCGACTTCTTCAAAAAGGAGGAGGTTCTCAATTCGACAGTATGTTTTTTTTTTTTTTTGTATGTTTGTTACGCGATTACTCCGCCAAATATGAATCGATTTTGATGATTCTTTTTTTGTTTGGTAGGTCATGCTTCCGAGGTGGTCCCATATAAATTTTATTAACCTTGCTTGCGTAATTTTTGAGTTAGGTTCAATATTACCTATTTTTCCCACTTAGTTTATCTAGACGATATCCTATTTGACTCCTTCACTGTTATTTACATAGCAGGTAGTGGTATTCGGATTTGTGTGGGGTAGGTACCACAACTAAAAAGTGAAAAATAAAAACTTTTTACAAAAAAATAACAACCGACTTCCAAAAAAAACACTAAAAAAGTGGAAAATTACTTTAATTTCGGAAGTCGGTGGCAAAAAACGGAAATTGAAAAGCAAAGACACCGACTTCCGAAATTAAAGTTATTTTCCACTTTTTTAGTGTTTTTTTTGGAAGTCGGTTGTTATTTTTTTGTAAAAAGTTTTTTGTATTGAATAATGGTATCAAATCCGCATCAGATAGGTATCTATCGGAAGAAAATGTATGCGCTGACGCAGAGTCTCACAGTCAAAACTACCTACAGCGTTATTTTACTATGCACCATGCGTTGGTATCTTCAACGTTCTTCAAATGGATGTAAAAGAGCAAGACAATTTAAAATACATATTTTTACGTATACCTAAGTAACATAAATTATAATCATCATCATCATCTGCCTAGCCTTTTCCCAACTATGTTGGGGTCGGCTTCCAGTCAAACCGGATGCAGCTGAATACCAGTATTTTATATGATGCGACTGCCTATCTGATCCCCACAACCCAGTAACTGGTTAATACGATACCCCTTGGTAAGACTGGTTGTCAGACTTTTGGGCTTCTGACGGCCCGTAACGACTGTCAATGATCCACAAATGGCAGTCAGGCCAACGGCGTAACGTGCCTTCCGAGGCACGGAGGAGTCTCGGTATGTAAAGATGGTCACCCATCCACGGACCAACCCCGGCAAGCGTAGCTTAACCTGATGGATCGACCCGTGCGGCTGTTATTACTTAGCCACGAGCTCCTCCGTGTATCATATATTATAATATATATATTTTTATAGCATCAAGGCTTCTGTAGGAATTCTATCACAACATCTTCAATATAAGAATTTTCCACCCTTAAAAGAATTTTAAGTAAATGTCCCAGGAGAGATGAGCAAAAACTGAGGCACTTAGTTACTTTCAAAGTTATATAGAAATGGTTATATCATAATAATTCTCACTTCAAAAAAACACTATCTCTCATCTCTTCATCAAAAATACACAATTTCGCTGAATAATTTCAATAACAAGTTGAACTACAGTTCTGAGAATCTCCAGTACTATGTCAGTAGGTAGGTATCTCGTAACTATTCATTACGTACCAGAACATTTTTATTGCTGGCCAAAAGTCTACCCGATATTCCTCCATCTTGAGTTTTATCTCTAAAAAACTCCCAGCATTATTATGATCCCTTATAATTCTTTTATCTTACTGTAAAATGTTTTTGATGGAAGCTTTTTACTAAATACACCTATCTCCAATCGCCGTTAGTAACTAATCTCTATAACGATGTAACACGATTCCTATATAGATATCTATTTTCGCTCCCATCCATCTTTCATTCCTCCTCCCACATCACCAATAAATCCCAAGATATTATTTCAACACTTCTTGTGATAACACTATACGCTATATGTTGATAATATCAACTTAATTGGCATCGTTCACGCTCAGCTAATTGTCTTCTAGCACCGTTATGACTGCGGTAAGCTCCATCGTGTACAACTAAGGCTGTGTTTAGATGGCACACTTATCAGCAACTGTTGGGTTGGATGGCGCTGGTTGATATGACCTTGTGCTTTTTATTGTGATACATAATAATCTAATTGAGATAATTGAAAGACTGACTTTTGATTTTTTTTGGGTCCAGTGTAGACCAGAGTAATCTTTCTGCTGAAGTACGAATGAAAGTTACGAATCATCGCCAAACCTTATCCACAATTTCTGTCTTTCCACAATCTTTTTCACTATTTGTAATAATATATATCGGGGTAACAGCCCTAACTTACGAGCTCTAGGTCGTGGGTTCGAACCCAGTCTTGCGCTTTACTTTGCGTAAATAATTTCATCACCACTGCTCTCAAAACGGTGAAGGAAAACATCGTGAGGAAACCGTTATGTCCTAGAACCAAAAATTCAAAGACAGTGTCACATCTACCAACCCGCACTGGGCCCGCGTGGTAGATTACTGCCTACTCTCTCTAGAAAAGAGGAGGCCTGTGTCCCAGCAGTGGGAACATTATAGGCTGATTATGCTAACAGTCGCGGAAATGACTATCAAGAATGGTGAATACAGCCATAATTTCCTTACTTGGTAAAGCCTCAAATCCCGTATTGGAATATAATACCGCTGAACTGTCTCGATAATTGCTCGTAAACGGGCAATAATATACGACGGATTGTTAAATTTCTTGTTCTATGAATTTAATTGGCGACAGTTCATGCTTGGATAATTGCGAACGAAGACCGTTATGAGTGCGGTAAGCCCATAAGCCACATTACTGTTGGCATAAAGTTGGGTACGGACGGGACACTTTCGCGCGATTGTTTAGTTAGTATTGAATTATGGTACCGAGTAATATTGACTATTTTATGTGTTCCGTGTTGACATTAAACTCATATACCTATTGCTTTTCTAATATTTTTGTTTGAAATCTGTATAGTGTCCACTGTCAAGCATATTGAAAAGTATGTTTATTTAATAAAGAGAATATTGAAATAAGTCAAACGTGAACTACCTTGTGAAAGTTCCACGTCAGAAAATATTGTTATTGAAAAGAATTTTATTCATTGTCCAAACTGAAAATATATAAAAGCTACATCCATATTTTATTTCATAAATATAACACTTGCATTTTGCCAACAAAAAAGGATTTTGGAAATTGTTCACCGGAATGTTTTTTTTTTAAATATTTTTGTGATTCCATTTTCCGTTTCTTTGCCATTGTGTTCAGAACACCGGAATGATCAATTTTAACGGTAACTAAAATCATTATGAAATTTCGGTGGCTATAAAACTTAGATTATGTCACACCCTTACGATACATGTGAACATGTATCTTAGTATAATTGTTGCTCTATGATACGAAGAATAGTATACATTATATCATCAAGCATAACTGAATAGTAACAATGAGCCAATCTTGAATGTTGTGTATCATGTTGTAAGCTCCTTGTAGATATTTTTTGAGTTATTTTTTTACCTACGTAAGGTACGGTAGGGAATTATAAAAGAAAATGATGTGGCAACTTCTTAGAAGAAATTGCAATCTTCACTTGAAAGTTCAAAGAACTTGCAGTGAACGTTAATTCAATACGTTACTATGAATTCTCTATATTCATCAGTACGGGTAGCATGACCACCATAGCAACGGGTTTTGTCGACGGAAGAATAGACAAAATGACAGATTATTATTGTGAATCTATCATTTTGTCATGGTACGTGTGTAGGAATGGTCTCCTTTATGAGTCGTACATTTATGTGTAAGGTCTTCTCATCACACACGAGAGTGAGTATTGCAGTTAATAATCTTACACACTTTCAATCAATCTGCCTAGCCTTTTCCCAACTATGTTGAGGTCGCCTTGCAGTTTAACCGGATGCAGCTGAATACCATCGTATTTTACATAGGCGACTGCGAATCTAACCTCCATAACCCAGTAACTGGGTAACAGGATACCCCTTGGTAGGACTGGTTGTTAGTCTTTTGGGTTTCTGACTACCCGGAACTTTGTTTACGACCCGGAACGACTGTCAAAAATATCTATAAATGACAGCTGGGACCAACGGCTTAAGCACTAAACATGTGTGCTCCATGTAGTCCCCTACATGGAGCACACATGTTTAGTCTTACGTATATTAACTAAAATGAATTATTTTACACGATAAAACTTCAAATAAAATGTTGGTGGGTCTGCCTATCCATTCAAGGTATTAGTAATGCTATATTACGTTTCAACCTCATATTTAAGTATAAACGAATAAGTATGTTAAAAACTAAATAGAATAATCATCCCTACCCTGATGCCCGCCATAATAAAAAAGCCGCTCCAATCTCAATCTTCTCAAGGAAATGAAGACACAACTTCAGAACGTCTTATAAACTTATTAAACGACTTTAAAGGAGAACAAATTATACCTGTTCGCTATAATTAAGTTCAAAGCGATTCTCAGCGTAAGCCGACTTGTTAAAGCTTTGCTTATTCCCTGGCTTTTCTAAGGAAGACTTCTTGTGGTGAAGCTAGCTTGTTATTGAGAAAACTGTGTACCTACTATGGTAATGCACTTAGGGAAATCTGTAGTCTACTGTGAATAATTATTGAGATAGATGTATACAGGGTGTAAAGGACAGCCCTCTGCAAATTAACAGGGGGCATTCTGCTCCTTATTTTGAATCATGTTCCACCGGAAATTTTCTCAGGAATGTTTTCATTATTTTAACCGCTTTTTTCAGTTACTATTTCAATGTAAAATTACATTCTTTGTACGCAGCACTCCATTTATGTAAATAAAATTGATAACATAAAAAAAACAGCAATGGATGTTAAAATACTCGAGGCGTGAAGTAATATAGAGATAATTCACTTTACACGTAATCAGGTTTATTGGATTCCGATAATGTTCCTGAAATAATTTCATGTACCAGTCGTCTTAGTATGATATGCTGAATTCATCCCATTAGTCTGCGGAGGGCTGTCCCTTACACCCTGTATATAGAGATAGAATACTCTTTATTATGCACACCATACATACAGATATAAATGAAGAAATTTTACATAGGGTGGCACTATGCAGGCAGTCTTATCGCTAAAAGCGATCTTTTTAAGACAACCTTTGGATGGATTAAAGGACAAAGGAGAGTCAAAACTGTAGGTCTATGGTGTTTAAATATAACTGAACTGGTAGTTTTTCAGGCGACAAATCGTTCCTTTTACACATTACTTATTTATATTCCATTTCCGACCTGCTTTTCTCGAAAGCTTCCTACAATTTCATAGCGAAACTAATAGGCCAGAATCACACATACTAAATAGAAATTCAATTAAAACACTGAACTGTATATTTAGCTTTTTAAACACCGCCTTATTTTATTAATGCAGCTTCGAGTGCGGGTCTCATTTAATTTCAATATTTGTTCAAGCATGTGACATGGCAAACACTCCGTGTGTGGCGCCAACATAGCCAACATGACCTTTATAGCCAACATGTTGGTCAGCGTGTTGGGAATATGACGTGTTTGCTGAGAGCACTTAACAAATGTTGTACATTTATGCAAAGGCAACTGCAGCGCGGCTATTCTATGAATTTTCACCATCGAGTTTACTTTGGTATCCGAAGTGGAAATAGAGCTTCGACACTGACATTTGACACTGTGGATGCAGAAGTGAGGGCTCGTGGCTAAATGATAACATCCGCACGGGTCGATTGAAGGTTAAGCTACACTTGCCGTGGTCGGGTCGTGGATGGGTGACCATTGTGATCCATTACATAAATCGAGACCCTCCGTGCCTCGGAAAGCACGATAAGCCATTGGTCACAGCTGTCATTCATAGATCTTTGACAGAGTAGAAGCCCAACTATATTGGGGTCGGCTTCCAGTCTAACCGGATGCAGCTGAATACCAGTATTTTACATGGAGCGACTGCCTATCTGGCCTCCATAACCGGGGAACTGGGTAATACGATACCCCTTGGTAAGACTGGCTGTCAGACTTTCGGGCTTCTGACTACCCGTAACGACTATCAAAAATCCACCAATGACAGCCGGGACCAACGTGCGTGTTAGCGTGCTTTCCGAGGCACGGAGGAGTCTCGGTATGTAAAGATGGTCAACCCATCCACCGACCAACCCCGGCAAGCGTAGCTTAACCTTATGCCTCGACCCGTGCGGCTGTTATTACTTAGCCACGAGCTCCTCAGATAGTTATTGTTCCCATAATTAATTAAATGCTTGAAGAGATAAAAGGTACCGTTTATCGTTAAGTGCCTTTAATAATTATTAAAAGATGAAAGTAGGTACATTATCAATACGTGATTTAATGTTTTCGAATGTGGTAATCAAGCTTACTTTCTCTTACGATCCTTCATTATATTATAAGGCATATACGGATCATTAAATTTTAATACTCTGCTCTGTCAAAATAATAAATCATTGTGCAAAATTAATAATTATGATTCTATTATGACCCGTCGGCTAGTATGTCATAACTCATAACATCAAGGTCGATATTGTCTGGTATCAGACAAAGATAATAATGAACACCTAAATAATAGTTATTCATGAGGCAACGATGTGTGAATGTCTTCATCATTGCACAAGTGAACTGAATATGAGATGTCTATTAAAATGTTTCGTAATTTGATAACTCTCCTAGGATAATTGCATATTTGTTACGATATACTATCCAATGCGATTGCGACCACAGGGTAACTCCTGATGACGGCGAGCAATGGGCAGCTCGCCGTCCGATAAGGACCAGGCCCAGGTCGATGGCGCGTCGTGTTCCACGCGCGCCTCAAAGAGATGTCAGCACACCTGACGGGGTCCGTTAGGACCGATGCCTGCCAGGGTTGCGGAATAGTCCGAAAGGGATACCAGGACCCTGGCAACAGGCAACCGAAGGAACACGGGTGGGTTTTAGTCAGTAAGAGTCTGACACGCCCTTCCGCTCCGCCCAGAGCGGGAGAAGTCATATGATGATTTCCCACCCAAAAAAAAAAAAAAAAAAAAGGGTAACTCCTGATTGACTTGGTGAACTTTGCTTATCAGATTTCGATCTCGATTGTGTTCTAGAAATTGTTACGTCATAACATGCAATCTATAATAATATAGGTTTATCTGTCTTGTATATACCAGTCTTTATGTTATTGGTATTCGAGATCAGTCGCGTATAGGCACTTTAGATTTAGATGTGAAGTAAATGCCAACATTTTCCCGTAAAATACGGATCGTTGGAGATTTTCTTGCCGTAGAAAATGGTCGTAAAACAATTGTTATCGACGCTTATAAAATCGAAACACCTCGACGTGGCTCACTTAAGGCTTGTACACAAAACTACGTTGCGACGTCGCATCGCAAAAATCAGCGACGGTACCCGAAGATTTTCTTAAGAAAGCTTTGATTCGCAGTTTTGTGTACAAGCCCTTCGCCCACTGGCGGCACGGCACGGCATGACATCACTACATGCGCATACTGACGGCAACGATGACGCGGTATCCTTATCCACAACGAAGTGTACAACCGAGACATCGCACTCGAGCGTTCTTTTCACAACACAACTGCCGAAGCATCCCGAGTGATGCCGAGGCATTGCGAACGATGCCGAAACGACGGCGACGGCATACCGCTTTGATTTTGTACCTACGATGATTATCATTGAAACAATTCTACTATTCAGTTGTATTTCTATTCGGCGCATAAAAATCCCTTACCGTGCCGTGCCGCCAGTGGGCGCAGGCCCTAACACACTTACAGTAACAATGTAAGGAAATGGTTTTCAAGGGAGACATTGGAACAGTGATACGGGAGCTACCTACCTATCTGTAAATGTCCGTCATACGGATAGACCGTCATACGGATAGACCCGTATTCTGTAATCTGTTCTCCCGGCTGCAATTTGCGGTTCTATCGGAATCTTTATTGATTCCTGCACGGTGCTTCCGCTGCCGGTATTAATGGATGAATTGTGGTGATAGTAATATTGTAGGGACAGCAGATTTTGAGGTTTCAATGAACGATGACTGTAGTTTTGGGATTGATAATTATATAGCATTGTGGTAAAATACTTTAGTATTCGATACAATTAAATAAAGGGGCAAAGAGATTTATAACTTTCTTTGTTCTGCCATCAGAAAGATTTGACCATAATATTCAGAAGCTTGTGGGTCCATTTCCAAAAATATCCGGTTCATTATTTACGGACTTGTCTATTAAATAAACAAACTGAATGGTGCATTTCTTTGTAGAAAATTGCATTTCCAACACTGTCCGTAGACAGTCAGTTCCAAACTGACGTTTAAAAGATACAAAATACAAAAAACTCTATTCAAATATGAACCAATTCATTTTCAAATCAACCGTACTATCGCACAATCAAATACAATGTTGCAATTTCTTCGAGCGACCGCATCGAGCCGGTGGAAGCCCTGGTTCTGACAATCCCTGCGGTCTGAACGTTCATGCAAACGCAGTACTGCAATATCATTTATTATTCAGACCACTGTAAACAAACAACACCCCAGAGCTTGCACTAACACCAAAACAACATTTCGAGAGACTTTGAAACCTCCAAAGTCTTTCGAAGTTCTTTCAAAGATTTTGCTTCGTCCAAGTTTATTTACTCTTTTAAGTTCAAGACAGTGAATTGTTCTGTTTTGACTTTATGTTGTTTAGAAGTTAAGAATTTGAGCAAAGTACGAATTATGATGCTTGCATTGTGTTGAAATGATTTAATTTGTTTGAAAACCGCGAAGGTTGTGTTTAATTTTAGATGATGGAAGATTTGGAATCACGTAATTGGAATAATAAAATTAGTTTAACAAATTATATAAAATGTCCTTTTACTGAGATATTTTTAAGATCCAGATTCGTCAAGAGCGTCCTATAAAATGAGCGGGCTAGATTCCAGGTGATGGTGCCGAAACTGCTTGATAAATGTGCCACATATTCTGATCACAACCAAATTCCGTGATATTTAAACTACTGATACAAAGAAATTGTACAAAAATCCTAAGAGAATGACTACTTGGCACCAGACCATTACAAGTCCTCGCAATTCTTCGCAAAGCACTGTGTTTATCGTATGAATCAATGAGGGTATTACGTGAGCGAACTGACCAAAATTGGTCTGCGGTTTCCGTGATCCAATTTGTTGGTCTCCGGAGTACTAGGCTGTGCGGACCGTTCCGCATAGCAAACGATAGAGTTGTTCGGAGCCTATAAAATTGTCAGCGTCATCTAGTTTCTGTGTTGCAGTGACGAGAAATGTCGTTGGGGTTGGCTAACTTATGAGAATGTAGGATTACAACTCTCATTACATTGTTGTGTCACGTGTTGAAAAATAATAAAGAACAAGTACGTAGGTACATAATTATCTGTTTTAAGAAATGAATAATCCGCAAAATTTAATAATCCTAGTTTTGAGACGCGAGATAGAATTATAATTTTCATTATTATTAAAATCTATACGAACAATTATTATGCAATTAACTATTTACATTAAGTACTAAAGTTAAATGACTAACTGACTCTGTACAAATAAATATAAAAACAGAATATAAAAGTTTTCAATAATTTTGATTTCCCAGAATTCGTTATTAACTTAATATTTTTGCTATTTTATTTGGTAGTTAATACAACATTCAAATCAATATTAAAACAAATAACATTTTGTGAAGGTAATCTGTTTACATTTTATGTAATCTGTTTATGTGGGGAAAATTTAGTTTTTCATAATATAAAATTCAAATAGGTAAAACCGGATTTTCCAGTGAAACCTGTAGATGACCGGAAAATTTAATTTGCCATGCGTTCGGAAAAATATTGATAAATGCAATATGCATGGATGATTCGAGTTTTTCAATAGCCGATTTGTGTTATTAAGTTTACTTTGCTGTTTTAAAAAACAATGCGAATAAAATGTTATCAATGAAACAAAGGTAACAAAAACAGTTGTTTTGATGACAACTTTTCTTAATAAAAAACACAACAAAATAAAAATAATTTAAAGCCTTTTGAAAAATCTCATGAATAAAATTAAGCAAAGTTTGGTCAATCTAAGTTAAAAGAGAGCCAACTTAGGTTGTTTACAAAATATAAGTTTTTAATTGTTTGTAAGTGGTTAATAAGATGTAGTGCTTAACTAGAATTCTTAGGAAACACTTGTTACAATTTAATTTCGTAAAGAGATTTTAAACAATTCTCCTAATAAAATAAAATATTTATTTAAAGGTTTAAGCCAAAGGAGCCACTACTTTAAAAGTGTTGAATAATATACGAATATGATGGACTTACGGCGGAGAGGAGCTCGTGGCTCAGTAATAACAGCCGCTCGGGTCGATCCATCAAGTTAAGCAACGCTTGCCGAGGTTGGTCAGTGGATGGGTGACCATTTTCACATATCGAGACTCCTCCGTGCCTCGGAAAGCACATTAATGATGGACTTAAAAGGCGACCGTCCACAGCCAGCTATGTAGGATGTGCTCGGAGAGGTTTGCCACGTTTCTGCGCGGTTCATTTATTTGCTAGCGGTACCTACAATCTACACATTCATACAAAAAAAAAAAAACTTTGGTCCAGGCCAAAGGTTTCTTGAAAAAAGTAAAAGTACAGCTCTCAAAAGTAACAACTTAAATTAATTACGTATTATCATAGAACTTACATCACATTAAATACCGCACGGAGGTTTAATAACGTTACAGCATGCATGTAATATCGGCACAATGATCTTGAATTACATAACGCGAACAATAGGGGTTACAAGAGTAGGTATGCCATTAAACGAGCTTCGACGTGCTTACGCTTCGTTACTGCATATTTCAGTCGGTGTTGCTAAATTGAGAGCAGAGAACCCACTTTGTACAATGTTGGGTGATCAAATTAGCTCATGAGTACTGGTGACAAAATGAGGTGGAGTGACGTCAGAGTTAATCAGAGTTTATTTGTGCCTTTGATGACATTGCGGATTAAACCTAAATAAGTACGTCATAGTAGCGAGGGTATTAAGATAATCAAAGAAAGGCGTATTATGCCCAGCAGTGGGTAAAGTTGAGCTGTGAATAATGATGATAAATATCATTAACTTGTGAATTTTTTCTATCTGCTAGTACCAATTCTGATTACCAATCCTGTGGGCCTGCATGCAATGTGGACTTTCTCTCAAAAACTAACCCTGTAATGCCTCTTAGAGGTATTTTAACCGCCATTACAACAACAATCGACAGCGAAGACTGAAAAGCCAAAAAAAAATGCAAGTAAAGTGCAAAAGCGCGTCCAGCCGCTTCAAAGATTACGTGGGCATTTTATCACGAGTTTAAGTGGATTTTCTGAACGCTATTTAGCTAGTGATGTTACGATACATTATCGCATACTCGGAATCCCTGGCGTGCCAACTTGTCCATGGATGTTTAAGCGTATTACCAGTCTGCGTTGGCGGTAGAACACCGATAATTAGGTATACATAGAGATAGGAAGGTATGGGTTATCGATTTAAGAGGAGTGCTGGCGGTTGGAGCATATCGAGAAGAGATTATATTTAAAGTGATGCAGTTTTTACTAACTACTTGTTGATGTCCACGGCACGCCCGCGTGAATTTCGGTTATTATAAACCTTCCTCGAGAACCACTCTAGCTATTGGTGAAAATAACATGAAAATCGGTGCAGGAGTTTTAGAGTTTATCGCTAACAGGACGACAGAAAGACGCTGCGGAGGACTGTTTTATAATATGTAAGGATTTATAAGGTTGTTGGCGTTGATAAAATCAAAGAAGAAATGATAGTTTTTTTAATGTAGCAAGAAGAGAAGGCTTTAGCTTTTGATAGAGAACTTGATGTCGCTTTTCTGTATCTCAAGTGAGAGTTTCTAGAATTATTGAAGACTTGACGAACAGAATTCTGTTTTCACCATGTGTAGGAGATTTTTGTAATACCACATTAAAAGCAAATAAATGACTTTCACTTATAATAAAAGTTTTTATTACTTATTAATATAATTTGATTAATATTATTAAACGGAGTTTGCTGTTATATTAATATTTTGGTTCACATGCCTGTAAATTATTTTCACAACAAGTAATTAATTACCTTGATGCTTTCACGTAGCACCTGCATCAATTAATGTCTTATCAGAAGTGCTCTATTGAGGCTTTAGAATGCAGCATAATATTTAGTAATTCAATAAAAAAATAACAGGTATGGTACGGCTGTGCCTTTGTTTGTTTGTTTTGGCTCGACTTGGCGGAGCACTACCAGTGCGCCCAAATTATACTATACAACTTTTTTTTTCTTTCATGAAGAATCACAGATACTTTATTGACGTCTTTCTTTTTCACTGAATTACATACACGTCTGATATTGAGTTTATTGTTTCGAAACATGATAATTAACAAAGATTATTTTAAGTTACGGAAGTTTGATGCTACGTTTATCTCATAGAGAGGTGACGTGCGAAATAGCTATTTAATAACCGTTATTTATTAGTAGCATGCATCCGTGCAGCCGATTTCGTTTAGTTTTTTTTATTACAATTAGCTACACCAGATTGAATGGTACACAAGTTTTTATTTATGTAAGATGTTTTTGTTGTGTTCGTGGTTATATTTTGTTTATGTTTCTTTCTTTTTTACATAATCGTATATTCTATCTGAAGGACCTAGCTGGCTGATTCATATTTTTACGTGTAGCTACTACTACTTCAAATAGTTCGTTCAAATCGATACGAAAGAAGGTGCACTGAATAAGAAACTTAGGATTAATTCTATTTTATTTATTTTCAGATCAACATTGAGATCGAGAGATCCGCACAACCTGTGAGTATCCATTATCCATTATTTATTTTTCTTAACCTAATAAAAGTAAATGCTCTATAGTCGTCTCATCGTCGTCACTAAGGGGTTTTCATTGTTTCAATATACTTTTAGTGACAAATATTTGTTTTATTATTATTTATTAACTTTAATTAACACGATTACAAACCAATTACAGTAATAAAAGACAGAGACACATACACATACAAATGAAAATATAAAATTAAAACATAAACATATCAATCTGCGTAGCCTTTTCCCAACTATGTTAGGGTCGGCTTCCAGTCTAACCGGATGCATCTGAATACCAGTATTTTACATGGAGTGACTGCCTATCTGACCTCCACAACCCAGTAACTGGGTAATACCATACCCCTTGGTAAGACTGGATAAAATAAAAATAATAAAAATTAAAAAAAACAACAGTTTCATTAATCCCTTTCATAGTTCTCTTAATTATTCAGACAGCATTTATTTTTTCATCTCTAGTAAAAATGGTGTCCTTCGACTCCAGTTTTAATTATAAAAACGATCTGTTCAAACCTTTCATTTATTTGAAAACTGAACCGCTAGAGACCAAAGTACATAGTGAGGATGATTGCGTTCCTGTAATGACAACATAGACTGTACAATTCGTTTTATTATAATCAGGCGTCCCTTAGAGGGTACTTTTGTTTTATTGTAATAGGGTAACATTACACAGATTGTATTGTAACTTGCTATGCTAGTTCTAATGTTAGGCAAAAGAGATCATTCACCGTCCATATATTTTTGGGCTAAAGGTGAAAGTCAAACAAAATAATAAAAAATTACAACAAAAAAAAAACATCCGAATTACAAAAAAAAACACAAAAAAAGTGAAAAATAGCTTTGGAATTTTTCACTTTGGAAATTAATTTCGTAAGTCGGTGCCTTTGCTTTTCAATTTTCGTTTTTTGCCACCGACTTCCGAAAGAATCATCAAAATCGATTCATAATTGGCGGAGTAATCGCGTAACATACAAACAAACAAAAAACACAGACGAATTGAGAAACTCCTGCTTTTTGAAGAAGTTGGTTAAAAAAAGCTGTATTCCGAAAGAGTACGTTTTTCCCTTCATTTTTTATTACTACAAGCTTTAGATTACTATTCAATATTTTTTTTACAAAAAATACTGAAAACAATATTTTTCAAAATCGTATAACAGCGCAGGAAATTGCCCTATAGGTTTGGCCCAATAGTGAAAAGTGAAGAGAATAACATGGTCTAACGAATTTTTTTTTGTTTATTATTAAGCACTTTCATAATTTAGCCCAAAATGAATGATCTCCTTTCTAGGAATAGCTTTGAAAAGTTCTATAATACTCGTATGTAGTTTGTTTATACGTTTATGACGGTTTACACTTTAGTTTTATGGATAGTTCTACTAAGGTTTATTAGTAGTCAAGTTTGTTTATGAGTTTATGTGAAGTTAGAAGCACACAAACGGCTTCCAACAGTAGGTAATCTGTAAACGATAAGCGCTTTTTTGCATTGCTCTAGATTCTCTAGAAAAATATATTATAAATTGGTCTGAAAGCTTAAGTAATAATGAACGGTCGTCTCGTCCTTAGCAGTGATAGAAGAAATTCAATTAGTACTTTTAATAACAGATAAAAAAATATTCTGTCGGTCTAAAAGTAAAGTTACAAAGTAAATTAAAGAAAATTTTCCTTTTCCTACTAACGGCTTGAATTGAAACACGTACCTAGCTAGATTAAGAAAAGATGACAATAGTCGGAAAACCTGAAATGGTTCGCCTTCGTTTTTAGGGTTCCGTACCCGAAGGGTGCCAAATAGAACTTTATTACAAAACCTCCGCTATCCGTCCGTCTTCTGTCAGCGGGTTGGATCTCATGAACTGTAATGGGCAGACAGTTGAATTTTTCACAGATTGTGTATTTCTAATGTCGCTATAATAAAAAATAAAAAAATGTTAAAAATTAAAGCGGGTCCAACAAGAAACGTGTTTTATTTACATAATTAAAAAACTTAGTTTTAAATATTGTAGGTGTTACGTGAGGCCGACTCGCACTTGGTCAATTTTTCGATTTTACAGGCAGGATTTTAAACAAATTATCTCAGGGCTAGGAAGGAACAAATAAGCATTTTAGATCTTCACATAAACCAGAAGTAGAAAATGTCCGTTTAATTGTATCCTATTATTCTTTCATTGGATAAGTAAACTGAAACCTAATTGAAGAAAAACTTCACTTACTGAAAATGTAAGACTAATTTAAAATACGTTTCGTTCACGAGCTGCGATAACAACGCACTTTAGAGTGAATGCGAGCATCTTTCCGCAATGTCAGTATGATATACTATTGTGATTCTTGTGATTATAATTATTTTTTAGCATTCACCTAACATGGGTTCCATTTAATTATTTTTAGAACAGATTTGTTCGGACTTACCAAAGCATGTATCAGAAAGGTCATATTACAGGGTGTGGTACAGACTATCAAACTGAACATTTTTTTCATTGTGACGAATATTGTCATCGCGAAAAATATATCAGCCACCCCGTACATTTGTGTCGAGTAGGTATTTAGGTTTTGTATGGAACAGTTCGTAATGCAAAATAATGCTGCTAAGTCATCATCTGCCTAGCCTTTTCCCAACTATGTTGGGGTCGGCTTCCAATCTAACCGCATGCAGCTGAATACCAGTATTTTACATGGAGCGACTACCTATCTGACCTCCACAACCCAGTAACTGGGTAATATGATACCCCTTGGCAAGACTGGGTGTCAGACTTTTGGGCTTCTGACGACCCGTAACGACTGTCAAAGATCTACAAATGACAGTCGGGACCAACGTTTAACTTGCTTTTCGAGGCACGGAGGAGTTTCGATATGTAAAAATGGTCACCCATCCGCGGACCAACCCCGGCAAGCGTAGCTTAACCTGATGGATGTACCCGTGCGGCTGTTATTACTTAGCCACGAGATCCTCAATAAAAATCCAGCTAAGTAAATTATTATTAAACTGGAAGATTCAATGGATTCAATATTGATACTTATTGGATTAAAGATGAGGTATTGAATCTGTATGTTATTCAAGTAAAATCTGGTGCAAACGGCTTTATTAAAACACGAACGGGCACAGCTCACAGTGATTGTGCGCGAGCCGTGAGAGGAAAATTGGTCGTCATCGTCATACGACCCGCCTTTGTGCTGAATGTGGGCCACTCGACCCAGCAGCTTACTTAGTCATAACGTACGTACAAGAAAGTTTCGCTGAAACACTGGTACGGGGTTGAATAACAGAAAGATGAAGTATGAAAAAGCGAATTATTTATTTATTTAACTATTTATGCACACACATATAAATACAGACAACAAGAAAGGAACAGAAAAATACGTACAAAGGCAATGCTTATTTCTAAAGAAATCTCTTCCAGCATAACTGCGATAGGAAAATAGATAGAAGAGATGTACACAACGTGTGTAAGAGTAGAAGAGAAACAAAATACATAAAATAAGAAACAATTCACTAATTAAAATATAAACATACAATTTGAGAATATACTTACATACATTACTCCTAAAATAAATATAAATAAATAATAATTATATTCTAAGTTTAACTGGTATAAAGAGGCCTGACATGGAGAAATGAATGAGATGCGTGTGATTTTTCCAAATTTTCAGGGTTGAATAATGGCCTTCACTCGTTCAGGTAGGACCATTATGCAAAATATCCATTAGTACAGTATTTTAAACGTACCAAGTCAAAATCGTACCAAGAAACTAACGAAATTGTTATTGTAGTTCAATTCATAGGTATCAATAATTATTGTAACTCAGGTACCTATAACTTTCAAACATTAAGGCTCGTGCAAACTGGCGCGATATCGCGGGTGCGACAGGCAGCGCTACCCTTGTCGCGCCCTCGATATCGCACCTGTTTGTGGGAGCCTTTATTTATACTTTGTATATTGAAACCACAACACCATAATATAAATATCCCTATTTGTATGCGTCAACTTTTATTACAATGGATCTCTATTTGAAATTAAATAGAAACTACTGCTTTTCCAAACAGAATTCAGAAATATAGACAAAATAATATGTAAATATCGGTACAGAACTTTCTATTATTATCTAGGTATGAAATAGATATTATATTTCGATAAATTTCCATCAGGTCTAAACTGAAAGGTCTGGAAAATTTTAGGAGAAACTTTTACCTGGCTCTAGTAACAATGCGGGCCGACTTTAGCAATACCCACAGTAAACGGTTTATTTATATTTTGATATATCAACATTACCCTTTATGAAATAAGTTTTTGACACCCCATGTTTGTTCAAACTTCAATTCTACCCATCTGAGCTTTATTATTCAACTTGAAATTATGACTTCCACGTGTACTAGTGAATTAGTCGTTAGTTTCATGATATTTTTTATGTACTTCAAAATTATCAGAAAAGATATTTGTTAATTCAAATTCTCTGATGCTTATTATTTTTATTCTTTTATTTATTCGAGCTACAATTACTCTTATACAACATTTAATTATTATAAATATTGTTTTGTTACGACACAGTTTGACTCAATTTTTTTTAAATAATAGACGCAGTTAGTCCAACATTCAATTACATGGTTTAGACATGGACCTACCTATACATTGTATACATATACATATACCAATACCTAATGTATATGTACATTCTTAATCAGTGGGTAGGTGTGAGGTGAATGTAGCTGTCAATACGTTAGATATATTTCTTTAGTTACCCCTAACGACTCCTATGGGAATTAATTGGAAGATTTCTGGTTGTGTCTATAGAACGGTTTGTTTACCTAATGTTGGCCAGTATTGGTTATACAGGAAACACGTCTGATTATATGAAAACAAATGTAAAATAAAATAGGTACTTATTAACATTTAGTAACGGAACTTACATTTTTCTCTAATATTAGAGGTAATCTGTCAGTGATTCGTTACTAGACACATACCTACCTTAATATATATAAAATCTTTGACGATTTTTTCCTAAGTACCGACCTAATTGATTTCAACATGAATAACTAGGTCAGAACGGCCCTAATCAAACGAAATGTCAATATTTGATCTCCAGATATTCTGGAGCTAATAGACTCAATATTATGCCATTATACTGTCTAGAAATTATACAGTAACTTGCTGAAGGCTTTTACAAAGAAAACGACGGCAAAAGATAACCAAAATACATACTGAAACAAAAAATAAAAGAAGAGAAAAAGTATAATTAATTACCCGACTACGGCGAAGAAAAAAGGAGGGTTATGATTTTGACCGGTATGTATGTATGTATGTATGTATGTATGTTCATCTGTTCCCTCATATCTTCTAAACGACTCATCACAATTTGACAAATGAGGTATCGTTGGAAGCGTCTTGATCGTCCGCTGGTTATAGGCTATGTGACGTCACATTAAAAATGGCGCCCTGTAGAGGACATAAAGTCAGAAACTTAAAAAAAATTGTTTAATCGTACCATATTGGGTATCAAATGAAAGGGCTTAATGAGCACATTTCAAAAATATAAATATAATAACCCCAAAAGAATAAAAAAAAAAAGTGATAAAAACTAAAACCCAACTACGACAAAAAAGGTATAAACAAGACACCACAGACAGACAAATAAAAAATCCGGAGTCACACGTAATCTGTTCGATTTATGCCCTACACGTGTGACTCCGGATTTTTAATTTGTCTGTCTGTGGTGTCTTGTTTATACCTTTTTAGTCGTAGTTGGGTTTTAGTTTTTAATACTTTATTTTTTCTAGCTGGTCTTTTACTTTTGCCTTTACCAATAATTATCGATAATATCATAGGCCATACCAACCAAGCTATATAGTTTCATTTTGCATATTGCATCCAGAAAATTTTCTAAAGATAAAAAGAAATTAAAATGTTGACACCATTATATAAGTTCGTAAGCATACCTACTACAGTCATGCTGAATTAAAATTAATTTCAGTAACTAACGAACCAGTTCAGGTTTCATAAATATGAAGTACCTACGTTGTCGGGAATCGTCATTTATAAATGAGCGCTCGTGAATATTTTGTAATTAAACATGCAGTATGTCAATATTACGAATAAATAATCGTTATTTACCCGATGGAATGAGGCAGAGGTATTTTGGGTTCGTCATTAAACTTAGCATGAAATGGGAAAAATCTTTCGTCAAAAGGGTGACCAGTTATTGATCGTCAAAACGTAGTATAGCTTAAGCATAATCAATCTATAATGTTCCCACTGCTGGGACACAGGCCTCCTCTCTTCGAGAGTTAGTGGGCTGTAATCTACCACACGGGCCCAGTGCGGGTTGGTAGATGTCACATGACTTCGATTTTTTTTATTCTAGAATAGCCGTTAGCCTTCACCGTTTTGAGAGCAGTGGTGATGAAATTGTTTATACAAAGTAAAGAACCTGCTTGGTTCTGGACTCACGACATACAACTCGTAATTCGGGGCCATTACCACTGTATCACCACTGCTCTAGACGACGCTTAGAAATCGTAGCATATTGAGCCAGAACAACGATCGTCAAAACTCGAGCAAATATGTTAGCACCTCATGAGTCTGCTAAACAATGATGAATTAGTCAATTGTCATGGGCAGGGATTCTTTTCTCATAAGCACATTTTTTTATTATTAATCTAAACAAATTGCCAGTGAAGCTCCATCTTGAGAATCATCAAGAATTTGTTTCAATGAATATCCCAATGGTATACTATGTAGAATTATGTCGAATACGTACACCAATTAATTGACTTGAAACAGGTGCTCAATGTAAATTAATCTTGTGTTCATAGTTTCACTACGACTAGTCTAAACGTTACATGTTCAAACAAATAATAAACAATTGTCTCACGATATTACCTACACTGTTTCAACAACGTTCATTTGTTTACTCCTGTTTAATTAGCAACAATATTGTTTGCATCGTGTATTAATTCGTTATAATACGTCGTGACTTATTAATTTGTCCCTCTTCATTTATGAACAGACCATTCCTTGTTTAACGGTTTAATTTATGTAAGCTTTTTAGTTGAAACTTACAAAAATGAAACCGGTTACTTTTTCTTTTTTCATCGGCGAAATGTGAAAAACTAACCCTCTCTACCTAATCCTTCAAGGAAAACCCGCGCCATGTTATTTTAAATGTGTTATATATATTTTTATTATACTAAACAACCACGGTAAAATATGTTTCTTATTATTCTAGCGTACCATATTTAGTACAAAACCAACAAAAATATAATACACCTGATACACATTATACCAGATGTTCATAAAGAAAGCAAATAATATGAGTCAACAAAGAAAAGAAATGAGAAAATCACTAAGTTTTTCTTCCCGTAGGGTTGGTGTAAGGCTGTTATTTTATAACACTGTCGGTTGTTGATATTAGTAATACCTTGATATTAATATCTTTGTGTAAAGTTGCTAAGGAACAAGGTGGTCCCTGGAAAAGTTTAATGTTCTGCATTGCCATCCATCAATGTGTTACAATTTCTTTTTTACTAAAAAAGTATTTTCTTTCAACTACGTAGGTAGTAATGTTATCATTAATCACTACAAAACCGTAACAAAGGACGTATTTTTTGCTTGGAACCAAAACAGTGCAGAAATGTTGTATGAAATCTCATTGTTGCAGAGTTTTTCATTAATGCATCGTTTTTTATTTTTTATTTACATATAAATTTACCACAGAGGGAACAAATGGAACTGCCTATTTCGTTTTTTTTTTTTAAGTTTTCGATAATAATATGAACGCTACTCCAGAAATTATAAAAACAACTGCAAATGAAATTGTTAATAACCTTTTGCCGCAAAAGTCGCGGGATCACTTAGTTTTCATTAACTTGAGTTTTTATATTGATTAGGTATATTTTATCACGGTAGGTAGATTGGTAGTTGAACGAAAAGTAGAGTACGCACCTTGCTAAAGTGAGTAATGAATGCACTCGTGTTAATTTAGTGCCCTCGCATGCGCTCGGGCACCAACATAACCCTCGTGCATTAATAACTCACTTTGCGCTTGATGCAACAATCTATTATTTCTTTCGCTAAAATTGTTAGTAGCATACTTACTTCTCTTTTTTTTGGTTTTTAAAACTTATTCGTTATCCATTCTTTTATTATAAATCCGAAAGTAACTCTGTCTGTTATCTGTTCACGCCTTAACCACTGCGCCGATCCCCATGAAATTCGAAAGAAAGGTAGCCTGGGACCTGGAGAAGGACGTAGGCTACTTTTCATTCTAGATATATTTGCATCACAATATTATGAAATACGAAAGATACACTGTCGAAGTCGCGGGCACAGCTAGTAGTACATATCATATTGCTCTTATATTAAAAAGGTTAAATAAAAAAGTTTTTGCACAAAATATTTAAAAAAATTAAACAATTTACGTCGTAAATTCGTACTTTTAAAACAGTATCACTGTTAATTTGGCTGAAGCATCTCATGTGATGAGTGACGTAACATGAAAACATTTTCAGTCGTAATGAACATTGATGACTATTCTGTATTCACATTAGCTTCAGTATTTTTGTGTTGATTTACATTTTTATTCACTCAATTTTGAGTTAATGGTTTTATTTTTTAAATAGTAATTATTGATGAGTGAGTTATCTAATATTTTAGGTATTATGAGGAGATGGTGTGATTCGTAAGGTCTGTCTGTGAGTTAATCTACCCTTCTCTACTAAGATTGTTAACTAATTAACTCAATAAGAGTCCGTTTTTTAGGGTTCCGTAGTCAACAAGGAACCCTTATAGTTTCGCCATGTCCGTCTGTCTGTCTGCGGCATAGCTCAGAGACTCTTAGAAGTAGAAAGCTGTAATTTGGTATGGGTATACAAAAATATAAATCACTACGACAAAGTGGTAAAATAAAACCATGATGATGTCATTCATTCTCTCATCACAATTGGTTGCTTTAGAAATTTACATTGTTTTTGGCTAATACTTAGACTATATTCCACCATACTAAAAGATAGGGTGCTCTATTATCGACGAATTGGTTTAATAAAATTACCTGTTAGTGAGTTCTAACAGGCCTCCCACAAGGTGGACCAATAACCTGGTAAAGGCTGCAGGGATCCGCTGGATGCGAAAATCACAGAATCGGGCGAAGTGACGGTGCTTGGGGGACGCCTTTGTCCAGCAGTGAACGTCTTTCGGCTGAAATAATGATGATGTTGATGAGTTCTAATAAGTCTCCTTTTCTTGTATCTTCATAATTATTTTTATATTAAAGAAGTGAGAGAGAGAATTCCGCCATTGCACAAAAACATAAACCCTCAAGACGCCGTGAAAGCATCATTTTAGTTAACGTTTATGTTTATATGTGGTAAAGTGTATCATTTTATGCCTGTTATTATACGTACTCACATGACTACTTAGACCTTTTTCGTAGTAAGTTTCGTATATGTTTTTAGAGCTATCTTTTGAGCAAAGTGGTCCAGGTTTGGACTTCTAATTACTCTCAAAGGTCTAATTACGAAGCATATGTAACGTGTCCTTTTGCGAATAGTGTTGCCGGGAATAAAGGTCCAGTTAAGTAAATGCTTAGCAACTTTTTGGAGCTGAATTTTTGAAAGTATGTCGTCAGTTCTTTATTTGTGTCACATATTTTCACTAGGTATTATTATCGTTCGTGATACATAATATTAATTTTAATGTTTTTTTTTGGTTTTGTTTCATGAGTGGCTCACTTTTATAAATCATGTTTAAGTAATGAAATAAATGTAAGTATTGAAAATACAGCATTGGTTTTCATTGGTAAATTAATTAGTAATTGCAAAAAATAAAGGTACAAACATTATTTCTTTTCACGGAAAATGCACTCCGTTGTAATAAACTTGATAAAACATTTACCTATCTTCCACATCTTCAGGATGGCACTGCATCAAGTGACAGCACTATTTCACTGTCTCCCGGAAGCCAGTGTTGACAGTGTTGAATAATACATTCACCACTTCATTTTATGAGATAACTAGCATAGTCTGCGGCTTCGCCCATGTGAAGATTATGAAATTGTCAGTCAGAAAACAATGTTTTATATATCCTTAATTTTAATTATTAAGGATATGTAAAAATCAATTTTTTAAATGGTACAAACTCGTAATTATATTAATAGTCAATCTGTTTAGCCTTTTCCCAACTATGTTAGGTGTCGGCTTCCAGTCTAACCGGATGCAGCTGAATACCAGTATTTTACATGGAGCGACTGCCTATCCGACCTCCACAACCCAGTTATTGGGTTCGTAATTATAATTAATAGTAATCATGAAATAAACAAGCCTTTCAGTTTTCTTAATAACCTTTTCCTGCTTTTAAATATCAGTAAACAATAACAGCCATGAAGAAGTAAATAGATAAAAATTATAATAATCAACAAAGTTACTAATACATCACAAAACGCCCGTAAATCTCGCGGTAATCCATTCATCTATAAAAATAATAATAACAACAAAGTTCATATCATATCATATCACAAAACTGCCATAAATCTCACGGTAATCGTCTTTATTAACTATAAAATATTACTCCTCCGTGTCTTATAATAAAAAAAACAAAGCTTATTCCCTTATAATAGTCGTGAAGACGTAAACAAGCAAAAAAAATCATTGAAGGATACAAAAAAAAAAAAAACAACCGACTTCCAAAAAATGTTTTTAATTTTCACTTTTTAGCTGTGGTACCTACCCCACTCGAATTCGTATACCACTACTTGCTATGTAAATATTAGTGACAGAAAATTATTGAAACAACATTAATTATGTACACAAGTGGAAAAAATACGTATTATTAACTTTACTTGGATAGTTTTGTAAGTTAAACTACACACGAGAAGTTAATAACATTTATATGGGACCACCGCTCAAGCTTCCTTTTCCAAATGAAAAAAGAATTTCCAAAATCGTTCCACAATTGACGAAAACATCGATGAACAATAGAAAAAAATCCTCCTTTTTTAGAAGAAGTCTATTAAAAAAATATTATAACCAAGTTAGAGCATAAAAGTCTCATCAATCTCGAGGCGATCAATTCGTTTTATTAACTACAGAATATTGCTCCGTACTTAATCCACTCAAGCAAGGACGTCGATCTAAAAATAAATAAAGCTGACTTCTATTTAATTACCGGTTAATCTGTGCTAAAACGAAGTTAACTAGCAAGGGCGAACGGATATGACCAATAAAAATTCTATATATCTTCGATAAGATCGCGTAGAGGCAATTTTCCGACGTTTCCATTACCTCATTAGGATGGGCGCACGCTTGCGACTCGTAGCTGCGGATGTGCGACCGCAAAGTGTCGTCATTAGTCGTGATGGGCAGTCCTGCCGCATTTAGGGTCAGTCTGAATGGTGATGTTGTGGTTTATGTGGCTGTAATTATGGGGTTTTAGAATTTTTGTGGTAAATGTCGCCTTTTCAGTGTCATCTTTGAGATCTCTCTTCAAGGTCTGTCAAAAGAAACATCTGAATTAAACTTGAAGTGAAAACATTTGGTGCTCCCAATAAAATATATCCTACTTGCGCTACAAGCTAAATTACGGTGCCTTTATAAAAACTTTGTAAAAATATGTATTTAAAAATGTACCAACATAAAAAAGCTTTTTTGGGCATCACAACCATTTAGGTATTAAGAACAATTTAAACTCCACATCCTAAAACAACAATTTCCCAAAAATAACAGTTACAGAACCTAAAAAAGTCAGCGTGGTTCGCAAGACTCGCAAGTGTGGTTATACACTTATCATTTTGACACGACGAGACGCCAACGACCCGACTACGTAGTGTGAGATGCCTGAGAAGCAATTTTCCGTTACTTTACGCCAAGTTATGACTGTGACCGTGCGTGAAATGAGACATCAGAGGGGCGCTATGAGTAGCTAGATTGCCTCGCCCTAATGCGGGTGAACGTGGCCTTTAGTGGGAACTGGGTTAAAATAAATAGGGGCCATGAATGTTGGTATTGGCTGTATTTGTTCGCTCTTAAGTTGGGTTGGAGAATCTTTACCGCGTGGCTGGGTTTTGGAGAGTCTTGAATGGAAGCAGCTGTTTTTCTTAGTTGAACCGTCTTTGCAAACACACGTCGCAAGTCTCAACACTGTTTGAAAAGTTTGTTAAACTTAGCTTTAGACTTAGATTTTATCTATGTGTTGCTTTTTATATCAGTCGGTGCCTATCATGTACTATAAAACCATAATGTTTAGTGAAAATAACATAGCTTAGCTGTAAAATTTTACAAACAAACACATCACTCCAGTTGAAACAGACAACAGTCTCAATTTTCTCAGAAAATTATCTAGTCCGCACTGCACAAGGGATAAGTAAATGCGCAAACAAATCCTTCACATTCACAAACAATTACTTTAGAACAAGAGCAGAGCTTTCTAGAACTTTTCAGCATCTTAACCTAAATAACAGCAGTGCAAACACGATCTGTCCTGGGAAGCAATTATTCGGAAAGTGTTCTTATCCTCTGTACATTTCGCTAGAAAAGTACAATCACATAAATGGAACGTAAATTGAATTATTCGGCACTAAGTTAGTGTAATGTGTATGGAACGCTACTACAGTTTATAGAGATAATATGTACTTGAAATGTTAATGACTGGGGAGTTGTTCTTTATCGTAATTTCGCGTTTGATTGGTTTAGTAAATCTTTGGGGATTCAGTTTTATTTATCCCTCTGCGAAGGCTAAGTATGTAATTTGTTTAGATTGATGCCATTTGAGTTAACATTGGCCGAAAGGAGGCCCCAGCAGCGTTATAGGCTGATTATGCTAACACAATTACTTGAAATATATTTTTTTGCTAATACTTAACGATATCATAATCATGAACAACTGACTATGACAGGTCTTTGTAAAACGTAATTATAATGAGATATATTTTGTTCCACTGCCTTATTCAAATCGTCATAATCCATTACCTAACAAGATTAATAATATAATACTTTCACTATAAAAATTAAAGGAACCTTTATGCAGTGATAATAAACATGTCCACGTCACACGTATCACCCCGTATGCTGACACCCGTATCATGTCACATGCATTTTATATTGACGCGATAAAATGCCTTTGTTTTAAAACAATTTGTTTCTCAATGAAAACTCTGCAGTGGTATTCAATAATAGTTTGACGGGGTTACAATTTTGATTGTTTACTGTGTTATTAACATGATTTCTTCTAGAGATTAATTGAATGATGGTAATGATTGAATTGAAATGAAATGTCTATGACATTTTTTTCAATATTCCTGAGATCGTTTATCCTTACGCGAAAAACTCAACTATTAAAACGCAGACCTATATAACTTTAAGAGGGCTATATTTTTTTAAATCTTTTATTCCAAGGTTATCCCTAGTATAGGTCACTTACCTCATCATTTTAGGGGTATGAGGAACAGGGTGTAAAGTTCACTCATACTCCATAGAAAACGAGATAGATCCTCCAACCAGACGGGTGTTGTGTCTGGCGGGCAACTGCCCAACGATTGATGTTGGGTTCTCGTATATATGTCCACTGCACGGTAAACTTTAATTGCGCGATGCAGGATTTATGTGACGTCTGTCTGACGTCAGGTCTTTGATGCGTAGTTCGCATGTGGCGATGTAGATACCGCCGCATCAGCCACAGCTTGAATTCATCCACTGCTGAGAATAGGCCTCTCTTTTCATGTACCAATCTCCACGCTCCTGTAACGGCCTCATCCAAGTCACTTAAATTGAGGCCATGAGAACCATAGTGGCCTAATCCAATGGACAAGCCTTTCGAAAACAAAATAAAACAGAACAGTCTTTTTTTAATCAACTAGCACTCTTCAGATACATACTTTTTATTACTTTTATATTTTAATTAAGTTAACTGGAAAAATCATAGACTTACATTGTAAAAATTGGTTAGGCCAGTATAGTTCTCATGGCCTCAATTTATTTTTAGAAAATTCTCATAGCCTTAATGGAAACTTATTGAACGCCTTCCATTTCACTGCCCAAGCCTATAAGCATAATCAGCCTATGTTCCCACTGCTGGGACTCAGTCCCCCTCTCGGTGAGAAGGAGTGGGCTGTAATCCGCCACGCGGCCCCAGTGTGGGTTGGCAGATTGGTAGACGTCACATTATGTCTTCAAATGTTTGGTTCTATGGACAGGTTTCCTCACGATGATTTCCTTCAATGGTGAAGGAAATTATTGAAGGCAGTGGTGATGAAATAATTTTACACAAAGTAAAGCGCCTGTGGAGCTCGTGGCTAAATAATAACAGCCGCACGGTTCGATTCATCAGGTTAAGCTACGCTTGCCGGGGTTGGTCCGTAGATGGGTGACGTACCGAGACTCCTCCGTGCCTCGGAAAGCACGTTAAACAGTTGGTCCCGGCTGTTTTGGTGGATCTTTGACATTCGTTAGGGGTCGTCAGAAGCCCGAAAGTCTGACAACCAGTCTTACCAAGGGGTATCGTATTACCCAGTTACTGGGTTGTGGAGGTCAGATAGGCAGTCGCTCCATGTAACATACTTGAATTCAGCTGCATCCATTTAGCCTGGAAGCCGACCCTAACATAGTTGGGAAAAGGCAAGGCATATTGAAAGGAAAGCGCCTGTCTAGGTTACCTACGACCTGTAAGCCGCTCAAACCTAAACTCTCGAAATGATAAATTATGGCTCCCAAAATTGTGTAGGTCACAGGTGATTGACCTTAGTGAAAGATTCTGCGTATACTTTCAATCTTAATTTATTATTCTCTAATTTTCCTTTTTCGTTTTATTTGAGTTCTCAATATATTGTGTTTGGGCAGCAAATACTGCCTACGCCTGGCCTTGATTTCTTGTATCTATTTATTACCTGTGTAGCTGTGTACTGCCTTTTGTAGTCTTTATTGACTTGATTGCTTCTGCTGAAGATTGACACAGATTTTCTAGAAAATATTAAATAACTTAGTAGAGGAGCTCGTGGCTAAATAATAACAGCCGCACGGGTCGTTCCATCAAGTTAAGCTACGCTTGCCAGGGTTGCTCCGTGGATGGGTGACCATCTTTACATATCGAGACTCCTCCGTGACTCGGAAAGCACGTTAAGTCGTTGGTCCCGGCTGTCATTCGGTGATCTTTGACAGTCGATACGGGTCGTCAGAAGCCCGAAAGTCTGACAACCAGTCTTACCAAGGGGTAACGTATTACTCAGTTACTGGGTTGTGGAGGTCAGATAGGCAGTCGCTCCAAGTAAAATACTGGTATTCAGCTGCATCCGGTTAGACTGGAAGCCGACCCCAATATAGTTGGGAAAAGGCTAGGCAGATTGATTTTATTAAATTACTTAGTAAGTAATTATACTTTGGATATAATGGGACAATTATAACAGAGGGAGACAGAGACGAAGAGAATTGTATTCATATTTGAGTAGTTTCAAGATTTTCTTGAATCTTGTATCCTCTTTCATAGCTGGTATGAGCTTAACTGTATGAGTAGTGTAATGTGTCATTTGAGGTCAATAGGTATACGTAAAGAAACATGACGAATGAAGTGATCGATTCGTCAAAGCCACATGCACGAAAGATGAACGCAGTTTGTACCTACCTACGTCCTACATATAGTTGCATATGCATAGTTTCTGCCATACCTCCTAAGAGAAAACCCGAGAGCCACATACATCCATTAACAGTAACTTAAACATTCTAGCAACACGCTGTGTCCTACAGAATTAACATAGAGACACTATTGTACCATCACAATACATAATGTATTCATTATTAATGAAATGTAGGCCGATTCTCAGTGGCTCCCTTTGAATCTGATGAAAAGGAGGAGAAATCGGGTTGGACGTGCGACGGGCCACAATGACTAGAGCGTCGATAGTAGATACTGGGTGACGAAGTGTTAATGGTGGTGGTATTAACTTCCCTGCTTCTTTAAAATAGGTGTTCATGAGATTATTGGCAGTCTAATGGTGGTTTAAATATCAGCTGTGTGTTTGCTGTGTTTCTATGCCACCGTTTTTTCATTTGCATTTAAAGTCCATAATACCAGTATTCATATTCATTAATAAGTTGAGATTGAGATTGGTCCTTTCAACTATGAATATTATAATAGAAACTGGGTAATAAAAAAAAAAAATTGTCAGTCGATTATTTTTTTCTTTATCATATTAATAAAAAAATATTTAGACAAAACGAATTAAAGTTGGGGAGTAGGGGCTCGTTACGTCACAAGTCAGTATAAAATCTACCAACCAGTGACTTCATGCCACATTTTAACTCAATATATTGCCCTAATTTTTTGATTACGCAAAAAAAGAAAAATACTTGTCCAATATTTTTTTATAAACTACCTACTTTTTTTTGTCTACATCCCTATTCTTTTCATAATTTAATACAGAAGGCGTAGAAAGCCTTCTGTGTGTGTTGTGTGTCTTTTGTTTGATATGTATGGACTTCCATACCTACTTGATCCAAGCTACATCATAGGTACGCTTTCATAGAAACTCCTCCACTTGGCCTCTATAGAAAAATGTGTCGCCTGTTCATTAAAAAAGAAAATTCTAGAATTTACTGCGCTCTCGGTTCCTCGTTAGTAAGGTGGCATGTAGCGGTGCTTGCCCGAGAATTCCTAAGCTACACAAGCTAAGTAAGCCATCTATAAATGTGAACATAGCCTTATATAGTTAAAAGAGCAATAAACAGTGTAACACTAGCCTTCATATTCATGAAAACCTGTCAGTCATTTTCTCGGACAGTTATGAATAGACTTTACAAATTATGCATTGCTCATCTGAACCACTTTTCTCTATATAGTGTTGACCGTCATAAGACCGTCCGGGTAAATGTTTTTACTGTGTCAAATCGTTTATGCTTTCAAGTGTAGTAGGTAATTCGGAAAGTTATTCTCCAAAGTTGTAGCACGCTTTTTAATCTCTAAGGATAGTACAAGCTTGCATCAACCGTCGACTAGTAAAAATGTATTATAACCATTTTTATTAAATTAAAAAAAAAAAAAAAAAATTGTTTTATTGTTCCAAAATTTTTCATCATCCAAATGTTTTATCATTAGGATATCTTCTTTCTGTCTCAAAGCAGTTTCAAGAAAACGATTATTGATAGTTTGTGCGACGCCGACGGTTAAAAACAACATAAATTTTGATTAATACCTATACCCAATTTGAAATAAGATTAGAAATTAAAACAAACACTTTTACAGTCCTTTCAACCGATTTTGACTTCTGTACCGTAGGCATAAGGATAGCATTAAAAGCAAAAAAAGTTACACAATACCAACTATCTACTGCGGCTGCCATTTGTCATGCCACCAACGCAATAGAAATCAAAATCGGTTGAACGGAATGTAAAAAAGGCTTATCTATACGTCTAATCTTATTTCAAGTATAAACTAAATGATTAAGATAGTATTTAAGTGTAATTATACTTACCTGCCTAATTAATAATGTACAGAAGTAATCTGTGGAAACGTCATAACCTATTTTATTGTAACACAGATTGTAGAATTGTTTTTTTTCCCAAATAAATAAATAAGTAATTCACCATTCATAACCTTCTTCAACAATGCAGGGTAAGACCAACATTCACGCCATTTTCCCTTTATATTTTATGATTACCTAATACCTAAGTGATTGTTTCGTGTAGGTACTGATTGTTTATTTTATTCGGTGTATCTTTTATTAAAGTTATCTTAAAATATACAAGGTGTCATAGATCTGTGTTATGGATTGTTGCAACATTACGTTCCTTGTAGCAACTATCTCATAATGGGACTTAAATACATACAGAATCGACTTGAAAATTACAAGTTATTAGTCATTTATTAGCCTAGAGCCATGTTGTAAATCAATTACAGCACAATCATTAATTAATTGCATCTTAGTCAAGGTTATGGCTTAAATGTATGAAGTATTTTACAAAACAATATATTTTTTCAAGGGGCAACAATGCAAGTTATTTCAACTATATAATGAAAAGCACCATTGAATTGGCCTACGATCTGCAGTGTTTAAATAACGAAAATAATATTATTTTAAATCCATTTTGCATTCATCATGCGGTTGTAATGCTGTCAGTGTACAACATATAGCGTGTTACGTGAATGGAAACATGTTTTACTGACTTGTTTAAAAGTAATTAAGTTTGTTTGACAAGTTTTAACGTAAAGGGCGTTTATTATGGTGTTTAATGGTATTTGTCTGTCAATCAGTTACATAAATATTAACTATTAACTAAGACTATTAAGAAAGAGTTCATAATTTAACAGCCTTGTTGGTCACAGGGCTACTGCTGAGAATGAGGTCATGAAATAGAATCTCGGATCGGGCAAAGTGTTATTGGGTTTTCAGTAGCAGCCTGGAGTCTCGATTTGTGCCCGGTTTATGGCAATAGGCGCACCCCCTGTTTTTTTTTAAATCGTTGCCCTACACTTGGCATTTCTTCCTGTATCGTGAGTGCGTTTACAAAACATAGAAACTCACATACACTAACACCCAGACCCGGAACAACTACTTGCAGATCATACAAATATTTGTTCCGTGCGGGAATCGAACCCAAGACACGTTGCGCAGCAGTCCATCGCTCAGCCACTGCGCCAACCGTGTCGTCAACTGGAACTGTTACATGGAACTTCAACATAATTGGCGAATTATGGGATGTACTATAGATACTCCTCTGTCTAACCCTTCGAGGAATACAGATGTGATGTTATGTATGTTAAGTTACGTAACGTTACTTCATTATTTAAAAAATCATCAGACCAAGCAATGTCTATGGACAGCTGCTACATGCGTTGTATTTGTATCTATCTATAGATAACTTGGACCTGTTCGTAAAGCTGTCCCATTCCGGCTCGTCCTGTACAATCGGTAGATCATTTATTACAATGTAAATAGTCGTTAGGGTTTTCACAAATCGATGAGTTATAAGCGCAGTTAGTAGTTGTAATTGAAATAGGTATACAATAATACTATTATATTTTGTTCAGACGTAGAGACGTTTCTGAGAATAACCTTTTTGGAACTAAAATAAACTTAATTTAACTAGTTTTATCTCTGGGACTAAAATAGGGTTATCTACATACACGACTGAAGGCTCGATAGCTTGTTATTATTTGGCTGATAATTACTAAAATTGTGACGTGATTAAGCGGAAAGGAAATTATGGGAATGTACGGGGAAGCGCATTGAAGGAATCATTAACCGATGTAGGTATTGTTCTAACAAAATGTACGTTACAAATTCATCACCATCCCATCTTTTCATCACGGTGTATCTAATAGAGAAATAATAAAACAAATGACAGCCTCAATTACTTTGATGGTCACTAATTTCATTATAGTTACGTCCATCTTTTGTTCTATTCTACGATGATTAATGAGCGACAGTTTTGTGCTGGCAAAGTATTATTTGTCGGACGAATTCTCACAACAATTTACTATAATTTGCGAAGATATTATTTCGTAATATATTACGTCGTATATCGTATCGTGATCAATTATTAAAAGGGTGCTCCTGGGAGAAATGTGTTCGAATATATATTTTTTTGACAGAAATTCTCTTGGTACATTTTTAATACGTCTTGAAACAGTTTCACTTTTAAGATTTGAATTGATTTAGCCTGTTAGACTAAACCTTCGAAATTCAATGCTATACGAGTTTAAAATTACACAAAATATTGGCTCTAAGCTAAGCTAACGAACATTGATTTCACACATAACATGTCACTCCTGTTTTTAACCGATGGATTAGACAGAGGTCACACACTTTTCGCCAGTTATGTTTAAGTCCCATGTAATAGGGGGTGGCCTATTGCCATCAACCAGGCACAAAATACAGACTCTGGGTTTCTACTGAAAAATTCCTGATGGAAAAACCAAAAACACTTTGCCCGACCTGGGATAAGAACCCAGGACCTCATGCGCTTACGACCACTACAAACAATAAACAAGAACAAATTGATAAGAAACAATAATTATAATCACACTAACGAAGCCTTAGAACCTAAATAACTAGATACCAACCTAACTCCAAAATCTAATTCCAATTCTGATAAATGAGTGCGAACCACCAAATAGATAGATAGACACGATAACGCAGTCTAACCCTATTTGTTAGCTAAAGTGCCTATTTCGTAGGACGCTACCAAATATCCCAGACTTGGTTAAATCTAGCCGAAATCAGATTACCTTGGCACGGCTCGTAGACTTGATATATGAGTATAGGATGAGACAGCCACATAGTAAGTGTTTAATGGTTTACTGATTGAAATAGTTACCTCAGTAAGTAGGTACCTAAGGTAGCTATTTTGTGAGTCTGGAAATGGGTGAGTTTTAATTGAATTGTCTGACTGAATTTGTTATGCTGCGGCAGATTCTATTTGTGAATTTGGTGTTTTTCCAAGCCTGGAATACCGAATACTATTTTCAGAACTCAATATAGGATGAAGAGTATTAATAGTGATATTTCTATCAACATTTGTGATTTCCAATTGTTTTTTTTTCGAATGTCTCTATACGTTTCCACCTTTACGAAGCATCTTCACTATTCCTTACAGTATCCAATCTGCCTAGCCTTTTCCCAACTATGTTGGGGTCGGCTTCCAATCTAACCGGATGCAGCTGAATATCAGTATTTTACATGGAGTGACTGCCTATCTGACTTCCACAACCCATTAACTGGGCAATACGATAACCCTTGGTAAGACTGGTTATCAGACTTTCGGGCTTCGGACGACCGTGACGTCTGGCAAACATCCACGAATGACAGCCGGGACCAACGGGCGGTATTAACGTACTTTCCGAGGCACGAAGGAGTCTCTGTATGTAAAGATGGTCACCCATCCATGGACCAACCCCAGCAAGCGTAGCTTAACCTGATAGATCGACCAGTGTGGCTATTATTACTTAACCACGAGATCTCTACTATTCCTTACAGTGTAACCATAACAAATCCCGGTTTTTCCCGCACCAACATTTTACCAATACAATATTGTAGCTGCAGCTTGAAGGCGAAAGCACCGGAGATTGCACTGTCGTCGTGCCTTCGTTAGTGATAACTGCCGCAGTGGCATAGGACGTACTTTAGACTACTATGTACAAGATGTATCTGTCTGAATTGATCGAGGAAATAATTCAAAGCAATTTAGTTATGTTTGTGTATGTAGAAGATTGAATAGATATATGGAATAAGAATTCTTTATTGCACACAATTTTAAAACGGCATACCTTTTTATTTATTTTTGAGGTTGGGAAGTCATCAAATGACTTCTCCCGCTTTGGGCGGAGCGGAAGGGCGTGTCAGACTTTTACTGACTAAAACCCACCCTTGTTTCTTTAGTTGCCTGTTGCAAAAGGCCTCGGTATCCCTTTCGGACTTTCCCGCAACCCTGGCAGAAAAACGGCATGCCTGAGATATTATTCTCAACGGCAAGTGAAGCCAAGTTAGAGGCGCATAAAAATTCTGACACTAGGTTAGTCACTAACCACATGAAACAGAAAGACAATTTTAAACTTGTAACAAAATGCGTAGAACATGGATGATACAATGTGGTGTCTTTAATTTATAGGATCAAGATAATACTACCTATACATACTTATTCATAATAAGTTCTGACCTGATACAATTTTGAATCTCATCGCCACACACAGAAAAGGCTTTTTGTACCCATGTGTGTTCTTCTTTTCTCCAAGATCTTCTCATAACTAAGGCAGCAGATTAAGGCATCTCGCGCACTAGACGGCCACGATTTCGGCCAGTCGTGGCCGCCTAGTAGTATTGTATACTAGTTAGCCGCTGCAACCAAGCGCGCCACTTGTATCGTTGTCTGTAGTTTACCAGAGGGCCTAGACAAGTGACAATAGCTTCGAAAGTGTTTCGTATTTCTACAACGACTTTCAACAGGATTGACATAAGCTTTTCGATAGCTTATGTCAGTCCTATACATTTTTGCCTTTTCCATCATTGTTATCGCTGATAGAATGTCATTATGTCTAGGGCTGGTCGCGGTCATGGTCGTGGCCGTCTAGTCCGCGAGATCCCTAAGAGGTGACTATCCCTGCTACCTATTGGTCTCGCTAGTCCTTTTACGTAAACCTGCTAGGCAGCTATTTCCGTATTGCTCTTACTGAGGGAAGAAAACTGCATAAGATCTTATCCTACAAATCCTATTTTATCCTAACCGCGATAAAATAGCCATGATAGAATTTAAATATTTTAAAATTCTACTACAGTAGTCGAAGCCAGTAATCAAGATTGGCACACGCTGGAAAATATTCCTGGTTTAAGAGTATTTCCTGAGAAATCCCAAACAAAGTTTTCAGTGCTTTATAACTTTATAGTCTGCTATTAAACTTCACTGTTCTATCATTTATCTATATCTACAACATTCTTTTTTCTTTATGCGAAACGCGAAGGGGTCATTGTAGGTACTCATCATTAATTGTGAAAAAAAATCTGCTGTTCCATACAATTGTGTTCACTTAAATCGACAAAATGTATGGAACAGCTGTTTTTTTTTGCGATTTCATCGTTGGTCCCATAGAAAAAGTTGCTCAAAATTATGAGTAGAATGACCCCTTTTCGGGTTTAGCATAAAGAAAAAATAATGTTCTATACATAACATAAACAAAGTCGTTTTTTGTATCTGTTTGTTTGACTGCTTAGTTCTTCTAAACTACACAACGGATTTTGATGCGGTTTTCATAATCATTTAGACCATTTATTCCAGAGTTTATGTATGTGCATATTACATTAAGATTGAACTTATCAATCACGAAGTTGAAGTTGTTGTACCTAGTGGTTGTTGTTTGTGTGAGGGCTCCGTGTCTCGAATAGCACGCAAAACCGATCTCTCCGGGTCATGGCGGATTGACGTCCCATCGGACTATAAGAGTAAAGGAACAGAGAGTGCACTTGTGTTTGCCCACGCACTTGTGCATAATAATATTGCTTGCGTACTTGGCTAATCTCCGTTGAAACTTGTGGCTAAGTAATAACATCCGCACAGGTCGATCGATCAGGTTAAGCTACCCTTGCCCCGGTTGGGCCGTGGTGACCATCTTTACATACCAAGACCCCTCCGTGTCTCGGAAAGTATGAAGTGCGGGGAAACCTATGTCCAGCAGTGGACGTCTTTAGGCTGAAATGACTGACCGATAATTTATGTAACTTTAAATGTTTTGCTAACATGATGATTATTACAAGCGTTATGCTATGCTTTCCCATACGAAACGAGCCTTACAGGGACGAAAGTACCTCTTCCAATCAATTAAGACCAATATCTAATAAACTCTTCCTGTGCGAATGTCCCCTAAAGGCTAGAACTCAGTTTAACGCATAACTACACGTTAACTAACATCAACTGGTTTTCTAACTGGACGTGAGATGATAGATAGTTATTTGTAACCGTCAGGATCTCAGAACGAACGCACGACGTTTATGATTCTAGATATAGATAGCACGGTGATTTTAAAGGAGATGTATCGCTTCCTTGTTTCCAAGATGGTTTGGAAAATGCAAGAAAGATAAACGAACGTTTAATTTGATAAACGATCGTTAAAATTGAATTTATGTAATGGAATTTTACCTCCGGTTGCTATTCCCGATAAAATCTCTGATCAGGGATTGAGAAAATCGGGCAAGTTAGTCATTAACAACTTCCTACAAATTGGACCTGAAGGCGATATACTATTTAGCGACAACATAAGCCACCACAAGTAAAAAATCACACAATTCATAGAATGATTAGATTTACGTCACTTTCTTTGGCCAGCGAATTTGCATTGCCATTCAACGTGGCAATACTGCCAGTCTTCTGGGCACGTTTCGTGATGACAGCGATGCGGACGAGTACTTCGACGCCTACGTGTCCTTTTGTATTTATATTTTTTGGTATGGTTAGTCATTTAATTTAGTAATTGATTTAAATAGTTAGTTGTGTTTAAATATTGTAAAACAATTAATAGTTCTAAAGAATACAATTTATAACGTCATTTACGTCACCTAAAGCGCTCGAGAGCTCGGAGGAGCTCGTGGCTAAGTAATAACAGCCTGTCAGGTCGATCCATCAGGTTAAGCTACGCTTGCCGGGGTTGGTCCGTGGATGGGTGACCATTTTCACATATCGAGACTCCTCCGTGCCTCGGAAAGCACGTTAAGCCGTTGGTCCCGGCTGTCATTCGTGGATCTTTGACAGTCGTTACGGGTCGTCAGAAGCCCGAAAGTCTGACAAACAGTCTAACCAAGGGGTATCGTATTACCCAGTTACTGGGTTGTGGACATCAGATAGGCAGTCACTTCATGTAAAATACTGGTATTCAGCTGCATCCGGTTAGACTGTAAGCCGACCCCAACATAGTTGGGAAAAGGCTAGGCAGATTGATTGACGTCACCTAAAATATTTTATAGAAACAATCAAATGAAACGCACAAAAAAATCGACTGGAAAAAAATACCTGAAAACCATTGCCTGTGTCCAATTTGTCTACTAAACTAATAATTAGCTTTTTTTTTATCACAGAATACCTACAATAGGATAATTATGTTTCTTCCACGCGAAAAAAGTCAGCAGAAGTAGTATGTACCTATGTATAAAGCGCGACAAAACAGCCTCTCTGTTCCAAAAGCCAACCTAATATACAAGAAAACAAAACACCTCCTCCATCCTATTGACTTCAAGTTCCGTATACCCAATGAACCTTGAGTATAATTAACTCTGATTATATCTTATAGCCGTTATCCCTGAGGGCTAATCGACACGCCGATAGCCTCTAATACGCATATAAACTTGACTATATGGATACGTGTACGTTGATTTTGCCGGGAAACTAATATTATGTGTGTACCTTTACAAGAACCCTTTGAATGTTGAGCTGGGTTGTAGCATACTATATTTCACACGATATTCTGTATAAGGATTAGAGAAGAGTGCTAAAAGTTCATCTAGGGTATTTGGTATTGTAACAATTTAATAGTAAGTACCTAGTAATTTAATTGTAGTTTAGTTGGTGCAAAGTTACACATTAGTTGAGGCAAGTCAGCCAAACTCGAAACCCTAGCCATTTTAACTTGAGGCATTTATTTTCAGAAAAAACTTGTACTATAATAAAAAATAACACTTGATTCGGCATGGGAATCGTATTTTCGACTCGAGAGCAATGAAAAAGTTATTATCAAAATAAAACCAATTTATAAATAATCTAGTTTCATCTGAAGAAACGTTTTATGAGAAAAATATATTTTTGTTCTTTGCTATTTGCAATCAAAAACTAGGGGGAGCGTTGAAATTGCGTCGTACCAAAAGTGTATTCAAATAGTTTTTTAAAAGCTATCAAAGTTTTTTGAATACAAAGTGCCTTTTTAAGAGAAAAGCCGGGGGAAGGGGGATCTACGTTGCTCGAAGCCACGTCGATGCTGTGTAACGTTTTTGTTATTATATTTTGGATAATAAGCAGAAATAGTCCAAAGGCTCGGAATGTCCAAAAAGAGATTACGAATTCGAATATCGAGTGTCCAAAGGCTACAGGTCGGATTATCCAAAAAGAGATTAAGCATTCAAATATCGAGTGTTGTCAATGATGAGAACCATCATCTGAGGGTTATCAGTTCAGAATAATTAAGTAATTGGCTTCACAAAATAATATACTTATATATTACAGTTGGTTATAATAGGTACCCCTTTTTGGATAACCAATGCAATTTTGTCAATACAAGTGATTCGATGACTGTAGTTATTACTTGCAACCACACATCACATGATGACCATAGAGGTTATATTATTTGAAAAACTTGGCTACGAACTTAAACTTTCCGTATAGTTGATTGATTTAGGCGTGGCGCGTTCAGGTATTCATGGCTCGTTACTCTGCGTCCAGTGCTCGGTGTGGTAACACGTCGTGTTCTGGTTCGCGACTGGTCATGGATCATACTGAGGATGCCTCGTTGAGAGTTGATACACGTGTCGATTTCTTACATGGTTTTTTTAATGACTCTTTAGGAATAATTAAGTGGAATAGTTTACTAAATATATCTACGTCTATTTGTATCTTATTTTACGTATATTCAAATAACAGCTGTCATGCAAGTATTTGCACCTTTATCCTTTAAATTAAATCTGTAACATACGCACGCAATTGTATGGTGGAATTTGAAATCTTACCGTCGTCGTCGCATCGGTGCTTGTAAACATCAATCGTCCTAGAAAAATTGAATCGTGAAGGAAAATGGAACCTTTCAATATCGGAAAACATATTGCATTGAACGTTGGAATCAGTTATTGTATGTATCGTACAGCGTGTTGTTACATAAAAGAAAGGGAGATAAAATTATTAATTATTATCACTGTTTTATTTACAAAGAACGTGTTGGTTTCGCAATAATAATAAATTAAAAAATGTTTTTTATTTTTTATTATTTAATGCGTTTGCATTTCTATAAAGGCTCTATCTGTCCTCTTAGTGAAATGGCATCAATGTCATCACTGTATTCAAATGCAAGTTTCGGTTTAATTTCTGAATAGTGAATCTAATAGTTGGCATTTAGGCAAATAATTAATAATAGCTCAGTCTCAGAATTGTGTACAGTACAAAGCAATAATCCTGTAACGGAGCAGCCACACTATCTCTTAATTGGCTTGAGGGGCTCATGGCTAAGTAATAACAGCCGCAGCGATCGATCGATCATAAGCTACGCTCGCCACCGTTAGTCCGTGGATGGGTGACCTTCTTTCCATACCCAGAGACATATCTCTCCGTGCCTCGGAAAACACGCTAAGCCGTTGGTCCCAGCTGTCTTTGACAGTCATTACGGGTAGTCAGAAGCCCGAAAGTCTGACAACCAGTTTTACCAAGGGGTATGGTGTTACCCAGTAACTGGGTTGTGGAGGTCCGATAGGCAGTCGCTCCATGTAAAATACTGGTATTCAGCTACATTCAGTTAGACTGGAAGCTGACCCCAACATAGTTGGGAAAAGTCTAGGCAGATGATTATCTTTTAATTGGCAGCTCTACTTCATAAATAAGTCTCAGGGAACTTAGTTGCGAACTATCAAAGTTTCTCGACACCACCGCAGAACACAGCCCAAGTCATGTCACCCTAAAAACGTCGAACAGTGAACAAAAGTTTCCTTTCTCGATGGCATCGCAAACGCTCCTGAAAGGCTTGACAATCGTGACCTAGAAACTTCAACTGGGAACTAAATTGACACGTAAAGCGATGGTTTTAAAGTTAGAGAAGTCTTTATATTTCCACTTGTAAGCCGATACTCGGGATTCATCGCGAGTTTTCTATTATTCGTTTCTAAATGGACTGCTTCTGAAAGTGGTCTTGGAAATAATGGGTAAATTGTTTGTAGAAACTATACAAGATGTTGGAACATATCATTATATTTTAAACGTCAATCTGGTGCAGAATAAACTTATGACGGCTTTTAAGGTGATTTAACCCCGCCACGTTTTCCTTAAGTTCCTTTTGACAGCACTTCACAATTACACACCTACCTCATTATACATATATGGTATGAGAAACAGGGTGTAAAGTTCACTCATCCTCTATAGAAAAGGGAGGATCCTCCGACCAGACGGGTGTTGTGTCTGGCGGGCAACTGCCCAACGATTGATGTTGGATTCTTGTATATAAGTCCATCGCGCGGTAAACTCTAATTGCGCGTTGCAGGATTTATGTGACGTCAGGATTTTTGTGTGACGTCAGGACGACATCAAAGCACACTATCGAGTAAAATGTAGCGAACTGACCATCTTATAACATCCTATTTTTGACGGATACATTTATGAATAAATTTGATTTGATTGGGTCATCACTTCATAGCCTGTTCCCAACTATGTTGGGGTCATAACGATCAATCACACACCTACTTAATAAAAGAAAATAATTATTTAGCTATTGTATGATGAAACAATGTTTCCAGCCTAAGGGCAAGTCATCCATTCATTATACCTACAAATCTCATAGCTAGACTGACACAACAAAACCTCTTTGCTTGCACTAAAATTTCAATCTGTAACGCGTTGGACTCATGCCAAAATATGACGTCATAATGGCGGCTCTTGTATTAGTAACATGTTTTAGTAACTAGTATCGTCGCGTTTCTAAAGTAGCTCTTAGTGTGGTGCACTAAAAGCCTTTATGTCTGTCGCCACGGTTTGTCTCTACGAGTCGAGTAGAGTTTGGAGAGGTACCAAAGTGTATCATGAAGTATGACGATACTATGGAACTACTAAACAGTGTACAGATAATAGCAAAGTTTGTATTGCTTAATGTTTCAATAGGTATATAGATACGTACATAGGCAGGTATTGTATTAAATTAACAACATTTTCTCAGTATTAAAGGGGTCTAAATGCCGTTATGGTCCGCCATCTTCGCGTTGCGTGTTCATTTCCCGAATAGGGACAGATATTTGTGTGATTTATCTTCAGATATTTGTTCCGATTGTGTATATCAGTTTCATTGTCAGTGTCATCGAAATACGAAAACCTAAGAGATTTATATGGGAGTACTTTAACTTTACAGTTTTCGGAAGGTGACTTACTAAAGATTATTTCAATGCAGTAGAAAAACATAACAAAATGTATTAAAAGTCTTTAGTGTGTACAACGTACCTACGTGTTTATAATATTCTTCAAGAATATTAATTAGCTAAGCCTCAAATGGCCGTTTTGACTAATACTAGGCGACACTTAGCGTTGAAAATTCAACGACACGATTTTAATAGGGAGTCATTTAGATGTAGCGTAGTGTTAGTAAAAACGTGAATACTCCTTTATAATGGTGGATAAAACGAAAAATGCGTACTAAACTTTTAGAAACAAGTACAAATAAATATACCGAAGAAAGTGTTCGACAATTTAAGGAGTTAGTTCTATGAGGCAGCAGTTTGTGGCGCCCGCCCTTTCCCTGTTAGTTACTAAGTTATATTGGATTCTTTGGGGAACACAAAGTAGTGGTCTAAGGAAATTAGAATGAAAACAAATTAAAATTATAGATTACTTTTGTGGCTTGTGAGAAGATAAAAACCGGTCAAGTGCGAGTTGGACTCGCGCACGAAGGGTTCCGTACCTATAAAAACTATCTATAAAATCGGCAAAAAAATCACGTTTTTTGTATGGGAACCCCCTTAAATATTTACTTTATTTTGTTTTTTAGTATTTGTTGTTATAGCGGCAACAGAAATACATCATCTGTGAAAATCGCAATTGTCTAACTATCACGGTTTATGAGATACAGCCTGGTGACAGACGGACAGACAGACAGACAGCGGTGCCTTAGTAATAGGGTACCGTTTTACCCTTTGGGTACGGAACTCTAAAAAAAGAAGTGCGTAGAATAAAATGATTGTGATTCTGATAGCTTTTCTTAATCTATAATAGTAGAATAGATTTAACCAATGAACCTGCTTAAATAATAGGTGTAACAAGACGCTTAACGAAGCCGAAAGTCACTTGTTATTCCCGTCATTGTGATTTTTTTTTGTTCTGGACCATACCTGGGAACCTTCTGGTTACGGAGATATTGAAGGTCAAAGTTCCAACTTTTTCAGACGTTTTTTAAAGAAAGCAAGTTTTAAATGTCATAACTTAATTTTAGATACCCCCTCAAAAAAAATAAAAAATAAAAATTTGTAAGAAAGAGAAGTAAGCAGTAAGAGTCTGACACGCCCTTCCGCTCCGCCCAGAGCGGGAGAAGTCATATGATGATTTCCCACCCATAAAAATAAAAAATAAAAAGATACCCCCACAAACCCTGAACCGCTGCACGCACCCATAAACACATGTTTTGCATGCGCACTACCGTAAACAGCGATTTTTCACACCAAAAATAGGTAAATGTCGTTTACAAGCAATCATTTTCGTGTAATGTTACTTAATTTGATGTACAGAATCTGTAGTTGGCGGCTATGTGATGGTTCTTTTTTACTGTTTATATTAACTAAAAAGAATGGGTATGTAAGCTTATAATGATTCTAGTTTCACTTGAAGCCTTTAAAGTCGTGTAATGAACGGTGTTACGGGGTGTAATATAACATGTTACAAAGCGAGCATTCGTGCAGTCAGTACGTGGAAACTAGCACGAACACGCGAGCAACGAGCGCATATTACACCGAGTTTAAAACACGGCGTAACGTAACATGCTCGCTGCGAATGGTACATTACGCCCCGTAACGCCGGTCAGTACACGGTTTTAAATTCACTGCTTATTATTTTGAGCACGTAGCAAATAAAATGTTCGATACTTTTCGATTCGATTAGGTCCAATCATTGAACTCAAAAAGTAAAAGCCTCTCACATTACCTCTGGTCAATAAACCCATTGTCACACCGAGTTCTTTAATGTAAACGGACTTTCTTGCATCGGAAATGCCCGAATGAGTCATCAGTGAAATCGCCAATGTATTGTCGAGAATGGCCCAAAACAGATGGTCGTATATGGCCGGATGGCCGTGATGTCACAGTAACTCAGTGACTTGGTACACCGACCTATTCCCCTCCTTCCATTATAACCGGAATCAGATGCCAGTGGCTACTAGAAGATGGCTAGTGTGCCTCCGGGTTATTAGCAGATACATTAAAATGTAAGTAGTTATGATGTCGCATAATTCCATGAAGATAAATGCTTTCACAAAACTTAACTGTAAGTATAGAAAGGTAAATTGTAAACTCAAGTTAATTTGTAACAAACAATAAACTAAGACATTTATGTCGGTAGTAAACATAAATTGTCCAAAGCGGACCTCTGTTTTCTAAGTTATATTACGAACAAGTAGGTACTTAATTAAAATGTACACGTAATCACTACGTATGTTTGAACCCGATAAACTCAAAAACTACCGAACGCATTTTCATACGGTTTTCAACAATGGAAGGAGTGATTAATGAGAAAGAGCTGCAAAATTATGGTTTTGTGTAAATTGGCTGAAAAATTACGATAATTGTTGAAGATGTCGGGACAATCATGCCGACTGGGAGCTTTACTGGCGTGGGCCAGTAATCCAATAGAGTTGTATGAAAACAATGTATTACGGAATGAATACTTTGTTTACCCGGATTAACACATAAGGTGCTTTTATTCCCGGTAGTACGTTCCCGTAGGATATTTTCCGACATCCACTCGGGTTAAGCCGCGGGCAAAACACAAATGTCAACAGTTGTAAATAAGTTTACTGTAAACTAACGGTGCAGACAAGATATTGCTATCCACAATCACCTTGCTTGTCATTTACGTATTGATTTATGAACAAGAAAAACACTTTCAGACGAGGCAGGTTACTATCAGAACTTTTTTAAATAGGTACTGTAACCTATTCCGCTTAACTATTCATCAAGAATCATAGAAAACCCTGTAAGAAATCGACACGTGTTTCACCTCTCAACGAGGCATCGACGGAGAGTCTCTTCGTCAATCGTCATCTCAGGATGACGTTTAAGACTCTTCGTCCAACGCTCGGCGTGGCAATACGTCATGTTCGGGTGCGCGACTGGTCAATCGTCATCCTGAGGATGCCTCGTTGAGAGGTGAAACACGTGTCGATTTCTTACAGGGTTTTTTTATGAATCTTGAAAAATAGTTAAGTGGAATAGGTTACTAAACATATCTAAAATTTTTACGTCTATTGTATTTTAAAATGGATTCCCGAAAAGGCACGCCTGAATCAATTAACTAACTTTTTTACAATATTTGCAACAACTTTTACAGAACAACGTCATCTTATATTAACCAACATAGGTCGGAATATTGTCCAAGTTTAGGATGCAAATAGGTATAATTTCTACGAAGCTACTGCAGACGCGAATTTAAATAATTATCAAAGTAAGTTGGAAGGTCCTTGAATTTTAGGGTTGAACTGTTAAATAATACAATAAGCTTGCCTTGCTTGCTTACACAGGCGAAACTTTAGGGTGTATTTGGGAAAATAGGTAGTATTACTGGTTGTCAGTACTGAAAATAATATTTGTAGTCTAATGCAAATACTCCGGGCTGTTAGCAGTTGGGTAGCAAATACTTACACTGCCAATGTAAGCAAGGTTTTCAAATTGTTATTAATTTTGTTCTCCAGTACTGTACCGCTCGCACTCGCTTACTTACTCTGCCAATGTACGCGGCCTTACTGACGCAAAGTTAATTAAAGTTAGTGCTAATGTAATTTACTTATCGACGTTCCTGGGCCATAAAAATAAATTATTTATATTGTTACTGCAGCTTCAGTAACTATTTTATTTATATGGGTCAGAGAAACTTCGACCCAATAAAGTTTGTATACGGTGCGATATATTATCTACTCCTGAATTAATTGCTTGTATTTACTTTTGCTTTGTGATCATGGGCGTTTGAATTAACTTGAAATAATGGGAATTACGTATCTCAGAAACAATGTGGCTATTGAACCGAAAGTAGTTTAGAGTATTCTTCACCCTGCCGCTTTATCCGTTTATTCTTTACTTTTATTTTATTTGTTTGGGACAAAAAACAGTTATACATTACAGCTTTTGCATTTTTTAGCTTTACTGCACAATTTCCTCATGCTTGTGAGTTGCGAATAGTTAGCATCCAATCTAACACCTTTATGACAAAAATAATTCATTAGTCTTATGGGAAAAAGCATAGTCACCGCGCAAAAAGAGTGAACGTCAAAGCCTGCTACATCCGAAACAAAGCTCAAAGCACACACAAGGCGGGTAAGTAGATACGCCTATTGAAAATGTAGACAGAATGTTAAGCACTTATCCTTTTTTTAACAACATAATGACACAGAGCAGCTCGTACTTCCAAAAAAGAAATATGACGTTAACTTCTAAATACCCTAATTCGCTTCGACCAAAATTCCCAAAGCTGTCTTATAATCTTCCGTAACGGAATGCCCGAGTAATTCGCCAATCGTGACTATAGTCATGCTCAAGCCGAGGCTTATACATTTTAGAACGATTCGTAGGTAATTATGAGTTTTTTCCGCGCAAATACGAAGTTCTTGGGTGCACTGGTTCATTGACCCTTGGCAAGTATTTACCGTTGGTTCTGAGTTTACTTTCAGCTAGACTGTTCGCCTAGTTCTCTATAATAGTGTCAACTGTTCTGTGCTCATCTGATAACGTAAGAATAAGGCTTTGTTGAGGATTGTACACTTGTTCCACAGGCTTTCTATTGTAATTGGTCGATTGATATATAGAGTTAATATTGGTGGGTTGTATTAGAACGACGATCTTTGTTTGGTCACCTCAATCAATCCGCCTAGCCTTTTCCCAACTACGTTGGGATTGGCTCTCAGTCTAACCGGATGCACCTGAATTCTAGTATTTTACATGGAGCCTATCTGACCTCCACAACCGGTAACTGGGTAATACGATACCTCTTGGTAAGACTGGTTGCCATATTTTCGGGCTTCTGACGACCCGTAGCGTCTGTCAAAGATCCACGAATGACAGCCGGGACCAACCAACAGCTTAACGTGCTTTCCGAGGCACGGAGGAGTCTCGGTATGTAAAGATAGTCACCCATCCACGCACCAACCCCGGCCAGCGTAGCTTAGCCTAATGGATCGACCCGTGCGGCTGTTATTACTTAGCAACGAGCCTTTGTTTGGTCACCTATAGTAAAGTAACAGTTGGGGATTACACTTCTTGTTTTTGCTTATTCCTTGTTTCTTTCTCTATAAGTTTATAAGCCATGCTCAATTTTGTTTGCTTGATTAATATTTCTTATTTGAGCTCTTAGAGCATTAAATACTTTTTTATCGATTATTTTCATCATTATAACAATTGTCATTTACGTGTAAACGTGCAACAATAAACATTATAATACAAGCTAATGCCCGCGGCTTCACCCGAGTGGATGTCGGTTATTATATACTAAAACCTTCCTCGAGAACCACTCTATCCATTGGTGAAAACAGCATGAAAATGGGTGCAGTAGTTTTTGAGTTTATTGCGAACAGGACGACAGACAGACGCGGTGGATATTCTATACGTTTTCATTCAGGTGAACAGCTTTGAGACAACTTCCGTTCGCTCAACAGTGTCATCTACGTTACTGGTCATCTGACAAGGATAATACTGTCATAGTTAAAGATTTTACACTTGTTCACTAGGCTTTCTATTAGATTAGATATATATCTAATAGATTTAAATGTAGATCTATTTGAAAGAACCTCTTTTGTTAAGTCTTTCATACTAGATGATGTTGATTGTTGTTAATTTCGAGTTCTTTGAACTTGATAATAGGTACTTTGTTGTGAGTCGATTAATTGAAACGAAAATAATTACTTGTCGGCTACGAATTGATCTTGTTTTATTAATTGTACATCCACTTTTAGTTTCAGACTGCTATAAATGATCGCCCAAATATTCGGTTTACTACAGTTAATATTTTACAAATTATTTTACCGGACTTGGAAATATCGTAGAACTTAAAGATAGGGTTGTCTGTAGATTCATGGGGCACGACTGGAATTTATAATCAAGATCGTCGTTGAAAACCCATTAGTTAAGAATTCATCCGTAATAACCCAGTAAATTATGTACTGTAGCTTTGAAACATCTCACGACATGCTTTGTTGCGTTTCAGTAACTCGATCTTTAGTAAATGCTTTGCAATTCCACCAATTCATAACATCGCCACAGAATTTGAATCAAACTCTCACTGCGGCTCCCACGTGTATTGCAGATTGCTGGTATAATTTCAATCAGCATCGAGCACGCCACGTTTATGCACGAATGCGCCAATTGTTGCCAAGCGATACATCACAATATTACGAGATCGTGTGCAATGCTGCATAATACCCCTCACTTTCACACTGTATTAATTTTGTTATCATTGGAATATGTCTTCACTCAGTGAAGTGTGGGTTCATTGATTAGTATTGGAGTTGAATTTACGGTCTGTGGTTGGTAATGGAGTAGTTGGTTTACATGTACCTTTATGTCTATGTTTCCTTATAGGGATTGCTAGTTTGTTTTATGTTCTTCATTCATTATGTTTGTTTGAGCATTTGATTAGATCCCGTGCTGCTGTTCTATCAGTTACGTTACTTATAAATTCTACTTTCATGAGGAAAATAATGAATGAAGGAAGAAAGAAAGAATAACGTTTATTTGGACACGGTTCAAGAAACACAAAATACAAATAACAAAATAAAAAAGTAAAAATAATGTTTGAACTACAGTAGTGTGTACCTCACGGCTGCGTTCATTTTAGTATTAATGCCAGGCTATGCTTTCTCTGGTTTTCTAATGAACATTTAGAGACAAGTGACTTTGTAAGTAGGTACGGGGAGTACCTACTTACAAACAATTTCAAGATACCTAATACATATTTTTTGTACTTCTAAATAAATAAATAAACTAGTTGTAAAGTCACAACAGATACAAAAAAATATGAAAACAACAAGAACTGTCCCAGCAAAACCTTTTATTAGCTAGATTGATCCGTGCACGCAAGATTATGGAGTGCTATTTTATGCATATTTGTATTATTACACAAACATTGTTGTAATGCTAATCCTTCAGTTGCCCTTTTTACCCGCACTGCTAAGTCACACCTACGGTAATGTTGGATGAGAATTAATGAGGTCTAATCTTTCCCAAAAACACACATCTTTGTATTTTTAATATCCTCATTATCCTACCATTCCACCTTCTGTTTTATCATCCATATCTTTGTCACCATTTACGTGGTCTTTAGCCACATTCTGGGACATTCGCAAAGTATTCAAGCGACTGTTATTATTAATAATTCATGCTTTGTACGAATTAGCTAGACAAATGCTTGCTCACACACATTTTGCTTTTATGATTTTCAAACGAGGCCCCGTCTCCGTCCCGGTGTAGTGTAACGGTTCTTAAAACGTTGTAAAACACTTAGATTTGTTTGACATTTGTTTATGTAATTTACAATGAGGAAGTTGTGAGTTTTGAGACAACATGGCAGTTTGTGTAACTGTATTTGGAAATTGATATTTATGTGAAATGCAAGTTGTGTCTGGAGGTTCAGTTACATTGTTGAACTTGGTTGAACTTCGGCGTTGTATGGCGTTGGGTTCTATCGTATGTTTGATAATTATGTTCGAACATGAAGCGAATTCGTTTATTAATATCTTCATTAATTTTGATCTAATTTCATAGAGTTAAATTATCATGAAGCAGGTGTAATTAGGTTAATCAAATCTATATTCATAATTAATGTTATTGATGGTACTACATATGTGTTAGCTGAGTAGGTATCAATGCATCTGCCTAGCCTTTTCCTAACTATATTGGGGTCGGCGTCCAGTCTAACCGGATGCAACTGATTACGAGTATTTTACATGGAGCGACTTCCTATCTAACCCAGTAACTGGGTAATAATTCGATACAGCAGGAAGCTGAGTAGGTATATGTTCTTATAATTTGAAATCTATTTTGCTTACATTATTGTAACACATAAAATGTGGTTTATGAAAATATCATAAATTTTCTCGGAAATTGCTTGATTATAATTATGCCCCACATAAAATAAAAATAACACAACGTTACGCCCGTATTTCTTGTAAAGTACACCCACATATCTCCAGTTATTCTTAAACAGAAGAAATAAAGAATACCGATACTGCCTATTACGGAACCCTGGACCATCCATAACCCGGCCCGAAAAAGAAAGAAAGAAACACACACTGCGCAAAAATATATTGGACACAATATAGCCTACATTTATATGTTTAATAGTGTCATTACTCACCGATGTAACTTGAAGGGAACTTAGGAGTTGAGAGAGGTACACGAGGAAGTTGGAGACTTACGTCAGTTCTGTCTCGTTCACTGAGGAACTTTATACGTGTTCAAAGTTCAGGACTCAGCATGAGTGACCTAATGTCATGTTTGTAGTGATATACCTACTTAAACTTGCGACAATCTAAGAAGCCCGTTTTGACGTTTCTCATCATACATGCCGCGATAACTTTGTATGAACGTATACGTAAGAGATCGAAAAATCAAACTCATAATCCTAATTAATTACTATGTTATCCATACACTCTAACAATGAGTATCATTCGAAAGCACCAAGTTTCACTTTATATTGGATAAATGTACTCAAAAACACGAATTAATCGTTGATTAATATTCTGACAGGACGTTATTATAATGTCATGTCTTTGAGTTCGTTGCTATGGCAACGGTAGTGTTGTGAAGATTTTAACCCGTTTTTGATCGAATAAAATCGATGTTCTGAAAAATCGATACTTTTACAAACATTACATTTAGAAAAGAGAGTAACATATAACAAATAAAATCTGATCACATATATTTTTTAGCTTTCTTTTGATATTTAATATGTCATTAAAGGAAATGGTTAAAGTTTATTGTTATATTTTCTGACTCGCCAATTATGTGATTTAGGTGTTATCGTGTAAACTCGTCAACATGTTTAAAAGAGGAGCGACGATCTTCGCAGGGTGGTTGGTAGCAGCTGGATGAGTCACCGAGAATCGAGCTGAATGCCGCTGCCGTGCAATTGGAGAGGTCCAGTAGTAGACTGCTGTAGGCTGATGATGATGATAATGATGTGTAATAAAACGATATTCTGACTCGAGAATCAGTTTGAAGTAATGTATATAAATTGTCGATTACAAACTCCTAAGTATGATACATCGATATGTCTCGAGAATCGGTTTTTAAAACAACCGATTTTTTTCCCCATCACTACTAACAGTATTTTGATAGGTGTCAAAGCGGGCTTATTAGATTGTCGCGAGATTAGTAATGTTTGGTTGTTCAGATGGCGTAGACAAGTGACAATCGCTTCGAATGCGTTTCGTATTTCTACGACGATTTTCAACAGAATTGATATAAGTTTTTCAGTCTATACATTTTTGCCTTTTCCATCATCGTTTTCGCTGGTAGAATGTCACTTTTTCTAGGGCCTCTCATCTGGCTATCTGTAGTACACCCACATTTCGCCAGTCATGTTTCAATATTTGGTTGATTTTAAATGATCGTGTTTTCTACTTACACTCCAAGCACAAGCTTTAAACCAATAGTTTTTTTAATAATTTGTTCTACAGTAATATTAAAAGCCAGTTTGCATAGTTGGTTGGTAAGAACTAGGACCGACTGCTCTAAATGTTGGTAAAGGTTGTGTCATCTTTCTTTATCTTTACTTTCAAAGCTCGTGTATTTCAATTTGGAATCTAGATGACAGCATGTCCTATTTGTCTGTATTTTTATATATTTGTTTGTTATGGATAAACTCAAAAAAATCTTAACCGATTTAAAAAAATCTTTCACATTTAAGGCAACATTATCAGCGAGTAACATGGGTTGTATTTTATTTAGGGGCGGGTGGAGCCGCTTGCAAAAGCTAGTATGAAATAACTTTATTTCATCATTCATTTAATATTAATCAGTATCTATCATACTGCCTGACCTGAGTAATGGGACTATCTAGATCCACCGTACATGCACAAGACGACAGATATGATCATTTAATTATAATGAAGTTAATTAAAATAATTACATCCACCGGCGGTGATAACTTATTTTATAGCCAATCAAAGTATGAAGTGTCTACTCATAACTTGGTACTTCAAGACTTCTAGTAACACTTAATCATGTTCATTTTGTGAAGTTCTTGCGAAGTTACTGAGAACTTCAGGATATCATAACTTTTGTTCTGCTAGATTAAACTTCATTGCTCTGCGATCTTGCCAACTTTACTGGATTGCGAAGTTTATGGTAAAGTAGGAAATGTAATTCATTTTTGTTGGCGATCAAGATTTTAGGGAAGCTCCAGGAAATGAGCTTGATTCGGTCGATCGATTTTAAGTTTCTTCAATGACATTGTAAAATTGCTCAGATTTTCAGAATATTTAGAAGAACAATAAGTATAACAAATAATTTTGTTATTATTTTAAAAGTTATCATGTCATTGTATAATAATAATAATGATAGTCTTTTATTGCAGGCAAAATACCCATATACAAAAATTTAAAAAAATCTGAATGATCTTTTTGCGCCTGGACTTTGTGTTAAAAGATCTCTTTTCAGCATGTATGTTAATGTTCGTCGTTCAGGGTGCCTGAAATCGGTACATCTAGTGCCTACCGGGAAGTATTTGGAAAACATTTAAGAGTCTTGTGTCTATTTAATAGAAAATACACGTAAACATAAACACTGCGTGACGTAATACAGATGTTATAACGTTCGTGCAATCGCAGTAATCGCCATGGTCGTATGGAATGCAGGAACAAACATTTTCTCCGCTTCGTGTCTAATGTAAACGACGTTCATAGTATAATTACACTGACGCGCACATTGAACTTGAAATAATTTAATTAATTATTTATTTAATAATAATGAATTTGAGGAAGTGATTTTTTTTTAAAGCCAGTTTTATGCTATAGCTCGCCCTCTTAATTGGCGAAATGGATGGATGTCATCATATGTTATGTTGTCTTTGATATTTATAATTATGGTTTGATTAATTACAGAGTGTGAACATTTCAAGATGATCTTTTTATTAATTAATCCTTCGGAGTATTGAATCAGTATTATTTTTCTCTCGAATCGGCAACACTATAGGTTTGAGATCAGGTCAAGTCGCGGTTAAATATTTATAATCAGAAAGGTGATAGAGAGCCTGAATGCCTAGGGTTCTCTATAATTAGAGTATATTTATAAAGATTGTCTATAGGTACTAAACCGTAGTTCTAGCTTCGAGTGGTAAGTATACCGAAACGCTATGTATTATACCGGGATAATACAAACCCACCAACAACATTTTCAAGTAAAATGTTGCCAAGACGAGACCATATGGCTCGCACTGTAAAAAAGTTATCAGATCTCATGTAGAGCCAAGCTTCTTACTCTACACACTCTAACTCTACAAGCCCCTAACTTCATAAACTGTACACCTAAGTCAAAATATGTGGCTTGGCCGTTTCATGTTCCCTACATTTATGTTCGCATAGCTCGTCAAATGTAGAGAACATGTGACGTTTTCGCGATTACAGGGTTGGTCCCATAGTGAAAGTGGTTCATAATGATGAGTACAATGACCCCTTAAGAGGATTAAAACGAATAAAATGTAACCCTATACAGTCATGCTGGTTTAATACTGTATTATACTTTTTCATACAATTCCAACCGTGCGTCTTCACAGTATTATACAGCTTTTACATCTCTATTCTAGCTACATCTAACCGGTCAATTGACCTTATCCTCTAGCATGGTCTATTACAGCAATTTCTCCATTTTCTCACCCATTAGGTGCAACAAGAGTGATTTTGTAAAGTAGTTCAAGAGCAACAAATCATAGTTTATGGTTATTACTTGGAGTTACTGTGACTCCCCGCAGTTCAGATCTATGGGCGCGCTATAGCCCGCGGTAACAGCTAAACTACGAGCAATTGGACGGTCTCCGTTTAGCAAAAACATAGGTTTATGTGCTCCTTCCTAAATCTTGTTAGGTACGTTTTCATTTTAGATATTATCCTGAATTTCATGTGTTCATGATTAGTTTCTACCAGCTTCAGCCAGCGGCTTCGCCTGCGTGATATCCGCGTAATAATATTATATTCGAGTAAAAAGTAACTTTAATCAACATAAATATTAATTCGGCCATGGTCTACTAACAAGGATACAGTTTTTTCCGACTGATGTCGGGTTCTTGTATATTATATAATGTCCATCACACGGTAAACTCTAATTGCGCGATGCAGGATTTTATGTGACGTCAGGTCTTTGATGCGTAGTTCGCATGTGGTGCCACAATGGCCACGGGAAATTCACTGCAGCGAATATTATTAGGATCTTACTCATTTATTTATAATATAATAATATGATCAAAACTAATATTATAAATGTGAAAGTTTGTATGTTTGGATATTTTGATTGTTTGTTCCTTAAACGCAAAAACAGCTCAATGGATTTGGATGAAAGGCACACAAATAATGTTTTATAACCTGGATTAACACATAGGACTTTTTATTCCGGTAGTATGTTCCGGTGAGATGACTTTCAAACTAAACGTGGGCGAAGCCGCGGGTGAAAGATAGTAGGGACGAAAGTCCAAACCACATTATTCATCACCGTATATTTTCTCACAAATATTTGTCATTTAACTCAAACAGAACTGTATCAAGGCTTTCTATTTCGCTTTCAGCCGCAATATCACTCCCAAATCAGTTGAGGCATACGATTGACCTGAAACTCACCTCGGATGAAACTTGTTGTATATAAACTAGTTACATAACCACCTATATTATATTTATTAAGAAATATGTTTTGGTTATGTAAATTATAATAACACGGGAATTAACAATATTCCAATATCGAAATTATATTATTAAATCAAAATTGGTATTCAATAAATAGAAACTAATAAATGGATTCCTACGCGTTTGCTCGTTCAGCTGGTAACATTGATTAATTATTAATTAGCAGGATGGGTAGTCGTTTTCCCTAGAGTTCTACCATAGGCCGTTACTTTGGCTGTTACTTTTGATGAAGAAACTGGCCGGTAGTGATAATGTATTTAAACAGATCACCTTTCAATTATCGAAATAGAAACAATAGATGACCAATATTTACCACTGGTCCTTTGAAAAAACAAGGTATGGAACATCTGATTTTTTTTTTCGATTACGATGTTGATCCCAAGGAGAAAGTTGTTCCGTCTGATGGTCTGTAGGTACCAGTGGCGTTCCTTCCATAGAAGCCCAAAAGCCCGGCTTGCCTTCAAAATTAAGCCTATCAAAAAAATAAAAAAAATAACACTATATAATAATGGTGTTACCATGAACAACATAGAAAATCCGTAAATCGCTCACTTGGCTATTTTTTTAAATCGTAAAAAACCTGTCTGTTTGCCCTGATTTTGACCCCTAGGCACGCCACTGGTAGGTACCACCCCCTTAATTTTGACCACGCTTTTCTGATACATGATGCTGTATAATGCATTATGATGCTAATTCTATTCCGATCTTCAACTGTCAGGCCAAAGATTTATAACGCCCATTCAAGCTCATTTAAGAACCGGAATGAAGACTCAAAATGAACGGAAACCGGACTCACACCGGAGGCGTATAGTCCCGGCCTAAATAAGCTCATTATTCCGGTAGTATTATAAGGGCTACGTAATTCAGAGAAATTAATTCATATTGAAGCCGTAAACTACGGGCCTAACCTTCTGGGTATTACTTGTACAAGGTATATTTAACAGAAAGGTCAAATTTTCTTTGAAAAGAAAGAACTTTATGAATTTGGAGAACTTTTACCATGGGAGCAGCAACGAAACCGTAAAAAATGAAAGCTTCCTAAAAAAAAATTGTTTGAGGTCCCACTGCGGGGCAAAGTCCACCTTTTCCTTTTTCCATTCAACTCGATTTTGAGCCAATAGGGACGAATCCCTCCTATATGCATCAAGTTCATCAAAAAAAGTTAATTATTATTGAATTCTCAGATTTTAATTTACTTTATACTACTTTACTTTATGTCCTATATCCTCCAACAATCCTTAGTTCTAATTTAATTATAATCTCAAATAAAACTCTGTTTTTATCTCATATTGTTTTCAAAAATATGGGCGCTTTTATCCCCAAAAGCATTTCACTGTAACCTAACTCACAAAAAGCCATATGGTATAACTGAAAAGTAAAACAGTATTCATGTACTGTAGTACTGAATTTTAAATCCAAAACGGTGTGCCAACAAACCTAAACTTTTTGTTCGTATTCTTTGGAATTCTGCCCAGTTTGCAAGGCAAACTACGAACACGTCAAAATAATGCTGCGATGGTTTCTCATCACCCTGTCTGTTAGAAAGATGTAATCAAAATCAAAAATCATTTATTCAAATTAGGCTGAGAGTCAGCACTTTTAGAACGTAAAATTACATAAGACAGCCCCCCAAAACGCCCACCCTTCACCACTTCCTAGTGCTTTAGCTGGGAAGAAGAAGTGGCGCAACAAACTCCCCAGCAGCACAGCTGTCTGTTCAGTTAGAAAAAAAATATTCTATACAAAAGTATGCAAAATCATTTACATTACGCAACATAAAACATAGACCCAATTACTAGCCATATGTCAGCTAGCACACGCCAATAAAACAAAAAAAAATACAATGTAGACAGTGATGTTAGTACATCCACATTTTGACGATGACGTATTAGTATCTAGACTTGCTTTGTTAATGACATCGAACGGGTGTCAAAAAAACTTAATGACACTGCATGAAGTAGAATCTACAACAAATTCATAAACCAGTTCGATATTGGTATTCAGCTGCACCCGGATATACTGGATTACAATATAGTTAGGAAAAGGCTAGGCAGATTGAGAATACTTATTACCGAAGTCCCAAACAATTTAAGTCACCGGTCCTATGTGTCACACTGTCGTGTATTGTAGTGTAGAGACAGAAATACTAAGTAATAAGAGCCTCTCAAAGTAAAGTGTCTTTTTAACCCAACTACCAAGGAATTTCAATTAGATTTTGGGGTTAAACTCTCATAATACCTGTCAAATCTGTCGTTTCGCTAAAGCGGATCTGTTTCACATTTCAGTGGCTTCCTTCCTGTATGCCAAGTGGTTACGCGTGAATCGATTAAATAGAACAGTGTGCTTCCGCAGGGAGAATACCTCATTCCCGACGGTTTTAATATTATATGAGGACAGCGCAAGTATTATTTTCAGTTCATTCATGGAATCATGGGTAGTTGCAAAAGTAGTGGAACTTGCAGAATTTTCTATTGGCTTTTTATCTGCAACATTTTACTGCTGCAGCTTATGTTGTGATGGGATTAATTTTGGGTATACTTTATAACTTTGTTAGTGTGTGGTTCCAAAATTAAATTAAATGTATTTAAAAAAATTCTTACAGTCTTCGTAATCTTGTAAAAACATTTTTAACACATTCAAAAAACTTTTTCATAACTCTTAAAATGACTTTAGTTACTAAGCTCGACATGTTCTGTTAAAATACTTATATCCAAATCTCCCTTCACATTTCAATAATTCAAAACACGACAGTTGAACTCCAAAAAGGTCACATCATAAATCTCATCTTGCTTTAAAACCGTATGGCTGATTCATTGCATATTTTAGCAGTATGGCCGCAATAGACGCCGTCAGCCGTTTAGCCCGGATACGATCTACAGATGCGGTATTATTATCAATTTTACAGCAGTCTGCCTCTTAAATATTCATTGCTGGTTTCAACTTCAGTCTGTTAAGTGCCAGATAAGTTTCTACGATTTATATTAAATGGAGAGTGTGATGTTCTATTTTATCTTTGTAGTTTCATGATACGGGGTGGAGTGGAATTGAATTGTTTTATGTATGAAGTTATTGCTAAGATCGGAAGAAATTAGTTTTTTATTCTCTATCGGAACAAAACCTACCTTGTTTGTTTTCGATAAGGACAATTATGTTTTTCGAAGAGGAGTAGGATTGTTAATCTTGGTATAAGAACTGTGCTAACCTGTAGGTACTGCTATAATTTGCCTCCTAGATCATACTCCCTCACACACGCTCGTTGTTAAAGAAAATGATCATTCTCTTCACCTATAACTACTAAGCACTATTAATAACTATAATTAAAAATCATCCTTTATTAATAAAAAAACAAAACACAATACGTCTAGCGCAAGGTAATTAGCCGCTAAAACACAATACAATACGTGTAACACAACGTAATTAGCCACTAAAAAGTTACCTCACATTTACGTAGGTATGATACCGTATCAATTTATCGATAAACTGATCCGCTGTTATTAATTAATAGCGCATTGTTCTGTAACGAGTGTAACCTACTTCAGGTTACATCATGTCATGTCAATGTCAGTTGAGTTCTCATGTGGAGTGGTGGAAGTTATAGGCGGAGCGGGGGAGGTAGCGGGAAATAGGAAAAATACGCTTTAGGAAATAAAGGGAGAATTAACGTCTGTTTTTAATCTCGTAGACTAATTTGACATTTCAAAGTGAATGTAGTTTGTTTTATTTCAATTTGGAGTTTGACATTAGCACCTGCCAAATTAGCTTACGAGATTAAAAGCAGGGCTTAGGTAAAAGCTCCATTAGTTACCACAGGTCAAAAGTAAGACAGTGATGAAGACGCGCGAGAGAGAAAAATGAATTTTCTTCTTGTTACCGTAATCCAACTACTAAAAGCTTTGGCGACCTCGTTACCTACGTCTGCTAGACGTGTCTAAAAACTAATAAAAAATAAGGACATTTGTCGGTCTTTTGAGTTTTTAGGTCCCTACCTAACACTAACCGGTCCTTAATCCTTTATACCCATGGCATGGCATGGCTTCTAATCATTTATTATACCCACAGGAAAAAAACTGACAATATTTTGATATTTTAATGAAAACGTTGTGCTTCGCTCCGTTACCTACATCATCATCATCACTTTCTGGCCCATATCCCAATGTATTTGGAGTCAGCGCAACTTATCTTTTCCTTCCATACTTCTCTATTAGTTGTCGCTCCGCTACCTACACGACACCATAAAAAACGGCGTTTTATTTACATTTAATTACCTCATCTTCTCCGCTCTAAATCCGCTGTCATTTATCTCTTAATCCATATAAAGTATAACTGTCCCACGAGTCGCATCGGCGGCTAATAACGGCCCGTCGCGATTGTTGGTGACCAGCGAACCGTGGAACATTGCCGTAACATCGTGTCTGATGCATCATCTACTTGCTTGTCAAAATTGAGTGAGGTAACCGATGAAGATGTTGGAATGTTCCGGTTTAATACGCATACAATCACTCTTGTATTGTTCGAAGTGATGATCGGAGATTTACTACTGATTATCACTTCGGGAACAAAAATGCGTATGTCTTGAACGAGTTTACTCAAACTGTTTCTGGTACTTACCTCAAAAGGAAAGACAGGGCGCTGCATTTTGTTGCACGATATTTTTAATGTCTGGACTTAAAAGAAACCTTGACCCCTGACTTTGTTTCACCATTTCTTCTCAGGGGTAGCCAGGTAAATGAAATGTCGACTCTATCTAGCTTATTTATTGTTTTTAAACATGATTATGATAAATATGACGTAAAAAACATCGAAATCCTATTTACAGTACAAAGAATTTAGAATATAGTAATTTAGAAAAGTCGTTTGCTTAGGACCCATTGCCATCAATACGGTACTTATCACACACTTATACAGGCTGTTTCTGAGAAAGGACCTACTTATTCATGTTACGTCTAATAAAATAGGCCTATTACCTATTGCCCCCGGTAGGCCGCTTCCTCCACTGAGGGGGCACGAACATCGATCCTCACGCTTAGTCACTTGTGTTGACGTTGGTTGCATGCAAATTCATCACTAAGTTATTTCATCTTTACGTATGGTTATTGTTGCGGTTTTGAAAATGCAGTGTTGTAATTGATATTATGTGAGTATAATAGGTATTAATTATACCTTGACCGTTGCTCTCTATTTGAGTTTTCGCGAAATTAAGCGTTTTTAAACTAAGTGAATAATCTGTTGCTTTAATAAATTCCCTTTGTAACTGTTTACTTCTAGTCTTTTACATTTATACCTAGATCTATGTTTAGTTCAAAGATAGCTTTTATAGAAAAACTAGTTTCTAGAATGTTTTTTGTAGTTAGACTATATTGAGTGAATGAATATTCATATCCAGAGAGTTTCAATTAAAATAAGTTTAATGAACCAAATCCGAAGAATAAAAAAGCAGTAGTATTCGACCTTCTACCAATTGTGAAGTTCAAAGGCCCACTTTTAAGAGAATTTAAAAACCCATTCCATTGCCTTACATAACAAATATGTCACCAATAAAGTTGAGTGACCTCCCATCTCGTGCGCCAGGTGCCCCACATATTGTCGGCAAACAACTTGTCAAAATACAACGGAACTACCGTCAACGAAATGGCATTTCCATATTCGAACATTCAACTTGAGACAACATACATCACTGAGTTTACAAGACAGCGTTTAGAATCATCTTTGACAAAACAAGCAATAGGAAAGGTGGAATTAGTAAGTCATCGAAGTAAACTAGTAGTTCTACTTGAAGTGACAATGACCGTAGCTTTACTTGTTTAGCAGGTTTATTCACAATTTTACAGTTCATTTTGTTAACAGCTTATGTTTATGGGAGTTATAAAATAATTTTTATGTCTGCGTTTATTCGTTTTTGTTACTTTATTTAATAGATGATAGGATTTTGCGAGGTTTATCAATAAATCTTCTTTTATAGAGATGTTAAAATTAGGTTACATAGATAACGAATGTGAAATTTTATTGTTATGAGCTATTTTGTTAACACATCAAATTGAGTTAGTTAAGTAGTACTTATTGCAATTTCAGAAGTGTAGTTGAAAATTAATTTTTCAAATATTTAATTTATGCAAACAGTATTGCTACTGTTTGCATAAATTAAATATTTGAAAAAAAGTTATCTACTATTGCTAGTAGATAACTTTTTTTCTAATTCTTCTTTACAAGTTAAAAACTGGCTTTTTCCCATTGTTAAATCTATAACAAAAACAAAAGCTTTAAAATACCGTATCCGCGTACAATATGCGGCAGTCCATAAACTGCAGCTGCTGCTCGAACCAAGTAAATATTTGGTTCCAATATTTGTGCCAATGCATCTAACGAGTGTTTGCACCATCACTGCATCAACCATAATTCTATTGGGTACAATTATTTATGTAAGGTACAATCAATAATAATCTCAATGTAATCTAGGTAGTTACCTACTTAGATCCTAGTCTCGAAATCAAAACTAAATTTTTACAACAGAACGTCCAAAACACATAAAGTTTGATGGGTTGAGCCAGAAAAACCTTACTTCATGAACTTAGATATTTATGTATGATTCTGTAGAAAATTAGACAGGTGGTAAAAATTATACTAATGATGCCTTACTGAATCAAAACTGGTTCAAACTAGTTAAAGAACCTATTATTTTGATGTTCTCATTAGAACTAAACCTTGACAAAAGAGACTTCACAAAACAAGTTCACAATAAGATTTTTGCGATTCTGTAACACGGTTTCAGTGATATACAGTATATGTAGGTCATACCTTTCTGTGTCGTTTTGGCAAAAACCCAAACAATACGAAATGGTTTATTGTGTTTAGCTACAAGACTAGACTAGGTACTTTAGCTTTATTTTTCTAGTTGATTAGTGAGCACAGGCCGTGCATGAACAAATACAAATGGAAATCCAATAGATCTAATAGGTACCGTTGTTATGCCTACGGTACCGATTGTATTTGTATATCAATATCAAGGAAATAGAGTGATTAGGATGTTACATAAAAGACTTAAGTTTTTATTGTATATTATTATGTAGTTCATAATAATTAAGGACATTCACCTTATAAACGTTGATCACTTTTAGACTTTGATACGTTAAACTCTATGATAGGTAGTGATATGGGATGGATACATTTTTGGAAGAAAAATCAAAGTCAATAAACATAATTTTATAAATATAATTTATTCTCAGTTCCAGGTGCATGCTGAGTGTATGGGAGGTCAACATGCGAGCTGTACTTTGTCTGCTGCTCGCCGCCAGCTGCGTGTCGGCTGATAAAAATGATAACAGGTAAAGTATTGAATTTTACACTGATTTGAAAATTTAAGGAAAAAGAAATGGAATACAATAATTTGCATCTTGAGTCAGTTAAAATTTTATTTCTGGTTCAAGTTCTTACATACTTTTTGTAAATATTCCAGGCGCAACAAACTACCATTCGTCGCTGATGCCGTCGGGAACTCGTTGCCGCCACCTTCCAACGTGCCAGCCACCGTTGGCAGTCCTGTGAATCTTCTGACACCAGACCGCTACGAGTTTTACACCTTTGACGAATCAGGAGAACTTGTAAAGAGGCTTATGACACTCGAAGAAATCCAAGCAATTGTTGCAGCCGGTGAAGAAGCTGAAGGCTTAGTAACTTTCGCCAATGACAATCAACCAACTGTTTCTTTCAACATCAATCAACCACCCTATACAAAAGTTCATAGCGTTGTGACAAACGTACAAAATGTTCTTAAAGCACAAATGGAAGCTCACAAAAACAAACCTCATGTCCAACCTACATTAGATACGCCTGACGTTTCTGATTCCTGGAGTTTGATCTTGCCCTCAATTTTTGGAAATACGGGAGTTGATATAGTTCTTGACAAAGCATCCGGCTCAGTTACACCACCAGAGACAGACACTTTAGAGGAAAATGTTGAAGATGAAGATAATTCCTTGAGCAAAGAAGGGAGTAATCAAGTTATTAGTAGTTCTACAACCTTAGGGGAAGAAAACGTTGTTGTTACTGAGAAATTGCCTACGACAGTGGAAATAAATGAAGTACCATCAACAACAAGTACCTCAACTACGACTACAACCACCACTACAACTACTACCACTACACCTAGACCAATAACAACACGTAAACCAACGACGACGACGACTCGTAAGCCTACAACTACGACGCGGAAACCTACAACTACAACCCGCAAGCTTACAACTACAACTGAAAAACCAACAACCACAACTGAAAAACCTACAACCACAACTGTAAAACCAACAACAACCACAACTGTAAAACCTACAACAACCACAACTAATACTCCAATCACTACCGCTGCTCCAACTACTAGAAGACCAGTGACTTCTACAACTACAACCAAAAAACCAACTACTGCAAACTCTCCGACTAGACTAAGCTCGACCACAGGTATACCATCGACTAAAGTCACTACTAGCCCACGTCCAACTACAACTACTGGTAAACCAACAACGCATAAACCAGACACTAAAACAACTGAAAAGGTAACCACACCAGAGCCTGAAGTCACAACTAAAAAGCATAGCGTAAGCATTTTGCCAGAACAAGAATCTGAGAACATTAAGGTTCAAATTCAACCAAATGCCAATGCAGTTTCTTCTACTGAGAAAAACGAAATACAATTCGAAAAAATAAGTACCTTTATTCCAGTATCCACCGTTAACTATATTACTGATCACACAACGCATAAACCAATGGTAACTTCTAAGTCTCCTACTATTTATGCAAGCACAACAAAGAGGTCTGTCACTACTACCACTCTTGCACCAACCACTGAGGTACCTAAAATCCAAACTTTTGCGACTACAAGTAAACCTGTGATCAGTACACATAAATACGTTTCAAGCACACTGACAGAACATGACATCGATAAAATGAATGTAACTACTATAACAACTCAATCTGTATCCCCATCAACAACTATGTCGTCTACAGAAATAGTGTCTGCTGACAATCTAAACACAATGGAAGATATACCAGCAGATAATGATAACGATGAAAATGAAAAAGATGGCGAACCTTTACTTCCCTTATTTGACGTTGCTCAAAGCATTAGCCAAATAGCTTCTGATCTCGGTGGAAGTTATCAACCAATTCCAACAGCTAGTAATTTATTAGATACTACAAAACTTAATGGACTGGATTTAGAAAGCAAAGAAGTTCTAGATATGGATATACCATCTGGTGCTGGAAATGAAACTGATGTAAAAACACCTGAAAATTCAGATAAAAATACTGATAATTTTGTTAAAATTTCTACAATAGATCCCCATGGTCAAAAGAAAGACGAAGAAAATATTAAAATAGAAAATGACAACATGTTAAAAGAAACGGGATCGAAGAAAACTGAGACGAAGGAAACCGAAGTTCAAAAAACTGAGACAAAGGAAATTGAAGTTAAAAAAATTGAGACAAAGGAAACTGAAGTTCAAAAAAATGAGACAAAGCAAACTGAAGTTCAAAAAAATGAGACAAAGAAAACTGAAGTTCAAAACACAGATGCAAAAGAAACTGAAATAACTCAAACTTCAACAGACAGTAAAAAACATAATACTATTAGTAATAACATTCAAAAAGTAGAGTTATTTAGCACGCCTGCTGCTACTGAAGCCACTACTATTGACCCAATTTTATCTGAGTCTATGGGTGACTTACTATCTCAAGTAGTGAATGAGGCACCACAATCTATTGTTGATTCGGAAGAAAGTACTGAAAAAGAAGTCAAAGTTACGACAACTGAGAAAAACGTAGAGCTTACCACAGTACAAAGTGTGCACACTTCCGAAACAACCTCTGAAACATCCAATAAAGTTAAAAAAGAAACAAGTTCAACTACAGAATCACCAGCAGATTCACCAAAAGAAGAAAACTATAAAGTTTACGTTCAAACTATAGGCAATGATGTTAGCAACAAAATCAAATTAGCCTCCGAAAATAACAAAAATAAAATAACTGAAGTTGAAGAGAAGAAACAAATTGAAACTTTGTCAAAACCAATTGAAAGCAAAAAAAGCGAAAACGAAAAAGGAGAAATACCTGAAGATAATAGTAAAAACTTTGTACAGATCTCGGTTTCAGCTAATAGTAATAATAAAAATAAAGTAGAACTGGGTCCCACTGAAAATAAGAATAACATTGATAAATCCACTGAAAACCAAAATAATATTGACACATCTATTGAAAAAAATACTGATATAAACAAAGAGAGTGTTGAAACAAAACCCGAAAAAGAAATGACAAAAAACGGGAATAAAACTACAGAGACTGACACTGACAATATTTCTGGTATAGAAATAACTACTAAATCACCAAATCTAGATATTACATCATCTACGACTACCCCAAATAAGATAAGTCAGTCGAAATTCAATAAAATTAATTTGCCTGAAAAAATCAATATAAATATTAAGAAAGATAAACTTCCTGAACCCTTGCCCAAAGTTGACGACTTCAAAAAAAAAATACAGAAGGTAAACATTGATGAAGAAGAATTAGTTAGCGAAAGAAATAATTCATGGAAGCTTATACCGACTCTTTCTCCGCCAAAAGCAAATGAAATTCCAAAAGATAAGGTTAAGTCTGAAAACCATTATATTCCAGATAACGAAAATAAAGATATTGTTTTAGAATTTTCGAAAGAAAACCAAGGATTGGAAGTGACTACAAAGGATTTGGGTGAAGATCTTGCGCGCTTTTCTGAACTTTCCAATGAACTAGCTTTCAGATTCTGGAACGTGATGATTGACGATATCGACAAAAAAAGAAGTTTTGTTTTGTCACCCTATTCGATATTTTCGATGTTAGCCATGATATTTATGGGGGCCAGAGGCGCCACCTCGGGGGAAATGAATGAGATCCTGAAATTAGATGACATGGTTACATTTAATCCCCACTTTACATTGAAGAATATTTCTGACTCAATTGAAACAACTAAAGAATCCGGAGTAGCAGTTTCTGCATTTATTAGAGAACTTTACAGTGATAGGAATAAAGGCAAAATTCTAACATTCTACAAGGAGAGGGCTCAACACTTTTACAATGGTCATGTTGAGGAGATTAACTTTAAATTAATTAGTGACATAATAAGAAGAAGAACCAACTTGCTTGTTAAGAGGTATACTTGGGGCAAGATTCCGGAATATATGAAAACCAATAACATTGTTATGCAACCACCTTTAGCTGCGTTTACAGCAAACATTTTCGAGGTGAGTGTTATTTTGTCCTTACTTTAACAAGGAGCATGCTTCTCCCAATAGGAAAACTTATGAAACTGATATTATACTGTAATAATGATACTGGGCATTCAAGATTATCAGTTAACGAACAAAGATTTTATTATAATTAAAAAAATTGGATCTTACGTATTCTAAATAAGCCTATATATGCTTGTGCTTTATGTATTACCATACCATGTAATCTAGTCCTAGATAGAATGGTTTAAAACAGAAATTAGTTGTTCATTTCCAGTTGAGGGACTGGTTATAAATAAAAAAGATTTTTTTGAGATGGTCACAAACATTTTTACTTTATAATCGCCGATAACAGTAAGAAATAATATAGAGGTAGGAAATATTTGTTGTAGCACACTAACAAATCCTTTCAAGTCTAAGTAACACTCCATAACTATTATTAAATTTGTATTTTTAATCTTTCAGACTGACTGCTCAGGTACTTCGGTAGAAGGCAGAGATGGTGAGATGTACTTCGTGGTATCCCCGAACGTCCGTCAGCGACGGCTCGTGCCTGTGCCAGCCGTGGTGTACAAGAGCGGGTTCTTAGCTGGTTACGATCCAGTGCTTGACGCTACTGCTGCCGCCTTGGGAAATACTAACACTATCGTCAGCACGCTATTCCTAATGCCTGGTCAGCAAGGAAATGTGGTACATGCTGATGATTTAGAAAAACTTGAACAAAGACTACTAGATGCTTTGCCAACGACTCCAACATGGAATCGAGTCTTACGCTCTCTACTTCCTCGGACCGGCTTGGAACTTCAAATCCCAAGATTCTCTCATAAATCAACATTCAACGTCTCATTGAGCTTGAGGAAAATGGGATTAAAAGACCTATTCGATGGTGACCATGCTGATCTTGGTGGCTTAAATGGACCTTCGAAGGATCTTTACTTATCGGACATGGTTCAGCTGAACTCATTCGCTACTTGCGGCGAAGATGGGATTGGAGAGCAGCATCACACTGAAGAGTACCCTGAGACTTTGAGTGTTTCACAAAGACGTCGCACTAGATGGTTAAACGATTGGGATGAGCCAAGAGACTACCAGAGAGCATTCCACGATCCTCATGACGTTGGAGACGCGATGCACCTACCGCTGCATCTCCGGCCGAGACAGGCGCGTCTGCCGGCGCGGAGCGCGCTGCCGGCGCGACTAAAGTTCGACCGACCTTTCCTCTACTTCGTGAGGCACAACCCATCTGGTATGATATTGTACTTCGGGCGGTACAACCCTCGGCTTCTCCCTTGAAGTCGTTACAAAGACTGTTAGCTTAGTTTAAATAACATTCCTAAAAGGAAAGTGATAAGGGAATACTGGTGAGTGTGATAATGAAAGTTGTTCTATGAGCATTTACGTGACAGTATTAATTAATAAGTGTATCAGTACGGAGTAGGCTCGTTGAACAGTACAATAAGAATTGTACGGCTGGACGTACATTTACTCTGTCTCATATCATGTATGTATAAAAGAATGCTAATGATGAATTATTGTTGAATGTATGCATAAATTGTACTGTAATAGCTAATGATTAAGTAGTGTAAGTATGTTTGACGTGGAATATTGTCATTTTACTGTCATATTAGTTTCAATATTAGAATAAATGCGATGTTTTGAGTAAGTGTCCATTATTTTATTTACGTTTTATGTTACCCATTTGCATTTCTGCTAGTATTACACCATGGTATAAACTTATTTTCTAAAAAAAAAATTTCTAAACTAATATTTTATTTTGTTGGTTACATTACAATTTATTTTTTTCTATGAAAAAACTGTTTACATTCTTTTAAGAACTCCTTCTTCTCTAGACATTCACTGGTTTCTATGTAAATTGGACAGTCCTGTAAAAAATAATAATGCTTTCAAGTCTGATGACATCTATTAGGATGAATAAGTTGTCACTACTTTTGATTTGAATTCAGTACCATGTTTAAAGATAACCAATCTTGACTGCAACCGTAATAGGGGTAAAAAATTTCTCAATAATATAATTACGATGTAGTACTTATCGTAAATGTGCAATCATTACATGTTTTTGAGACGCAAGAATTGAGAGAACTTGTTCAGGGGTGTGATTCTGTAAGCCCTCATTCTAAATTTCGAATCTGAGTGCGCTGTGAGTTTCTTGATTGGCATTCTAAAAACTCAGTTGATACACTAGCGCTACCCTTGCGAGCGTGTCAGCGAGTTGAACTAAATTGACCGTGAGATTTTGACAGATAAAGTATGAGATGACGTAAGAAGTGGCATTCAGTATGGTAATTCCCCCGTCACATCGACGCTCACTTCGCACTCAAACCCGATTCAAAATTCGAAGTGAGAGTGAATAGCGATGCAGGTCATACTAACTCAATATCAGTCGGTTCTCAATAAAAACTGGTTGACTCTTAGCCACCGTACGCCAAAGCTGACAACAAAAAATAATTTTTGACGACAGTAATCAGCTATGATAAACACTTACCATTTCTATGTAATTTCTGATACATGTTTGAAAATTGAAGAATCCGCAAGTATGCAAAGGTAGCTGGGATTTGAATTCGTCCTTGCAGAATACTTTAGCTTCGAGCATGACGTCAGCAAACATTGGGTTCAGTAATACCCACAGATCAAGATGACTAAAGTATTTTTCCATAACAAACTGGTGTTCTGAATTCAGTATATTGTATTTGTCGAGGACACAATACCAATAATTACACTGAAAAACATGTTGCATTAATTATTACAGTCTCCTTAGGGCCAGTTATCGAACGAAAATGATCGCAAAATTAATGTGACAAATCGTCAATCGAACGTAAATTGCTGCATCTGACGGTTGATATCAAATTCCTACCAAATTAGTCTACTACACTGACAAATGCATGCACTGACTTCTTAGGTCCACTCAATCTGTATGGTTCTTTCCTCAAAAGACCATTTCAGACACCAATCTACATGGTCTTCACAAGATCTGACCAAGATTATGTCTGGACTTTAAAAGAGACTGTGACCACTGAGTTTGTTTCGGCCTTTCTTCTCAGAGTAGTTTCATTTTAAAAATATGATAGATGCGTAAAAGTGTTTGTACAAACCCAGGTACTTACAGAAATAAAATCATTTATCATTTACCAATTACAGCTCATGGCTTAGTAATGACAGCCGCACGGGTCGATCCATCAGGTTAAGCTACGGTTACAGTACTGTTGAGGTTGGTCCATGGATAATGGAGTGACCATCTTTACATACCGAGACTCCTCCGTGGCTGAGAATGCATGTTAAGCCGTTGGTCCCGGCTGTCATTCGTGGATCTTTGACAGTCATCACGGGGTCGTCAGAAGCCCCAAAGTCTAACAACCAGTCTTACCAAGGGGTTTCGTATTGCCCAGTTACTGGTTTGTGAAGGTCAGATAGGCAGTCGCTCCATGGAAATAGTGATATTCAGCTGCATCCGGTTAGACTGGAAGCCGACCCCGAGATATTTAGTTGGGAAAAGGTTGGGGATTGATTTACCAATTACAGCAGATTACGCGCGCTTGTAATTTTGCGATAATTTTCGTTTGAAAATCTGGCCACACACATAAATTTTGTAGTTTGAATCAAATAGAATTATTATTAATTTTAAATGTCTTTCTCATCTCGAGACCCCGGAACTTTGGAAGGCCCGTTAGACTTTTTTCATGAAATGGAGGCACCCCTTTTTATTACTATTTTTAAAAGCTTAGGCTGTGTCTGAAAGTTGGCAGTTTTATTTATGTGCTAAAATATTCACAAAATTATTAAATTGATACGTAAAAGAAACGAAAAGAAACTGTACACGCACACTTGTATTTCAACGGAGAAAGACAAGTGTGACAAGTGTGCGTGTACAGAGTGTTTCTTTTCCGTATCAATTTAATATTTTTGTGAATATTCTTCTACAAGTTTTTTTTTATTTTTTTTTATTGATCTACCCTTCCTTAGACAAAAGCTGGTTACGCCCATGTAGATATCCATTCCCCATCATCCTTGTAAATAAAATCCGTTAGCGCACACTACAGGAAATAATTTCATGTAAGGGCTAAATCTTTTATCCGTGGAATAAAAATAGTCGTCTGACACTTTTATAAGGAAAAACCGGAAAAACGGTCAAAAATTAAACATTTATTCGCAGGATAAGACATAAAAGTATAGTAAAATTAGCCCTTAATCAAATAAGTTGGTATTGTATATTTTATGCTTACATCATAAGTAATCCTTCTTAGGCCAGTTACGTTATGCTTTTCGTCATAGAAATCTTGAAATACAGTTCCTCCGCATTCCTTAGCAATCTCTCGAGTGAAGAACGGAGGAAAAATACAACATACTCGATACTAAAATAAAATAAAAAGGATAAAGTGTAGCCCAAGTAATAAGGTATGAGGTTTCGTGCCAGAATACTTTATACATGTACAAGCGACAATGTACTTTGTAACTACTTTCGCGTTTTGGGACAGCGCAAAATTTTCTTTCGCTTGGTGTTCATAAATCAACAAAAATGCACGTAATTTAAACGCTAAAATAAGCCAAGCTTAGTTTAAAACTTTGTCGGACACTGAATGAGACACACTTGAAGTTTTATTGTTATTACGTCTATGGGTGTTTACTGCCCGCGAGTCTCTAGTACTTAACCGTTGTCAAAGTTCCGTTTGATAAAGCTAGATGGCGGTAGATTAAACAAACAGTTTTGTTATCAATTTCAGCTTAAAAAATCAAGTAAGAGGAAAGAAAAAAATGTTGAATTTTAATAAATAAATAAAATAAAATAAATAAAGCAAAGTAAAAATGCTGCCTGTCTTGATGCTCACATTTATGTACGGAATACATTTGTACATGGCTTTTTAAAGTTATGTAACAAAATGACCTGGAACCTAACCCTTCTCCGGTTCCTGCAATGGGAACATTATAAGGTTATTTTATGTTTAATATTAAGAGCGTTTACGCTGATAGTGGGCAACGTCGCAAATAGATGTCAAATATTTCGCTATTTTGATTAATTTGGCAATATTATTGTATGAAATATGGCTAGACAACTGTCGAAAATATTGATTATGAAATGCAATAAATAATATCGTAACACTGAATATTTAGTTTTGGCCTTTTTTACACCTAAAACCGGTTACAACTTAAATTCAGTGTTATGATTGCAATTCATAATCAATATTTTAGACAGTTGTCTATTTCCATACAGTAATATTGCCAATTGATCAAAACAGGTAAATATTTGACAGGTATTTGCGACGTTGCCAGCTTACACAATAAACGCTCTTATTCATATTTTTTTACCAACTTACCAGTAAGTCTGCGTTTGGAGTGCACTTGTCTACACTGATTGGGTCTTGTTGACATTCTCGTAACACCTTTTATTCAGGAAAAATCAAATTGGGATTAACAGAACTGATGGGAGAAAAATGCCATTTAGTTGCCACGTGAACAAAGATTATGATTAGGTACTGTTATTGTAAAATCTTAAATAACAACGCCTTTATATCGTAGCTAATACTTAAAGCATGAATTTAATTGAAACTCACAATGATTAACCCTAAAATGATTATTGGGACTTTTTTTGTGAGCCTTAAATAATTCCTATTTTACCCGGACGAGGTTTATTATGGTAGTTTAATTACTGCGACCAGTTTTGGACCATATGTGAGCAAAAGACCACCGGCTGTCATTCGTGGATCTTTGACAGCCGTTACGGGTCGTCAGAAGCCTGAAAGTCTGACAACCATTCTTACCAAGGGGTATTGTGCTGACCCCAACATAGTTGAGAAAAGGCCTCAACGTTGTAAAGAAGGTCACGTTTTTAAAGTTTCCGTTAAATATATCCCTTAAAATAATACTTACATAAATGACAAACGCTATTAACGCCACCGATTTCATTAGCTCCTCTAATATTATTAACACTTTCAAGACGATACTTTGTATGTTGCGGGCCTTTATAATTTTCTTCCCTTGGGTGATCCGGGTGGAATCAATCAAACGAATGATCCACTGGTCATATGCGTTTTGTACTGTTGAAGTAATAGAAGAAGGCGTTGTTTTGAAATTAGTACAATAGGCATAGTTTCGCGTTGCATCACAAATCATAATATTTTGGAAGTTCTAGGATTTCTTCTGGTACACACGGCTACATATCAAGATGTAAATTTCCAGTATAAGCTGACGTCTCATTGGACTAAAATCCTATACAATGCGAGTTTAACTTATACTGGTTACGAATAGCTTGATTTTTAGCCGTGTATACATACAGTAGGCCACACTTAAGTGGTAACTAAACCAGTATAAGCTGGCCACTTATTCTATTAAAATACCATTCCACGCTAGGTCAACTGAAGTTCTTCATCATCAGCCTATAGCAGTCCACTGCTGGACATAGGCCTCTCCAATTGCACGCCATTTACCACGATTTTCGCCAACTCTCATCCAGCTGCTACCAGCCACCCTGCGAAGATCGTCGCTCCACCTAGCCTGAGGGCGTCCTACTAAGGTAGATATCCGTGGTAGGATGTTTACCGATTCGCGGTCTCCACTCAAGAACACGTCTACCCTTACTGAATTGGAGACTGAAGGTCTTACCTTATTACAATTTTTGGATGAGAGATTTTGACCATGTTTTACCTACTAATTTATTATTTAGAAATCATCAAAGTTTTGTGTCGTTGATAAGTTGTTGCTCTATTAATTTCTTCTCAATCTCTATAGTTTCTTTTTTTAGTTCTTTGCAACAAGATAATAGTAAAGTAAAACAGCTCCTACAAGAACTTTGTGACACTCAGATTTTTTTCAAGTGCGGTTCATCAAGCTATACAGTTCCCGTATAAGCTGACCTCGCACTGTACGGAACTCCTATACAACGCGAGATCAGCTTATTCTGGAAAATTATAGCGCCCTCTAGAGTCATGAATGACCACGGCTGTCCTCTGAACATCACTATGAATATGTATTAAATACATTAAAATGTATTACGTATTTATTTAATATACGATAACAAATTTATGGAATAGTTTGTACAATACGATTTCTGATGCGAATATTTTCTTGTTTCATACTTTTTAGAGAGTGATTTTTCAGTAGTTGGGTTTTAGATTTTGAACTTACTTTTTGGCCAAAGATGTGACCAAAGACGTGTTGGGCACTTTTCCTGTCAACAGCAATGAGAACGAATTTTTTCCCCTCCTGTTTTATATACACACTAGCTGCGCCCCACGGTTTCACCCGCGTAAGTATCGCTCCCGTGGGAATATCGGGATAAAAAGTATCCTCTGTGTTAATCCAGGTTATAAACTATCTGTTTGCCAAATTTCATCCAAATCCATTCAGCCGTTTTTGCGTGATTGTGTAACAAACATCCAAACACACAAACACACAAACTTTCACATTTATAATATTAGTAGGATAGTAGGAAGTAGTATTCTACTTTAATCCTCTTTATCGATCAAATGAATAAAGCCATTACAAGTTGTTTGGTCTTAATCAGTAATTTAATTTACTATATCATATAAATAGTTTGTTCGTTTATGTAGCTTATGAAGTTTGTCATGCATTCTACTTTATATTATTAATATAAATTATGTAAATAATTATCTTGGAAATTGAAATAAAAGGTAAATCCATACTTATTGTTTCTTATTTAATTACCACTTATACCTATGATATTAAAATAAAATAAAAAAATTGCATTATTTATGATCCATAAAAACACAATTTAGTATCTAATTTTTTAATCATTTTTATTATTTCGTAATTTATTTTTTATTTTGTGTATACCTATGTATTTGTAGCTACACAATACAAAAACACAATATTAACTGATGTATAAAAACAACAATATCTACATAATTATCAGTAACCCATTACGACTATTTATTTTCAATATTTTTAAATATCTTTGTGTGTATCGGAGAATTTTTCGTCATAACCGTCAGGTTTCATAAAATATGGTTTACACTCATCCATGTGTTCTCTTAGACGCTGGCATTCTTCGAATTCTTCTTTTAGTTTACAGTTCTGAAAAAAATAGAACAAGATATTCAAGATATTTACCTAAATGTTATTCAGATGTAAGTCGGTAATGTAGGCAGAACTGAAATAATTGTACCTAATGAAGACACATAACCCAACTATCATAAATAAATATCCTTGGATATTATCAGAATCAGTTCGAATTCAACCCAAAGTGCTGTTCGAAAAGAAATGGCTTGTAATGTTTAAAAGGAAATCTTACCCATAATATGTGAGATTGCAGGCACACGAATAATAAATCTGGGTCACACAATTTTGGCGGTTGGCCTATATACCAATATTTTCCTTTTGGTTTTGCACATAATGGTTTGGCTGCCAATATAGCTTCAGTAAAGTCTGGGTTGGCAGCTGCCCACTCATCTATGTAAGTTCGAAGTTTTTCGTAGTCAATACTGCCATTTGCCATTAGTAAGTTGGTCTTCGTCATCAGACATATACCGTCCTGGCAAGGAGCCTATGAAAAACAGGAGATAAAAGACAATGAAACTTGAATGCCAAACTTCTGAGAATGTCTATTTGGGCTTCTCTTTTCGTATGATACAACGTTCTAGACTACTTCAGTTCAGTAGGTGGTTACGTTAATAGCGGCTTCAGTAGCGTTCTTAAGGGACACTTTAACAAGTGAGACATCGTCTAGTCAGGAGCACAACACTCGCACTAAGACCCCCATTTTGCCAGATTGTGTTTGCAGTGACCTACTTAGGTGCGAAATCTATTGAATGTTTCGCTTAGAGGCCACTGCAGGTCGCGTCTGGGTGGCAGATGTAACAGGGGTATAACAAAGTCGTGTGGTGGTGGGTGCTTCTTTCCACAGCTTACTTCCTCAGCTTTGGTGGTATTTGGGCTGATACTACGCTACTTTTGCCCCGCATCATGTGATGTTGGTGTTTATGGAAGGTTTGTAATATGACAAACGCGAAGCACATCTATTGTTACTAGTACTTACTTTTTTGGGTTTAGGAACGTTGGAGCCTTTTTCAGGCGGTTTCTCAATCCCACAACTATCCAAAACTTCTTCGGAATATAGACTTGGTTTTGGGCAACATTTGTACAGGTCTATCTGTAATGAAGTATAAACAGTTTTCTTTCATAGAAAAATATCGCTTTTATAAAACTGACAGGCGACAATTGGACAATTTTCCTCTTAAATTTTCATAGTTTTGGTTTTGATAGTAAACAGCATCAGTCGTCAATAAATGTGACAAAAATTGTCGCATTGTCAGATCAATTCAATAGGCACGAGGTTCGCATAGTTTTGGTTAAATAACTATTATCAATTTCATTGCAGGATGCCGTAATTCTTCACATATATAATCTGACCATATGTATATATGCTCTTACCATTGCACTTTATTTAACCCTACAGCTGAGCAAGGAGTTCTCTTAGAACGGTGGTGATAAATAGTCATCGTCTGTAACAGAATGATGACACGTTTCTGAATTGAGAATTTGAAGTTGAGAGCTTATCAAAGTCTACTTTATCATTTATTTTGCTTAATGCGAAAACCCGTGAAGCCTGCATTGAAGGAATCACCGTAATGGCGAAGTAGAGTTCTTTTCTTTAATTCTCAATTCAGAAACCGGGTCTCAGACCTCGTAATTCAGAGGCAGATGTATGATAATGTCACTTGTCAGGTCTTGCACTGTCCACTTAGCATTTCTGAATATAGAAAAAACAAACTACATACATCGGGTGGTGGGTGCCAACAGTGTCGCGGTATCATCTGTTGATAGGGATGATATATACCAATGTCACGCAGTTCTCGTGGTATTTCGCCAAATATCACCTGTAAGAGAATACTCCAATATAAAATGTCTGTGCAGAATTTAACGGCAACGGCAAAAAATATTTGGCAAAAGATGTTGATAAAAGCCTATTGTCCACGATGCTACTCAAGAGCCAACTGGCTCGATATCGCGGGCACGACAGGCGGCACAACCTTTGTTGCACCCAAGATATCGCGCCTGTTTGTGAGAGCTTTTACAAACTCAAATCAGCCCAATGAGTAGCTAGAATGTCATAATAGTACTTCAATGGCCATTGGTACACTTCGTGACTTACTGAAACGTAATTAAATAGTGTTGTGTGTTTGTGATTGGTTGTGTCCTGTCCTAGAAATAGATACGTGTCGAAAAATAAACCCGTTTAAGACCAGTTCACATACTTCAAAACATTTTTAACTCTCCTCTGCAAAACTCCGTAAAAAATAGAATATGTGAGTAGAAGAACATGAAGTAGAACAGGCCCACGAGTCGATCTTCAAAGTTAAAAACGCTTACCGAGGTTGATTCGGATAGGTGGCCATCCATTAGATACCGAGATCCCTCCGTGTCTCGGAAAGGACGTGAAATCGTTGGTCCCAGCTGTCAAAGTTACAAATGATGTAGAACTTTGACAGTCGCTACGAGTAGGCAGAACCCCGAAAGTCTGACAACCAGTCCTTACCAAGGGGTATCTTGTTACCCAGTAACTGGGTTGTGGAGGTCCGATATGCAGCCGCTACATGTACAATACTCGTATTCAGCTACACCCGGGTTAGACTGGAAGCCGACCCCAAAATAGTTGGGAAAAGGCTAGGCAGATGATGGTGATGTTAAACCAAAAAATATTTTTTTTGTCTCACCTGAATCACAGCAGCTAACACTAAACAGCTACAGGATCTTGTCATGGTGCTGTGTTGTGGTAAAGTGAGGACATGATATAGACTTGAGCCGTTTTATAGTAAGTGGCCACTGCCTGTGATGACTGTCAACAATAACACAGAGTCAAGATTATCTTAAACAAAATTCTTCGTCTTGTTTTACGTTGGAATATGCGGCCACATCCGACAAAGAGTTGGCATTTGTTACGTTTTCGTTGTATTGTGACTAGTAAACAGATGCAGACATCATTTTCTTGTAAACAGCTAAACACATTAGGGGATCTGTGGTCTAAATGCATAGGTGTCCTATTACGCATAAAAAAAAAAAACAACTAGATAGCGAATTAAGTATTCCGCACCACCTAAAATTAGATATAATATGCCATATGGTAACACGTTTTCTGTGGGAAACCAGCGAGCTACCTATATATTACGGGCTTAAAAGATAACAGCCCTCTGCCTCTGCCCGATGTTAACTTATACACCGTTAGGCACCGTTGGCATTTAGCTCCAAAGCAATTTGCTGCTGAGGGTGTGTCCCGTACGGTAAATGCGTTTTCTAACAAAAATACTCGATCCGGACTGATTAAACCAAATCTAATCACCGAGCGAGTGAAACGAGCGAAGAGTATCTGCTTCAAATCTGGAAAAATTTGCCGACGTGTGTCACCGTTGACACACGACATGTCATCAGCATCATGATTAGCAGCTTTTGTTCCACCCACTGCTGAGTTTGAGCCTCCTCTCTTGTGTACCATGCTTCCCTGGTCTGCGTGAGTCTCACCCAGTACCATTTACGACTCATCCTTGTCTCTTTCCTCAACCAAAACAATTCACGACTCATTCACCTACATTGTCCCTATTTTTATTGTATAACTAATTAATTAGTCCGTTTTATATTATAGTCTACTAGCTGCGCCCCGCGGTTTCACCCACGTAAGTCTCGATCCCGTGGGAATATCGGGATAAAAAGTATCCTATGTGTTAATCCAGGTTATAAACTATCTGTTTGCCAAATTTCATCCAAATCCATTCAGCCGTTTTTGCGTGATTGAGTAACAAACATCCAAACACACAAATCCACACACACACTAACTTTCACATTTATAATATTAGTAGGATAGTAGGATTGCTTTATTTATAGTACGGTGGAACTCGTATGTCCGTAACAGTATCCACTATAAGCACAATACTAGTAATGCTCCTTAACACTGGTACGCCGGTGTTATGTGCTGCAGTAGTAACTTACTCATACTAAATAAGTACCTACCCAATTCCAATTCGAGAGCTTTTTTTATTGTTATTAGTAATTAACTGTTTATTTATTTTACTTCAATGGTCCTATAAAGCTTATCATTTGTGACTACGATTTTATAGCTATATGCAAGTGGGCTTGGAATCTTTTATTTAGGTATATGTTCTGTTTACGTTTTGAGTATAGTTTTTGATGATTCTTTGTGTAATTTGGCGTGTGCTAGCTGACTTAAGGTAATAATTTAATTTAATGTTATGTTTTGTGTAATACATTACTTTGCATACTACTGTATAGAATCAAGTTTTTGTAATTGAAGAACAGACAGCTCACTGGTACCAAACCTGGCGGCGGCGACGGGCGGTGACTTGGGAGCAAAAACTTGAAACATCGAATTATTATATTCACCACATAGGTCAAAACACACACAAGGCGGACGCGTGTCGGGAGCGGGTCGGTAGTACTATTCTGTAAAAATCTCACCGTGAAAACTTGGGTGAAGTGAGGTTAAAGTGAGCTGCCACTCCCTAGATTTCCGAGCGACAGGTAGGATGACTGTCCACTTCACCTAAGTTTTCACGGTGAGAATTTTTACAGAATAAAGCAGCGCAGCGGGTCGTTTTCTTCGCGTGAGACGCGCTGTTCATCGTGTTCACACACAACGCGGGTGCGGTACGGCAGCGGGTCGTGGGCGGACGTACCTAGCCAGGTGGCAGCGGTTGCAGTGTGATTGAAATTGTCGGGTGATTCGGACACGGACGAAGAATTTATTATTTCTACTTATTTTGAAAACAAGAGTACGAAAAAGCAAAAGTATGTGTGTTCATGAAATTAATAAAAAAATACTTAAATATGGAGAATATCATCGCTTGTGCATCGAATATTTTATTAAAAGACGTTGTGCTTTATGAAATCATATTAATTCTGTTTTTACCAAAAATATTTAAAATATAATTTGTAAGTATTTAAATGAAATAAAGGAGATAATTGTAATAATGATTGCCACTAAAGTATACAACGTAAATAATGGTTACTACTACGAAATTATCTTTATTTACATAATAATAAAATAATATACAAGACGACTACATTTTAGTTTTTTGCAGATTTACTATTTCATGCTCCAGCTGTTTCCAGTAATACGGTCTGCACTCATCCATGTGTGCCTTCAGAGTCTGACATTCACCTGGAACGTCGGCATCTCGAAGTTTACAGTTCTGAAAAATTCAAAACAAGTACTTAATTTAAATTTAATTACCATACCTACATTTCTACATTATACACAGGTATTGTATTGTTACATATTTTGTATTTGGAATACAAAGACAAACTTCTGTACTAATTGTAATTTGTACAAATCGAAAAAAGAGTTCCTATAACACTGCAGGGCCTTTGTCCTTCAGTGTTATAGGAACTCTTTTTTAATGTAATAGGCCTTTGCTTCTTCTCATACAAAGAAGGCTCAAGCATTGATCACCAGTTGGCGAGTTTAGACTTATATTATATTAAGTCCATGTTTCCTCACGATGTTTTCCTTCACCGATCTTCAGTATGTCCAGTACACTTTGCATTTCATTTTTGTTTTTTTTTGTTATCTGCTGTAGTGCGCCTTTTAGTCTAAATAAATGTATTTTCTTTCAATATGGTCGCATTGGTACAAGCCCAGCTTTGAATCCATAACCTCGGGCATGAGAGGCAAGGCTTTAACCACTAGGCCATCACTATAGTAGTTCCATACTATTATGTTGAATTTGAGTATGAATGAATGAATTCATAAGAATAAAGGAAGACTGAAGAAACCAGGATAGATTTTAGTATATGATGATATATGGTTAGAAAAGCTGACAGCGATGCATAAAATAAGTAGATCAGCTTATAAATTAATAATGCATTTCCCAAAATTAATGCAATACCCACTGAAAAGTGGTGTCATTGGATTAAGGAATTTCCCAGGCAACACACAAACAGCATTGGGCAAGGATAGTCCAAGATATTACACAGATACAACTCGATAAGAACGGGGCCAAGTGACATCGTATGTAGAAAAAAAAAAAAAAAATCTTACCCATAATACGTTTGAGGTGAGGCAATAGAAGATTCTATCTTGCTCACAAACCGGTGGCTCTGAAGGTCCTCCATCCTTTGCACATATTTTCTTAGCTTCATATATAGCTACAGTAAAGTCAGGGTCGACACGTGCCCAGTTGTCGACGAAAGTTCTCAATTTTTCATAATCAATGCTTTGATTTGCCAAAAGCATGTTAGCGTTTTGCATCAGACAAATACTTTCTTTACAGGGAACCTGATAATGGGAAAAAGTAAATAAAATTAATGAGCTTGTTTGCGAAATATCTGAGGATTTTCTATATTCCTCTGATTGCGGCGATATTGGTTTTCATATTTAGCATAAGCATAATCAGACTTTAATATTCCCACTGCTGGGACACAGGCCTCCTCTCTTCGAGAGGGAATCAGCTGTAATCGCGGGTTTAGTGCGGGTTGGTAGATGTCACATGTCTTAAATTTTTTTGGTTCTAGGACATGCCGGTTTCCTCACGATGTTTTCTTCACCGTTTTGCGAGCAGTGGTGATGAATTATTAAACAAAGTCAAGCGTCTGCCTGGGTTCCAACCCACGACCTACAACTCGTTATTCGGGGCCGTTACCACTGGGCCATCACCGATCTCTGTGAGCCACTACAGTTCTCTGTGGGCCACCCACCACAGCTCTCTGTGGGCCACAAAAGCTCCCTGTGGGCCACCACGGCTCTCTGTGGGCCACAACAGCAGCAAAATTATGTAATATCATTATACAAACTCTGTTTTAAATAATTTGCATGCTATTGTATTATGGTGGAATGTGTCCTGCACTAAGATACCTGCTACATCTAAACCACACTTTATTCAAATAAAGATACATACTTACTTATTTGTATATGTCTCCCTATCTTTTTGTTTTTTTAGCCTAATAAACTGTTCCACCGAACCGCACTTATTACAATTTTGTTTCAGTGCTATTAGTAGACTAATGCTCAAGTGCGGTTCGGAGAAGTGCTGTTGAAATCAGTGCCAAAGATGGGGTACCTCGCCAGGTCAAAAATATACGAAAAGAACGTTAAAATCTTGCGAGAAATCAGTGGTATCGTATAATATACTTACTTTGGGTTTCGGTGGTCCATTGGATCGATCTACTGACGCTTTCTCAATTCCACAACGATCCATATCTTCATTGGAAAATAACTTGGGAATTGGGCAACATTTGTGTAGGTTTATCTGTAATCATTTTACATAATGTAGGTAAATGTAGGTTTAGACGTATGAGGAACAGGGTGTAAAGTACACTTATTCTCTATAGAAAAGGGAAGACCCAGACGGGTGACGTGTCTGGCGGGACACTGCCCAACGATTGATGTCGTAATCTTATATTTTGTGTGACATCAGGTCTTTGATGCGTAGTTAGCATGTGGCGTAGAGATGCCGCCACAAAGGCAACAGACAGGGAAGTGGGTGGAGACTTTTGACCATTAGGGAGACAATGAATAATATAAATGCATAGTCCGTCTCTGGCATTTTTTCATAAGGAGGACAGTGAGACAGACGGTGGGGTTGAATGACTAAAATAAAGCTGCTCGCGCATTTATCCTCAACCGTGGTTCAGTTCAGTTCGTCACTGGCTTACTAGATTATTTTACAGATATGCATACTATCCTATCCTCCTATCGTTTCGTGCATAATCCACTGACGGATCTCCTGTGAAAATATGCCAAAAAATATATAAGTTATTTACCCCAGGAGGTGGAGAAAGGCAGTGGTTTGGTATAATCGGCCTATATCCGTGAGGATCATTTGGAAGAGGAGGTCCCGAAGCTGAGGCGGCCTCTTCGCCCTGGCCATATATCACCTGTAAAAGATTTTTTGTTATTAACAGTCTGATAATGAAGAGTATTTTTCGTTCTATTAGCAAAGGGAGCCGAAAAGATTAAAAAAAAAAATAAGCAACCGGAAACGGGTATCCTTAATCAAGATTGTTCAGATGACACTGACATGAAGCATTAGACCACGCTAGGTACCTTACAATTTGACATGAATTGCAAAATAATAAAAAAAATTGGATATTATTGATCTAGAAATCAAGAATGTGTGTCTTATTTTTGTAACAAATCCTTGTAATATTGTTTCTTTTCTTACCTGAATCACAGCAGCTAACACTAAACAGCTACAGGATCTTGTCATGGTGCCGCGTTTGGGTGAAGTAATGACATGACGTAGACACTAGCTGTTATATACTAAGCCACTACCAGCCGTGACCATTGTTGTCAGCACGGGAAACCATCAAGGTGTTGATCATAGAGTATGGAAAAAAATATAAAGACAAGACATTGTTGATGTTGTGTTGCGACTGGTTGGTACCGAAGGTTTTGTTGTAAAATATGCTTAATAGTCACACTAGTGAAATATTATACGGTCTTAATAATTATGTGAAAGTGTTATATTTTACAACCAACATCAAAAATAAATAAATATTGTTTTTCCGGGAAAGTTAGTAAAATTATTATTTTTTATTTAGTTTTAAAAAGCCCCCATATCACTAAAACTTCCTTTTTTAACCCACTTCTTTATTTAACATCTAAATAACTCTATTCTTTTTGCCATTTCTGTCAACGGTACTTACTCTACGATAGTTAAGAAAATGATGTGCAGTGGGTAGTGCAAACCATGTAAAAACTCCATTACTTAGTAACTTAGTTTTTTTAATCTGTATATTTTAATTCTTAAAACTATGTCTATTATAAATCAGTCTTGTTTGCTTCGTTTATTTAAATCTAATATTTCAGTAAACAATAAATCTCATACTTAAAGTATAAGCGTTACTAAATAACTCAACTCTTGATTTTCGCAAAGTTTCACCTTCGTTAGCATGAGAAAATTCAGAAGTAAAACACAAATAAATATTTTGAATGTATAGAAAAATTGCAAAAAAACGTACATGTGTGTATTATATTCACACAATAATATGTGAAGGCCTAGATGATTATAGCAAATTATAATAATCATTATAGCTCATAAATTATTTATTTATGTTTGTGCACTTTGAAACCACACCGAAGTAACGGTGTATGCTGCACTGTCATAGTATTTTCGATGGATTTAAAAGACACGCACTTGTTTTATTGACGACTTACATGATTTTAATATAAACCAGGAAAATTATGAAAACAGGGATTATAGCTTCGTGTATGGACGTAACTTGAAACATTGCAAGAAGATCATCATATTATAATATTCAATGGGCACACACAGCCTTTAAGGGGTATAAATTAATTGCATCACCGAGCATTATTCATTAATCAGTTTGCCTCTATAATAATAACTCATGCTGTAATACTACTATACCCTATCATTAATTTAGTTCCTTTTTGGAGTACCCTTACTTACTCCTTTGTAAAAGCAGTACTACTAATAGTATAATTAATAATATAATATTGTGATCAAAATATCTTCATTTACCAAAATCTAGAATCCTATTTTATTTCATTCTACTAACGTTTCAAGTCAAAGCTAGTAGGTATCAATTAAAAAACCGCTAACTGCAGTTTTTATTGCACTTTGAAATGTAATTCCTTAGTTTTTTCAACTTAGTTGCAGCAAATGGACCATTAACAGACACCCATAGCATTCTCATTAGCTCCAATAATTACTCCCAACTGAACGTGATCCACATTTCCTTGCAGTAAATCAAGTACCTAAGTGTCTTTCTTCATTCCCTGGTGGTCTAAGCTATAATCCTTCATCAAGGGCCATTCAAAAGCACCGACGTCTGATTCGAGGCGTACTTACTTTCGATACGTCATTTTGGCAACAAAAAAAAAAACTAAATTCTATTTAAAAAATACAGCAGATTCAAGGACTCCATTGTATACAAATAAAAATAAAAAATTGGTTATCAATAAAATAAAGTTAAATAAGCAGCTATAAATAATCTTTTAAAAGCACCACATCTTGTTGTGTCTGCATGATGTATTTTTCAGTAATCGCCACATCTCTGGATTGTGCAAGCAGTAATTACATCACTTGCATGCATCTATGTAACTGTAAATTAGTCCATAATTTGTTATCCTATCTTAAGAATCATCTTGTTTTAAATAGTGTATTGTTTTAATTTGATTGTAAATTAAATTCAAGGGCAGTTGACATCCATTTGTTTATATTAAATAATATCAGTAGAATGTTTTTTTTTTTAAATAGAATTTTCCCTTAAAACTTATTCAACCATGTTCTCATAACTATTGGTTATCTACACAGCCTACTTAACCATTATTGTGTCAATCTAAAGCCAATTACTCATACGAAATCGGCAGTTAATTACCATTAAATCGGACATAATAACAACAATAGCCGTGGAAGTGTGTCGGATGTCCTCAAGGAGGCCTACGATCAAGCTGAGTGAATCAGTGTCAAGTGCTCTTAAGACCTTGAATGCTGTTGACGACGTATAATTACGCAGGTACAATGAACCAACGGATAATGCTGGGTTATGCACCTACATAGTACTTGTTGTTGAAGCAATAAAGATAACGCAATCAGAGTGCCACAAGGATCTGTTCTTGGTCCTGTATTGTTGTTTATTTATCTGAGCGAGGTACCATATTATGTAACATGATGTACTGTGCATCTGTTATTATTGTAGGTAACAACAGTGCAGTGCATTGCATTGACAATTAGCTGTGTTAATGACATCAGACCTATGCATCTTGCATAGATTAACATTGGTAATGAATCTATGCCGCATGAATCTGAAGAGTCTGCGAGATCGACCAACATTTACTGGTGCATTGTTTTATTTTAATTAGTCATGCTGTACCATCTTGTTATGTTCTGATTATTATAATGTATTATTAAACAAAGTGTCATCGTTTATTATATTGGTTTTGTGAGTCATAAGGAAGAGCAAATTAAATTGATTACTATTGACATTGTGTCCATAAATGCTTCCATTGTGTTAGATTTAACTGAAGAATTGACTGCTTGTATGGCACTTGAACTAAACATAGATACTTGATTAAAAAATAATGTTACTTTTCTATGTCATGGCGGGGCTGTTGGGGAAATGTTATTTATAAAAAAAATTGAGTACCTATCATTTCTATTAAAGATACAATTTGAAACACTTCTGTCATCCATCAGTATTTGACAATATTTTTTTTATATCAAAGCATATCGTCGTTGATAGTCCAATTCCGAGTAACTAACATTGTTAAATACCGCGGATGTACACTTTCGCAAATTTTTAAAAACACATTCACAAAAACTAATCGGCCGAATTTTGATAAGATTAAGGAGAACGCCCTTTCGTGACCTCAACTCAAGTCCCGTCCTAGACTCAAATTCTTTCAAAATTCGGCCGATTAGTTTTTGTGAACTTCTGTTTTTTGACCCCCCTTTAAAATTAGCGAAAGTGTACATCCGCGGTATTTAACAATGTTAGTTACGCGGAATTGGACTATCAACGACGATATCTTATTTTATAATGTTGTAACATTTTCACGCTACATCGGGAAATATTTTCGTAAATGAAAAGTATCGCGTTCTCAGGAATATTCACGCTGTCTGTTTACAAATACAGAATCTTTCTTTCGTGAAACGAAGATCAAAACATTTTGATTCAATCACAAGATGTTTACCAGAAGAATCTTGATAAATGATATGATCTACCTATTTTTCGTCTCCGTCTCCGAATTTTTTTGGAGACAACGTTTCTAAATCTATTCTAGAAAATGTAAAAAAGTTAAGTCTTTTTATTGTAAAAACTACAGAATTCACTTATTAATTAATGTGGAGTTAAACATTTTCATAAACAATCTGGCTAAATAGTGTTGCCTTCTATATTTAAATCCCATTTATTCCCACTTTCGACTGCAAAAACTTACATGTCTGAACCAGATGTTGTTTTAATTTATTAATTCTACGTAGCAAGTGTATAAACTTTTTCAATTCTATTTTATTCGTCACATAGTTTGTTCTTTTAGAAAACACGACAAACAAATCGATTGATCTTGTCAATAATTCACCGTTAACCCTTAAATGCGTATGTACTAAACAAACCTAACCCTCGCCTTTGCACTTTAAGAACCTTACATCAAGCACTTTCAGGTGACTAGGAGCTAAGTAAAGTGTGTTTGCTCCGTCGAATTGACATATAAACACTGGACCCCGAGGTTTGAACGAATCCAGGTGCCAGAGAATTTGCGTGACCCAACACAGCAAAAGTTTATTTAATTATTTATAAATAGTTTTAGATTCTGGTTCGTGTTTGATTCTGGCTGAGTTTTTATTTTAATTCTTTATTTCATCAATACACTACAAATTACCTCTGCTGGGCAAAGGCCTCCCTTTTTCCTTCCAAATCTCTCTATTTTGTGCGATTTCTGACCATGTTGGCAAGCATGATTATTAATAATATAGAAGAAAAAAAAGAACAATTATATTTTGTGATGAATAACAAAAATAGAAACGAATCGGATTTCGATAATTACCAATGTAGCATTTTTGTTTTCTCTCCGACTTAAAAAGGTCACAGTTGAAGTTTCACAATCAGCAAAAAGTGATTCATTTATTTTAATTAAAATTTGCACTGCTTTGTACTATTTAGGCAGAATGATCGAAGTAATGGCTTAATATTTTAGCATAAGCTTTCATTGAATACCACAACCATGAGAAGGAGTCTAGGTACTTCAATAGGTCTACCAGGGTTGCGGGAAAGTCCAAAAGGGATACCGGGACCCTTGGCAACAGGCAACTGAAGGAACACGGGTGGGTTTTAGTCAGTAAAAGTCTGACACGCCCTCCCGCTCCGCCCAGAGCGAGAGAAGTCATTTGCTCTAAAAAATTAAAAATAAAAGGTAATTCAATAGATACCTACGACAATTGAAGTTGCAAACCGCGTTTGAGTAATTGATTGCTAATTGCAATATAAGTAGTACCTAACATAACATTGCGCTTGTTTGCCCCGTATCGTAACCAGTTACTGGATTGTGGAGGTCAGATAGATAGGCAGTCGCTCCATGTAAAGTACTGGTATTCGGTCAGACTGGAAACCGACCCCAATATAGTTGGGAAAAAGGCTAGGCAGATTGATTGATTGTGTTTTTATTCCCCGAAGGGTTAGGCAAAGTTACACCCACATTTCACCAGTTATGTTTAAGACGCTGACAACAGATAAACCGCGGTCACTGTCGGATTGCTTAGAAAAGAAAGAGAAGCGTGATGCTTGTAATTTATTGCAAAATATAAAGCAATTATCGATTTATTCAAAAATGAGTTGAATAATCGAAAATTAAAAATAACCAAGTTCTGCATACAAATAAGACGTTCTTTGTTATTAATTAAAATACCTACGTATGTTGATATTTAATACAGATATTTTGCATTAGAACTCAAGGTAAAAGGTTAGTTTACCGTTAATTTGGATCGAGATTTTTGACACAGCTTTTTTCTATGAAGAGCAACCAATTGCGATCACTATCTGCGAGGCGTTGTGATTACAGTATTTTTGTTTGTTTGATTGCAGAGGTCATTTTGAAATTCATGTTCTACTTAATAATATAAGTTTTGCTTTCCGATAACAAAGCAAAGAATAATAGAGGTTGATATATCTTAAAGTCATATGTCTTTGATATGAAGTGCCCTAGACGGTGCCACTATTATTTATCACTGATTTATTGCAAGAAATTTCATAGTATATAAGAATGTACATTCATTCGTCCAAACAAAGTAGTATCAGTAAATACAGGGACATTTTAATAAAATAAGGTTATCTTAATGTCAAAATGTCAAAGTACTAATTAATCGCAGTATTTGACGTACAACGTACCTTCTCGCGAGATATGTACCTACCTCGTTAAAAGTAAAGCTAAAATTATACCTAACCCTATCAAACAATGCTATTAATTATTATTTTAATTTTTAATTTACGTCGCAACTTACATAAACCGGCCAAGTGCGAGTCGGACTCACACACGAAGGGTTTCGTACCGTAATAAGAAACGTCGTAAAAAACACATTTCTGGTATCCGTTTTAATTATTACATTTTTTTTATAGCGGCACCTTTACAACCTGTGAAAATGTCAACTGTCAATAAAAAAAACAGAAAAAATGTTAACATATTACGGTTCATGAGATATAGCCCGCTGACAGACAGACGGACGGACGTTTCGTATTGGTTAACGAATACAAACCTACCAGACTAGAAATTGTCATAAGTTCACGTCCTGCCAATACTTAAGATACTGACATACATTCATAAAATACTTTTTCTATTAAGTACATTAACAAAGTTATAGGAAAGTATAGTAGTAAACAGGAATTTATTTGGAAACAAAAATAAATACCGTGTTCAAAACCATTTATCCTTAAATCTTTACAACAATGATTGACAAGTTCGTAATTTTAATTAAGTTACGTCATTCACTGCTAACATTTCCATGCTGTTTCTGGACATTTCTGAAACAAAAACATTAAAATTAAAGGTAAAGCCTCAGAAATTGGCCACACAAGCTTTTGCCCTCCGTGACACAAAACAGTGTGTGCCGATGCAACAGAGTGCAAAGTAACTTCTCAGAAACATAATTGAAATATCTCATGGCCCTGTAATTTAAGAGGCTGACAACAGCTAAAGCGCTGTTACTGTCGGACTGCATAAAAAAGAAAGAAAAGCATGATAACTCAACACTGGTAATTTATTACAAAATATGAAGGAATTATCTATTTAAAAAATAATTATGTATAAAAGGTATGTAACTAGCATAAAATATAAAAAAAATCCCGAAGAATATCGTAATAATATCTATATTGTTCTGATTTTGTTTACTGCAGTGAATCAAATACTTTTAAGCAGTAAAAAACTTGCGTTTAGCACCTATAGTCCCCTGAACCACCAATAAGTCCCAAATTTTAACAAACCAATGCTGCTTCGCTGATAAGAAATGTTGTTATAATGGTAGCTTTTCCAATGCGATGGTAGTTTTTACAACGAGGGTTGAAACTTGTAGCCAAGAAAACCTTTTTTTATCTACCTGTCGTACGCAGAGGTGTACCTATAGTACTACATTTCACCAGTTGTGTGTACGTTTCATGTAATAGGGGGCGAGCATATTGCCATCAACCGAGTATTAATCTAGCATCCGAGCTGCTACTGAGAATTTCCTTATTGAAAAACCCAATAACACAAACTTGAAAAACCCAAAAAAAACACACTTGATATACCTAATACAGAATTACTTGATATACAGAACACAATAAATTCATTCCTACCTTCAGCATAGCGATGCCAGTGCAGGTGAAGACATCATAGGCCTTGCAAGGGTAGTCCAGGTGTTGCCTCGGGTCCTTATCGACGCAGTCCTTAATGACTTTGTCCACAGCCACAGACCAGCCTTTATTGTTCTCCTTCCATTGCTGCAGGTGGGTTTTATAAGCTTCCTTGTTCAGGGTATTCCTGTCAGTCAGGAAACCAGATTCTTCAAACACGCATTGGACGTCTTTGCACTGGAAAATAATGTATTAATACTTATAATTATTGGAATCTTGTGGCTATGATTTTTACCTTTCTATATTAATTTCAACACTATAACTTTTTCAGAACACAAATCAAGTAGGTATTCGAGATATTACATTTGTGCAGTCTGGGAAATTTATTGTTTAACAAATTGACACCTTACGGCAAATTTCATACAGCTGTCAAAGAGTGACAGCTGTGATTTGAATACAGACCTGCTATTTGGAATGGGCTTCAACTTTCTGACAGACTGACTCCTTGACAAATTCAAAAGTGCTTGTAAATTATTTAATTGAAATAAATGTTTGAATTTGAATATCCGGAAAATTTAAGTTGATGGTCAATTTGTTTGTTGAAAATCAATTTCCTTGAGTTTATTTAATTTATTGTTTAACCTTTTGCAATAAAAACTGACTCTAGCAGATGTTAATTTCAATTATTAATTGAATTACTCACCGGGCCCGGCAGTTTAGGGTTAGAACATTTCGTCAGATGTTTTGGATCACCGAGCTCTGGTATATCACAGCATACTGATAGTGGTTTCTGAAAAACAAAAAAAAACATTTATTGATTTTGATGATAACACAAATTGACACCGTGTAAACAATCAAAATTAAATAATTTTATTAATTACCAGTGTGGCACCTTTGTTTTCTCGTTGACTCAGGAGATCAGCATAGGTTGCCTAAAATCACCAACAATTTATTAAACATAAACAGGGTAGTATTTTTTTTATAAATAAACGATTTATTATTAAAAAAAAAAAAAAAAACTACACAATTTAAGTAGATGCACTCCTAAAAACTCTGGCAAAAAGTTTGAAATGAAAAGCATATATCTGTAAAAATTGTCTGCTCACACTATTGAAGATATTTATATTTTAGTATTTTTTAATTAAAATAATAATATTTTATAAAATATTGTAACACTTACAGCAACGAATATAACGAAAACTAAATATTTAAACATCTTGAACCACGTACGTCTGAGACAGTAGCGTTATTATGACTGCTTTTTTGCAAAAAATGGCGATAATTATATTAAACAAAATTGTATCTGTGTTTATAAATACTATATTGTTATCAGAGTGTCAAAGAGCAAATTACTCATACGCTTATTGTTCTTGGAAGACTCTTTTGTTCTTTATTATCTGGAGACTACTTCAGAACTGTTGAACTAGGGTGCGGGCACACCATTTTGTTCGAATAAGAATCTGATTCATTTATTAGCAAAGAGGTGAAAAAAAAAACACATCCATTTTTTTTTTTGTTTGTTTTGCCTTGTGTTCGTAATGGTATTCGGTATTCTACCAACTAAATGACATGGTGGCTATAAAAAAGAGGCTGCGCCTCAGAAAGCCCGTTAAGCCATAGGTGTCGCCAGCTCTCATTCGTAGATCTTTGACAGTCGTTACGGGTAGTCAGAAGCCCGGAAGTCTGACAACGTGTTACCAAGGGGTATCGTGTTACTCAGTTACTGAGTTGTGGAGGTCTGATAGGCAGTCGCTCCTAATAAAATACTGGTATTCAGCTGCACCCGGTTAAACTGGAAGCCGACGGGTCAACATAGTTGGGTAAAGGCTAGGCAGATTTTTTGTTATTAAAAGTATATGTGAAGTAAGAACATAGTTATGTACACTGGCCTTTACTTTTCAGAATTATAGAGATTCCTTGTAAACGGTACAAATGTGATATTGAAATCTTTTTGTTTCTCTTTCATAATTGGAATAATATTATTTTTTACTAGTTTGTTCATATTAATTCGATAATGACAGTTCTTGTTTACAAAACAATTTACAGAAATTCTGCTATACTGAGAAAATTGTAAAAATCATGTGACGTTATGGAACTAGTTTTCTTTTGCATAATTATGATTAAACTTGCTGATTGAACTAGCTATAGGTACCGGAAAATCCCGTACAAAAGCTGCATTCTGTGATATTATTCGTGGTTTTAAGTAACTTAACCACAAATGCATTAGCTGGTAATCCGACATTACATGGAAGTGATATCACAAAACAGCTGTTTTCAGCATTAAGTGTACATAAATAAAAATAGATGATAGAATCCTCCCTAGAAAATCGTCTCTAGGCAATTGGTCGAAATTCTATTTGTGCAACCCATACAAATAAAACGTTTCATGAGTGCATTTGAGAGCCGAGTGGCCCAGTGGTAACGGCCGCGACTTACGAGTTGTAGGTCGTAGGTTCGAACCCTGACAGGCGCTTTACTTTGTGTAAATTATTTCATCGCCACTGCTCTCAAAACGGTGAAGGAAAACATCGTGAGGAAGCCGGCATGTCCTAGAACCAAAAATTCAAAGACGTGTGACATCTACCAACCCGCACTGGGCCCGCGTGGTGGATTACGGCCCACTCCCTCTCACAGAGAGGAGGCCTGTGTCCAAGCAGTGGGAACATTATCGGCTGATTATGCTATGCTATGCTAAGTGCATTTAAATGCAAGAGACATTTAGATACTTAGTTGAGTATTTTCAATATTCACTTACAATTACTTACCACGAAATTTTCTCTAAGCATGATGCTGAAACGTAGGTACCTAAAATATCCATAGTTTAGTACAGTGACACCACGTCTTTTTTTTGCTTTGCACGACGTGGGAATCCAACCCGAGCCACTAAGCTCAGAAGATCACTTACCAACGAGTCAGTCAAACTAACAATTTGCTACATCTCGCTGTTACGTGCTAATTTAAAAAGGATTACTCTAAAAAATATGAATAGTGGTAGCGTTATCTTTTTGAACGGAAATAGAACTCAATTAAATTACATTTACCGCTGTCACGGTACGGGGTATAATTAATTTTAAGGAAACAGAACTGTATAAATGTTGCATTAAAATACTAAAGAAAAAAATTGAACATACCTGGATAATGAGTGAAGGTAAAATAAAAAAAATAAAGTTTGGTATGACGCTGGTAAAACAAAATAAATATCTAAAATTGATCTTAAGGATACATTGATTTCACAGTCCAATATTTTCGATTCAAAATTGAGCTGCCATCGCTTTTTTTCCAATACGGAGTTACTGACATAATGCAACCCTCGTCTGCCTATGATTTTCTATGAGAAGTGACAGATTTTAATTCACTTACTCAATTCAAATCATGTTACAAAAGGAAATTCAAAATACATAAGAACGTTTTTAGAACATAAAAATCAATCAATCTGCCTAGCCTTTTCACAACTATGTTGTCGGGGTTGGCTTCCAGTCTAACCGGATGCAGCTGAATACCATATTTTGCATGGAGCAACTGCCTATCTGACCTCCATAACCCAGCAACTGGGTAATACGATACCCCTTTGTAAGACTGGTTGTGGTTGTAAGCTTTTGACGATCCATAATGACTGTCAAAGGTCTAAGAATGACAGCTGGGACCAACGTTATCTCGGTATGTTTAAGATGGTCATTGGTCACCCATCCACGGTTTTCTTTTTTAAACATTGGGACAGTTACTGGCTATAATAATGAACGCAGTTTCTTACTACCACTTGTCTTAAGCTAGAAAATCCACAGACGCATCTGATTTCTGTCCTTTTGATTAAGATTCATAAGCCTCTCGGGCCTCCTATAAATCGTAATGTTTCGCGAATCTAAATAATAGGGTTTCATTAGCTGCCCATTCAACCCGCACTTACAGCAGAAATATAAATCACAGTCATTTGTAACGATTAGGACAAAATAAAATTTTAAATACATTTTGTTGTTGGTTGCATCATTCTTTAGATTGATGATAGTATTTAGTTGAAGGGTTAAAATTGGGGAAAATGGTGGTCAAAATGTTATTTTTAGATTGGAGAACTGCTTGCTTTCCAATTGCGTAAAGAAAAGAGAACTTGTTTCAGTATTTGTGTAAGTTTTTCCACTATTTTTCGCCATTTTAATAAACTTATGGTGAATGTTCAGTACTTCCCTTTTTACACAGGCATTGAAAAAGGAATACGTTTTGGCGGCAGACCGGTCGGATTGGAAAGGCCTGAACCAATTACTCCAATAAAACAATTAATTCGTAGGCTTTGTGTAGTAAACATCAAATATGACAGGGACCCGGCAGTTTTGAATATGGTTTATCGAACCGACGACGGGTTACGGCGGACTCTAATGACTCTACAAAATTCAAACCTCGTTATCGTCATTTCTTAATTAATTGAAGCAGGTACTGGTACATATAGCGATATTTTCAAGCTATGCAGTACTTTTGAGGTCAGTGTACTTACATTAGTAGCGCTGAGTGATAGGTTTTACGCTAGATGTTCTTACACAGCTACATTTCAGCGTTGAGAGACCACGACAGCTGTTGTAAGACGGACCCACAATGGTTTCATTTTGAGTTGGCACCTACATTGTCTTAGGTGGCTCAACTGTTCCTAATCAGAGGTAGGTGTTTCTGTGACAAATAAACATATTTTTCTTTCTTCTTCTTTCTTCAGGTACATATGTAATAAAAATAATTATTGATTTGTCTTCTGTGACAAGAAATTCAGGTCATTTCCTTAGCTATAAATAAAAAATATAACATAACATACCATCACACGCCTGTAATTCCCGAAACGTTATTCAGAGATGTAACTATAGTACAAAAAAAACCATTATTTTTATTTTGTATATTTATGTTGTTGTGTTTTACAATCCTAACTATATCTTTACAAAATCCTCCGCCGCGTCTGTCTGTCGTCCTGTACGCGATAAACTCAAAAAGTACTGCACCGATTTTCATGCTGTTTTCACCAATGGATAGAGTGGTTCTCGAGTAAGGTTTAAGTATATAATAACCGACATCCACGCGGGCGAAGCCGTAGGCATCAGCTAGTAATATTATAAATGCGAAAGTGAGTTTGTTTGTTTGTTACGCTTTCATGCTTAAGCTGCTGAACGGATTTGGATGAAATTTTCCACGGGGGTAGACTATGACCTGGAATGGGACATAGGATACTTTTTAACCCGATATTCCTACGGAATCGAAGTTACGCGGGTGAAACCGCGGGGTGCAGCTAGTAAAATAAGTATAGTGTAAACTTTTTTCTCTGCACAAGTTACTTATTCCTGGTGGCTCTTTGTAAACACATTCTTCTTGCTGTGAAAAACTACGGTTTATTCGCTGAGTGTAGGCACGGTCGTCGGTGTTGTATGGATCACTATGGAAACTTGTTGACGGACACGTTTTTTCTACGGCGCGGTTTATTCGCCGTGTGTAGGCACGGTCGTCAGTTTGTATGGATCACTATGGAAGCTTGTTGACGGACACGTTTTTTCTACGGCGCGGTTTATTCGCTGTGTGTAGGCATGGTCGTCGGTGTTGTATGGATCACTATGGAAGCTTGTTGACGGACACGTTTTTTCTACGGCGCGGTTTATTCGCTGTGTGTAGGCACGGTCGTCAGTGTTGTATGGATCACTATGGAGCTTGTTGACGGACACGTTTTTTCTACGGAGCGGTTTATAGGCCGTACCGTAAAGAAACCGTGCCGTGTACAAACATGTTTTAAAATAATATTAAAAGAAACTGTTTATTTATTATTTTGCCAAAGTATTTAACTCAATCTGAATCCTAAGCACAGTTTACACAGTATTGGACGTGGGCGTTGTAAGACGTAAGAGTGATCACTTATTGGCATGAGCTCACGCAGTTTATGGCTCATAAACTGAAGTCTTTGTCAATCGGAATGAGACGAGTGAGGGTGAGTAGGGTTATGTGGTGACACATATCCTATACAAATTAGGCACGTGTATATTAGGGTATTAGTGAGGAAATTATGTTCTTTATTGCGATTTGTAGTCAAGGAGGATGGTTAGATTTTACAAAACTTACGAGTTTATTAACTCTTGAGTTTGATTCAAGAACCGATGACCGTTGGGGTAGACGTGTTCTTGAGTGGAGACCGCGAATCGGCAAACGTAAGCTATGACGCCCTCAGGTTAGGTGAAGCGACGATCTTCGCAGGGTGGCTGGTAACAGCTGGACGAGAGCTGCCGAAAATTGAGCTGAATGGCGTGCAATTGGAGAGGCCTATGTCCAGCAGCTTGAACGGGAAGCCGCTTGAATATGTGAGCAATTACATATACCTGGGAAAACAACTATCATTCGAAAACAAAAATGAAGAACTAGAGGTCGAGCGGAGTATCAACATGAGCTGGAAAAAGTTTTGGTCACTGAAGGAAATCTTGAAAGGGAAATTCCCCCTTTACCTAAAGAAAATTGTCTTGGATACCTGTTTCTTAACTCTAACATACGGATGCCAAACGTGGACATACAACACAAAAATAAAAAATAAATTAGTAACATGTCAAAAAGCAATGGAAAGAAGCGTACTAAAAATAAGAAGAATACAAAAATACAAAAAGAATAATACAAAAAAAAAAAATAGAATAGAATACAAAAAGCGAAAAAATTAGACAAAAAACTAAAGTTATAGATGCCTTACAAAATGCCCTTAAACAGAAGTGGCGGTGGGCAGGTATAACAAGATGCACAGACAAAAGATGGACATTACAGACAACTATATGAAAAGGACCAAGAGGAAAAACAAGAAGAGGGCGCCCTAGAAAAATGTGGATAGATGGTATAGAAGTGATAGCAGGAAGCGATTGGAGAAACAAAAGCCATGGACAGAGAGGTTTGGTAAAAACTGGAGGTGGCCTTTACCCGGGAAGGGGTTCCGATCAATGGTACTGAAGAAAGTAACGATAGCGAGTAAAAGAAAAAAAGAAAGAAACTTGTACAAATTCACTAAAAAAAAAACATGTTGCATTATAAATCATGCTAATGTTATTAAAACGCATAGCAACTATTATTGAGGACTGAAAATAAATGGGTAAGTATTTATTATTATTTTTATTTTAATGTGTTTACATTTCTCGGGACCAAGGAGTCCCGGTCTTTTGGAAGGCGTACGAGGGGCCGAAGCCAACTCGCAGAGGCCCGTTAGACGTTTTTAATGGAATTAATTCACCAAACGACGATTATCCCTCTTCGCACTATACAAGTGCAGCCAAGGACAAGCCCCGGTTGGAGTAGGACTATTGCGAGATTGGGAAACATTATTATTATTTATGTCCAGCAGCGGACTGTTATAGGCTGATGATGATGATGATGTGTTTGATTCAGAACAGATATCGTCATTATCATGATCATTTCAGCCGAAAGACGTCCTCTGCTGGATATAGGCCACAAGCGTCGATCAACTGGTCCTGTGCTTCTTGTACCAAAGTAGATATGAATAGCACTGCAAACCATCTAAAGTGTTGTTTTTAGAAATGTGACTTACCTACTAGGAATTATCTGTATCCACGACGCTTAGGCACAAATGTCTAAGGCGTGCAGGAAAACAACTCACGAGCCATCAAGCAAAAGATAATCGCCAAACCACTGCGCCAACTGTCACTATTGTAAGGTGCATTGGATCGAACACTAGCTCTGAGTCCTTCCCAACTAAGGTTACAGTAGGGTGCACGTCAGTGCTAACAAAACTAGTATAAGCTGACCTGTTAGTATCTTCGTTCTATGCTAGACCAGTTCAAAGTGCTACTCCTGGTTGGCAGTACCTACTCTTGCCTCGCTTTTTAGGGTTCCGTAGTCAACAAGGAAACCTTATAGTTTCGCTATGTCCGTCTGTCCGTCTGTCCGCGGCTTAGCTCAGAGACTGTTGGTACTAGAAAGCTGGAATTGGGTATGGGTACATATACATTACGCCGACAAAGTGGTAAAATAAAAACATAAAAAATATTTTTTTTTAGGGTACCTCCCCGACACGTAAAGTGGGGATAGTTTTTTTTTCTCGTCAGCCCCATGGTGTGAGGTATCGTTGGAAAGGTCGTTTAAAAATAATGTGAGTAGTGAAAACCATTTTTGGGTTCAGGGATCCGTTTGCGAAATATTAAGCTTTAAAGTGCTATTTACCCCCCCGCCAGGTAATGGTTGGTTTTGGATATCACGGCAGTATATATAACGAAATTAAAAGGAAAACTATCACAGCTAAGTAGGCTCCACAAGTTGCCGAGTAATAATCGACCAACTTAAATTTGCAGTTGCAAAAACATGTTTTTCAACTACAATGTTAAGTTAAATTCATCCTAACTACGGAACCTTTCATTGTGCATGGTTCGACATGCACTTGGCCGGTTTTTTTTATATAGCCTGTGAACTGTATTCGGTCACTTGAGTTTGGTTCGAAATTAACTTTGTAGAGCACTATTAAACTTTCCAAATGGTATCTGTCCTTTTCTATAAAAAGCCAACTTCATGTTTCAATTTTGTTTTTCTGAACCGTTTGAATTTATAAAGTGATTTGTTGCATTAAGCCAATTTTTAAAAGCTTTATAGAGGTACGTATTACCAACAGTGAGACTTGCTCTCAATTAATTAGTCCTCGGGCTGGCATTAAGTGCAGTCCAATCCAGTTAATATGCCAATTGGCCCTTAATAGCAGGATATAGTGCCAATTGACCTGATTTTTCTGAAAATTATTGCAAAATTATGCATTTATTTCCCAATGAAATTAACTATTTCTCTTTAAATCAGATTAGTAGTAAAAAAAAATTTGTAAAATTGCCTAGTTTAGTATGTAGTGTGAATATTCCTAAATTATCCTTGGCTGATAAAATTTTTGTTTTTCCTAATTATGTTTATACAGGTTGTTAGGGTAAAATCCGTTATCCTTGAAACCAGTGGTTTGGCTTCATTTATAGAACGTAAAATCAATGGTAAATAAAACCTTTTTTTTTGTAAAGAAAATCTACATTTTACCACAAGAGTCTAAATTTCATCTCTACATTTCATCCTTTAGGGCGCTAGGGCAAGGAACTTGCGTCTCAATACGGGTGGGTGGCGCGGGACGTGACCTGACCGGCCGCGAGCGCGACTCCTCCCTCAGTCAGTCAGCTGTTTCGCTAGCGAGCACGGTGTAGGATAGAAACTTTTTTAAATCTTTTAATAAAAATAACTTTTTTTTTATACCCATGCTTTGAGTGACAACGGTGTTTGCCCTTACACCCTGTATTAGTGTTTAGGTCCGTTTCCCGTAAGTGGAAATTACAAAATAGCCACACTCCACCCCGTATGGCCCTGTAGAGCTTTACTCTAGACAGGAAAATCTCCCACCGTTACAGATTAAATGAATTCCACTGCGTTGTTCGATTAATAGAGCAAAGAAATGATTGATAGAAATGGTAAATAAGACTAAGGAATTCATAGTTATGAAAATACATTGGAAGTGGTTTTATAAAGCTAATAAATGATAGAGGGATGTTAAGTCTAATCTAACCTAACCTAACTAATATTATAAATGCGAAAGTGAGTTCGTTTGTTTGTTACGCTTTCACGCTAAAACGGCTGAACGGATTTGGATGAAATTTGGAGCATGGGTAGACCATGACCTGAAATAGGACATAGGATACTTTTTATTCCGATATTCCCACGGGATCGAGACTTACGCGGGTGAAACCGCGGGGCGCATCTAGTTAATATATAAACTTGCGAGTACCCTTACGCTAGCGTAACACGTATTTGGTCAGTTATTCTTCACACGATCTGCAAGACACGTATTCATGTCTGCCTGACCGAACTATTTATTGGTCTCAGATAAAAATATGACAGTGATAATAAGAATCTATTATACATTGTAATAGCGAATCTTCATGCCTCCCCAAACACGTAGGCCAAATATTTTTTGAAAATTCACGGTTATTCTGGTAAAAACACAATATTATTATAATTTTAAAGAAAAAAAATCATGAAGTATTTTCAAAACACTACACTGACACTATTTAATGAAAACTATCCAGAGTTGTTTAATTAAATGCCTGTGCACTTGTGGACTTTCAATTCAGTGAATAAACGGGAAAATGTTTTAAAGAGATGTTCTCTGTGTTTTTGGAAACTAGATTTGCACTGTTTTATCTGTCCTATCTTTTTATTATAAATGTAAAGGTTTATTCATAATAAAATGTACATCAATAACAATACTTAAATACTTAATAAAATAAAAATATAATATCCTAACCTAACTTAGACTCGTGACAATCTAAGAAGTCCGTTTTGACAGCTATAAAAATGCTTTGTGTAGTGATGAAAAAAAAATTGGTTTCTTTTATACTGATTCTCGAGAGATATCGATTTAACATACTTAGAGAGTTTGTAATCGACGACTTATCTACATTGCTTAAAACTGATTCTCAACGCATAACGTTTTATTACATGTACAGGAACGAAACGTCAAAACGGACTTCGTAGATTGTCGCGAGTGTAAACCTGCAAATTCACCCGTAGTCAGTTTGGTAAACAATGGCATTGCCAACCAACGCTACCCTTTGGGCACTTTTCCCACTGACAGCGTTGCCCACGAATTTTTTTTATGCCCAATGAGCTCTTTCTTTTTATTTTCTATCCTCTGTATCGGTGGGTACTTGTACCTACATAGTATATATTTATAGTGTTAGATTCTATATATATAGTGTTATTTATAGTCTTACACATAATCATTTGTGATTGTTTCAATGTAAAGTTCGAAGTTTACCGAAACAATTTTTTGCAAGTTTTATGAAACTATTAGCAGCTTAACAAAAGTACCAACCTATGTAAGTAAGTTTCTGCAATAAAGTGAGTTTTATCGTTAATGTTCCCACTACCTTCAGTACCTAGTCGGCCCAAATAATATATGTTATTGAGATGCTGAGAAAAAACCTCACACAGTAAGTATTTAAGTAATATATTTTTTATGTGAATTTAACTTTTACGGCCAAGTGGATTTTCTTCAAATGCTGGCACCGTTGGTGCTATATGAAATGCACTTTAACTCAAAACATGAGTTCCTACTTTAAAAAGAAACCTTGAAAACTTTAACATTTAGAAGAAAATAAGTTGATGACGTCACGTTTTGCGACCTCACCCTACCTATTCCTATTCCTTGTACCTATTCTATTCCGTAACAAAATCTCAACGCGAAGATTTAGGTGAAGTGAGCTTAAATTGAGCGGTCAATAGTGTCAATCCCTAGCATCAGTGGAATGACAGCTCACTCCACCTAAGTTTTCACGGTGAGATTGTAACTCTGTCTGTGTATTTGTTCATGGCTTAACACTTTCGCGGACAGTAAACGCCCATAGACCATAGACGTAATAACAATAAAACGTCAATTGTGTCTAATTCAGTGTCCGCGAAAGTGTTAACGGATTTGAATGAAATTTGGTGCACGGATAAACCATGGCCAGCCGGTCTATTCTGTAAAAACTTCACCGTGAAAACTTAGGTGAAGTGAGCTGTCAATCACTTTAAGCTCACTTCACTTAAGATTTCACTGTGAGATTTTTACAGAATATCACTACTGGTATAGGACATAGAATATTTTGTTTTCCCGGTATTACGTTCCCGTGAGATAATTTCCGACAAATAACCCGGCGCAGCGGCGGCATGCAAAACAAAAAATTGAAAACAAATTAAATGAGCTCTATTCCATAGCGTCATCGGATCGGATAATATACATAACTGGCGAAAACTGCTCTGTTTTTCAATGGAGACATAATATTATTAGGTACCTACCTACCTACCTACTTATACTATGATGACGAACGTTTGACAATCTAAAATTGGTCCTAACAATTCTCACTTGTGATCTCCGAGCGCCTTTGTATTGCTTGTTTTCAATCGCGCGACTCGTTGGCGATGGCGTGTGATTCCTGAATTTCGTCTCTTTTATACTAAGAACGGTGAAGCGTTAACTGAGTATACATCTACGGGGGTATTTCGGTATGTTAGGGTAAGATCGTATGAATGAAATGGCTGATTTGGCAATATTTTTTAATGCTGACAACGTTGGTGCAGAATAAAATACCGCAGTTTGATTGATACGGTCTTATCCCAGCGCCGAACTTACCTCACCGTACTCTATATTATTTGTATATGTATGTGCGTATGTAATACCTATCATTTGTTAGGGTCGGAAATGGTTGTTTCGTGACACGAAAATTGGCGCGGCGCGGCGTTTCAAGATGCGGTCTGCAACAGTCAAGAAAAAATAATTTTATGTAAACAGCAGAAATCACAAACATTTTATATTCGCAGTTGGCGTTTTGAACTTGTAAAAGAGGCTATGCTCTTTTTCAAAGCAAACATTTCATTTACCTAAAGTGTTTTTAATTATTTTTTATTTTATTTAAATTATTTTAGAACTTCAAAAAAAAACCCTTTTAGCCCCAGCCCTAAGAATGTTGTTTTGTTAAAGTTAGGTTAAAAAAAATTATAAGTACAAAAATTTGGTGGTGAAAAAATTTAAAAATTTCGCCACAGTTATGATACAAAAATAAAAAATTCAACATAGACAAATTGTAGGATACGGATTTTCAAATAAAACCCTTGCGTGCTGTGTTAAGCCACCATATTCCTCAGAGGCTTTTATGGGGATCAAGAGTTCCGAAATATTAGAGATTTATTTACTGAGCTTTTCCGAATTTTCTTTATGCAAATTTATTGGGATGGTCATAACTTTCGCACGACTAACCAGTAGACTAAAATAACCACATAAAGGAGTCCACATCTCTAAAGTGATGGCAAGACAAACTCGAACTTTTTTGGTAAAGACATCTGCTATGCATTTTGGAAATCAGTACTATAGTCAATAGCCCAGCTGTGGGGTTTGAGATCTGGTACGTTCATTTGACCAAGTGTCTTTCGCGCAAGTGTCCATTTACGCAAGTGTCCTTGTGTCGTGAAACTGTTTATTCGCCCAAAAGTCTATTCGTGCAAATGTCTTTTTACTTAAAGGCTCGCACAAACAGGCGCGGTATCGCGCGCGCGGAAAGGGTTGCACTGCCTGTCGCGCCCACGATATCGCGCCAGTTTGCACGAGGCTTAAGTTTCCTGCTACCGGGTGTTACAAGCTAGAGAAGATAGAATTTTATTAAGAAATTTCATACGTTTCTTATTAATTCATCTCCTCTTAAATATTTTCTCCTAAGGTAAGTGTACTAAGCTGAAACGGATATTGATAAAGATTGTACCAGCACTCAGAAACCACGATGCAGCTTCATGTTGATATAAAAATTAAAAAAATTCTATGCAACTTATTTCTCACGTAGACATTTTTGTAGATAAATGATAAATGATTTATTTCTGTAAGTAGGTTTGTACAAACACTTTTACACGTTTTTAAAACTGAGAAGAAAGGCCGAAATAAACTCAGAGGTCACAGTCTCTTGTCTCTCTTACAGTAGAGTAACTTTATCGAGCGTTCAATAATAGGTATTTAGAAAGTATTTGCCAACATTATTGTTGGCAAATACTTTACTAAAGCAGACAGTATGTCTATTGACATAGGAAAGAGTGGGACGAATGAGTGTCACAGACAGGCGCGATGCGACTTTAATTGAACAATTCTATGAAAGCTTCATGGAAATTGTTCTACCAGAATCGCGTTCCACCGTCACGTCGCGCCTGTCTGCGGGAGCTTTGACATTAGCAGTAAGCAGGATAATAAATAGTTTTGTACCTATTGCATTTAAATCGGTTTTATGATTGAAAACTGATAAGGAGAATAAATTAAGGTATCAAGTTAGATCGTTTCAATTTATTTTAAAAATAGACCTTTCTGAATGCTATGATTTAAAGATATCCCTTTGAAAAAGGGTTCTAATCAAAACTACGTGTGTTTTTATGAAATGGATTATGAAACATAACATAGGTCATAACATCACGCCTATATTTATCAAAGGGGTACATACTAGCGCGATATCGCGCCTGTTTGTGGGAGCCTTTATGATGAGTACCTAATATTAATAACAGTGGAGTTTCTTGCCAATTCTTCTCCATACGAAAACTACCTTTTGGAAGGGGCTACTAGAATCAGTTCTATTTCTTTGTTTTTGACGTTCAAAAGTGCCTTTTATGTGCCTAATTTAAATAAATTATTTGACTTTGAATTTGACTTAAAGCCTTTTGTAAATAACTAGAAACTTTAGTGTAGATACTTGTCAAATTATAACGTTTACTAGGAACGATTTTTTGATCGAATAGCAATAAAATGTCTCACTGCAAACGATAGCATTTACTTTGTGTAATATTTGTTTTACTTTACAACTTGAAGACGCTTTGAAATACGAGTGGGCTTTCAACATTGAGAGAAAAACATAGGTAGTTGTAGTGGAGCTATGGAGAATTATAGTCGAATTCTACTGAGCCACAGAGTACAAAATAACTAAAGAATATACTAGTTTAATGTCAAAATTCGTTCAAAAAGACATCACACAGTCAAAAGCATTGAAGGTTGAAACATATGCAATTATATAGACTATGGTTCCCCAGTGGCCGAAATTCGTAGGATAGTTTATGGTAGTTCATACTAATTACATGTATAGTACATACTAATTCCATGCTGCCATGTCATTATTCTAAGGTTTTTTAACCATAATCAAAAGAGTGTGTACACACACACTCAAACGCATGGTAGTGTGTGTGTGTAATGTTTTTTTTATTAATTTACATAAAATAACATCACGCCTGAATTTACCAGACGGGTTAGGCAGAAGTGTACGTATGGGTGCACCCACATTGCGCCCGTTCTGTTTATTAATTTAATTTATTTCTAATGCATAATATATGGGAATATTAGCTTTCTGCACTCCTTCTCTATATAAACTTTAACTGTGCCAGATTTCATATCCCTCCGTCCGCGTAATTTTCTTAAAAAGGGGTACAAAGTTTTTGCTTCACGTATTAATATATAATATGTACATTCCTAGAATAGAGGTTGAAGGTGAGCACTATGAATTTTCGGTTGCTAACTCTTGATTGGTTTCATCACGGGGTTAAACGTACGAACATGTGTGAGGTATAGTGGTTATGAGATGCCTTTAGATATTTTTAAATGCCAGATTTTCTCGCTGCCATTGCGGGCCAGTCCAATAGAAATCAAATTTGTCCCTCCATCTTGGTCTTGGTGACGAAGACAGATTTGTGTAGAAAAGGGAAAATGAGGACTTTGCCCAGCAGGGAGAAATAACGGGTTAAAGCGAAAGCTTCAGGGTAGCCCGCGAAATTCAAATTAAATGCTTACGTTTTTTGCAATTTGAAGGTCAGTATCAGGTTGTATGTTGACCTTAATATGATTCGCGGCCGTAACAAATATGGACTTATAGAATTGTAAACATTAGAATCAGCAATTCAACTCTCTAAGTTCATGTAAGTGCATTGAATGACTACCTATTTGATGAAATCATGACTTTTGGTACTTATGAAGTTAAGGAGTTGTATTGCTGATTCTAATGATTATAATTCTGTAAATACATATTTGTTACGGCCGCGAATCATATTTAGATCAACATACAGCCTGATACTGACCTGCAATTTGCAAAAAACGTTAGAAAATTTGAATTTCGCGGGCTACCTTAGCGCATCCACCTTAAATAGATAAATTCTTTTCTCCCTTCACACATCCCTACAGATGAACAAATAATTTAAACCCACGAGTCCATAGGCCTCCAGTGTTACAGTTCATAACGGGTTTATAGCCAGTAAACGTGTCGGTCTAAAGTACCGCTCGCACATTGTCGCCGAGACAATCCTCGCACTGCCCATTACAGATTTTATTACAATTTGTCACGACCATTCCGTTTATGACACATAACTTATCTGCATTTCGATTGCATTAGGTTTAGTTTGTAGTGTAATTGCTTCTATTTTTTTTTTTTTTTTTTTTTTGGTATGCTCAAAAGTATTTCATTGCGTGTTAATAACTAAGGAGACTTAGGAACATTCCAGAATAGGTATTATTAGTAGATCCATCCGAGTGTCATCTAACTTGCCTTTATGTATTTTTTTTTTCTAGTAAGTGTCATTTTATCAGCGATAACGATGATGGAAAAGGCAAAAAGGTCTATAGGACTGACATAAGCTACCGAAAAGCTTATGTCAATCCTGTTGAAAGTCGTTGTAGAAATACGAAACACTTTCGAAGCGATTGTCACTTGTCTAGGCCCTGAGGTACATCTGAAGACAGTGATGCACTGTATGCGTAAGGCAGAGAACCTGAAACTGATTTTCAAAGTTTCGGACTTTTGACTTCCCGTAACGGATGTCAAATCGATTAGAACGCAACTGATTCATAAGCCAGAGCGATTAAAATTGCCGTTTATCTAAAAACCTGGTACTTCCATGATGACTTTCAAACATTTCATGATGAATCAACTCCACATCTGAAGGCCAATCCTCTTACTTAAAAAACGTTCACATTCAAGTCGCAATCTGTCAAACTTGTGAAAAATGTTGGTAAATTGATGGTGTTTCAGATAGATTGCGAATTGACGTTCTTAAAAACGTTACGGGAATTGCCCCGCTGATTCTTTGACTCAATCAACCACCATCGAACCATCACCATTACAAAATCTGACATTTATTTGAAGAGGTATCACCAAACAAGCGACATGGTTGGATAACTAATTAGAAATCACTGCTTCCACGTATTTAGGCAACAACTGGGCTAGATAATCGATGAGATAACGATGATTAAATGCTAAACTGTGTACGAGCGTCATGTTTCTGTGATTTGTTGTAAAAAATTTGACATTATCAGCCTGTAGAGTTTCTGGGAACACGGGACTTCTGATAGACCGCTAATCATAACTGGGCTGGGGATAATGTTGCCATGTCATTGAAGTGTCGAACTAACTGATGAGAGCGTCATGTTCATGGAAAGAGACCACTTCTGTAATCTATTCCGTGATCATGTAGTTAGCTGATAAGAGAACGGAATTCCCCATCCGTCAGTGGTGGGTTGGTTCCGGAAAGCGGGCAAGCGGCCTTTTCATTTTATGAAGGTTTAATTTGCAATCGTTTTATCATTCACGGAATACCAGATATATAATGTATTATCACTGTCCTGGTAAAGTTGACACGTCACGACTTTTCCTTAGAATTACGAAGATGGGAGGGTTCATTAGGGAGGGTTCCCTAATTAATAACCAAAGTCAAAGTCAAATCATTTATTTCAAGTAGTCCATTAAAAGGCACTTTTGAACGTCATAAATGAAAATACATACTGAGAAGATAGTAAGCTTCCTTTTGGAAGGGGCATCTAGAATAAATTGGTGATACAAGATGACTTCCAAAAGGTAGTTTCGTATGGAGAAGACCGGAAAATCTACTCATCGCTCATTGCTCTTATCTCAATAAGAGCAATAGAATGATGATCTACAAATCACCTATAGTAATAAATATATCGGTCCAATGAAGGTCATTCTCTCTGGACATCATTAGCTTTGATTAACAGGCAGTACCTAAACCATGATGCTACATTCACCCCTTTAAGAAAAAACGCGTGTGCGTATATTACAGTACTGTCTGAGATCGTTAAACGTTTTGCGATCCACTCTGGGGCTTATTGACCTATCTCATTTGATAGCTTAGTGAATTACCAGTCGGCGTCGGTATTACATCAGAGTATTACTTAAAAAACTCATCCTGAAAGCTTGAGGTTTAATCGATAATCGAGAATCGGTTTTCGTAATGTACCTACCATTCGATATTCGATTTTGTTGATGATTTATTTATTCGTTACTTGTTTGGTTGATATTAGGAATCTACAATTTCGAAATAAGAACCAATAAAAAACAGAGAGGGTCAGTTCGACCGCGACGTGAAGCTATGCGACGCTGCGCGCACTTTTTAACAATTATCGAACTTATTTTCTTCACGAAAAGGTATAATTTCAGTGCGAATGTTGACACGTGTTAAAGTACGCTGAGATGCGCGGTGTTGCGCAGCGCGTGTACCTTATTGTGTAGTAAATAAATTTGATATTGTGTCGGATCATAAAACGGTGCGCGTCGCTTCGCGTCTCGGTGTTAACTGACCCTAAATGACATGTATGGTCATTATGTCATAATGTGTAGGAGTGTGTAGGTAATCATTTGACAAGCTGGCTGTCGCTGATAACCCATCAGATGGAAGCCAACACCAAAGGCAATGGATAATATGTCGCATTTTTTAGATATCTATAGACATTATAGATATCTACATAATGCGACAGTAGTAAATACTTCCATTGTATTCCCTCAATCAGAAATTGATTTTATTTTAGGCTTTGTTACTACATTGGAGTCAAATTGAATACCTACGCCAAAAAGTCTGCTTTCAGCTACATAAAAATGCTCTGCAGAATTGTATGACATTTCAAATGTTTTGAATCTTCAAAACCGGATGAAAATATTGGTTGTAGATAGCACTCAAATCGATTCACCAAGGTACCTCATCATCAGTATTTTTATTGCCCTTACATTAGCAAAACTTCTGCTTAGTGGATATACTTGCACAAATACAGGTCAACTTACTACCGCAGTTCGGAGTTGAGCTGCACGATTACTGACAAATGCGTGCACTGACTGGACAGGTCCACTCAATCTGTGTGGTTCTTTCCTAAAAAACCATTTCAGATACCAATCTACATGGTCTTCACATGATCTGATCAAGATTATGTCTGGACTTTAAAAGAGACTGTGACCTCTGAGTTTGTTTCTGCCTTTCTTCTCAGAGTAGTAAGATAGGAAACGCCTCTTCTAGTTTTATTTTAAAAATGTGATTGACTTGTAAAAGTGTTTGTACAAACCTACTTACAGAACAAACCTTTAGGTACAGCAAAGAAATTTAATTTTCTCCCCTACTCACCCAAACACGAAACGCCGAACCCGACACAAATTAAAACTAGTAAATAATGCTCTATTTTCCCACCTGTGATATGATAGGTAGTCTGCCGTGTCGGAACTTAGTTATCCGACACCTTAGCGCGCCGACTTGGCACGTGGGCGCCTTATCGTCATCCCGCACCAATCATATTTCCTTTTGTTTGCTCACAGTCTCCCCATAGTCGGCCGACGCCATTGTCAGGTCAGAAAAAATAGAAAGCCCCTACTAGAGGTTAGCACATGTGTTCGAGTTTTTGTGAGGAATTTTCTTTGAGGATCAGATGTTTGTAGGAGTTTTGGGTCTGTAATGATGGTAAAAAATAGAGGCTGGTTTTTTCTATAAATATACTTAATATTATGGGTAATAATAATCCAACACAAAGTACATGACCATTGTTTGCTAGAAGATTTATTTTAAAATAAATATAAACAAAAGAACAGCTGGCACGGAAAAAAAAATGTCACAATTAAGAAATATCACTACATATTATAAAACAAAGTCCTCCGCCGCGTCTGTCTGTCTGTTCGCGATAAACTCGAAAACTACTGCACCGATTTTCATGCTGTTTTCACCAATGGATAGTGGTTCTCGAGGAAGGTTTTATTATATAATTTGTCAAGACATCCACGCGGGCAAAGCCATAGGCATCAGCTAGTTTAATCATAATCCTGAAAAGCACAAAGAAATATGCAGTAATTAAGTCGAAAAAGTATCAATACTAAATTCTATGAAACAAGCACCCCAAGTTAGCACAAATATTTTGAATCTAATTTGGGGTGCTCGTTTCATAGAATCTTCTTGTTTCATAGAATCATTAAATCTTCAGTAGAAGTCCCCTAAAAGTCCTTCCCTATTCAATCATTTTCTGCTGTAGAAGCAACTGTAATTTTACAAATACCAAGCAATTTGCGGTTCGTTGGATCCCGTCTATCATATAAAATGTCGCTCTTTAAGAGTACCTCTAGTATTCTCAGATGCTAGGCACCTTTTACTACGCAGAAACAAGATTAAATTGTTTTAAACTCCTTTGTCTAAATCTCCTTCTAAATAATACAAAAATGGTTTTATATTACATTTTTTATTAATAGCGATCTAACTTTCTTGAATATTTACTTTTGAATAGGCCTTTACTTTTGCGCTTAGTTTTTTTTCTTTCTCCCAATTCGAAAAAGTTAAAAACTTAATTTGAGTTTGAATGTTGGAGGTATTTTATTTTGCATTTGTACCATAGAAAACGTTGGTTTTATTAGATTACGGCGAACTAAACTCTTATTTAAACAACAAATTGGGGCTGAATGAAGTATACTTGCAGGCTAAAGAAGTATTAGCCGTAGAACCGATGACTGTTGGGATAGACTGGTTCTTGAGTGGAGACCGCGGATCGCCAAACGTAAGGTAGGACGCCCTCAGGATAGGTGGAGCGACGATCTTCGCAGGGTGGCTGGTAGCAGCTGGATGAGAGTTACCGAGAATCGAGCTGAATGGCGTGCAATTAGAAATGCGTATGTCGCAGTGGACTGCTGATGATGATGATAATGAAAGAAGTAGGTTGTATCCACTTGAGGAAGTTCTTTATCTAGAAGTTAACTCTTTCTGCTTTCTTTTAACATGCAACCAGCTCAACGAGTTCCTGAGAAAAGCAATACAGACGTTGATTATTTAAAAGTTCGGCTACGCAACTTGCCAATATTAATATAGATACAGTACTCTGAGAAGGAAGACCGAAACAACAGTCTCTTTAGAGTCACACACAACATAATCTTGGTCACATCATGTAGATTGGTGACTGAAATGGTCTTTTGAGGAAATACCCACTCAGATTTGGACGTGTCCAGTCAGTGCACGCATTTGTCAGCAATCGTGCAGCTCTACTCAGAACTTAAGAAGCTCAAAAATTTGGCCAACATAACACTCAGTCAATCTGTCTAGTCCATAGAAATATAAAAAACTTGTTTCTTATATCAATCTTTCTTCTATCTATGGTCTAACCTTTTCCTGTGTTGAGGTCGGCTGCAGTCTAACTGGATGTAGTTGAATTCTAGTATTTTACATAGAGTGACTGCCTTTCTGACCTCCACAACTTAGTTACCTACTGGGTAACACGATACCTCTTGGTAGAACTGGTTGCCAAACTTTTTGGATTCTGGCTGTGTAGCGACTGTCAAAGATGCTACGAATGACAGCCGGGACCAAAGGCTTTACAACCCGTGCGCATTAACATGGCACCTGGCTTAATGACATTTGGAGCTCCCCTCGCTTCCCCGCACGGCGACGACGGGGCGCCGCGCGGGTAGCGGGGGGAGTATTGAGTTCCGAGCCAGGTGCCATGTTAATACGCACGGGTTGTACGTGCTTTCCGAGGCACGGAGGGGTCTCGATATGTAATGGACCCATCCACGGACCGACCGCGGCAAAATCGATTGACTCGTCGTGCGGCTGTATTACTTAGTCTCGAGCTATTGACCAGAATGAATTTCATTAAACCATAGTAAGGGACGTCTATTGAAATAGATAACTATACATATTTGTGAACTAACAATTAGTGAAGCCCATTCCTGGACACACACACGTATGGTGAGAATGTCCCATATTAGAACTATTGGCTATGTCATCTTATGGTGTAGTAAAAGTTAGCCATATTAAATTATAAGCACATTTGTTGGTCGTTCATTATTTTTATTACATTATTAACTGGGCCCAACTCATCTAACATAATATCCTAACTATATATTCTAAATGCGAAAGTGAGATTCTTTGTTTGTTACGCTTTAACGCTTAAACGGCTGAACGGGTTTGGATGAAAGACATGGCTAGACCATTACTCGGGTTGGAACATAGTAAACATTTTACCTCGGTATTACGTGCGTGTAATACTTTCCGATCTACACGAGGGCAAAGCCGCGGGCAAAAGCAACCACAAAAATACAAACAAAATTACAACACAACAACAACAAAAACACACAACAACACAATACACACAACAACAACACAGCAATACAATACACACAACAACACAATATTACACCATCGCGGGTGCGACAAGGATTGCGTTGCCTGTCGCAAGCGCCATATCGCGCCAGTCTGTACGAGCTACTAAAAGCTTGTAAACGTACTTAAAACTCCTACCAATTGTGAACAACCACGAACTCTTTGCCCAGTGCGGAAGATTAAAGGTGATTAATATTTTTTTTGGATCGTTCATGTTATCGCGCTTGGACCTTCTGAAAGGCAAAGAAGAACCATCAGAAATAAAGTAACTAACATAAAGTAATTACATAACATCACGCCTGTAACACCCAGAGGGTTACGCAGAGGTACCCATATTTCGTTAGTTATGTTTAAGTCCCATGTAATAGGGGCGAGCACATTGCCAACAACCGGGCACAAATCCAGACGCCGTGCTGCTACTGAGGAAATTACAGACGGAAAAACCTTTTAGCACTTATTATGACCATTCAACGTTTTAAATCCTGAACCATTTTCACATATCGAGACTCCTCCGTGCCTCGGAAAGCACGTTAAACCGTTGGTCCCGGCTGTCATTTGTGGATCTTTGACAGTCGTTACGAGTCGTCAGAAGCCCGAAAGTCTGACAACAGTCTAACCAAGGGGTATCGTATTACCCAGTCACTGAATTGTGGAGGTCAGATAGGCAGTCGCTCCATGTGAAATACTGGTATTCAGCTGCATCCGGTTAGACTGGAAGCCGACCCCTACATAGTTGGGAAAAGGCTAGGCAGATTGATTGAAATCCTGAGATTTGTACCGGCAAATAAAGTATTAAGAACTTAATCGTAATCACAGTGCCCGGTGATTTGAACCTCTTCATTAGCAGCTGAAAACCGCACTTTAGAACACTAAATCGCAGTGCAGACCCAAAGAACAAAATTGCTGAATTGCGAACTAAAAGAAAGTGAAATCCAACAAAATCGAACGTCTCAATAAATTGAACAATGTGGCGCGTCTCAAAGAAACGCGACTTTTAACTCAGGTAGGCACGGGTGATTTTATATCGCGCACTGGATTTTCGACGCTCGGCGTTGAGCCGATCATTGAGAATCCAACAGAGTGCATTCAAGCGCGTGGAAAAAACACACTTGGATTTTTAACTTTAGGCGTTTGCGTTACCCCCGCAAAATTATTTCGAAAATAGTCATTTAACTCTTATAGATAATTAGTTCGTGAGTGGCGAAATAATAACAGCCGCACGGGTCGATCCATCTGTAAAAGCTACGCTTGCCGGGATTGGTCCGTGGATGGGTGACCATCTTTACATATCTAACTCTTCCGAGCCTCTGAAAGCACGTTAAGCCGTTGGTCCCGGCTGTCATTCGTGGATCTTTGACAGTCGTTACGGGTCGTCAGAAGCCCGAAAGTCTGACAACCAGTCTTACCAAGGGGTATCGTATTACCCAGTTACTGGGTTGTGGTGGTCAGATAGGCAGTCGCTCCATATAAAATACTGGTATTCAGCTGCATCCGGTTAGACTGGAAGCCACCCCAACATACTTGGGAAAAGGCTAGGCAGATGATGAGATAATTAGTTACGGAACATCTGTAATTGTTGCGCACATTTGTTGCACTTACACTGGAGTAACATTTAATTAAATTACTATTTTCGACATTATTTTTCTGGGGAAACGCACACAAAAAACTCCGCGATAAAAAATCGCCCGTGGATACGAGGGTTTACCGAGCGACAACTTACGAGTCGTTACTTACGACTTTATACGCGTAGTTAGCTATCTACTTCATGATGGCTGCAGTACTTGTAGCTGACAACAGGAGTAACACGAGCAGAAGTGGCCTTTCCTAGGAGGTCAATTTATGAGGAAGTCCTTGGTCACAAGGATTATCTGATTTTATTCATTATCCGCTTCCACTACCACCTTGGTGACTGACTAAGAAAAGGTCAATACGTGATGATGAAACTGAAACCAAATAGGATTGAATTGATACTTTGGAATTATAGAATGCTGAAAACCCGTATCATCATATGCCTAGCCTTTTCCCAACTATGTCGGCTTCCGGTCTAACCAGATGCAGCTGAATACCAGTATTTTACATGGAGCGACTGCCTATCTGACCTCCACAACCCAATCCCAATGCTGAAAATACATATTATATGGTTTAATATATTTATTTTCTCACAATTTTAAATAAAATATACAATCTAAATCTAATATTATGTACAAAGGGAAAAAATAATATACAAAGGCCCTTCCTTTGTATATTATTTATCATAGGGCTTCAAAAAATTCTTCCGCATTGAATTCAAATTCCGGTTAAATTGAATTCAAACTTCATTCATACAAATTAGGCTGAGAATTAGCTCTTTTTTGAAGGTCAAAAGGCAGTTTCATAACGCCAACATTTCACCACTTCCTTTCGTTAACTTGGGAAGAAGAAGTGGCTCAATAGAATCCCCGACTATTCATAAAAATTTACTTAGTACCTGTTTACCACGCATAATATTATGTTTCAGGTTCTTCAAAATTCCAATGTTTTATAATGATCACATTATAAACTATTGTAAAGCAATATTCTATTTAGATAAATAAAAAATAAGTATCAGTAGGTAAAGGTACTGTAAGTTATAAATGGTCACGTGATCAGAACATTGTGTCCTGTCATTCCCATACTTACATTTTGTTGACGTGTTTATATTTGGCAATCCTAAATAGATATTTTCCGAGAGGTTCATGTTTAGTTGTCCCGAAAAAATAGGCCTGATATTTTACCGCCTGGCAGATGATGAGCTACGATCAAACCATGCCAATATAAGTTAAGATGAATAAAATTATTTTGTTAAGCTTAAAGCGAATGCGCAAATAACATCCATTTGTCCGACAGCGTGTAGGTTGAAGAAGGAGTACCGTCAAGTTTGTAGTTAAGTCGGTAGGGGTCCGATATAACCCTCTATCTTCCCAGAAAGGTGACCGGACGGAGTTCCCACAAAGAAAAGTTGTGCCTACTTGTAATGAAACTAACTTTAGTTATCTGAATAGTTTTTGTCGACTTTTACAACCTGTGTGTAGCGATAAGCATCTTTAAATCCCTGATCAGGTTGGTATTGATTATAATTAATTACATTAAGTACTTCTAGTTAATTAACTCATAAAGGTTACAAATTGAGTGCATACTACTCGAGTGAACTCTAGAGAGGCGTTGATGCAAGAATTGTCTGAATTTTATTAAGATAATGCTTAGTAAAAGATGGTCTCAATCAATCAATCTGCCTAGCCTTTTCCCAACTATGTTGGGGTCGGCTTCCAGTCTAACCGGATGCAACTGAATACCAGTATTTTACATGGAGCGACTGCCTATCTGACCTCCACGATTCAATTACTGGGTAACACGATACCCCTTATTAACACTGATTGTCTGACTTTTGGGCTTCTCCCCGTAACGACTGTCAAAAATCCACGAATAACAGCCGGGACAGAGGGTTTTGATAAGTGGATGGTCACCCATCTACGAATTGACCGCGGCAAGCGTAGCTTAACCTTCGACCCATGCGGCTGTTATTATTTAGCCACGAACCCCGTCGTTTTTTTTTTAAAATATGTTTAGATGTCACTATTGACTGGGCACTGTGACATACATAGGTACCTACGACAAACATACATACATACATAAAACAGTTTTGTTTTATCCCCTTAAACACAATAAAGGTACTAATAGTTTTAAAAATTAAATTTAAAATTTAAAAAACCCCCGAAAAAAACAAAGCATTTAAAAAGTAAAAAAATAATATGTATTAGCCCTTTAAGTTTAATATAAAAGTTGTAGGTAATATTTTGATCCAAGCGTCGTCGCGTCGGGGGACGGCTAATGAAAACGCCAACATACACTAGGAATAATGAATATATGCTATTGTAGAAAGGATAGCTGCTGTTAATTTCCTATTTTTAGAAAATAGGAAATTAACAGCAGCTATCCTTTCTACAATAGCATATATTCATTATTCCTAGTGTATGTTGGCGTTTTCATTAGCCGTCCCCCGACGCGACGACGCTTGGATCAAAATATTACCTACAACTTTTATATTAAACTTAAAGGGCTAATACATATTATTTTTTTACTTTTTAAATGCTTTGTTTTTTTCGGGGGTTTTTTAAATTTTAAATTTAACTTTTATTTCCAGCTTTTTAAATTTCATATTATATTACTAGTAGAAACGATACGATCAACACGCGGCTCGCCGAAATCTGCGTAGCTGTACGTACTTTTACCACAGTGAAGCTAGTTACTAATTTAGTCTCATTTCTCTTTCCTACTCTATCATCAGACCCTGATCACCATCCATCTGTAACCTATTTTTTGAGACCTTTCCAATGAGCCCAAACACGATACCTCTGCTGTAAGTTGGTGAGGGAGTTGGGTATCCTGCATCCAGGTGATGCTGCAGCATCAGTTCCAGGTTACTATATTCTTCTAATTCATCATTGAAGTAACAGAATTCTAAATTTCCAATCGATTAGACCTGCGAAAGATGCTCACATCCATTCATCAACTAGAAAAGAGCTGATAATCTTCAAACGGCTGAACCGATTTTCTTGAATCATAGCTAAGAACACTCTCGATCAAGTCACCTTTCAAACAAAACAAAAAAAAACAAAATCGGTTCAGCCGTTTGGCAGCTACGATGGAACAGACAGACACACAGATACACAGATACACAGATACACAGATACACAGATACACAGATACACAGATACACAGATACACAGATACACAGATACACAGATACACAGATACACAGATACACAGATACACAGACACACAGATACACAGATACACACGTTAAACTTATAACACCCCTCTTTTTCAGTCGGGGGTTAAAAAGCTTGCTTTCAAATATAATTAACGCGCGACGAGCACCTTGTCTCAATGTCCTATTCATAGAATGATGAAAATATTATCTACAATCCAAAAGTGTCAATCATTTTGTTTGCAACAATAATAAAAATAAAACGTTTCCGAGGGGAATTTTTTCTGGATACATTACATTTATTTACTTTTTACGGGGTAACTTTATTCAGAGGTATATATTTTACAGTTACGCGAGTCTATAAAATTAAAAAGTAAAATATAAAATGGTGTATAAGTTAACGAAATAAATTATAGCTGCAAAAGTAATAATTTCTTTATTTGCAACATTTTGTTAGCAAAGTAACGTATCTTCTCTTCAATTTACATTTAAAATGCTGCGGTCATTTTACTTAAAAGCTTTAAAAGCTTATTCCCGTAAAAAGTTATGTCCAACGATTAAACTTACACCTTAAACATTAAAAAGGTACAACCAACGCAAAATACGCGATACACGCTCATACATTGATAACGCAAATATTTTCACAGAAAAATCCGTAATCCTAGTCTAAATTTCCTAACATACGCAAAAAGGTCTAAATATGTATTAAATGTAATTTCATCGTACAATTTTGTTGCCTAAAATTGAAATGCAAACTATGTTAGTAGCATTCCGGCGATGATTAGGGCGGTGGGCGGGTAGGGCGGCCGCCGAGCGCGCTATATAAGCGGGCGCCAGGGCGGTAGACTGCACAACACCACTTGTTGCCGAAGCCAGTGCCTGCCTGTTGCCAACGTTGCTGAAACAACACTTCATACGAATCAGGTAAGTGGAAAAAAATAATAGTGAACAGGAAAAATCGTTTCGATTTTTTCCTGAAAGTTTTCTTTGAAAATTTAAAAAATGATAATCATGCAAACAAAAATTTAGAAGAGGAAAAAATAATTACGTCTAAATTAATACAAGTAAAATCATTAATTTTGATAAAGAAAAAATATCATTAAACATTAACAAATATTTATTTATACAAAATACGCAGCTATTAAAAGTGCATCTAAAGTCACTTATAACAATAGTAGAAAAACATTAAACAACAATAAGTACAAAAAATATGAAATTACCAGTTTCAAACTTTTGAAGACCGAGTCTGTATTTAATGCGCAGAAAGTGAAGCGGTTTACTTGAGAAGTTCTAATAGCCCCGCTTTTGAATTTAAACGATATTATTTTAAAATTCTTGAATTTTTTCGACGTTATAAATACTTATACATGTTTATGTTTTGTCTGTAATTCATTTCAATTTTATTATCAAGAACTGTGATTACCTATGTCATTACTAATTTACTGAAATGGGCAAGGCTTATTTAATATTAAATCCTTTTTTAAATTAAAATGTAAATCCTAATTATTTAAACAATTACATAATCAAACAAAACAACATACGAACGTAATAGGTACTCAAACAAACAAAAGTTATATTTACAAACTTTTTAGGAACAATATCTGAACGGCCCTTTCTACTTGAAACAACTTTTAAACGTTGATCAAACTGACATCAAACGATAATCGGCAAAATGACGTAAAAGATAATCTCCTTCGTTTAACAGACGAACGTAACTCTAAACTTCCATTATTATTTCATTAATGAGCCCAACTTCACTTTACAACCGCTCAACTTCAAGTTGTGAACTAATAAACTCCGTAACAGTGAGTTGGAAAACTATAAAAAAGTTTTTTAAACGTTATCAAAGCTATTGTCGAGAAAATATTAGAAAAGTTACGTTTAAACTTCGGTTAAGCCCTTTGATCAAGTCATTTAATATCCTCAAAAACATAATTTTGTATAATATTTAGTTTGAAAGTAAAGTGATTAAAGAATAACCTTTGAATTTATTAATAGTTGAGAAAGTCACCGTATGAAAATTAATCTTTTCTCCGGTTTTAAAAACTCGGATTATAAAATTTATTACCAAAAAACTTCCGTCACTTATTATAATAATATTTGAAAAAGTTATAGCTTTTACTGCCCTAGAGATATAATTATCAACGTATAAAAAATATTTATAAACCTACTTAAATGTTGTATGACGACAAACATAGAAACCTTGAACAATAGGTACTGAAAACCTTTTTCTCACCAATATTTCTCTCGCTTTTGCTTCTAATATTTTCTTAGATATTGTTCAAAACAAAACAATACAACGGGCAGCAGAGAACTGATTAATATCATAGCATTCAAACATGAAACCAAAGGTTTTCATTTCTCGATAAAAATGTATAAAAGAACACAGAATTTGATCTGAAAAATATCCCCTATTTCTTATCATGAACACTTGAAAGAAAATGATACAAAAACATGAAAAAATTTCTGAGTAAGTAAAAACCGGTCAAGTACGAGTCTGATTCGCACACGAAGGGTTCCGAAACACCGTACAATATTAAACTATTAAAAAAAAACACGTTTCTTGTATAAACGGCAGTAGAAATACACAATCTGTGAAAATTTCAAGTGTCTACTTATTACGGTTCATGAGATACAGCCCGTTGACAGACAGACGGACGGACAGCGGAGGCTTAATAATAGGGTTCCTTTTGTCACCCTTCGGGCATGGAACCCTAAAAATTATGAAACATTCTTGGTTTCTGTAATATCTTAAACAAAGATTAGTTTCTGCTTAGATATTCGCTTGTAAAATTAATTAAGGCGCTTGTGGGTTAACTAGTTAAGCCGACCTTTTAAGTCCAGGCTGAAATATATCTAAGCTTACAACTTATCGCGTTGAAAACCTACCCCGTTCATTGGAAGTGAGGTTTCCCCTTCACTTTTTATGAACGTTGTTGAGCGAAGTTATCTGTGGTTTTAATTCAACTGAGTGTAATGCTTTTTACGTCAGCTGCAACAGTCTTTGACAAATGAAAGAATTTGAGTTGTTTTGAACTATTTTGGTACATACTTTGAAGCATGGAAGAACCTGAGGTTGTTGTCTGGGTATTCTAAATTAAAATAATCTTTTTTTTATACCAGCTTTATTTTCATTCAAATATGTCTTCAAGAGCGTGCATTCTGAAAGTGGGCAACGTCGAATAAGATGTCAAATATTTCGCAAGGAATATGACATATGGCTAAAAATTTAAGTAAAATATTGATTAAGAAATGCAATAAATAATAACAATATCGTAAAACCGAATATTTAGTTTTAGATGTAAAAAAAAGTATTTGGAAGCTTTCCAAATGCTTTTTTTTTATACCTAAAACGGTTACAGCATCAAAATCAGTGTTACAATTGCAATTCATTATTGATATTCTAGTTAACTATACTCCATTTGAAATAAGATAAGACGTATAGATAAGCCTTTTTTTACATTCCGTTCAACCGATTTTGAATTCTATTGCGTTGGTGGCATGACAAATGGCAGCTGCAGTAGATTGTTGGTATTGTGTAACTTTTTTTGCTTTTAATGTTATCCTTATGCCTACGGTATATGTAGAAATCGGTTGAACGGACTGTAAAAGGGTTTGTTTTAATGTCTAATCATATTTCAAATGGGGTATAGTTAGGGATATTTCATATTTCCACACAGTAATATTGCCAAATTAATCAAAACAGGTAAATATTTGACAGCTATTTGCGACGTTGTCAACTTTTAGCATGAACGCTCTTAAATAACATTTGCCCGATATTCTCGTCAAAATTATTCCCTTACGCGCCTTAATACCTGGCACAAGTTATAGGGAAAAACTCTTTCTTAGTACATCTACATTTTCTAAAATCCTTTCTTCCTTAATGTTTCTGTTTTCAAAGGTTTATTAGGCTATTATATTTCTTTAGCCAGTCACGGAACTGTTGTATATCATACTAGCTTCCACCAGAGGCTTCTACCACGTGATATCTTTATAAATTATAGCCTATGTTACTCAGTGATAATAAAGCAAATGGTGAAAGATTTTTTGAAATCGATCCTGTAGGTTTTGAGTTTATGAATATTACAAACAAAAAGACTCAAAACTGAAAAATAACTTTAATTTCGAAAGTCGGTGTCTTTGCTATTCAATTTTCGTTTTTTGCCACCGACTTCCGAAAATAAGGTTATTTTTCAGTTTTGAGTGTTTTTTTTTGGAAGTCGGTTTTTATTTGTAAAAAGTTTTTATTTTTCACTTTTTAGTTGTGGTAACTACCCCACACAAATTCGAATACCACTAGCTGATGTAAATAACAGTGAAGGAGTAAATAAAAACATCTGCATCGTCTAGATAAACTAAGTGGGAAAAATACGTAATATTGAAGCTAACTCTAAAACTACGCAAGCAAAGTTAATAAAATTTATATGGGGCCACCTCGGAAGCATGACCTACCATACAAAAAAAGAATCATCGAAATCGATTCATAATTGGCGGAGAAATCGGGTAACAAACATAAAAAAAAAAAAAAACATACAGACGAATTGAGAACCTCCTCCTTTTTGAAGAAGTTGGTTAAAAATACAGATGTTTTCTCTTAAGTATATTAGGGTCAATTCCAAGTCTTCAAAGCCTGCCGCTATTAATTTTACTTACTTCACATTTTCAATTCTAAGTACAAAAAGTGAGATTAACTTTTCAAATCAATCTGCCTAGCCTTTTCCCAGCTATGTTGGGGTCGGCTTCCTGTCTAACCGGATGCAGCTGTATACCAGTATTTTACATGGAGCGACTGCCTATCTCACCTCCACAACCCAGTAACTGGATAATACTACGTAGTATTATAATATCTGTGGTAATACGATACCCCTTGGTAAGACTGGTTGTCAGACTTTCGAGCTTTTGACGACCCGTAACGACTGTCAAAGATCTACGAATGACAGCCGGGACCAACGGCTTAACGTGCTTTCCGAGGCACGAATGAGTCTCGATATGTAAAGATGGTCACCCACGGCTGTTATTACTTTAACCTTTCAATATTTGCATATATCGTGTGATGAGTCACATAAACATACATACACCTTACTAATTACTTCCCATATAACCCAGTCTAAGGTATCCCCTTTAAAGTAATCATCTATAGTTAAAGTCAATAGTGAAATACAAAACGCGGTGTTTTCTACCTTATAATGTTTATTGGATCATTTTCCTTAACAACATGGGTACCATAGGATACCATAAGATTATAAACCTTTAGTATAAGTTTATAAAGGTAACTGGTACCTGATTGGATCCTTTCGTCATCATCATCTGACTAGTCTTTTCCACTGGAAACCACTTTTTTTTTTCTTTTTTTCCCCCAAGTATCCATCTATATCTATCGGTTTCCTGTCTAAGTGTCCAACCAGTAATCTTATTGCGTAATCCACGATCAATCAGAATTGGAATCAGTTTGAAACAAATGTCTAAACCATTGCTTCATAAGTTCGAAAAAAAAATCTGCTCAACAACGTAAATAACGCAATGAATGTTGTTGAACTGTCAAAATGAAACAAATTAGTCGTAATCGGTTACGAAAATAAGTTACGCAATTAGATAGCGGATGTAGCTGAATTCCAGTATTTTATATGGAGCGACTAGCTATCTGACCTCCACAACCCAGTTACTGGGTAAGGCAGTAAACTACAATAATATTGGAACAGCATCTAACCATTTGTCGTCTAACATACCTACATTAACAAAAAATAAGTTGAACCTTCAGCATTGCTATTTACTACTAGACCGTTACTCTTAATTCAGAAAATTGCTCATTTAAACTATCTTCTACACATATTATATATTAAAGTCGCTTTTCGTGTTTGTCTGTATGTCCACGTTTCTTCTAAACACGCAACAGATTTTGATGAGGTTTTCACCACCGTTTAGAGAATTTATTCCGGATGGTTTATGTATATGTTATGGACCAAGTGATAAATACGGGCATTTTTCATAATGCCCGCGCATTATGAATAATGACAAGCTACTTAGGGCAAAATAATAAATTATAATTTGAACTTCCTTATTTATCACATTGCCTCGTCATTATAAATATTGCCCTGTGGTCTTTGGGCAATCTGATAATACACAGGTATTTTGCACGGGGTGCGGGTATCGCGCGGGGTGGCGGCTCGCATTCCGGAGCCGCGCCCGCTCCAGTCCGACCAGGCAGTTTTAACAACAGTTTAACATTTAATTATGGTAAAGTCATCATAGGTCAGCAGAGTGTCTAATGGAAATATTTTATTTGATTTTAAATATTGATTCTGAAATGAAGAGATCCGTAGGAGAACCAAGGTAACCGACATGTCCGACATAGCCGGAAGTATTGCCAAACTTAAGTGGCAGAATGCCAACTTTCAAGTAGAGTTCAATTAAAATGAGTGAGTGTATTGAAGAGTGCTCAGTGAGTGAGTGTTTTTTACTTTATCTTTAATGTGATGTAACCTAACTTAACTGTTTCCTTTTATTTCAACCGCCGACGCCCGGTGCGCCTGCTGCGGGCTGGGTGAGTGGACGAGATCTCCCTCTCCCTTTCCGCAGCCTCCTTCTGTAGTAGGAAACCACCGCGTCCCAGGACTCCTCGCTGCCGACCATGGCATTGACTACGGCCGACAGCGACAAGTCGCTGCCTACTTTTGGTCATACTCTAACCTAACCTAACATATCGTAACCTAAGATTGAAATGTTTGACAAATGATAAATGTCCCAAACGTTTTGTGTTATTATAATAATCAGCATTACAATAAGTCTACCAAATGAAACGTTGTCATACAAAAATTTGCTAGTTGTCAAAGTGAAACATCGGCGAAACGTTGGTTGGCAAGTGATAATCTGCCAAACAATTTTTGGCGAAAAGGCAGGATACCAGGCCTATGTCCAGCAGTGGACGTCTTTCGGCTGAAATGATGATTGATTCTACGTTTGAAAATAAAATAATAGTATTAAAATCTGGTTTTAATTATACTGCCCCATAGGTGACTAGCATTATAAAAAATGCCCGGTCAATTTGATTATTTCAATAGTTGTTATTACATTGCCCTCTCATATTGGGCATTTTTCAAACTGCCCGGGCATTTTTCATAATGTCCTATTAATCACTTGGTCCATAACATATATAATACTTACGATAATATTACAGTTACATATTACTAAGAAATCTCGATGTTTTTGTCAATATAAAACACGAAGTTTAAACTTCAGCATACTTAAGACTGCAGGACTATTTAACTGGGCTCACATCATTTAGAAACTTGCTCACAAAACTATTCATTGTAAATAAGTTACCTTTACGTCCACAGCAATTGAATAACTACGGCAAAGTCTATAGTTGGATAATTCCTCGTCTCATTAATTAGTTAGTAACAATAACTAAAACTCTATACCGTTTTGAAATCAGAACTTTGAAAACCGTCAAGTTCATACTCTTTCACAATTTAAACTTAGAACATAAAATGACGATTTTTTTTTAAATACCTACGTGATTAATTTTTATTCTAGCTACGAAAAATGTTCCCACACGCAATATTTAAATGTTATTATGCCAATCAGTGAATGTAAACGAATGATATAATGTGTCACCTATTCGTCTTTCATGCGGAAGAAGTAGGTCACTGTCGATACACGAAGGGTTCACAATGCGAAGTGACGTATGCACTGCTCTAGACTAACATAGTAACTACATTGTTAGTCTGTCTGAGTTGCCTCCAGGGACTAATCTAGATTTCAGACTGAATACAAGAAAAGAAAACGGAGTTTGTTCGGGTTTTAAAAACAACAGAGCTATGATTATCCAGTTAGTCTTTTTACCGCAAAATACCATGTAATTTAGTTTTTAGTTTGAGATGGAAAACATTTTGTGTAGGTATTTTTGTCACAAAAGCGTTGGTATAATATTATGCTAGTGAATGCTTATAACCGTAATAGTAACAATGTATGGGGAGGGGAAATCGATTCTTACCAATTTGCCTAACCTTTTACCAACCATATCGGGATCGGCTTCCAGTTTAACCGGATGCAGCTGAACATCAGTATTTTACATGGAGCGACTGCATAGCTGACCTCCACAACCCAGTAACTGGCTAATACGATACCCCTTGGTAAGACTGGTTGTCAGACTTTCTGGCTTCTGACGATCCGTTCGACTGTCAAGGGCTCACAACTGACAGCCGGGACCAACGGCTTAACGTGCTTTCCGAGGCACGGAGGAGTCTCGGTATGTAAAGATGGTCACCCATCCACCGACCAACCCCGGCAAGCGTACCTTAACCTGAAGGATTGACCCGTGCAGCTGTTATTACTTAGCTTCCTCTTAATCGATTCTTACCAAATACATATTTAATTTTGTTATATGACTGTAAACACGAACAAATGTAAAAGGGGAAAATTATTATGCAAACGCATTCAAAGAATGAAATAATCAAACGAATTTTTTATCATGTTTCCATACCCCAAAATTGAAATTCATAATACCCAGAAACAATTTGTCCATGCAAAAAGCATTTCATTAAAATGCAGGAGAGTAAAGGTGTCATCGATTGAATTAATATCGTTGGTCACACACACGATTTTTGCTATCAAGAAATTAACAATTTTAGAGTGTAGCCGTAGAAATTATTATGATTTATTTTTAATTTGTTATTTTACTTTTATAAGAACCGATGTTAGAAATTAGATATTTTTCTTTGTACTAATTAATTTCATTTGGTAGAGAAAGCTTGCGCACTGGTCCTATATAAATTTTATTAACTTTGCTTGGGTAGTTTTTAAGTTAGCTTCGATAATACGTATTTATAATTTTATTCGTTTCTATGATCAGAGAAGACGCAATATCTGTACTGGAAGCAGGTCAACAATTAACTAACAAATAATAAAACATGATTTTATAACATTTAATATTCACGTAGTCTTTTACAGTTAGTTGGAAACGTGGACGAAATTAATTAAACAATTTCTAAGTTTATGCAAAACTAGACATTTAAAATTAAGTCCGCAGTAAAAGTTGAGTGGAAACTGTGAAAAGCTAAAAGTAGTTAGAAATAAAATCGTAAAAACACTATGCATGATTGTAACAACACTATCTAAGATTGTTACAACACTATGCACGATTGTAACAACACTATCTAAGATTGTAACAACATTATCTAAGATTGTAACAACACTATGCACGATTGTAACAACACTATACAAGATTGTAACAACACTATGCACGATTGTAACAACACTATACAAGATTGTAACAACACTATGCACGATTGTAACAACACTATCTAAGATTGTAACAACACTATGCACGATTGTAACAACACTATCTAAGATTGTAACAACACTATGCACGATTGCACACGTGCTCAGTTTTTTAAGTGTGCAGGTAGTACGTTTCCGTAGGATAATTCCCAAACTCCACGTAGCCGCGGGAAAAAGCCAGTAAATAATATATTATACCATAGCAACGTGAGAAAATTAATCGGATTATACCTTTCTTCTTTTAATCAAAGGACATAGGAAACTCATCAGAGTATTAATAGACTTATTTTGTATTTATAATAGTCATATTTAGTCATATATTTAGTTATATGTACATTATAATTAAATATCCCTAGTTCATTCCCTAGGTCCTTCGTAAGTTTTGGCGCCTGCCAAAAGTAGTAGATGTATTTTTGTAAATCTTTTTATGTGTACCTATATAAATTCTTCTACACGGACCTATAACAACGATATGCTCCTTAAAAAAAATTAAGCCTTTAACTGAATCGTTAGTAAAATTAGTAATGATTCAGTTTAATTTGGTGTTACACCCAAACAATACACCAAATAAATTGAATTTAATCATAAAGTGGCAGTTGCACATGCTGCCGGGGACGGCTGCGTCAATTTCACGCGTCCGCACTTCTACGCAACGTCAATTATAATATTATACATTTCACCCTCCGATATTTACATGAATCCACTAATTTACGTACACAGTACCCTCATAGGCTTAACGCGACTTAATAAGCTACGAATAACCGTTTATGTGCCGTTCATCTATACATATAATAAATCTGTAGACGAGGCGTTTCTGTACAATGAAAAAAAAAAAAAAAAACCTAGGTGGAGTGTCCAAGAATAACCAACAGATGCCATTTCTACCATTTTTGGAATTTTTGTCTGTTTGTCTGTTTGTCTGTTCGTTTGTTTGATTGTTCCAGTATCACGTAAAAAGTACGAAATCAATATGGTTAACTTATAAACTCAAATATTGTGTGTAACTCGATGTTTCATTTAGTCTTTGTTTCATCGCAATCGCTTCAAAATATCAAAAGATATAAGAATTTAAAGTATTCAAGAAGAAATTTACATTAGGTACGTAATGAAGATACACGTAACGTCATCTATTGACGTAAAATGACACTAGCGTAAAATCAGGTAGGTTTGTGAGAACGTGTGTAACACACGATCATAATCATCATATGGTCACATACTTCGCGCGGAAACATAACGCGATACATTGTGAATTTACCCAATCTAAAGTTTGGTTAATTCAAGTTTTCCAAATCCATTGTTTGGTAGTAGTGCCATAGGTGGCGCTATCTATCTTTTAAATCATGATACAAATTAATCATGAAAAAATGGTGATAAATTTTAATTTCTTAAAAATTGTAGATTGTTACATCGAGCAAAAAGTGAGTAATTAAGGAACGAATGCGCTTACTAAATTAACACGAGTGCATTAATTACTCACTTTAGCAAGGTACGTAATCTACTTTTCTTTCAACTACCAATGTACCTGCTGCGATAAAATATACCTGCTCAAGGTTAACTCAACTCAATCCAAATCAAGTTAGGTCAAGTCAGGTCAAGTCAGGTCAAGTCAGGTCAAGTCAGGTCAAGTCAGGTCAAGTCAAGTCAAGTCAGGTCAAGTCAGTCAGTCATGGAACCCTAAAAACCGTCTTTTCTACATAGCTTACAGAGTGTTCGAACGTTTTCCCATATATTTTGACAGTATAACTTCGTGCTCGATAGATGGCGTTGTTCATTTAACGTCATTTTCTGAATCGCGGTGTTAAGAGTCTCCGTAGAAGAATGACTTTCGCCGAATTCATAAGTATCGAGCATTTGGCTCATTTTGAATTGAACACATAATCCATACTAATCGATGCTTGAAAGTATAAATTCGATAGTAACTCTGTCTGTCTGTCCGTTTGTAATTCTGTATGTTACCTTTTCACGCCTGATCCACTGAACGGATCTCGATAAAATTTGGTAAAGAGATAGATGGCATCCCGGGGAAGAACATAGGCAATTATTTTCTCAAAAACAACTTTAAGGGGGGGGGGGGGGATATAGGGCATGAAAGTTTTTATGGGAAACCTACGTAATAACAATAAAACTTTGCGAAAGTTTGTTTGATAAATTAATTCATCCCAACTACGGAACCCTTCATTGTGCATGGTTCGACACGCATTTGGCCGGTTTTTTTTTAACTTAGGGCTGTGAAAATTTATGCTTTTTGTAACTAACAAAGAGTTACGTTTTTATAAACTCATCCCTCATGAGTGTAAAAACCCTTCTTTACCCTCTTGATTTTAAAATTCACATGTAAGTACTTATTATTGACATTTTTGCGGGACTCTCTTCAAGAGCGTTAAGGGATTGAGAATATAGTCATAGTCCGTATCTTGAGAATCTGTCCACTCAATCAAAAGTTATGACTATTTGGCTCTTGGCTTGGAACGAAGAGTTTGAGTTTACCAGTGAGTAGTTACTCGATAGATGGCGTTGTGCAAATGATGCGATTTTCTTAAGGGGGATGCCCCCCTTAAGAATCAACCCGATCCCCCTTACCAGCCGGTAGCCCGCGAAATTCAAATCTTAAGTTTTTTGCAATTTGCAAGTCAGTGTCAGGCAGGTTGTATGTTGAAATGAAATGAAATGAAATTGTTTATTCTGTATATAGGTTATTGGAATCACTTTTACACGTCATAATAATATCAAAAAATTGTAAAATTAAGCTAGATGAGGTTGGCGTTTCCTATCTGACTACTCTGAGAAGAAAGGCCGAAACAAACTCACAGTCTCTTTTTTAAAGTCCGGACATACCTAGGTCAGATATTGGCATATTGGTCAGGCCCTATGAGAACCATGTAGATTAGAGTCTGAAATGGTCTTTTGAGGAATGAACCACACAAATTTGAGTGAACCTGTCCTGTCACTGCAAGGATTTGTCAGTAATAGTGGAGCTCAGCTCAGAACTTAAGGAGCTCAACGACTCGACGAACAATACCAAAGAAAGGACATTTGTGTAGGCCGCATAAAGTTCTCAAATTGCCAGACCATTGTTAAAACTAACTGAGGACGAAAAAATATAAGAATAAAAACAAAATAAACATCCACATAGTCCTCACATTCACAATAATACAATACTTTACAAAGTAATCATGTCATTTTGTCAATATCCTACATGTAATATTCAATAATGTGAATTAGTAGGTATATAAAACTGGTAGGTATATTTTGATGATTTTCCATAGTACTTATTCAAAATGTCACAATGCCAAAATGCCAAAATGATAGCAGAGCGAGCAGCTCAATCCCATGTTTTTTGTCTTCTAAATAATCTGAAATTGTATAGTACCCTTTTTTACAAAGTTTGGTTTTAATACAGCTTTTAAATCGTTTAATGGGTAAGTTTCGAATGTCAATATGATTAAAATATGATTCGCGATCGTAGCAAATAGTAGCTTTACAAAATAATAACCATTAGATACAGGAATACAACTCCTGCAATATTAAGTAGTTAGATTAGATAAATAAATATGTGATACAACTGCGACTCATTATTTAGATCAACATAAAACTTGATACTGACCTGTAAAAAGCAAAAAACAGGAGAAAATTTGAATTTCGCAGGCTCCCCCAAAGCTTTCGCCTTAGTTTCCATCGTCCATACAATATGCCATAGTTATTTCATTAATATTTATACAATATTTATTCATTAATCTTTCCGACAGTTTCATACTGCTGTCCATACTATCCACTCTATCACCACAATATAGATATGGACTACCACTAATATATAAAGTTACTGGCTGTCTCATGTCTGTTACTTTTACGCCGTAACGCCTAGGTCGCCTAGACAGACCACGTGGGTTATGGGACATAGGATACTTTTATCCCGGTAGAACATTCCCGTGGGATAATTTCCGACATCCACGCGGGCGAAGCCGCGGGCAAAAGCTAGTTAAAAATAATTCTGTCAAAATTACCGTCATTTCAGAATTTCGTATAAGTACGTTAGACTTAATAATGGGTCGTATCAAAATAGAAATTCCACGGCAAATACGAGCTTTATAAGCTGAGTAAAGTTTAGCAATAGTAAGTTCGCACGATTGTACTGTTTCTGCCCTTTGACAAGTTTCTTAGAAAATCATTTTAATTGGAGTGCCAAGCATCATTTTATGCGCAAAGATACAAACTTTGATAAGTCCTTTTATATTAATAATAAAATAAAACTTCTCTTCTTAAATAATAACCACAATCTTATCTAAGTCTGTCGCCATGACAACAATGATAACAGTATTTTTTTTGTTTCGGCAGTTAGAGGTAAGATAGCCATTGTGGTTGAGAATTCCGGGTGAAGCTCGCTTCCACCTTCAGCCTGATCATCACTTACCATCAGGTGAGATGCAGGCGAAGAGAGCCCACGAAGTTGATTTAAAAAAAATGCGTTAAATGACATAACTCATAATATATAAAAACTGACATCGCATACTAACTTCGATTATTCAATTTTATTCACTTGAAATCAAGTTTTTGCGTGTCTTCAATAGGTACCATTGTAGGTATCATCGATATCCGTGGTAGGTACCATACAATATTATAACATATGAAAATTCAGCAGCCATTCCCACAGGGACTTACGTTCATTGACGACACGAATCTATAAATATTTTGGAGAATCAAACTGAGAGGTATCAAAAATTGTATGTAAGAAAATCGCACCTCTCTGGGTGTAATTTTCGTACAGATTTTATTGAATATTTTTTTGCTTTACTGTAAAATACTTAATATCAATACACTTTGGTATCATCCCTTCAGAAAACCAGTACCTATTATTTAAGGCTCTCTATGTTAGTTTTCGAAAGCCTGTCATGACTTAACATAACACACATTTATTTTCAGAAAACGCTTGTTACTTTTTTAATTCCCAGATCTCTTGTTATTATATCTGCCTAATTGTCTCACTGCAGAGTAAAGGCTTCTTTCTTCTCAAAAAGAGAAGACACGAGCATTGATCACAACGGGTTGACGAATTCAGACTTATGAATACTAACTAATTAATATTAGAAATGTGAAAGTGAGTTTGTCTGTTTTTTTTTTGTTTTTTTATGACGCTATAACACTAAAACGGCTGAACGGATTTGAATAAAATTTGGCACATGGGTACCTTGACCTGGAGAAGGACTTTAGACTTTTCATCCTGGATCGGCAACAGCTAGTTAACTATATGTCTAGGTTTCCAGATGTTATTCCATCACCGATGTGAGTAATGTCCCAGATAAACTTAGAAAGTATATATACATTTGAATTGAAAATGTCACATTGGTACTTGCATGGATTTGAACCCATAACGTTGTGCATGAGAAGCGAGGCCTTAACCACGGGGTCATCTGGACACAATATAATAGGTATTTCTTTTAATTCACAAAATTCATGTTGTAGTACCTACTTCTCAATATAAAGACTGGGACTCCTAAAGACTGGGAGAGAGCAAGTATAATTTCTTACAACGTCTCAACATTCGAGTGTCTGTATAAAATTGCAATTCCCGTAGTTTAACTTACATAAAAACGTTAGGAAGGAATACAGTATCGTTCCCCTAATGTTTACCGCTCGGTAACAGGCTTTACCCAAAGGGTTTTACAAATTATTCTACATGTAAAAGGAAAATAGGAACAAGTCGATCTGTTATCCCATTTATCTTTTCGTACTCTAACGTAAAATTCAAATGATTTCTTTATTACATCGTGATCTGTTGTTAACATTACAATTTTACAGAATTTTGGGAGATTGAAATTGTTCCTTGCAGTTAATTTGAAAGGAACGTTGTTTTTTACAGGGGTCGAAACAGTTGATTCAAAAGTACTCTTCTGTGTTTTTTTCTTTGTGATACTAAAGTTTGTATGTACTACTATAATATTAAAGTTTGTATGTTTTTACTCAATCACGCAAAAACGGCTGAACGGATTTGGATGAAATTTGGCACATAAGTAGACCATGACCTGGGTTAGGACATAGGATAGTTTTTATCCCGATATTACCACGGAATCGAGACTTATGCGGGTGAAATCGCGGGGCTCAGCTAGTATTCTCATAAAAGCATTCTTGTACTAAAAGCATTATTGTTAAGAAACGTGTTTTGTTATCCATTATGTATTTCAATAGCTTCTTTTTGTACTACTTAAGTAGTTGAAAGTATTGTGTTACATATCTCCAGTATAAACAATCTTGATAGAATGACGTGAAATAATAGTTGAAGGTAAAATTGCAGACACTGAATTCAAATAATATCGCACGGCAAAACCAAGCCTATTTTTCGGTAACAATAAAATATTTTTTCTTATGAAACAACTGGGTTGTAGCAAATATTAGTTTGGTCCCCATGGACAGTAGTGGCAGATTAAACCAAGCTAGCGGAACTCCAATATTCCAGGGAGAGACTGCAATGGCTGAGAAAATGCTCAGCACACCTGAAAATGATACGAATTCGAGTTCGTTCTCAATTTTATTATTATCAACTAGAGCCCTAGTGCTTCGGTTTTGACGATTTGAAAAAATAACAGATTTCTTTATTATACTCGCGACAATCTAAGAAGTCCGTTTTGACGTTTCGTTCTCGTACTTGTAATAAAACATTATGCCTTGAGAATCAGTTTTTAGGAATGTAGATAAGTCGTTGATTACAAACTCTCTAAGTATGTTTAATCGATATGTCTCGAGAATCAGTATATAAGAAACCATTTTTTTTGGTCATCGCTACACAAAGGATTGTAGCTGTCGACGTCTTAGACTGTCGCGAGTCTAGATGTAAGTTTAATATAAATGTATTCCTCTTGAATATCAAAATATTTGGTTCAGATAGGCGTCAAAAAACGCCCATCTGACGCGGTATCTGGGCCAGATGCATCGCGACAGACTTACATTTTGACCAATCATAATCATGTATTGTATTCATAATCTGATAATAGAAGAAAAAAGTAGAATAGAGAATTAGCTATCTATTTTACTGTTGAATGAATTTGGAAAAAGGATTGCATTCTACCGAATAGAGATGGCTTCTTTAGTGCATGTCCCGATCTTGCAGTGACTTTAGTAAAAATTTATAGAGGATTTTCGATTTCAATTTGATTCCATGAAAAGAAAATAGAAAATTGAGGAGTTGTTTAGTATTTGGGATTCATGGACGGTAGGATGTTTTCGCGTTATGGACGAATTGCTATTGTGTAATTTAATATTGCCATTGTGTAATTTAACTTACAGAAATTAATTTCCAATAATTAACTCACACATTATTACAAAATTAACGACTCCAAATATTACCATAATAATATTGGTAATAATTATATAAAATTCTTGCATGAACGATAATCATCAATTTCACATTGCCAGAAAACGGTTTGAGTTTCACTAATTGGGCTTGCAATTAAATGATGGAATCCTTTCATTTATTTAATCAGTCCGGAAGCACATTATTAACGTCTGATTTGAAATTAACGAAGTTTTTAAGTGAAATGACATTAAATCATTTTAATTTTCATGTACATTTGAAACGAGACTGATTTCAACAAATTATTGATATACGAAAGCCAAACCTTAAAATGAATGATTATAATGTTATATCGTTCAATATGTTTTGCTATGAAGGGGTGAACGAACGAATGAATCGTGAAAGCGAAGTGAAGATGATTGATGAGATGAGGTGAATGATACACGAATCCCGTACGAATGCATAATTTGCGCCTACGTTGATTTATATTTTCGCATTATTGACTGATTTTGGGCAGTGATTTATCTCATCGTTTCATACAAGTAGGTCAGCTAATAGAAAAAATGCATTTTTTTTTTAATTATTGTGTCCTATTACAATAATATCAGACAGCAAAATTGTAGTGGAAATTATGACAATAGCGTTTTTCCTTCCAAAATTGGGTTAAATTAGAAGTCTAGCCAGAAATCGACTATTTGTAATTTTGTTATCTCATGCTTGCCTCGCAATTTTTTATTGCATTCTCATACTTCCTTCTTTTGCGTCAGGGTCAAAACTCTGTTCTTATTGTATAAGCCTGAAAACGAAAGTGAATTCAATAGGTAACGAATTTAAAAAAAAAATACCTCAGTATAAAATTTGACAAAATGGAACAGAGAAATTATGTTTCAATTAACATTATCATTTATTTTTCATTTACATTTTGTTTAAATTTACTAGTTATGCAGTATGTGTGAAAAGTTCACTTTTTCTCAGTATCCAATATCTGTCACCTATATTTGATTGTGAACAAAATAGTGCTTGCATTTGATAAAATGGCAACCCTAGGGAGGTCGACGTCATCCATTTGTGGTTTAGTCGATTTGACGGCTCAATTCGTCGTCGCCTTTGCGGTAACATCAATTCTCCTAACTATATTATGGACCGCAGTCGAATCTGGTTGGTATGAGTTTGACAAAATTGTTAAAAAGATTGTATTGTTAGAAATAGGAGGAATAAGTTTTTGAATTTATGCGATTTTGTGCTCTAGTTCACTATTGTGAAAACTTTGAAACTTACAGAAACATACTTTGACTAATAATTTATTGTTAATTAATTTTTTTTTTTTTTCATCTTACGCTACATTTTTTTTTTTCAATTTAACTTTTATGCAAATTTGTAATTAATTATCGCAATAAAATTATCAAGATAGAATCCAAACAAGCAAAATTCGCCCTTTCGTTTATTTAACGAAACCCTACCTAAGTGAAGAAAGGTGTTTGAAAGACCTTATTTTACTAGCCTACCACAAACGGTTAATGAGTACACACAGTGACTGTACATGAGTTTCCTTTGTTACCAAAAGAAAACAACACAAGTTGTATAATATAACTAGTAGGTATAATTATGTTGAAGATGCGGGTATAGCAACATCTAGGAATAGATTAACCGGGTTAACCAAAATGGTAAAAATGGTATAAACTCAAGGATTAGAAGCTTTTATCGTTTTTTTTCTTACCTAAGCTTCCGACTCTTTATTATTTGTTTTGACGATTGAAATGACTAAGAAATAAATTTAAATTAAATATGAAAATAATGTAATATTTAGAGTCATTTCTCTTACTTTAAATTACAAATAAACATGAAGTTAAAAACAGATTACTGAAACTAAACTTAATTTTAAAGTTATCAAAACTACACAATTGTTTCTGAAATGTTCTAAAAAAATAAAATAATGTAGGTAAGAATATTCTCTGGAAAATTATTAGTTGGTGGAATGGAAAATGATGGTTGGTTTAACTTTGATTGTATCAGGTACCGATCTGTAAAAATAAATAGACCTATAATATTTAAGGTACAAAGAATATGATAATAGAGGACCATGATGTCATGACTGTGGTTTTTAGAACAGCCTAAAATCCGATATTTTATAAATCCTAAAACTAAAATTATAATTATTTTTACGGCACTTTTACTATATATTTTTTGACTACTTTACCAGATAAAGTGCCTATTAAAAATATGGGTACTTAAACCTCTATTATTTGTGTTAATTCATAGTCTGAATTTAATTCAACCAGCCTTTCAAAGATACATCTTTGAATTTCTACTCCAGTTTTAGTACTAAATTCCATTCACTTTGACACTAGTTTCACATAGCTAGTTTCCTCAGAGGGCTAACTAGAGCTTTGGATAAATATATAGAATCCCTGTTATCTCGCCCTATGTGCCCATAAAGGCAAAGATTTGTTGAAGATTCCAAACCGAGTGAAACACCACATACCTATTCTGTAACACAACTTGTACAGAATGTTCTTGTGGTAAAAATTAAAGAAAAAATATTTTACCAGATAGAATAGATAGTGTGAAAGACGTTACTGCAGACTTTAAGGCTGTAAATGAAGTGGTTGATCCTAATGCAATTAGTAGTAAGGTCAATTTTGTGCAGATATCATTAGAAAGGAAATGTCATTGGAAATTACGACTTAAAGAATTTTAAAAGGGGTGTGTTGTGATTTTTTAGAATAATTGATCCATTGTGATTTAACCGGAACCTAAAAAGTTTGATTCATATAAAATTCGTTAGTATGTTAAAACGGTGGTGTTTACAGTTACTACTACTACTACTACTAAACAGAATACCTTTGACACTAAACAACATAAAAGAATAAATTTACATGTTGCCCGCATAAACCTTAAAAAAAAACATGAAGGGTCAAAAGCACGCACAGTAGCCATTTCAGTGTTTGTTTCTAGGGCCTTTATTCATGTTGAAAGCTTCTTAATAGATATACATACAAACCATTACTATTATAATTCAAAGAAGCTTACTTGTGGGTGACAATCATTAATTTTCTCTTATTTGTAAGGGTTAGAATCATTTGAAATTAAAACGGGGTTTGACAAATATAAAGGCAGCAGTTTTACCGCCTTTATCTTTGTCAAACTCTGTTCTGTTTGTCAAATTACCAACTGTAACTGTGAAATCTTCATCTCGCAGTTTTTAATTTCCTTTTTAAATATAATGGTCAGTCTAAATTCCTTCTACAAAAAATAAAATGTTTTAAGACAATTCTACCTTGTTTTTATCAATACTGTCCTACATTTTACTTTGATAACATTTCTATAATCGTGATTCTATCATCAACATTTTGTTGTACTGAAATCTACTTATAGTGTTTATTCTCTTTTCACTTTCGATCGACGAATATATTGTAATCGTTTTACATTAACCTTATTTTGCAACCTTTTATCATTATGGCCGTTTACAAGAAAACACAATTTTATGATAATGTTGAATGAAAATGCATAGCACTTAGGACTAACTCGTAAAATATTACCCAAAGTTGGGTAGACATATTTGGGTAGTTTTGAGAACGTTAAGTATTTACGGAATAAAAATAACTGAACTATGACATAATTTAGGCAAAACCTTTCACTCTCGTGTCGGGATGACTACATGTGACTTGTTCACACATAATCAGCCTATTATGTTCCCACAGCTGTGACTCAGGCCTCCTCTCTGTAAGAGGGAGCGGGCCGTAATCCATCACACGGGCCCAAAGCGGGTTGCCTTTGTAAAAAATTGCTTTTATTGACTGCAACTGAGGTTAACTGTCCAGAAGGAAGCACCACCAACGTCTCTACGTACATTTACGTCGAGATGTTTTTTTTTATTACATCCTACAAAAAGTTATTAACACCTTTACGGCAAAGTTAGCCACTTAAAACTGTAATGAATGTTTTATAAAAGGGTCGATCTAAATTTAGCAGCGGTGAAAGACAAAGGTTAACCTCATTTAGCCGCAATCCACGTGAACATCTTAAACATAATCCCTCGGTGTCATAAAGTGAAATAGGCCACTGTCTAGGGAACAGTAGAACATAACAGGAGCCTGTCGACTATGATAATAAAGTATTTGTTTAAAGTTATTTAATTTTAGGTAACAATCCTTGGACACACATTTTGGATGATGAGTTTCAGTAGGTTGAAATGGAAATGAAACTGAAGAAAAATTTTCTTTGGATTCAAATGTTAAGTAAAAGAAAGTCACAACTTCCACGTTTTTTTTTTATAATTTTGCATTATTTTTTGCACATCTTTTGTATGCAAATGTTATAAAACGAGACAAAGACATTGAAATAAATTGGTCGGTAGAAGAAAGAAAGAATATTTTAGAACAAACATACTTACTTATTTACTCACTTTTGTTTTTCTTGTCAAAAAAAACAAAGATTTTTAAAATTACAGATTCAATAAAAATTGTGGATTTTTTCATCCTATTATAAATAGGATGAAAAAATCCTGGAATGGAATAGTTTCCTATTCCAACAAAAAGGAATTTTTTTAAATAATTTTATTTAAAAAATCTCTCTTGTCTCGACCCAGACAAGACAATTAACAGAAGAAGTGCATCCTGTAATTAGAACTGCCCTAATACTTTTGTTCTCCTTTATCAGCCTGCAGATTTCAGCCTTTTCTTGAGCTAGTTCCTTCGTATAATTTTTAATTATTTTTCAAACTTGTGCTGTGAGGTGCGAACTCGTCGACGTAACGCCATTCCCCTTATTGGATCACCGTCTCTCGGATAAACTCTTACCTACCGGCAGGTGCTTATCAACTAAATTAACTTTGGTATGTTTATCTTTTTCTAGCTGAACGGTGGTATTTATATTATTATATACTTTTTTGGGATTATTTTATTGTTTTGATGACACAATTATTTTGATTTTAAATCCAATTTATCTTCCTATTCATCTAGATGATGTACTTTTGCTTACCGTTGACTTTACGCATGAACAAATCATTATTAAATTAAAAGTCTTCCATGAATTGCTCCAATTTGTATTAAATTGGTATTTATAAGACGTCCATTGTTTCTTTGAGTGAAAGAATGGCAAATTAATTCGTTAGCTTGTTTAGGGTAATCTTGTTTTCTGAACCATTGATTTTGGACTCAAATTGGCAAATGGATGATTTAACATCCGGTTTTATTCAAAATTTTTGAGATTGTATACGTTTATCGACATAATACTATCTTCCCTGGTCTGACGTAGAAGTGTGACCTGCTCTCAATCTCATGTAAAGGCGATTGCATACATAAACAAAGCCAAGTGAAACACAACATGTGTGGTCTTAAGACTGGATTTCCTATTCATTTATACGAGGTGACTTTATTCAGTCTTACAAAATCCGAAATCTCTATGGAGCCATTTGTAGTTTCTACTACGACATTGGAAAGGATAGATGGTTACTATAATCCTTACAAAATACTACGCAGTACATTCTACAAAATCCCAGTTTAGTCGTTTAATTGAATGTGCATGTACGTTTAGTATTGATTTTATTAGCAATTACAGGCAATGTTACACCACTATTAAAAAAAAAAACAAAATGACGAATCTAAAACTTAAGCGTATTCAGTCTAAATGCCCTCATAAACCTTTTGAAAAAATTACTGTTTGGTCAGAATTTTATCAACAGTATATTTTTTATGCAGATGGTCTAAATTTTTGTGGACAGAGGCAAACGATCCTGTAACTGTTTATCATGGCAATTAACTTTAGCGGCGATGCTCGCAGAATATTTTGTGACCGCGTTACCGGAGGGCTACAAAACGCGCGCGCCTTTACGTTTTTAACTTCCAAATTCAGCGTTGAGAAGCCAAACTAAAATCTATTTTACTAACACGATTGTTGAGCTGATATATATTTAAGATGATGAAATAAAAATCAACGCTTTTTTTATCAAAATCACGGGATTTGGATAAAAAAGCTTTTATTTTTATTTATTTATTGCGGAAAACGATGGATGAAGTCTACGATGTAACGAGCGTGCGCAAAAGGTGCCTGTTTACTCTTTCTTAGATAGCAGACGGGTTATAGTATGTGGAAGGGTACACATACGCTGGCAGAGAATTTCACACTTTGGCAATTAATAAATGTGGAGGAGAAGCTATAGTTTCGTGGCCTGACATTAGGGTTGCCGCAAATTGATGGAACTAACAACCTTGCTCTTGAACTGCCATCTTTAGTAAGTTTTAAATTGAAACTGTATTTAAAGAACGTATTACGTGGTTTGTTGAAAATGTATTTGGAACTTAGGAATGTATTCTAGCAGTTTTCAGGGAATATCAGACTGAAGTTTACTCTAAAAGAATGTTAGTAATCAAAGTCAAACCATTTATTCCAGTAAGATCATTGAAATTTTGAACTGTCAAGAAGTTGGGCAATAGTGATGTTTATAAGTAGTTCGTGAATATTAGAATAAGATGTCATTAATTTCGCCTATCTTCTTACTGGACTAAATAAAAAAGTAACATACGTTTATTGGTCGATAAAATACAGTCCGGGAAGTAATCTGTTCCATGTTAGGAAGTTTGTCACGTCAATAAAGAATTTTTGAGGATTTTAATCGTGTTTTCGTCGACAGAGTATTGCGATTGTAAGCGGAGTATGGCTGTTATTTATGATGATTGAGAAGAAATCAAATTTTGTTCAAATGGGCAGTTGTTTTGTGACTTTCTCATTCTATAAATGCTTGTATGTTTTGTTACACTGGATGGTTAGGCCCGGTCCTAAGTACCCTTACTTCTTTTTACAAGCTTTATAGTAGCTTGCTCTGTTCGTATGTGTTACTGGTTACTCCAATTGTCATCCATTTTTCAAGCACTTCTTGGCATCCGATTGAGCTGAAACTTGGCATGCTTATATAACTACCGAGACATTTTGAAAAACCGGCCAAGTGCATGTCGTACCGTGCACAATGAAGGGTTCCGTAGTTGGGATGAATTTATAAAACAAACTTAACATTGTAGTTAAAAAACTTGTTCTCCGATACAGAATGTATGGAAGAACATGTTTTTACAACTGCAAATTTAAGTTGGTCGATTATTACTCGGTAACTTGTGGAGCTTACGTAGCGGTGACAGTTTTCCTTTTAATTTCGTTATATATACTACTGCCACGATTTTTTTCACATATCCAAACCCAACCATTTAGCTGGCAGGAGGGGGGGGGGACATACACCTGACGGGGTCCGTTAGGACCGATGCCTGCACAGAATTGCGGAATAGTCCGAAAGGGATACCGGGACCCTGGCAACAGGCAACTGAAGGAACACGGGTGGGTTTTAGTCAGTAAGAGTCTGACACGCCCTTCCGCTCCGCCCAGAGCGGGAGAAGTCATTTGATGATTTCCCACCCAAAAAAAACCATCCCCACTTTACGTGCGACACCAGGACGCTCGGTCCTGGGTTTTCATTGGAGTTAGGTTCTGCGCTTCCAATTCCCTCTCGATACTGGACCACCATGTAGGTATTATAGATTTATGATCTACTCATTTTCATCTTCAGCCACAGCTGCAGCTTTAAATAAAATTATGGAGAATACCTTTATTTAATCTTATTTTTATTTCAACTACCCTTCTGACTATAGCAAACCGGTTGTCTGTCGGTAATATAAGTAGGTGTCGGTAAATTCGGTAATGGATCAGTACACGACGCGGCACTTCGGTGTACAAACAACAATATTGATGTCCTTTTGAGATAGAATAAAAATAAAATGAAATGCAGAAATATTCTGTAAGGTTTTAGATCGCTTTACTTCGCTATCTCCTACAGATGATTTTGATCATTTACATTTTGGCCCAAAACATAGGGATAGCTAAATAGGTACCTACGTACCTAACTGTGATAATGTGAAAATCGTAACATTTTTATGAAACTTCAATTCCTGGTACGATATCAAAACATGGAAAAAAATCCATGATAATAATGCTCTTTCGTAATATTACATATTAATGACATTTTAATGTTGGCGTTTGGTTTAATTACACATTCGGACATTCGGTACTATGTTTCTCTTTGTCATGACTTCAATTAAAATTAAAGAACGTTTCTCATTAATTTATTTTGCCAATATTATTAAATGAATTGTTGCAGTATTTTTATTAAAAAACCTGTTTGTTAAATTGTGAGTTTTTGTTCAAATTAGAAATTAAGTGCCTATTCGTTCTGATTGAATTCTGATTCTTGGAAAAACAGGAATTTATAATCATAGATTTATTATCAAAATCTTTAATTTTAAGGTAAATAACACCCATTGCCAGACATAAAATAATAGAAATCACAATAGAATAAAAACAAAACATCAAATTAAATCAAATCAATAAAATAATATAAAACACACTATTTAATTGTTTACATTTCTTTCTCATTTCTCCTTTCGCAGGTCTGCTGGAAGAAATTTCTTAAGAAATAAGTAGTACCTTTGTACTTATGTTATTTATTATTTCGTATCTCCATATATTTTACTATGTGTACATAACTAATAAAATAAATAAAATAAAATAAGGTCAAATTAAAAAATTATAAGTACGTTTGTCCCAAAAGAGTCTAAAGTTCAGCTTTAGGTATTACTAGCTGCGCCCCGCGGTTTCACCCACGTGAGTCTCAATCCCGCGGGAATATCAGGATAAAAGTATCCTATGTCCTATTCCAGGTCATGGTCTACCCCTGTGCCAAACATCCAAATCCGTTCAGCCGTTTTAGCGTAACAAACAAACAAACTCACATTCGCATTTATAATATTAGTTAGGATGCCATTTGCAAAAAGTTTATTAAATTCAATGTGATTTTTTAGGGTTCCGTAGTCAACAAGGAACCCTTATAGTTTCGCCATGTCCGTCTGTCCGTCTGTCCGCGGCTTAGCTCAGAGACCGTTGGTACTAGAAAGCTGTAATTTGGTATGGATATATATATAAACGACGCCGACAAAGTGGTAAGAAAAAATCGTATAAAAATTTTTTTTTTGGGTACCTTACCTACACCTAAAGTGGGGATGGTTTATTTTTTTCTCGTCAATCCCATGGTGTGGGGTATTGTTGCAAAGGTTGCTTAAAAATAATGGGAGTTAGTGCAAACCATTTTTGGATTCAGGGATCCGTTTGCGGAATATTAAGCTTTAAAGTGCTAATTTTTATTAGAGCCAAGTGTCTCCCCCCCTGCCAGCTAAATGGTTGGGTTTGGATATGTGAAAAAATTCACGGCAGTAGTATATATAACGAAATTAAAAGGAAAACTATCACCGCTACGTAGGCTCCACAAGTTACCGAGTAATAATCGACCAACTTAAATTTGCAGTTGTAAAAACATGTTCTCCCAAACATTCTGTATCGGAGAACAAGTTTTACAACTACAATATTAAGTTTGTTTTATAAATTCATTCCAACTACGGAACCCTTCATTGTGCATGGTACGACATGCACTTGGCCGATTTTGTAAATAAAAGTCATTCGAATTGAAACACATAATAATTATAGGTAATATATAAAATCAACCCTGTCGAAAGCAAATACTTTTATTTAATTTGTTCATCCATTTTGTAACTTCAGAGTAAGACTTGGGAATAAACTTTATTATCAAATCTTTAGATTAGAAACAGAACACAAAGGTTCGCTTTTAATAAAAACATTTTTTTGGAAATAAAGAAACAATAACAGAAATTGAATAAGCATTTCTTAAAATCTTCAAGATTCTCGAAAGAGAGGAAATATTTTTTTAACGCTTGCTCTCTTTAATTACAGTTAACTTATTCAGTATTCAGGTTAGTCTTTAATCGTTTACACGATACAATGACCAATACATGAGCTCATCGTAAGGTCAACCGCACATCAATGGTTACAATTTGAGATTGACAGCGCTTTTATGTTCTACCAGTAAGGACGATTTTCGTAGTGCAACTGTTCGAAGGAGTGTACAGTACGACAAATAATTTACTACTTTATAATACTTTATAAGCGGTTGGTGCCTCATTTTATTTAAAACTAGTCTATGTCCTAACCCAGGTCATGGTCTACCCATGTGCCAAATTAGATCCAAATCCGTTCGACCGTTTTAGCGTGAAAGCGTAAGGGCTGAGTCACACCGGAATGGCAGCGGCCGGAAGCGGCCGGCAGCGGCCGGACCGGCTCCGGGCGTCGCCGCTCGCAAATAGAACTGTTTAGAAGAAAAAAATGAACATATTGGCGCATGAAATGCGGCGGGGGTGCGCGAGGCCTCGCGTCGCCGCTGGCAGCCGCGGGCAGAACCACCACCTTGCGACCTTTTCAAGCGATACTGGTCTTTGAAGTATGTAGATAAAGTTTAAAATTATTTCAAACTGAAAGTGCTCGCCGTGTCGCTGCCGGCCGCTGCCATTCCGGTGTGACTCGGCCCTAACAAACAAACAAACTCACTTTCGAATTTTTAAATTAGTTAGGATTAGGATTGTCTAACTGGGGCCTCTGGGAGTTGGCTTCGGCCCCTCGTACGCCTTCCAAGGAACCGGGACCCCATGGTCCCGAGATATTTTAAAATAATTATAATAAAGTCTTAGCACTGATGAGCGGTTGACTGTACCTTTGACACCATTCTATGCAAGGAATATGCCAATCCAAAGGGTGAGGGAAAGATAACGCCAATATTGAAGCTGGTACGTGACGGGACGAGCTAAGCTGACGTCACATCTCTCGATATATTATGTTTTATGACCATCGTTATTAGCTTTTCGAGTTATGAATCAAGTTAACTCGCAAAGTTGGTATTTTATTTAGGTGTAAATGCAGCAGCGTATGTATTGTTAAAAGTGACAGATCCATACTTAATATTATAAATTCAAAAGTAACTCTCATCTGTCTGTATGTTACCTTTTCACGCCTAAACCACAGAACGGATTTCGATCAAATTTGCCAAGGAGATAGATGGCATCCCGGGCAAGGACATAGGCTACTTTTTATCGACATACCACGCGGACGAAGCCGCGGTCGGAAGCTAAGTATCTTATAAAATAATAATTTAAAAACTAGTTAAAGACATCATAATATCGATTTATAATTATATTCTAAATTCGTTATCTAAACCTTCCTACCTCGTACAGATTTTGATACATATTCTTTCTCAGAAAAAAAAGGTGAAAACAAAATTAAAAAAAAAAAATAAGGTGTAAATTCTCGTCAGCTTGTACGGTTATAAAATAGTTGAACCATATAATATAAAAACAGCAGTAGAAAATAATAAAAGTGTTGTACAATAACTTAGAGCTAATTGGGAAATAATTCTGCAGTTGAGAAGCGTCTTACTAGATAACACAATAAGGATCTAATTACATTTCCCTGCTTTTGACTTCATTAAAAACTTTTAACAAGCTTGAGAAACTTTAAAAATTGGAAAAGAAATCTTTGGTACTTAATCCTTTAGGAGTAGGTATCTACTGGATGCTTCTTCCCAAATGAAAGAACGCCATGTGATCTGGGTGTCGCATTTAGACTACGCGTAAATTCGTAAAAATACTCTCAAAAGAAAGATTACAGTCAAATTAAGATAGAAAGTAATCATAGCATATTTTTTAAACATTGGGCCGTAGATAATATTTTTGGAGTGGTACCTACCTACTTTGAAGGGCGCTAATTTCATTTATTTTTATTTATGATTACTGATTTTGTCATGCGAGGAGCTCGTGGCTAAGTAATAGCAGCCGCACGGGTCGATCCATCAGGTTAAGCTACGCTTGCCGAGGTTCGTTCGTAGATGGGTGTCCATCTTTACATATCGAGACTCCTCCGTGCATCGGCCGTTGGTCCCGGCTGTTATTCGAGGATCTTTGACAGTCGTTACGGGTCGTCAGAAGCCCGAAAGTCTGACAACCAGTGTTACCAAGGTGTATCGTATTACCCAGTTACTGGGTTGGATAGGCAGTCGCTCCGTGTAAAATCAGTATTTTACATGGAGCGACTGCCTATCCAACCCAGTAACTGGGACACAGTAACCGGATGCAGCTGAATACCAGTGTATTCAACTGCATCCGGTAAGACTGGAAGCAACCCCAACATAGTTGGGAAAAGGCTAGGCAGATTGATTGACAGATTTTGTTATGCCTTTCACATTGTGATCTTCCCCTAGTTAGTATAATTATGATTAGTATCCACCTCAGCAAAGGTGAATACATTTTTGATGTTATTTTATCTTTGAGACTTCATCTAAATTAAGTTTTTGTTACAAAAACTTTGCTCTGTCAAATACTTTGTGCCAAATAGGTTCTCTTTACTCTTAAAAAGTAATTCCTCGTTTTCAAACTTTGTCTCGTAAATTCCGTAACATTGTAGTGCATTAGTGCTTCGAATTAATGTTCCGTCGTAATTAAATTAGTGATCCTAAACTTACTGTTTAAATTTATAGCAGACAATGGAGTATGTGGACTACAATAATATAATTAAATACATAATTGAATTGCCATTTTGAGACCAATTCTCTCTTCCGTCTGTTTATGTAATATAGGTTTCAGTACTATTATATTATATTTAGTATGTGTCTGGCGGGCAACTACGCAACGATTGATTTCGGGGTCTTGTAAATAATGTTGATCACGCGGTAATCTCTAGTTTCTACCTACATAAGGCCATCTTTTACAGCAACCATTAGCGAGTTTGACTCTACTTCTTTACGATATATTTATTATGTCAAAAACTTTTTAAAGATCTAATCGATTAGTTACAAAATACTGAAATGTACCTACCTTTTTTCTTTTGAGGTTGGGAAAACACCAAATGACTTCTCCCGCTCTGGGCGGAGCGGGAGGGCGTGTCAGACTTTTACTGACTAAAACCCACCCGTGTTCCTTCAGTTGCCTGTCGCCAAGGGTCCCGGTATCCCTTTCGGACTTTCCCGCAACCCTGGCAGGACTGAAATGTACCTGGATGGATTTTATGTGACTAATAATTAAGAACATTATATAAGAAACATTTTCAATCCTATATATTCCGGATACAAACAGTACCTACCACCCTTACTTACACGTCGACAAAAACATAGTTCGTTAATAAAACATAATTTTCCGTGTTGCCAAATTAATTTTGAAAATTTAGCATTTCTCATTTCACCAGCCCACATGTATTATTCAATTTAAATTTTAATCAGGACAATCCGACAGACCTCGGTATGAATGAATTAGTCTTGGAGAATTTATTAGCTTCTCAACAAGTGTGCGTGAAATATGTAGGCCATAACTTCCTATAGGTTTATTATTATAATTGACTGTATCATGCAACCAAAAGTGGTAGAGCCACCACAGGTTAAGCTACGCTTGCCAGGGTTGGCCCGTGGATGGGTGACCTTTACGTAGAATTTTTTTTTTTGCGTAATACATGGTACAAAAACGTAGTATAACTATTACATCAAGAGATCATACATGTTTTCCTTAAAAACTAAAGTATGCAAAATTGTAGATAATTTATGATCAAGACTCGTACTGACACTCCTCCTTGTGCCTTGGAAAGCACGTTAAGCCGTAGGTCCCGGCTGTCATTCGTGGATCTTTGACAGTCGTTACGGGTCGTCAGAAGCCCGAAAGTCTGACAACCTGTCTTACCATGGTATCGTATTACCCAGTTACTGAATTGTGGAGGTCGGATAGGCAGTCGCTCCATGTAAAATACTGTTATGCAGCTGAATTCGGTTAGACTGGAAGCCGTCACAAACATAGTTGGGAAAAGGCTTATCAAGATTGATTGATCATGGAACAAAAAATCAAGAACTTGATTTCTTTTATTGAGTTCTTAGGTCCAAAAACCCCGTCGGGAATCCCGGGCGGATTCCCGGCCACCATAGGCGCGGGCTTGCGGACGGCGAGCAATGGGTAGCTCGCCGTCCGATAAGGACCAGGCCCAGGTCGATGGCGCGTCGTATGTCAGCACACGTGACGGGGTCCATTAGGACCGATGCCTGCCAGGGTTGCGGAATAGTCCGAAAGGGATACCGGCAACAGGCAACAGGCAACTGAAGGAACACGGGTGGGTTTTAGTCAGTAAGAGTCTGACACGCCCTTCCGCTCCGCCCAGAGCGGGAGAAGCCATATGATGATTTCCCACCCAAAAAAAAAAAAAAAAAGGTCCAAAAACCCGTCAGACACAATGCAAAAAGCTAAACGCAACGATTTAAAAAAAAGTAGGGCGATACCAGTTTTATACCCCAAAATATTTTTGGTTTCGAATGAATGAATTAATGAATTCGGCAAACTACCTACCAACTAAGAGTTTGCTGAAACTTCCAGATTTCTCTTTTAACTTTTCTGCCTAATCTAATGCATTAGGTGATTCATCATTAATAAAAATAAGTTGCGTACACGGGATACAAAAACCAACTGAACACAATCAATCACCTATTGATGGATTGATCAGTTATAAATTCATTCCTAAATGTTGTTCTTGTTCCAACTTAAGTAGGCAGTTTTATCCTTAATTTCAAGTTAATTTTTTATATGGGTATCATCTGGCTCGAATTTTGTGCGAGTTACTTCAAAGAGATATATATATAGGTGTGTAGTCCACACCTATAATATTACCTTTTTTTTCTTTTTTCTTTTTTTTAATTTTCTTTAAAAGTTGAGTAAGATAGGTACAGTCACGGACTTTAATTGATGAGACACTTTCAAACTTTTCAATTTTACAGTTTCATACATTCACGAGATTACACGATTAAACACGAACTCAAATCGCATGCTCAAGATGACAAATTACTAGTACCTAATCGGAAATAGTCTTATCCATAGAGGTTGACTAATAAGTTCTCAATAAAAAATAAATACAAAGTTTATCGAATCTAATTGATACTGACCTCCTTTGAATCAGAGCTCATTAACTCGTTATTTCTGACAAACCTATCCGAAGACAGTGACAGTTGCAATGTCGATGTCAGAGACGTTATTTTCGAATTTGTTGAAATGACTAATTAAAATTTCTCCGTACGCTAACGTTACTATGGCTACGCTAAAACAATCGTCGCTAGGTTACGGTTGCTAGACCTGCAATTGGTTGACTTTAGGTAGTCACTTTCTTGCCAAGTTTGTAGTTCTGGCTCTCAGGTTAGCCAACCGGTTAAGATATTAAAATATAATTTTCTTCTTCTTTATTATGAAGACATGACTTTCCGTGTCTGGATGTACGAGAATAACCGACTAAGCCCGATTTGCATTACACGGCTAAAATGCGAACAGTGCCAAGTGGCTCATCAATTAAACTGTCCGTGACTGTACATTCATACATGGTATCATTGCAATATCATAATAAAAATACTTAATTTGTAACTCAAGGGTATCGGCGTTGAGGGCTGAAATACTGGTTATGCCTGATTCGGTCCCAAATGCTAATACTTTTGTGTACTGTATTTTTTTTTTGACATATTTATGTTAATAAAAATTATCATTATTAATTTATTTTCTTAGTAATTATTACGATACCTATGTAAATTTATTCTCGTATTGAGATGTATCTTTCGTTACTATAATTTTTCTGTAATCAACTATGAAAAACTGCAAAATGGTGATAATCTTTTTATTACTTAGAAAGCACTTTGATTTAGTAGTCTTGTCTTCATAAATCATTTCAAATGCCTGCGAATCATTTTATAGCTTCGGTACCTAACTTATTTTAATTAAAAATAGGTTCTAAGGATTCACAGAAAGTAGATCAAAGAACTAAACGTTAAAAGACTTCACACTTTGATCATTCATTCTCTATTATCGTTATGGCTTTATGAAAAATATTTCATATGCCTTTCTTTTAAAATCGAATTCACCTTGTCTATTTTCATAACATTTATGAAAGACAGAACACAATGTCAGAAGAAAAACTTCTGAAATCAAAATACACCAATAGAATTTTGTTCAAAACCGTGACTTCAATAAAATACTTTCACACCAATAATTGTATTTGCTCAGACACTATTGACACATAAAACTCACATGTTTACTCACCAAGACAAGCTTTCACAGATGTTCAGAGAAAAATAGCATTTTATAAAATACCTTCTGTTACTGCGGTAGAGACAGGGACAATGTTTTCATTTCTTGTTACACGAGAATTGCACTCCTGCACCTTTACGTGAAACGAAGTCACTTTTACGATGTCGAAGTGAAAATAAAATGGCATTTTTATGACAGATGTAAATATACTGTGTGGTTTAAAAGTGTTGGAAGCAGAATGTGTGAGTGTGGTTTGTGTTAAGTACGTAACTAAAAATTTATGAAGCTCAACGAAATAAGTGGAGTTAGTTTGCTATAAAGAATCTGCGTGGGTTGTGCTACTTTTGTACACAATGTGAGTGAACATAGATGGTAGGTGGAAAACAAGCAAGGTGCAAAAGTCTGTTGGAATTAACAAAGGTAAGTAGGTAGGTTAATCATTACTTAACCTACGTAATATTATATAAGGGCCCAATCATTTAACGGGATAAAATGTAATCGGACATCAAAGTTATTGTAGAACAACAGTAACTCTGTTGTTCTAATATTTGTCACGCATATTCTCAAGGACATACTAGCTACCACAAAAGTTTATAAGAAGTTTATTCTCACGAACCATCCACACTTTTACGCTCACATTTTGTTACATTTTTATTTATCACCGCAAACGTTTTTGTTCCAATATTAAAAAGCTAAAATTTGTGATTCGCATTCAGAAAAAGATTTTGTATTTTGTTTTTTAAATACCGAACAGGCCAGTTTCTTTCATTAGCAGCCAGTCACTTCCCCTCATTGTTGCTGGTAGGGGTGGGGGGGGGGGAGAAATGCGCTCACTGCACACCATTTTAAAAGCAATTATGATTTCCTCATAAATAAAATCTTTGTGCAAGTAATTCAGTTATTCTTGCCTTTTGCTAACAAGTTAACTTTGAGCTTGTTAAGTTATTTATACTTATAAAATGGCAAAGCACAAATAAATTCGTGAAGACAAGAATGAAATTTAAACGCATTTACACTTACCAAGTTGTTATTTATTGTTTCGACCAAGACCAGCATTGTGGTAGCACATATTTCACAAAACTTTTCATTTACAACAAAGCTCGACTGTTAGGTATGATATAATTTAAAAAGAACAAAACAAAAAATTCCACAAAAAAGGAACTGTATTCAGATTTTTCTACGCTATGATTGACTGTCATCGTGCTCAACGAATCATAACAACAATATGCAAAATATCTTTTGAATACAAAATCACTACAATCGTGTAATTATTCCTATTTTTTTATTTAAATAACGAGATAAAGAGAACGGTTGAATAAAAGGAAAATCTATTTCCTAAATTCGTTCAGTAAGTGTAGTAAAAAATGTTTGTGAAAGTATTTCTCCTAAGTATACTATACTCGGTTCATTTTGTGATGATTGGTATGACACAGACAAAAAATAAAAGCCTTTGATGTAATTTTGTACAATTTAGACTGCACGTATCATAACATCACGCCTGTAATCCCCGAAAGGTTTGGCAGGGGTATAACTATCCAGGGTTGCGGGAAGGTCCGAAAGGGATACCGGGGCCCTTGGCAACAGGCAACTGAAGGAACACGGGTGGGTTTTAGTCAGTAAAACTGACACGCCCTCCCGCCCCGTCCAGAGTCATTTGATGATTACCCGAAAAAAAAAAAAATGGATTGTGACTATAGTGCACACATTTCGCCAGTTACGTATATGTCGCAAGTATAATAAAATTTGTCGTGGGATAATCATAAAATGAAGAGAATAAGCTGGTAATCATCATTTGACACCATCTGCCAGCTGTACGGGGTTGAGGAGTGTGGGGAACCTAAACAATAACACAGGTACACATTGGTCTAAGTTCTATATGGGTGTGATTTCCGCACTTAGTCCTTCAGGTGGACCATTGATCATGGCCCATGATGGCCGTCTGTGATTATTACAACACATGGGTTTTTTTTTAGTCCCGGTATTGGTGGCGGTCGCCTTTCAAGATGGTTCCAAATTCAAATGCGAATTTCTTTTTTTCCTTCCAAGGTTTCGGTCCGGTTTAGTATTACGCCGGATTGATAACAAAAGGTCTTCTTTGTAGTTTTATATCACTGTTTTCCTGCCCCTGTAATTTATAAGCATAACGTATAACCGTTATGTTATACGAGTAAAATAAAATGAAACACATCGCACCCCAAAAACGGTGAAAGGGTCATAAATCGTTTTAACTGAACTGGCGTGAATAGATATATCACTTTTCACTGCATTATAAATTCTGAAAACTTTTAGGACTAGGCTTTTTTGACAAGCTCTTACCATTCAATTTTTTTGCGCCATTTATTTTTGTTTTTGGAACCAAAACTGGTAAATGCCAAAGTTTACCCAAAAAATAGAATAGGAGCGGTCCTAAGAGGTCATAAAAAGGAGCCAACCAATAATCATTGAAATTCAAAGACAAACAGCCGGTTCCTGTAACCCGCGAAATTCAATACGTTTTTTGCAAATCAATTTTAGGAATCACTTGAATCACATGCTTAAGAAGAGTTTGAGAAATTCTCAACTTCAACAAACAAATACTTAAATCACAAACCGGCTGTAAGACATTAAAAAAAAAAACAACTTGTAAAAAAATAAAAAAATATTTTTTAAATTTTAATTATTTAGAGAGAAATTGAAAAGATTAATTTTGGCAATACGAAAGATCGTAGTGAAATACCTCCACAATACTCCTTCTTTATCACTGTTAGTTCAGGTAGCTTGACTTCTTTTTCGCTTAGCAGTAGTTTAGCTGTCTTAAGAGGAGAGCTACACGAGCCACAGTGGAGCACCCTTGAAGTCAATTGCTCGAGAACACTGACACGTAGGGGCGACATTTATAGAACAGGGGTGCGAACTAGTGAAAAGTGTAAAACGTTTTCATGTTATTGTATCGTTATATACGTTCGAGGGGCTCGTAGCTAAGTCTACCCTTGCCGAGGTTGGGCAGTGGATGGGTGACGATTAGATTTACAAATCATTATAAGTCGTTGGGTAAGCGTTACGGGTTGCCAGAAGGCCAAAAGTTTGTCCTCCATTATTACCACAGAGTATCGTGTTACCCAGTAACTGGGTTGTGGAGGTCAGATAGGCAGTCACTCCGTGTAAAATACTGGTATTCAGCTTTATTTCGTTAGGCTGGAAGCTGACACCAGCATAGTTAGGAAAAAAAGGCTTTGCTGAAAAAAATATTAGGTTCAAACTCAAACTCAAACTCAAACTCAAAGCACTTATTTCAATTAAACCATTTACAGGCACTTTTGAATTGTCAAAGAGTCGGTCAGTTAGTCAGAGAGTTGAAGCTAGTTGCCTATACCAAAACGTAGATCTCAATGGAGAAGAACGGGCAAGAAACTCTAAGGACACTCTTTTAAAAATGGATATAGATATTACAAAATCCTGGGTACAGTATTCATGTTCCTTCTATATGTGAGAACAATGTAAAACAAAAAAGAATCAAAAGCAATTCAAAATTTAAGATTAAAAATAAGCTCTGGCAAATAAGAGGTGACACGTCTCAACTGACGGCGCCCGTTCACGAACAGGACATGTGGATCAGCACCATCCAGCTCAACCATTTTGTAGGGAACCGAATGATCCAATGGTTCTTTATGTTATAACACATGGTTAGGCAGAGGTGTACCTATAGTACACCCACATTTCGCCATTTTCACCCACATTTTGCATTTTTTTAAATCGTTTCTTTGTATTATTATATTAATATATGTTGGGCATATTTGTAAGGGAAATTCATTACCGAAACTGGTATATATAAGTGCAAAATTATGTATATCTCAGTAAAGATTTTCCCTTACATTTGCATTTCCATTTAATAAATTAAAGATGAAGGATTTAAATTGTGCCCGTCAGTCCCACGGTCCCTAGATAAGCATTGTTGTAAGCTAGATTGGAGGAAATTCTGGCAATGAGTCCTGACCTTAGTTTTGACGTTATTATAATTGCATATTAAAGGTATAAGAGGTATCTGCTGTGCATATAAATTCGATTAAAGGTAAGTATAAGAGGTATCTGCTGTGCATATAAATTCGATTTATGATTGGCTGATAAACAAAGGACAATTTAATTTAGCAAAAAAGCAATAGATTTATTGTTTGCAATTTTTTTGTGCGTATTGCATTGATTACCTATTTAATTTTAAACATTTTATCGAAATGATAAGCTGAGTGCCCGATAGGATGGGTGATGGTCCCTCGATGAACCTTCCTCACCTTCGTTATAAAAGGAACACATTCATGTGCATAATTACGCTTCTAGACTAAGCGGTCAGTGAATGAGATGGGACAATTTGAACTCCTTTGTCCTTTAGATTGAGGAATTATTTTTCTTGACCAACAAAAATCTTGGTAAATTTTTCTATTGCACAATTTTCAGTAGACTCTTGCTGAAAGTTACTAATTTTTACTCTTTTTCTTTTTTATTTCTATTTGATGGGAAAATGGTTAATTTTTCTAAAGGTTTAATAATGTTCAAAGAAGACAGGTATGACAGTCCCAGCTGCAAAAGAAAGTAGTGGCAAAGCACGGTAGAAAAACAAAAACTTTTATGTTCGCTATTCACGAGAAAAAGTTGGCAGTTTTTCTGCAAGGCACTGAAGTTTGAGCGTATGGTTCTGCCAGTTAGTTCTAGTAGGTAGGGGATTCACACGGTGTGCAAACTAAAAACAAATGCATGACATTTTAACATTGATAGTTATGATCTCTTCTTTTTGTCGGTACACTCTTGACAGAGCGGTCGTGGTCATCAGTATGCAGTGAGATTTCGGACGGCCGTGATTTGCCTAACGATGCGACGCCATCTTTCTCTGTCGGCTGTTATATGTGTGCATTCGTGTAGTGGGCCGCCCACTGCGGATTTAATCTGATCTGCAGATCTGTTATGATCTGCAGAACATTTAAAAGAACATTTCTTTACTTTTAACTTAGATTGCTTTAAGTCTCGTACAAACAGGCGCGATATCGCAGGCGCGACCGGCGGCGGTACCTTTGTCGGCAAAGGTAGCGCTGCCTGTCGCGCCTGCGATATCGCGCCTTTATTTATTTTATTTATAAGAAATTATATCTGAGTTATATACCTACAGGTGTAGCATCCCTTATCGTGCAATATTTGGTCCTCTCTCACCCTGAGTAACCATAAAAAAGTTATCGCTGCCTTACAACATTCTAGAATTTTATCACTCCTGCGTGCCCTTATTTAAAAGCGATTCCATTTTTGATTAAAAACTTAATTGAATTGATACCGCGACACCTTTTAATACCCAGATTATAGAAACCAGAATCGGGTCACGTGGATTAATAATTACAGCCACACGGGTCGATCGCAGGCTAAGCTACGCTTGGCGAGGTCGGTCTGTGGATGGGTAACCATCCCACCCCTCAGACCCCTTCGTGCCTCTGGAAGCACGTTAAGCCGTTGGTCCCAGCTAAGGGTTTGTTAAGGGTAGAGAGTCGACCACCACTCTTACCGAGAGGTATCATACTAGCCAGTAACTGGGTTGTGGAGGTGAGATAAGCAGTCGCTCCATGTTAAATACTAGTATTCAGCTGCATCTGGTTAAACTGGAAGCCGACCCCAACATAGTTGGTAAAAGGCTAGCGCTAGGCAGAATATGGTGATTAAAGAATAATCGATACTCCAGAATAATCAATACCAAAAATATATAGGTAGGTACTCTAACTTTGTAGAAGACCACGACGACGTAAATCATCTGCAGCAATTTTATTTAACACGTAGTTCTAATTTTATCTCCGGACTAAAATAGAAAAATGCAGCATGAAAATGGATGTCAAAAAAACACCCTCCAACCACCCCGTACCGTAAAATCTAGATATAGACACAGGTTTTCAAACCCAGCGTGTGACTGAACGACCATCCAAATATTATTGGCTCATACGTTTATATGACAGTTGTGTGTGATATAACTAATTAAAAGCTGTTATCGAATCTGTCAGAATGCATTGAACGGCAATTCATTCTGTTCCGACATTTCATTAGGCTTATGAATAAATACTAATTTGTTGATAGTGTTAGGAATTCTAAATACTACTCGCTCGTTCTTCTCCATATAGATCTATGTTTTGGAATGGGCAGCTTCAACTTTCTGATTAACTGACCGACTCTTTGACGATTCAAAAGTGCCTGTAAATCAATCTGCCTAGCCTTTTCCCAACTTTGTTGGGGTCGGCTTCCAGTCTAACCGGATGCAGCTGAATACCAGTATTTTATATGGAGCGACTGCCTATTTGACCTCCACAACCCAGTAACTGGGTAATACAATACCCTTGGTTAGACTGGTTGTCAGACTTTCGGGCTTCTGACGACTCGTAATGACTGTCAAAGATCTATAAATGACAGCCGGGACCAGCGGCTTAACGTGCTTTCCGAGGAACAGGATATGTGAAAATGGTCACCCATCCACGGACCAACCCCGGCAAGCGTAGCTTAACCTGATGGATCGACCCGAGCGGTAGCCACGAGCTCCAAAAGTGCCTGTAAATGGTTTAATTGAAATAAATGCTTTGAGTTTGAGTTTTGCTTCTGCTCGTTAGTGCAGTGGTCGCTATAGGTACTGCTGAGCATGAAGTCCTGGATACGATTCCCAGGTCGGGCAAAGTGTTATTGGGTTTTTCTATCTGGACTTTCTCAGTAGCAGCCTGAATTCTGGATTTGTGCCCGATTGATGGCAATATAGGCTCACCCCCTGTTACGATAGATAGATTGGTGATTGGTGCTTACAAAAGTTATAACACAACATACAAAATAGCTAATACACAAAAAAAAAAAAAAAAGTAAACCAGATACTGTGATGATACAATTGGCTATTGCTCCCACCACGCGCCAGCCCAATACGCGCATATACAAGCCACAGAATGTCTACATTACAACGATAAGTTAACGCAAATGACAAAACGCGAAATGTGAGTGAATAGGTAGACCTCTGATCAACCATTCGCGGAAACAAGGCGTATGTATGTGTTATTTACTCATTATAAACTTAGTTTTTCCTTTAATACAGAGAAAGCCTAAAATTAGAACAAATAATTCCCACAATAAAATGACAAAACAATTATTCTCAACGTAAACATTTATCAAGTAACATGTCAGGACAATCACAAACTATATTTAAATTACTCTATACCGTTTTCAAGTTGAAAATTTTATGTCAAGTATCATATATGTCAGACATGAGGACTGGTTTATAATAAAGTGTCGTATTTGATTAGTTCTCATGGATTTAGTGGGCTATGGAATTACAATATATAATCGAAATGTTCCACATTTAGATAGATTTAAGACGGATCTTGACCACAAAAACTAGCCTTTAAATTCGTTTTTTTTTTTAACATACCTTCATGTTCACAAAATATGTCCATGATTTCGCTTGTTTTGAAAATCAAAACTTCCATTCTATTTTTTTTTTTAAATATGTATCTAAGTTACATTTAAGTCAAATCAACCAAACCGAGAACCATTCAGATTTATGCCAACGGTTCGAATGCAGGTCAAATAAAAAATAAAGCTCGTACATGGACATAAAAAAGTCAACCTACTTTAGATCAAAAGAAACTGAGAAATAAAAGAGAATTACTAAGTATAAATACGAAAGTTGTTTATCGTATCAGAAACGGTTAGTTGATTTCCAATATGTTACTAAGTTTGGAATAAGTAAAGCATACTTCACGAGGCCCGAGTTTTGACTGTTTGGTGTTTATATTTAGAAAATTCGACTAGAAAAAGTTTGTTTTCAGTAAGGTATATTTGGCAAGATGAAATGTTTACAATGAGTTTGAGTTTCAGTACGCTTGACATTCTGTTATTGTTACTTAATAAAACAATGAAAAGTGATACAATCTAAGTTGGTAGGCACAATAATAAAACACGAAATACACCCAAATATTATACTTACTGTATTCGTAAGCTATTACTTTATTATCTTCCGAATAAAGTTCAAGTTACTTAAGTTACACAACCACATAATTTTCAAGAAGCTTTTTAACATTGAAACTTGATTCTCTAAGCATAAAAGGTTTTGCTGCTAACAATACCGCTCAAGTTGGAGCCATCTTTAAATATCGAGACTCCTCCGTGCCTCGGAAAGCACGTTAAGCCGTTGGTCCCGGCTGTCATTTGTGGATCTTTAACGGTCGTTACGGGCCGTCAGAAACTCGGAAGTCTGACAACCAGTCTTGCCAAGGGGGTATCGGGGGGTATCGTATTACCCAGTTACTGGGTTGTGGATGTCAGATAGGCAGTCGCTCCATGTAAAATACTGATATCTGCATCAGGTTAGACTGGAAGCCGACCCCAACATAGTTGGGAAAAGGCAGATGAATACCGCTCAAGTTGGAAACAAAAACAAAACCTTTTTGTCAAGCCCATCGTTTACTTCGTGAAGACTAATCTGAAGCAATAATTTTAACACATCAGGTGCTTATAATTGTGAACAGTTTATCACGACAACTCGTCCTCTTTATTTAAGGTCCCCTGGAGATGTTCCATCTGTTACCATACCAGTAGTACAAGTGTAGTGTGTACAAGTACAGTAGTACAAGTGTTACTACGCAATTAATGATTTTGTTAATGACAAAACTTTCTGTTAATGATATGGCTTCTTCTTAGTGAGTTAATTTACTGACATTCTATCTTTAACTTTATTGATTTTTTTGCCATTTGACATTTGTAATTGAATTTATTGACATTTGTAACTGGATTTATTGTCATTTAAAATTGAATTTGTTGACCTTTGTAATTGAATCTTTAGACATTCTTTTAATTTAATTTGTGGACATCTGTGCCTAATTCCGAATGTTTTTAACTATGTGTATTTTTAATCATGATTGTAATGTTGCTTAGTGAATGGTGTTTTCTTGTTTATTAAGTAATATTAAATAATGTTGCATACCGTAAGGCAAAATCGGGACTCTCATCAAAATAACCATCAAATCTGTATACCTACATTATTGGCAAATAAATAATTCTATTCTATTCTAGTACCAGTAGCTACTGCGAGTAAAAGAATAAAATGTGGGTAGGTACTTAGTATTTTACTAAATCTTACAGGGACTTGGGTTAGGTTATATTAAATGAAGGTCGATTAAAATTTATGGAGATGCTTAATAGTGATGTAAAATACCTATTGCATATTATTTCTCAGAAAAGTTTAAAATTGCAAAATAAATTGTAAAGGGAAGAAATTGTATAAAAGCTAACTGGGATAAATTCGAGATTTAACACAGAATTCCGTGGAAGAGATCAAGTCATCTAGAGATACTTTACCGACTGGTCACTTAAACCTAACTTGAAAAATAAATTGTTACCCAAGAAAGGTCTTGCTGAATTCACCTTCCAAGCAACTTGTCAGTTCAAAACAAGTATTTCAAAGCAATACAAAAGGTAGCAACTTTTTCTCTCAAACCTCTTGTTAATTCTTTGGGAAATTGTTTAAACTTTTTTACACCTGAACATTTTATTTCCTTCGAGATTGATGAGATACGAATATAACAATAATGTTCAAAAGAGGAAAAAGTTTTCAAGCATATTTTAATTCATAATTTTCTTGTCAGCGAGGTAAAAAGCTTTAATTTATTTTTATAGCATCTTCTTGAAGCTTCAATCTGGATAAGTGGGAAATTATTCTTCAAAAACTAGACTGAAATTTAAAAAAACGGAAAGGTTTTCTTTCAACGGAAACAACCCAAAAACGCGAATCAAACAATTTTTTTTATTATAAATCTAATTCAATGTTGGCTATGCTGTGCCAACGTACAATGTGTTTATGCTACGATTATGTCCTTTATTTTAATATAATTTTATTTGTTTATATAATTTGTGGCCACATTTTAATTTATTCAAATTGAACAACTGCAAAACATACCTACCACGCGACTCGGCTGAATATAAATCATTTTATCTCATTAATATACCTACTTGGCTTGATTGAAATTTTAGGTAACTACTCGGAATGATTAATGACCTTCCAGTACGTCAGTAGGTACAACATTTTTAAGTATATAGTATAAGGGTACGTGCACATATTCGACCCAGTCGCAGCGATTAGGAAGAATCGGAATCGCGGAATCTTGAAATTTACGCTCATTTAGCGACTGTGAGCTGATCAAACATTCTAGCTAGTATGTGAAGATACTGGCACATATTTATTTACTCACTCCAAACATACAAATATCCTTACAGGCTAGACCCAATGCGATATTGTAGTACACTAAAAAATTAAGTAGTTCCACTGCTTGTACCATAACAAATTCTATGGGTAGCTATTCTTTCAAAGTCACCCAAAGCGGAACAGAATATGTCGAAGTCATCAGCAATGAGGTTGAGCGCTCCCATCACCGACGCCTCACGTAGTAAGTTAGTTCACGCAAGCGGCAACGCCAGCAACCGCGACTGACGACTACGACCCACATACCACGACTAGTTCCACCCTTCGTAATATATCCGCATTGTGTATCTTCCCTATAATTACCTTAATTATCCACTATATACAACCGCTTTATCCACTACGTTCAAAAATACTGAACATGAACGACCACCATCGAATTCGTGACGGCTCTTGGATCCAGTTTAACCCAAAAAAAAGCAATTTCGGGGAACAATAAATTGAATGAGATCACGTGTAAAATCCCTGTTGGTTTGTCCGACGCCGATTGGTCTTAATATATTGAATAGTGATATCAATGTGAACCGGGTTACTCAATATTTTTGGTGTGGGATTCCCATGGTAGATATTGTGTTTATTTTTATTATGTTAGGGACAAGCTTACACTGTTCTAAGGAACTATTTTTTATCGGTTACACGTACATCTTTTCTAACTAATATTATAAAAAGTGAGTTTGTTTGTTTGTAACGCTATCACCCTAAAACGGCTGAATGGATTTGGATGACTTTTGGCACATGGGTAATCCATGACCTGGGTTAGGACATAGGATACTTTTTATCCCGATATTCCCACGGGATTGAGACTTATGCGGGTGAAACCGCGGGGTGCAGCTAGTGCTTAGATAAATAACAGGTATAGGTACTTTTTATCGTATTTACGTGTCGTTAAAAGGGATCAAGATACCACAGTTTATGGTCTGTGATTTACGTGACAGCTTTTCCGAGTGTAAATATTTACATAATATTTATTTGTGGAAAAGAATATTGGTATTCCTGTTACAATACGTACTTGTAATAAGTAAAATGACATGAAAGTGCTTCGACGGTGTAACTTTAATTTTTACTTCAAATTATGGTATGCCATTATATCGCACCGTGGGGCTTTAATCACCTTTTTGGTTACATTTATAAAATCTCTGGCAGTTAAAATATTTAAATGGCACCAGTAAATTCAGCTTCTAAACTAAACTACTTTGTTTACTGTCTAAATGATATCCAAATTAATTTCGAGCTAAATAATTTCTATAAATGGAGTATCTATTTTGAATTTTATTTAGCAATCAATCATGGCTTTGTTCGGATTTATTCTTTTACAATTCTCAGTAGCTATTAATATTCATATTTTAATTTAAACTTTTTAATGGCAAAAAAATAATGTCTTTTTTAACAACATTGATATCGAATAATTCAGCATGGCAGGATATATTAAGAAAATCAATTTATTAAAACACACAGATCCATAAGGCCTAGCACGCACTGCCGTGCGTTTTTTAACTAAAAGTCTGTGAAGAAGTAGTAGTATGGAATCTAATAGAAGTGCGTGCATTGCGATGGAAAAAACTCCGCCCGCTGCAAATTTGCGGTGGAAATATTTTGGTGGTGACATATTTTGAATCGCAAAAAGTATTATAGTTATGAGTTATGAAGTAGCGCGCACTGCAGTGAAAAAAGCGCGCCGATATACCGACCATGCAATTTATAATATTCTTTTGTTTTTTGGATACGCCCGCAAATCTTTATATCTTACGAAAAAGTAGACTTTGCCTTAAGGCCAACAAGGGATGCGTCCAAAAATGTTTGGGTACGAAAAACGTTTTTTTCACCGCCAGTACGCGGACCCATAACCTGCGTTTGTTATACTGTAGAAATAACGCACCACATTCCACTGAACCGCCACGCGCCAGTGCGCGCTAGCCCTAAACAGTTTAAGTTAACATGAAATACCTTCACTGAATATTTCTCAACAAACAAAGACAAAGGACATCAAAGACGATGTGAGGAGGTATTAAGTCCACCCACTAGTTATTAAAATTAACCTAAACGTTAGCCTCGAACGAGGTCACATAGACTCTACATTGTTACTTAGAATTTCCTTAAATAAGTACCTACATAGGTACATAAACTCCCCCGTTGCCCATGAGTGTGGGCAGAAGTTCCAAAACGCTACCTGCTACGATCATGACAAACTCCTTTTGCTTAATTTCCGTTTTATTATCTAAATTTTTCTATCTATCAGGAATATTATTGAGGAACATCAAAACAATTGTAGAAGCTGGTATAGAATTGAGTCTTAGGGCTGATTTCACCAATGAAACCAGGGACTTGAAACTTTATGAAATAACGTTAAAATACCGCTATGTAAAGTTCCACTAACGATTATTTATACCGTTCCATCCGGAATGTAACTAAATTCATAGTTGAAGATTTCGTTCCGATAGATTTTCGTTATATAGCCAAGAAATTAGTTCATAAATAGTTACTGGAACTATACATAAAGCTATTACGTAACGTTATCGTACCTCTATTTTGAGTAACGTTTCAAGTCCCTGAATGAAAATGATCGCATTTAGCACATCTTAACCGTGTTCAAGAGCAGTCAGTGTCAATATTCTGCAGAAAATAATGACACTGACAGCCCTTAACCGTAGTTTATGTGCTGCTCGCGTTCAGTTTCTTTGGTGAAATTCGCCCTTACTGTTTTACTTAAACCTTGATTAAAATACCTCAAACTCAAAGCATTTATTTCAATTAAACCATTTACAGGCACTTTTGAATTGTCAAGGAGTCAGTCAGTCAGAAATATGAAGCTAGTTGCCCATTCCAAAGCGTAGTAGGTACCTATGGAGAAGAACGGGCAAGAAACTACATGGACACTCTTTTAAATCAAAATATTGTTACAATATATTGGTTATATTATTCCTGTTGAAATTATACGTGTGAGAACAATGTAGAAAGCACGTTAAAGCGTCCGCAATTCTACTAATATTATAAATGTGAAAGTTTGTGTGTTTGTGAGTTTGTGTGTTTGGATGTATGTTACTCAATCACGCAAAAATGCCTGAATGGATTTGGATGAAATTTGGCAAGCAGATAGTTTATAACCTGGATTAACACATAGGATACTTTTTATCCCGATATTCCCACGGGATCGAGACTTACGCGGTTGAAACCGCGGGGCGCATCTAGTTATAACATAAAAACAATTCAAAAATTAAAATAAGCCATGGCAGCTAAGAGATCTAGTTTACAAAGATCAATTAAATTTCAAAATATTTTTAGCAAAGCGGATTACAAGTCACAACACCACATTTTGTTGTTACTGCGTTTCGTGAAAGTTATTGCGACCCACGCGTTTTCAATTTAACGCAAACGTGAAAGTTTGGAGTTTCGGGCCTTTAGTATGGAATGGCATCAACGACAGCTATTCCTTTTGACCTGGTGCTATGCTTTTGTGTTATATTCTACTATATGGAATACTCCAATTTATGAGAACTTTATAGAAATAGGCTGGTAAAGTTACATAGACCCAAAATTGTGCAAAAGTTACTGGACATTTTCTTATACCCTTTTTTTTTTTTTTTTGGTTGGGAAATCTTCAAATGACTTCTCCCGCTCTGGGCGGAGCGGAAGGGCGTGTCAGACTCTTACTGACTAAAACCCACCCGTGTTCCTTCAGTTGCCTGTTGCCAGGGTCCCGGTATCCCTTTCAGACTATTCCGCAACCCTGGCAGGCATGGGTCCTAACGGACCCCGTCAGGTGTGCTGACATCTCTTTGAGGCGCGCGTGGGACACGACGCGCCATCGACCCGGGCCTGGTCCTTATCGGACGGCGAGCTACCCATTGCTCGCCGTCCGCAAGCCCGCGCCTATGGTGGCCGGAAATCCACCTGGGATTCCCAACGCCCAGGGTATCTCCAGCGGCGGCGGTTAGGGGCGTGAGGGCGCAAGCTTTGCCTCTCCCTCACGCGTTCCGCCTCCTCCTTCGCGAGCATCACTGCTTCGCAGAAGGAGGTGACCGCCTCCCATGCCCTCTCGCTCCGTACCATGGCCTGGACCAGGGCCGGACGCGAGAGGTCAGTGCCGCCAAAGCAGGGCACACCTCCACCGTATGCTCCACCGTGTCCTCCGGACGATCCGCACAGTGGTGACACCCGGGCGTTTCCTCCCGCCTAATCCTACACAGGTACCTCCCGAAGCTGCCATGTCCAGTGAGGACCTGCGTCAGGCGGAAGGTGAGGACGCCGTGGCGCCTCTCCAGCCACTCCTCAAAGAGGAGACTTATCGCCGCAATTGCGGCGTGCCCAGCACTGGGTTGCGACAATCGCACTCTCCATGCTGCCATGAGATTGTCTTATACGCTAAGTATAAGAAAATGTCCAGTAACTTTTACACAATTTTTGCACTGCATAAAACATTACCGGCCGTACTAAGGAAGAAAGCTGTCTCCACACACGGCTTGCATAAAACGCATGATCATAAGATAATTTGAATACCTTAACATTAACATTTTCATGAGATTTTAAGTCTAAGCTCAATTTACATTGTTGCATATATTTAAAGTTTCTAATCGCATTATGCTTGTGTGCATTTCATATGCAAACTTCATTATGTTGGCTCAAAGAATTCTTGAAAAGTATATTTTTACAGTGACGAAGACTTGCAAATAAGCATAGGTACTTACGCAGCTTTTTCTAATTTCATACAAACTGTTATTTTGAAAGTGCCCAAATGTTATTAATATTTACCTAAAAGTTCATAAACAGAATTTTTTCTCAAATTCCGCTCTAATTAAATAAAACATAAAATAACTTTTACATAAATAATATAATTTTCTAAGAAATCAACTACTTACTTGGGGTCAATTATTGGAAATAAGTACTACGTTTATGGAATTTTGTTTGTATGGCTTTGACGAAGATAATAATAATAACTGGGTCAATTAATACTGAACTTAGGAAAGCAGGTACATACCCACCTACTACCTATAATATACAGGTTAATATAATAATATACAGGGTATAATATACAGGGTGTGTAGGTCTTCAGGTAGAGGTACAAAAACTATTATTATTACTTACTTTTACTTTACAGAAAGTACTTTTTAAAGCATTTTATCGATTAAATAACAAATAACATGAGAAACTAGAATTCGATTGTCCATTCTTGTTCATAGGTTAACTCTATTAGCGACTTGTTTTCTTATTTTGCCCGTTCTTTTAACTGCATTCGGACGTAAGTTAATTTGGCTGGAAACTGTTTCCGAACTTGCTTCATTTCAGGAACTCTAACAGAATTACTGAAACCTTTTGAAGTTCGTGTTTCGAGTAAACGAGTACCTTTGAGATTTCATGGATTAGGTGAATGCATGGAAATGTGCTACAAAGTCTTTAATGGCCGAAAATTCTCGTCCATCCATGAATGTTCTTTTTTCAAATTCAGTGTACCTCATTTAAAGAAAGAATTCTAAAATTCACTACAGACAAAACAAATTGAGCGGCAAGTATTAAAGCCAGTATAATTAATGTCAATGATTGCAAGAAGATATTGCCAATTAAAGAAGAGTGACATTACCCGATTTTTTTTAAACTTTCGCATTCTGATTTTATTTTTAATCTGTCAAAAATACCTCTTATATTCCTAAATTTAAAAAAATTACACTGATTGTCGCTAAAATGAGATTGCAACCAGATTTTTAATATTTTTAATTACGGGAATTGGCCCTCAGATGTTTTTAATTTAATTGCCAATGTATTTATCGACTACGCCCACACTATAGTAAACTTATAATAAGTTACGACAATATAGCAATTAGTAAGTTAGTAGGTAAGTGCGACTAAATCGTGCAAGTAATATGGTTTATTAAATAACGAGGGATCGCAGGCGCCTTCCAACTTGTCGGTTATATGGATAACTTGGCTAAATTTAATTCAGTGCCAGTTTCGGATGAAGTTTGGGCCTACCCACAACGGATTATGGTGTATAGATTATGTTTCTTTCTTGTACTTGGGACTACTTGGTATGTTACATTTAAGACATAATTTAGCTCGTCTCCAAACGTCATAAATCAGACTATTTATATATTTTTTTGGAAGACCTGAACTAGCACTATAGAATCTACACTTTTCCTGCTGGTTGAAGGTTGTTAAGTAATGGGTTAATTAACAAGTAAGATTGATTTTAAGTCAGACAATTTTTTTGGTATAGTAGCGAAAACAATATTCAATGTGCATCGTCAAATCCAGACCTTAAAAAACCCATTCAATCTAAAGCACTTACCTACATAAGAACAAGTCAATTTGTTGCTTAATTTCAGTTGTCCGTTTCAGTTCTCGTGGGTTAGTTATTATAGGTGTACGGATCGATCTGTGGCGGTATCTACATCGCCACATGCGAACTACGCATCAAAGACCTGACGTTAGACAGACGTCACATAAATCCTGCATCGCGCAATTAAAGTTTACCGTGCAGTGGACATATATACAAGAACCCAAGATCAATCGTTGGGCAGTTGCCCGCCAGACACAACACCCGTCTGGTTGGAGGATCCTCCCTTTTCTATGGAGAATGAGTGAACTTTACACCCTGTTCCTCATACCCCTAAAGATCCATCAGGTTAAGCTACGCTTGCCGGGGTTGGTTTGTCTATGGATAGGTGACCTCTTACATACCGGGACTCCTCCGTGCCTCGGAAAACACGTGAACGTGGTGGTCTCGGCTGTCATTCGTGGATCTTTGACAGTCGTTACGGGTCGTCAGAAGCCCGAAAGCCTGACAACCAGTTTTACCAAGGGGTATCGTATTCACCAGTCACTAGGTTGTGGAGTTCACATAGGCAGTAGCTCCATGTAAAATAGTCGTATTCAGCTGCATCCGGTTAGACTAGAAGCCGACCCCAACATAGTTGGGAAAAGGCTAGGCAGATTGAATTAAAGTTGTCCTTTTACGAGTACAATACAATATAGATGTTAGGGGCTGGCTTATCTACTCCCTTTGTTCTCTCTTGTGTATCACCGGGAATAAAATTGTAAATGGGGGCGAAGTTTAGATCTCGAGATGTCGTTTACAAAAAACCTAGACAGCGCGCTGTCAACAGTCAGTAATGTGAGGCCGATTGGTGTAAGTCGATTGTAAATCGTTGTAAAAGTATGCGTGTGAGCTTGCATGCACAAAGCGGAGGTGTAGTTTTGACATGGTGCAACTTTGATTCACTAAGACACTGTTCTTAGTAATACAACGAAACATTATATAATGGCAAATGTTACAAATGAATGTTCAATGAATAAAACCAATGCCTCTTAAAGGAGATAATTTATTTTGGGCTAAATTATGAAAGTGCCGAACAAAAAAAAAGATATATTCCGTTAGAAGATGTTATTCTCTTCACTTTTAACTATCAGACCAAATCTGTAGGGCATTTCCCTGCGCTGTTACACAATTTTGAAAAATACTGTTTTCAGTACGTTTTGGTTAAAATAATTAATAGTTATCTTATTAAAGTAATAGCTTAGTAATAAAAAATGAAGAGAACAACGTACTCTTTCGGAATATAGCTTTTTTTTGTTAGGCGACGATGAATGATCTCCTTTCATCTATTATTAATTTAAAAATCAGCAATCTTTGTGTCGTATGCCGAAGTAACACAATGTTCTTTTTTGAATGTCTGTCTCATTTGATTAAATAATCCACAAAGCGGGGCCCAAACTTAATTTAACATCTTAGAAAATGTAACCACTTACAAAAGTAACTTTTCGTCAAATACCGTAATGAAAGAAAGAGAAAATGTTTACGAATAAAAAGGCGGTCAAATAATTTTCTTTAACGATTATAAGGAAACCAACAGAGCGTTGGATTTTATAGCTACTTTAAAAACACGAAATTGTAAAGAATTGAAAAGACTACGATACAAACGAATTTCATCTATTTTTGTCTGAAATTACGATACGATACGATACGACGTTACATTTTCCTTTTATTGGACAATTTTATTTGTCTGGTTTTTTCCTGGTTGGCCAATCAATCCAGAATTGATTCGTCGATCGTCTTTAGTTCTAAGTCAAAAATAATCTTCATACTCAAATTATCAAAATCATCTTCGTCAAGCTTCAATCCAAATCTTCTTACAAAGCTAAAATTATTCTCAACTTACCACAAGTTCCTCGCTTTAAAAGCATTTCTCGGATTATCATTTCAAAAAAGTTAAAATGTTTAAAGAATCCGCTTATTTCTTTTACTTTCTATTATCATTAAATGCTGAAAGACAATTAGCCGCAGCCGCTAAGTCTGCCTGTCAACAACGCAAGAACGTGCCTCGCATTTGTTCCTATTAATTGTGGACCAAAAATTAACCATTCTACTCGCAGAATACATGACACCGCTTGAAAAAAACTTAGCTTTTGATGGAAAGGCTTTTTTTTAATGATCTGGTTAATCTAGAAGCTGTATGTGTACGTACCTAATGACTTTCAATCATTCAGACGAATCAAATATTAGGATAATGACGTCGGGGTCACCAATTTAGAGACATGAGGAACAGGGTGTAAAGTTCACTCTCATAGAAAAAAAGAGGATTCTCCGACCAAACGGGTGTTGTATCAACGGCGGGCAACTGCCCAACGATTGATGTTGGAATCTTGTATATATTTCCATCGCACGGTAAACTCTAATTGCGCGATGCAGGATTTTATGTGACGTCAGGATTTTTGTGTGACTCTTCGTCAGGTCTTTGATGCGTAGTTCGCTTGTGGCGATGTAGATGCTGCCACATTATTAAGGAAAATAAAATTAGCTCCAATCTAAGTGAACATTTAGTATTAACCCGCTGGACAAGGCAAAATATTACTTAGGTAATGGTTAAGTAATTTTGTGTCCATCATTTGAACTTAACATTGGACTACAAGCTACATACTTATACCTACCATAATTACAAAAAAACTTTTTGACAACACATCAATCTGCGGAATTACCTGCCTACCCACATGCCTGCCTATGTACAGTCAAGCAATTCAAGTCATGTAATCAGTCACACATTACAAATATGTGCGGAACTCATCCATCACAGGGCGACAGCTTGTTATTGGCCACTATTGCTCCATTCTGTTACAATACTAGAACAAACGAAATATTTTTGGGCGTATTTTCTAATCTGCAAAAGATTTCATTGTTTCTGAGATGTTTCTCGATTCATGATCTTCAATTGTTTCATCATCGTGTTTCTGATAAAGTTCACATTTGTTTTTCTAATTTAGTTAATCAAGCATCATTATCGTTCAATCGTTCTTTTATAATTTCCCGTTGATAAAGTGATGATTCCTGTTATGAAACTACCACTTTCTCCGTTAGACAAATAGTATATTTAAAATATACAAATAGTATATTTTAAAAACAGTGTATTTTTAACCGACGAATAAAAAGGAGGAGGTTCTCAAGTCGACCCGTATATTTTTTTTATTCCGGAACGATTAACTTTGATATATAGAGCATTGTACATAATGTATGTGTCAGTGTGGCCGGTAACGTGTAGAATTTGCGTTATAAAGTCGGATAAAAAGGTCTCCTTTAACTCGAAAGGTCTAGAGTTATTCGACTTGAAAACCTCACGTAGGTACACTTTTGAAAAATGATGCCTGTTTTGCCAAAATGGGGCCAAAATCTAATATAGTTTTCAATGGCGAATCGTCTATAGGCTGCGGTTGTGACCAAACTTTCAATGTTCTATGTCAAACTCTATAGAAATGCAAAAGCGGAAAATTCGGTGAAGTTTTCAAAATTGGTCAGACGTGTGCTTTTCATTGGAGATGTTGGAAAGCTGTTTCAATAAACACTAGTGACTTTTTGTCCTAGTAACGAGTTTTATTGGTTTTCTTTTAGAAATCTTATTTCTTTATTATGTTCTTGTTCACCGATAGAACTTTACTTATTTTTGTATCGGTTACCTCAATAGTCATTGTCACACACATCTCACTAAACAAGTTTACAAAAAAATACCGCTGTTCCATTAATCCCTTTCCTTACTTCCTTTCCATTTGAAATGCCTTCGTTAATTTTCGATTCGTAAATCATAAGGAATTGAACTTTGAGATTAGCCAGGCAGTTAAAAGGGGACTTTGTAGGACATTTTTTAATTATTTAACAAATTGGATAAGCATTATTTTCTTTTGATGTCATGGTGAATCATATACAACCAAACCACTGCGTAACTAAATATATCATTAGATGAATGGCTTAGAAATTATTTGAACTGAAGCAAGAGATGAACACATTGATAAAGACTGGCTCGAGCTGAACAACGCAGTCCGAAGAACAATGTTAGCTGATGTAGATAGTGCACATTGCATAGACAAGCCTCTTGCATGCGGCAAGGAAAATAAAGAAAAATATAAACTTGAACGCAAACTCTTTGAACCTATACTTATTGGTCAAGTTGTGCCTGTTGGGAAATCGGGTTTTCGTTAATAATTTCGAATTGGTCCAAATTATTCAGGTACTTTTTCACAAGTAAGAAAGCACTGTTGTGTATTTGTCGAATATTATGTGTGTCTATGTAGTAATTTAGTTCTACATTAAAATATCTATCCCGATTTCAACTTATTTCTATCAGCTACTTACGACCATTATAATCAATAATTATGTATTGTACCAGTTTATACAAAATATTCTAAAACTTTTTCCGCATTATCAAAACCAGTAGGACTTCAAATAAGGTCAAGAGTAACTTAATATAACATATTTTTCAATACAAACGACTATTCAATCACACAAAAGATTCAGTTGCTCCCAAACTCCCAATTTGTCGAGGTCCTTCTAAAAGATATCCAAACATATATCATTGTGACACGCTATCTCGTTATGTTTTGCAGAAATCGATACGTATATTCGTAACCTTTAGTACTATGTTTCAGTTACTAAGCATGTATCTGTCCCTGATTAGATTACTGAACTATCTAATTATCTATTTTTGATGTCACAATTAGTTCTCGATAAGCTATTGGAACACGACCTAAATGTATTAATATAGTCTGTGTTGTCTTGTTGGGTACAGGAAATTGATATTGACGTGTTTGAGGACTGTCATGTTCCACTTTATTCCTTTCAAGGAATCTCACTAGGGAATATCAGAAACATTATTCAGGTACTTTGAGAAAAAACTGTTCGTGACAGACAATTTATCCTCTTGTCATAAACACGTCCACTTAAAACACACGAAAAACAATCGCAAATCATGATGTTACACAAATAAATCATCTATTATCGACTACACGAGGGAAGAAAACCTAAATATCTGCCTAGCGTTTTCCCAACTATGTTGGGGTCGGCTTCCAGTCTAACCGGATGCAGCTGAATACCAGTATTTTACATGAAGCGACTGCCTATATGACCTCCACAACCCAGTAACTGGGTAATACGATACCCCTTGGTAAGACTGGTTGTCAGACTTTCGGGCTTCTGACGACTCGTAACGACTGTCAAAGATCCACAAATGACAGCCGGGACCAACGGCTTAACGTGCTTTCCGAGGCACGGAGGAGTCTCGATATGTGAAAACCTAAATAAAAAACACAATCCCACTCAAATTCAAAACTCATCCAAAAAATACAATTAAAAAGTGCGCAAATAAATGTATTTGCTTTACGTTGTAACGCGCAAATTCGAGGATCATAAACAACAATATTAAAGGATTCATTAAGGACCCAAATCGTTCCCGGAATGGAATAAAACAGACATTCCAGAATTTATGGCTTAAGGTCGGGGTTATGGGCTATTTTATGAATAACCGTTTATGATTATTGCTCTGAGATCCGACGATTTTGTCGTAATTTGTGTAGTTTGCCACTTATAGAGCAAATAATTTTATCTCGGCTATCATTATGCCTCCAATCGTTTTAAGTGTTAAAGCAATTGAAGCTTTAATCGATTGACGTATTAAAATTCTTGGAAAAGGATTGCAGTTACAAGTAATCCACTCAACGATGCAAGTCATCATCATTTTCATGTCTCTATCTCAATTTACATCTCATCAGCTGTCATTATACATATTGACTTTCTTCCGAGATATAATAATACTAGCAGCGCCCCGCGGTTTCACCCGCGTAAGTCTCGATCCTGTGGGAATATCGGGATAAAAAGTATCCTATGTCCTATACTAGGTCATGGTCTACCCCTGTGCCAAATTTCATCCAAATCCGTTCTGCCATTTTAGCGTGAAAGCGTAACAAACAAACAAACAAACTCACTTACTTTCGCATTTATAATATTAGTTAGATTATATCATGCGTCACACAATTCATCCATCTTTTCTCCAGTCTTCCTCTTTTCTTAGAGTTATCCAAATTCATACTCAAAACTGTTCCAAAATAAAACCTCTGTCCTTTATGTATTGTCACGAATTCCAAATCATATTTGACTAATTTCTTTACATGACACGCAACCAATTGATTAAACAATTTCTTAATGGCTCTTCTATTATGTATCTTATCTATTCAGATTTCTCTTTCACTCCTGCTAACTGAATACTAACTCAAAAGTCGATGGACTTTTGAGTTAGTGTTGAGGAAAAGGTTGTTGCCCTTCAGTGAGACAACCAGAATCCGATATAGTACTAATTCCTTAGGTATAAAGAGCAATCTGTTAATTAAAAAAGAATCCAATATCGTATACGAGTTTCGTATCAAAAGCCTGACCCTGAAAATTAACTTTTAGACATTTTCAAAGGCAACTTCTCTTTTAAATCAAAATTAAGACGTCTTCCTCTTCAGGTGAATCAGTGCTGTGCGGTGGGACCCTCATTATGACAGCGTCATGCTGAGTGGAAGCCTTCTTGTCACAGTCACGACGTGCAACTATTTCTGTTCTGTGCTCGTGACTATTTGGATTTTGCAACGAAGTTCCTTAACGCTTTATGATGCAGCGTATTATAAATAAAGTGCAACAAAAGAGGGACCTTCGTTGCTGTGACATAGACAATAGTTGTTACAGAAACAAGTGTCAGGTGCAACCAGTTGCAACAGTTATTTATATGACATGCACGATCATTATTCACTAGCTTTTGCCCGCGGCTTCGCCCGCCTAGTTGTCGGAAACTATCCCACGGAAACGTACTACTGGGATTCAAAATTAAGGTTATAAATTCTAGACAAACAGGCAAACGGACAGGTTGGGTTGCGGTAGGAGTTGACTGGTAGAAATCATCACGTAATGATATAGCGTTATGCGACTTTCTTTCTCTCTCTAACTCTTTCCATTTATTAAATACGGGTGTGTGTGTGCGAGCGTAATGAACTTCGTTCCTGGGGGTCTCCCCCCATATTTTTCTTTACTGACGTCGTTAATATCTGAGATTTACTTATGATATTATGGGTGTAAAGTAGTATGAGTAGATACATAGGTACTTACCTACAGTAATAAATTCTGAATGAAGACATAGATGGAAACTTTAAATACTTTAATAATCTACTTTAGAGGAATTCACTGACTAAATTAATTAAAATAACTCTGGTATATTACGTGGTTCTAATGAAGAAAGCTAAAATATGTTTAATTAAGAAAATAACTCAAGCCACAGTTGCTTACGACGCAAAATATCTAGTGCTTTGTAATCTCATGTATTGATAGGTCTTGTGGGTTAAGAGGGAATCTTGTTAATATCAGCTATAATGAACTGGTCCTAAAATTTACTGTTAGTATGAAATGAAATGAATTTATTTGCAAGAATTGTAGGACATTACTATTCTTAATTTATTTAAAAAACTGTTAAAAAAACCCGACCATATGTCGGGTTTTTTTAACAGTTTTTTAAATAAATTAATGAAACTAATAAAATTGGAACATACATCATAGTTATTATAATTATTAAGAATGTCAATCATTTGTCAAATTATAATAGTAAAATGTCAGTAATCATTAAATATTAGTAAAATGTAATGCCTTTAGAGTTTAGGTAGTCAATCACAAAATAAAATGAAAATCTGCTTTGCCTAATGACAACGTCATTCAGATATTAGGGAAATTATAATCTTATTCTAACATTTAGGCTGCAGTAGGTAACTGTTCAAAAGTAAAATTACTCTAATTGAAAAAGATTTTAATTAAACATAACATAACATCACGCCTGTACTCCCCAAAGGGTGAGGCAGAGGTGTACCTGTACTACACAAACAATTATCACCAGTACTTAGATTAAGTTGATTTTAATTAAACTTAACAATCTTAACTAATATTATAAATTCGAAAAAAAGTTTGTTTGTTACGCTTGCACACTACAACAGCTGAACAGTTTTGGATGAAATTTGGCACATGGGTAGACCATGGCCTGGGTTAGGACATAGGATATTATATTCCCATGGGATCGAGGTTGATATGGGTGAAATCGCGGGGCGCAGCTAGTTTATCATACATAAACTATCCTAAACTAGAAAACAACAACACTTAATTTAAAAGCCTTTTATCCTGAAACCATAAATTCATGTTTATTTGTGAGCACACAATATTATGAGGATCTAAAACATACAGTGACAACAGAAATAATTTAGAGGAAATTATTATAACAGTCGAGCGACCACAAAGCGACTGACTGGCACAAAGGTATCATAGAACTTTGGAAAGTGTCACTTTTCTTGAACGGGAAAATATCCACGTGGAAGTAGTTTAAGGCCGCGTCCTATTTAAACGTGATCGTCGCCCAAATTCGTGATCATGGCGGTCATAAGTCACTTTTTGTTCGATGTACCTGACCACGTGGTCGCGCCGACAGAAGGCGCTTTCTGGTTTTCCTGGTAAAGTGACATATGTAAAATCACTTTGAGCATTAAAAATACAGATTAATAATAACTTAACAGAGAAATAAAAGTTATAAAAGCCTCAATCTCACGGATGAGTCAGCGACGGACAAGAGTTTCGCAGCGACTATCGCTTGGACGCGGGGCACAGATTTTATTATTTAACTTTTCTGAGTAGCAATGGTCTTTTAAATTGTCTTATAATTATTATTCCTACTCTTGTATTTGTATGAGTTTTACTTTGTAAGCCATTATCTATATGGTACTATGGCAAAATAAGTAGGCCATTATTTTAAACTGATTTTTTTAAATATTCGTAGTGTTTAATCATGTTTTTTATGAATTAATTAGCTTTTATTTCTTAAATATAATGTTGGTTTCAGCACACAGTATTTTTTTAAACAGATAAAAACGTAAGTAAAGTAATTTCAATGCTAGATCATCCTCTACCATTGACAACACGCCGCCTTTAAACCAGACACTGAAAACCTTTGTTAATTACAGTATAACAGGCACCGAAGAATTTTGGTTACTTCTACGACTAAAGTTACCTCTATCTGGGTAATCCAAAAATAATCCAGAAAGATACCCTATTCTGGTTACCGTTTTAATACCGGTTACACAAATAATAAAAAAATAAGCGATGCGTCCTGTGACTAATGCCAATGGCACGTGTCAGATAGAGGTAATTTTTATTTCTGTAACCGGTATTAATACTGTTTGTATTCAATTTAAGGTAACCTTTAAAAATACCTGTAAAAATATTAATGTTGTCACCGAAAAAATACCCGTATTGATCATACCGGTGTCGGTCCCCTGCTTTAAACTTATAAATCACTCGTATAGCTTTACTAGTGACATGTTCCACTGTTACAGTTTCTACGTATAAAGCCTCGTTGAGTCCTAATAGCCTGAAGCAAAAAACTCTTCGTTCGTTAGTTGGTATGAGCCCTTCCTGTACATTGTCCCACGCAGGTTCGTTTGCACCTTTGTGTTCGAGTCCAGATTCAGCTGCATTGCTGGCTATGTATAGTAATGGATGTAGGTTGAAACGATCTTAGTTTTGTTTCATCTTTTATCAATTTTGTTTGATTTTAGTTCTTAAAATGTTCATTAATTTATTAGCTTGTCGTGGCATTGCATTCATTAGTACTTCAAAAGTAAAACAAAAACTGTAGTAAATTAAAGCAATGTTATTTCTTTCATAACTTCATTAATGTCATCCATGTATTCGACAAAAGCTTAATTTGACATAATACCAGGAAATTCGCTTATATTCAGTCTTATACAATTTTTAATCTTCTGTGAAGTAATCAGTTTAAACTCCACCACGGCCATGTGCTTTTGTTATCACATACCGATTTCCTTTATCACAATCATGTAATTGTTCAGTTTTACAAGATTACATTGAACAATGACGCAAAACCTAGTCATGCGTACTATTATTACGTCACCGGTTTTCACGAAGTCTTTAAAATTAGATTATTTCTTTTTTATCAAAATCTACTGAAGCATTTTCGCCGTTCAATCGACCGAATATATTCAAATGGGTCCGTAATTCTGAATTACATCTTAGATTTTTCCAGCTTAAGGTAGCTTTTCCGCATTAGTTATTCGAGAATTGTTAGTTCTTTTTATACCTTTAAGGACTAAAGGGTAAGACCTGAAATGGACACTGGCCAGCTCTTTCACGTGTGAAATAATTACATCTCTGTATGTTCTAGTTAGTGGCTTAGCCTTCGTAGTTTTAGTAATATATTCTATTTTGCTGGGAACGAATACATTTATTTCTTTTAGCAACGTGCACAGATAGCTAAACTGTATCTGACATTTTTGCAACACACAAATAAACAACACTGAATGTTTCGTTAATGTTATAAGTAGGTACCTACCTACCCAAAAAATGACGCCGTGCGAAGCAAATTTTAAGTTAATATAAATGAGATTGTTACGTGGGGCAATTTACCTAGAATTTCATCGCGAAATATGGTGCGACATTATAAAATATTTTTGTCCTATGACAATGTTGGGCTTGGATTATGGAATCCTTTTTAAAATGTCAACTGCTATATGTGGTGAAAGCTGGAAGTGATGCTGTTAACATGGCGGAACATCAACCCAGTTAAAAACAAAAGACCGGAAAACTAAACCAAAACCGAGCTTTAAATGATAATTTATTACTGTAAATTGGGCTAAAGAAACCAGTTTTATGCACGTAAAAAATAGATTATGTTTTAAAACAAGATGAGGTTGGTGTTTCGTCCTCAGAGGACACAGTCTCTTTTAAAGTCCTGGGTGCATGGGGAATCTTGAAGGTGAACGTAATTAACTTTGCCACCACCTTAAAACTCATACCCGCAAAGTATACTTAGCATAATCAGTCTATTACGTTCCCACTGCTGGGACACAGGCCTCCTTTCGGTGAGAGGGAGTGGGCCGTAATGAAATGAAATGAAATTAAATGAAATGATCCACCACGCGAGTCCAGTGTGGGTCGGTAGATGTCACATGACTCCAAATTTTTGGTTCTAAAACATGCCGGGTTTTTTTAGGTGTTTCTCACGTTTTTTTCCGATACCGTTTTGAGAGGAGTGGTGATGAAAATAATTTACGCGAGGTAAACCGCTGGGTTCGAACCTACGACGTACAAATCGTAAGTCGCGGCCGTTACCACTGAGCCACCACTGCTCTTATATTACTACTTGACTACTGAATATTAGAGCTCTACATATAGATGAGCCTTGCGGCTGTTTTTACTAACCCCTTGTTGTCCTCCGTCTACAATAAAAGTAATAATAAACTGTATTCTTAATAACTAGGCCAAAATGCAACTTGAAAACAATGAGCACGCTTTGAATGCACCCAAATAATTTTGCTAAAGTGTTTCTGTACCTTCTATGTCCCTCGTAGCTAGTATAACAGCCGCACGTGTTGATCCATGAGGTTAAGCTACGCTTGCTGGGGTTGGTCAATGGATGGGTGACCATCTTTACATATTGAGAGTGAGACTCCTCCGGAAGTCTCGATCGTCTCGGAAATTACGTTAAGCCGTTGGTCCCGGCTGTCATTCGTGAAAATCCCGAAATGCCCGAAAGTCTGGCAACCAAGGAGGTCAGATAGGCAGTCGGAAAAGGAAAAATTGATTGACCTTCTTTGTCAGCAAACTTAGCCTATTGTACATATTTACACTGTCTATTTTTGGATTCATTATTTTTAACGACTTGAACTTATTCAGTAAAGAATTAAGAAATAACGTGACACGATTTTATACTGCAAAGGTCAAGTAAAGGTCAAGAGAGAGATAGTTAGTTCCTCATAATGGTATATGTTATTTTTTCATTGGACGGCTTTTTACGCAATTCAACCAATACAAATTCAATACCAGCCTATCTTCGAATATACTACCTATTCAAGTCTGACCTGCAAAGCCATCATCAGGTCAAAATTTACACAGTATGAATGAAGGTCTTTGCGAAGCCATGTGGACTTTCCAGATTATGTAGATTTCGAAAGTTTACTCTACCCTATCGAGTGACCGAATCTGTAACATGTTACACCTTGTTCTATAATCGAATGGTCCTCTAATTACTGTATGGAGAGCTTTGTCAATATTCCGCTCGATCGGCTTCACAATGATAAGGTGAATGGTGCAAGTAGATTACCTTTACAATGCCTTGTTTATGTTCTGAATTAGTCGATGCTACTGTATTTTAGATTGGTACAAGGTCGGGGCTGTTGATGCGTGAGTCAGAATTTATATATCGTTTATAATGTTTGGATATTGAACTGTTATTATGTTCTGCACTAGACTACATTTCTGTCAAACAATAGTTTTATTTTTATTTATTGTTTTTATTCTGACATCATTATCACACAAACAATGTCACTTAGAAACACATTTCTCTTGCAACGTGGCTGCGATCACATAGTCCATATTGAATCCTTCTGTAACATGTAAATTATTTAAAATAGCCTCAACCTTCAAAGCCACCAAAACTTTTACTCCTCCAACTTCAATGAAATGAGCATATTGTTCCTGCAATGTTTTTCTGTTATTCCAACAACGAAGTGGTATGTAATTTACATCACCAGAAACATAATTTCATACTCATGTTATTATATCCTCGCTGTGTGTGTCAATTTGGAATTCGTGTACCACAAAGTTAATACATGTAAATCAAGTGTAGATTTAATTTAGAAATTGTGGCTTTAGTTTAGGTTATAAGGGTGTATGCATACTTGAATTAGGTTTGGAAATTCTAAGCATATGTCCTCTTTGAATTTCGTCAAAGCTCTGATGAGATGTTTACCGATGTAAATTCTGTTTAATGGCAATCGACACCCTACAGTGATCGCTTTTTAACGTACAAAAAATCTTTCGAAAACTGCTTCGAAAGCTTTAATCAGTTTTATTTTGACAAATATGAACAAGTAATATAAAGACTACACTTAGTCTCCCTAAAGTGAGTCAAATCGAAACTGCAAAAAAATACCCTCTTTTAGGCGTAGGCCAGCAGTTACGTTAAAAACGTTTCCTCGAACCTAATTTTTACAAACGTGACAATAAATTAGGTACACGTTACAAGTCAAGAAAAGTACTTTTGGAGAACAAAATTGCCTACTATAATTACTTGCATAACAATCCTTAAAAACTTATGTAGCAACTTGTTTATTTATTTTTATAAACCAATTAGTATGAAACTTTGAAGAAAATACGACTGGGAAGGGAATTGAAACTGGGTCAATCGTATGGCTTTGTAACTGTGTATCGTACCCCGTAGTTCTTTCTGAAGAGATGAATTAATTAAAAGTTTGAGCGTGTCGTAGGAGAGGCTTTATATGTTAATCTCTACATTTGTGCACTGCTTACGACTTTTTCCTTCATTGCAGTTTATTACAAATAGTTTGAGTTCTTATTCCAAATCATACGATTTCATGCACCTACCAGCTTCTTATTCGAAAATTTTCACACTTTACAATAATTGGCATCTTAAAATACCAACTTTTCCAAGTTTCAATGTGTATATCAGACATTTTCCTTAAAGACAAATAGTCTTACAGTTACGTGAATTTGTTACCTATGCCAACATAATAGTTATCTTTATGCATTCAATTATTTGAACACGAAAGCTAAACGAGCTCGACTACTCAACAAATCCCTTGTGAAACTATTGTTATAGTTTATAGCCGAAATGCGAGAATATTCCATTCAATGAACAGTGAAAACAGCAAATTCATCTTCATCCGTATATAGGTACTGCTTTGAAGCTTATTTCCGGCACATTAACTAGACAATAGCCTCAAGATAATGATGAGATTATCTTTGCAACAAATCTTACTACAACATGTTCCTTGTCGGTGTAATTCGATACAGCCTCATTAGCTCTCGATGCAGCTCAGCAGGCTTGTGATCAACACAAATTAACCCATATAAGATGCGGTCAGAGCTGTTTGTATAATGTCCGACGTAATAGACCGGTAAGCGAGCGAGACTATTCAGAAGCGTAAGCCAATTATCCAGCAAGCTCATTGAAGATGCTAATATACTCCTCAAGTTGGGAAACGAGCACAATAGACTAGCTTGTTGGACTAGTGGAATGATTTTGAATGATGGTAATTTGTCAAATATGAATAAGGTGACAAATGACAAAGTGACGAGACAATTCAATGAAAAACCGATAAAAAATTTCTTAGAATAACTTTTTATCGGAACTAAATGATGGATTTGTGAAAGATAATATTTCATCGAAAAAAGTTCTTGGTTGATTGATTGCTGTTACGTTTTGACAAGTTTTAACATACAGCCAATTTCCTATGTCCGGATAAATTACGTGCTATTTGATATTCTGTACATGTCTGAACAAAATGCGTGTAGCAGATAAAAACTTCAAAATCTACAAAACATCTGCGTACATTTGCGAAATGGCAAACAATTTGTGCCTTCTACTAAGCTGCGTTACTTGCCCTATCGTGATCTGAGCTAAATGGGGCCTTTCACGGCCGATCGGTGGCGGGACAACTGACTGCAATCCGATTGTAAGCCCCACTTGGAAATGTAGGTGGAACTTGAAGCCGTTAAGTGCAACGCAACAATCTTTTATACAGATTACTATGGAAGCTTAACTTGAGTGGAAGTTAAAGTTTCTACAATAGAGTTCGTAAAACCTTTTGATAAGGCATTGTGTCGCTGTTAAATGAAATGAGGGAGAACAAGCATAAGAAATGGGATAAAATGTACGAAGTATTTTTCAAGCACGTGCTTGTTCGATTTAATTTATAAACCGATTTTATCGACACGAGATTTCGACATGTTTACGTATTAAACGTGACCTACTAAAACATGAACACCGTAGTCCTAATTTGCAAGGGTAAATTAACTTAATTTATTTTAATCACGATAATCCCATCTTATATCATAATTAAGCTGTGTTCCACTTGGAGCTTATAGTATTTTACTTAAAGCTTTGTTCCATTATAAAAGGATACAATTGTACATTTCGTTTGTGTCAACCGTATTTTGTTAACCCTAAGATGTCTCTACTGCTGAAATTATTATTATTTGTGACCTACGGAATTATAAATACTTAATCATTATGAATATCACGATTCATTAAAATTCTGAAGTTGAGTCATATTCCACTTTTCCTACAAGTGCTAACATGGATCTGTCATTTTGTTTTATCAAATTCTATAGTCTGCACTTATCAAGAGAATTTTAACTCGATGAAATGCGACGGGTTTTGACGTTCTACCACAAAATTGAAATTCTGCTTTAATAAAATCACATTACAGTGTTTCCTGTGAATAAAATTTACGTCAATATTGACGTTGATTTCGTTAAGAATTTCCGTTATCTTTTATTTTTGGATATCAAGCTTAATGAAAGGTTTATTTAGGACATCAATATAGGTATTGTGTTGATTTCTAAGTTAAGTTGTTTTACGCTATTGGATTTTTTCCTTCACGACTTTAAGGATAAGTAGGCTGTTGTAAATAATAATCAAAGCAATGTATTTACTTTTGATCAACACAATTGTCTGTGCCTTTTTGATGTAAACCACGACATAAACAATGAAACGTATCGAGTAGGCACAAGATTGCATTTTTGTTCGAAAACAATTTCACATGGGAAAATGTTGCGACAGGTAAACAATTGACATAAAATAATTAAAGAATACTAAGCTGTTGACATTTACGCTGATAGCCAATTAATTTGGAAGAGTATACTAGTATAATTTAGAGACCAAAACTTTACAATGATGGGCAGAAATTAGATTTACCAATCTTCATTGTTGGACCTTTCGCTTCGTCTGAGATTATTTCCTCTGTGCCCTTTTTCGCGATTCCTATGTCACAACACGTCTCGTGGTCTGTGGAGAGCTGCGTCGATGTATTTCTATGAATGCGTCTATGATTTGAACATTTAAATTTCAGTTTATATGTATGTTATACAAGTAACATACCTAAATATAAACTGGAAAACTTAAATATTTTTCCCTTTTGTGACCTTATAGCAAGTTTTGTAAATACTTTTATTTTTAAATATTAACCAGGTTTATGTTCTGTTGTTCCAGGATGGTGCGTGCGACCTGCCTGCTAGCGAGCTGCGTGCTCTTCGCCCTACTCCTCATCGTGCCCGCCTCTGCTTACCCCAGGTAGTGGTATAATATACAGTTCGGAATCTCTACCTTAAACTTTACTAAAATTACTTACCTCAAGGAAGATAGAAGATTAGACTTATCAAATCGGACTAACTGGGCACACCGTCTTAACAGAATCAGTGAATAGAGAATGACGTCATTCATTATTCAGAATCCAGAATGACCATTCTAAGATATTATCAGTGAGATTAGAATAATCAGCTAGACAGAATTACTGATGGCCAATTAATGATTAAATAATGAATAGAGCCATTGAAATTATAGATTCTTTCACGTTTAAAAAGTAAAACAATTTACTCTTATCAACTTGTGCCTAATTTTTATAGTTCTCAAAACTAACATGAAATGTTTTACCGCTTTCAGTCCAAGCAACTACTTCCGCGAAGAAGGCCAATATGAACCTGAAGAGATAATGGATATGCTGAACCGCCTCGGCAACCTGATCCAGATGGAACGCAAAATGGAAAAGTGAGTTGACGGATACACCGTCATTATGACTCATCATCATTCAAGTTACATTCATCGAAATACATTTCAAATTGAAGTTTTTAACGAGGCTAGTGAATACGATACAGTATTGTTAACATTTTGGATTCTCATAAAAATAATAATTCAAAGATTTTCGAAACTTAATCACACCAAATTGAGTGTAAAAAAATTCGAGTCTTGTGATAATATTTTCATAAAAAATCACATCAAATTGTAGATATTAAAACTATTATAAGCTGAAAATTAAAGATCTTCATTACACTACATTCAGAGCTGGAACTTTCACTGTCACATATTTTATCAATTCCAATGTTTTGCATGATTTTTAATTGATGTGTGTTTCAAAATTTAACATTCTCATTTATTGTGAAATATAATACTTTCCATTTGTTTATTTTATTCGAATTACTTCGAAGAACTGAACATATTTTTATTTTAAACCCCCGCGGACTTTTTGGTTATTTACGGATAATCCATAAAATATTATGTTTAATTTAAGATTGTCTCGATTCTTTTCACGGAGAAAGATAACCCACAATGACCGTTCTGTTTCTCTTTAAGTTTTTCGTATTCGGTTTTCTTATTTATAATAATTTATGGACTATGGTAATTTTATCACCACATACATTTTTATCATCTACTACTTGTGTAATATCTGTTTTTGTCTCTTTGCAGCTATAAAGAAGACATTACTAGGTACGTCTGTATGTCGTACTTAGGATACCTTAGATTATTGTGCATAACTTCATTTTTATTTCCATGAATTTTTATTCTCAGTTGTTAGAAATGTAATTATCACTGAATGTGTTTCATGCATGAAAGTTATTATGTTTGGCTTGGGTTATGAAAGTTCCTAATGCTTCAGTCTTTAGTTAATCAACAAGTTAATCTTTTAGCTTTATTATATTAGCTGCTGAACCTGCTAGCGTCTGTATCGCTTGATTATACGAAGTATTAGCTTTATTACATCAAGGATTATTGCTAAGAGTACAGTTTTCTCATATTACTAAAACAGAACCTTCTATATTTGACATATTCATTTATATTATTTTCTTAGATTTACTTCCTTTAATTTCATTAAAATAATGTTTAACAAGGAACATTTATAGACCAAAATAGTATTCATTTGTTACATTTTCCTGTAGAACTATTTACTGTCGCCAAACAGAAGCAATATAGCAAGACTATTACCTTACTAGACCAATAGTAATATGGCATTATTCCCTAGAGCGCTTGATTTGAACTTCGGTAACTCCTGGTTGTTATAGGCAACAGATATCTGGGAAATAATGCTTTGAAATAACATGAATATCTATTGTATTAGAATGTTTCCTATTAGAAAAGTGTAGATTTTTACAATAGAATTGCGTACGACTTTCACTAAAATTTTTGTAGCTACAAGCCACCCTACTGTTGGTTGCTTTAAATTTCGAAATTAATATAATTTTACTTCTCTTCCATAGTTTAGATTCGAAACAAACAAAGAACACTCTGATTTTCAAAGTGAAAAAACATTGACAGTAATAAATAAACAGAATGAATGAATGAACTTACTGAATAACAAAGAGGCTGACGAACGAGCACCAAAAAAATTGGCCTGCAATTTGCTGCAAGCATTTGTTTAGGCCTACATAAAAATGTTTCAAGCGCTTCCTACAAAACAATTTACAACATTTCAGGGGAGGCATTCGCATTAGCATCCCTATCCACGTTTACATTGAAGTCAGCATTTTTACGTGCCTCGTCGAAACTTTTGGACAAAATGTTTTAGCAGAAAAATATTTTTAGTGTAATATATCACTTGAATTGTGGCATCTATCTAGTCTTTGGTAGCATAATAATCTCCATTAATCCATTTTTTGGTTAGGTATGAATTAGGAATTAATGTGATGCGCGTATTATGAACTATTAAGTCTGCTTCTAGATATGCTCAATTTGTACCTAACTTATCAAAGTAACTAACCATTACGTCTCTATTTCCAGCGAGAAGCGAGCCCTTGACCTCGGCCTCAGCCGCGGATACTCTGGCGCCCTTCAAGCCAAGCACCTTATGGGACTCGCAGCAGCCAACTACGCCGGCGGCCCCGGAAGGAGGCGACGAGATGCCCACTAAATCCTTAGCATAACCACCCTAATACTGCACTGAGGTGGACTACAATACAACCACTATAACTTATAACCACATCTCTATGCAGTAGTCAACTTCATAAGTTTAGGTCAATCACCATCTGGCTGGCTCCATTGAACAAACATGTCATCCATATAGATTATAGTCAACTTTATTCAAATTAACGCTTAACGTGATATATTTCTAGTCAGAGATTTATAATAACATTCATGTTATAATAATGATGTATTTTGAAATAGATTATAATAATATAATGGTCTGTTATTCGCTTATAACGATTCCCATCTAATCATAGTTGAATTTGATTATATCCGTTAGACAGTTCTATAAAACTCTTTACCTTAAATAACTAAAGCAAGTAATGCAGATTCATTAAAAAGATACCAGTTGTATTTTTTAAATAGCAAGTTAAGCTCTCTTTGGACTACTTTTATCTAAAACTCAGAAAAAAGTTGCCACCTCGACCTTGTAGTTAAAGTTTTAATGAAAGACAAAAAATATATTTGACTGATTTTGATACATTTCTACGAGTCTGATGATGTACCTAAACTCTAGTCTCACCTAAAATTCTAGTCATCACTAGTCGTGTCTACCTACTTCATAATTTTCATTCCATTTCGGTGTCAGTATTCCTTTTCAGTATTAAAATATCATTACTATCTTTCAACTTGTAAGATTTAATCACAAATGCTGTCTTAAAACGCTTAATATTTATTGTAAATTAGAACCTACAGTATTCCTTTTATGAAATCCCACCTATAGTATATGTACCTAGTAGATTCAATGTTAACATCCCTATGTATGTACGTGGCAAATTAGTAAATAGATATAAATTAAGTGATAAATACCTCCTGTCTAGAGTTTATTGTTAAAAATAAAGAGATATTCATATTTATATAAATGTGTTTATATTAATACTTCTTGTTATAAATCTTTGTCTATATTGTAAGTCTAACAATATCACTTATTACTGCAATAACAAAGGCTTTTCAATGAAATCCCCTAATACTTAATGATAAGAAACACCTACTTATTAACAAAGAAATCTAAATAATAGATCTCATTTATAAACAGTTACTTCACCACAGGATAATGAGTTTGAGACCAACGCCCTCTGTTGGTTACGCCAACTTGCTATTTGACACTGATTACTAGCGACATCTAGTATCATTATTTTACACTATTAAAAAACTCACTTTTTTAAATTGCATTCACTCTGAGCGCTACGTTACAACGAAGTTCTAACAAAGATTAGTAGATGTCGTTATTGACCCTATTCGTAATAATAATATATTATTATTTTTGTAAAACCTTATTTTTGTAGAGTTGAAAAGCTTTTAAACAAATAGAACAAAATAACGCTATGATAAAAAAACATTTATTTTAATCTTATGGAAATATAGTTGTCCGATATCAGTGTTGGATAATTGTATAGCTTCCCACAAAATACAAAGAAGGTCTGTGTAATAAAAACAAAAGAATATTGGTTATTTGCTATTACAAAATAATAATCATATTCATGAAGAAATAAAAACAACGTGACTTATACAAGAATTAAACATTAATTTTCACACTCTAGTCAGTATCCCGTATGGTCTAGTGGCTAGGATACCTGGCTTTCACCCAGGAGGCTCGGGTTCGATTCCCGGTACGGGAAAATCTTTTTGAATTTTTCACACTTAATTTTTTAGATTATAACTTTAACTACGTTCACTTGATAAATAATAATAATACAGGCTAAAAAGAAAATAGCTGCAAAAAAATATTGATTCATCATAGTCGTCTGCAGAGCTGCTGCTAGATCAGTGTAAACAAAGGTGGCACTAGCAAATAAAAGCAAAAGCATCCATTTTATCACGAGCTCTGACGCTAGCAACTTTCTTCCTACCACACCCAATTTCGTTCAGTGTTCGTGGTCGAGTGAGGCCTAAGTATACTGGACTGCAGCGCTGGGCTGAATTGTGTATACGGATGGATGACCATACGTTTTTTCAACATGGCCGCTCTCTGTATTTATAGCTGGTGTTTATTTAAAGCACACGTTTTCAAAGGTGTTAGACAAACAGATAGTTGGATAAATAATTCAGGTCCTTTTAGCACTATTGTTAACAGAAAATATCATAAAGCGTCGTGTTGGCTATACGATTCTGGTCAGGCACTTTTTTGCCAATTCCTGTAAGAATTTAGTAGATATAAATAAAACTGTCTAACACTCATACGAGAACAGTCCTTGTTATGTAATTTTGAAGGTGTGAAATGTATTATTTCGCAAGAGAACTCGTCATATATTAGCGTAATACATTGCGGTCGTGTGGCTATACCTACCACGCTTGGCAGAAGGAGTTAGTCATGACAGTGTGATGTGGTTAGTTCACAGATGGTCGCTACTGCCCATAGTCATGGAAAAATCCTTTAGCGTGTGGCGCTTTGTGTAACCTGGAGCCATTCATGTAAAATGGTTCATACATAATAATGAAGCATTATTGTTTGTGAAATGTTTTGCTGGCACTTATTCTGCTAAAGGATTGTAGTCTTTATCTAAGAATATTGTATCTACATTATCTTATCGTACTATTTTGGAAGAGCTGACAGTCAAACTGTCACTTTTAAGTCAACTCCCGAACAAGCAGTATCTAAAGTGCTTACAAAAAATGGCATGCTCGTTACTATTGGTATGTTTAGTTGTCAATTCACTACCATTATAATGCTGGTTTACAAATAAAGCACTATACAGAAAACTTTACACATGCAGGTATTTGCTAATTCTTAAAACATAGCAGCTAGTAGCTTATCATAAAAACGTTTTCAAACTACCGAAAAAAACAAAAATGATACACAATCGTTGCCGACTCCTTCCTATATGACGAAAAACTCATAATTATAGCAAATCCAAATAAAAAAATTAAAACATTCAATCTGCCTAACCTTTTCCCAGCTATGTTGGGGTCGGCTTCCAGTCTAACCGGATGCAGCTGAATACCAGTATTTTACATGGAGCGACTGCCTATCTGACCTCCACAACCCAGTAACTGGGTAATACGATACCCCTTGGTTAGACTGGTTGTCAGACTTTCGGGCTTCTGACGATTTGTAACGACTGTCAAAGATCTACAAATGACAGCCGGGACCAACGGCTTAACGTGCTTTCCGAGGCACGGAGGAGTCTCAATATGTGAAAATGGTCACCCATCCACGGACCAACCCCGGCAAGCGAAGCTTATCCTGATGGATCGACCCGTGCGGCTGTTATTACTTATCCACGAGCTCCTCCTAAAACATTATTGTACTTAATTATATCCGTCTCTCGCCCTAATACTCCATTTCCTGCTCCTCATATTGAGCGGCACTTGACAAACGAAAAAACGAACAGAAATTGCTGTATCTTAGTCGTTAGCCCTATTCCATATTATTTTATATCTAGTTCCATATCTGAAACTGTTTTTCAGTGGACGACGAAGAGGACTGACTGCGTGTGCACTTTGGACGATAAGGAGGAGAATATCGAGGTTCAGAAAAAAAAAATGCACTATCAATAAAATATCTTGCTAATGAAAATGTCAAGGAATTAAGATGGTTATTTTTGAAGATCGGAGACGATGAGATGGTTATTTTTATAAGACCAGTTAAACACTAAAAATACATGTGAAATCTATTTTTTGTTTCGTCGTATGTTCAAGGCGTCGCCTTTTTTTACTTTGCGGAAATTCTTATCCTACCGTCTGGGCGGAACGGGGGAATGTCAGGCCTACTAACTAAAAACCCCAAAGTTCCTACCAATACCATGCCCTAACCTGCTATCTAATTGCGGAACACATTTTCGGTAAATAATTAAGACTTATCTGTTTAATTTGACAGTTCAGCAACATTCATTGCGTTATTTCCGTGAGAGCAGAAAAAAAAACGAACTTAAGAAGAAATAGGAATCTCTTCAAAATGATTCACAGATCATGATTGATCGTGTATTACGCAAATAGGGTGCTGGATATTATACAGATTCATATCCCTTACTGACTGTCACACTCTCTAATTCGATAAAATATAATGGAGTTAGGAACCCTTTCTTAAACATACCTAAAACGTAGGCATTCGCTATGAAAGGACCCCTCGATAGCCCCGCCCCTTTTGAATTCATACGGGCGTAATCATCCCACAAAATCGCAGAAAACCGTATCTGCCATAACAATCTTGACATCCTACGTTTCCCGGGCTTACAAGAGCGTACAACGAGGTCAACGACCCGGATCGATATTGCACCTCCGTGAGGCAAACGCGAAGAGCCAGCCACTAATTAAAATGCCTAGTGCCTTGCCTCCGTAATAGCTTACCTGAGAGCAATAATAACTCATCTTTGAGCAATTAAGCTTAGATTTCAGAGCTATATCGTTAGTTAGCGGCAACGGTGAAAGTTTCATGAGGGAAGGCGGTTGCAATAATTGACTATGTAGGTAGTAATTTTCATAAAGAGAAAAAAAATACCGAACCGGAGTCACACGTGTTAGGGCATAAATCGAACAGATTACGTGTGACTCCGGATTTTTAATTTGTCTGTGTGTGGTGTCTTGTTTATACCTTTTTAGTCGTAGTTGGGTTTTAGTTTTTATTACTTAATTTTTTTTTTAAATTCTTTTGGTGCTGTAATATATATATATTTGAAATGTGTTCATTAAGCCCTTTCATTTGATACCCAACATGGTACGATTATTTATATATATATTTTTTTAGTTCCTGACTTTATGTCCTCTAGAGGGCGCTATTTTTAACCAGCGGACGATCAAGACGCTTCCAACGATACCTCACTTGTCAAATTGTGATGAGTGGTTTAGAAGATATGAGGGAACAGATGACATACATACATACATACCGGTCAAAATCATAACCCTCCTTTTTTCTTCGCCGTAGTCGGGTAAAGACTGACATGAATTGTGTGGAGACCGAGGCCTAAACCGGCCACATGAGCAATTCCTCTAAAAGCAGTTCATTTCCTGAATCCCAGCTGTCATTAGCAATTCGTCTAATTTGACAAAAAAGCAATTCATAATTTGTGGACCGTAGGCCAGAAGGCATTTTACGCATCTCCATAGAAAATTGTCAATCAGATGAATTATTTCGTAATATGAATTACACGCAGATTATAGTATGATTTGTCAGTTTGTGACATTTTACTATGATTCATAATATTATATTATGATTCTGCAAAAGTGCCCTTTTTAAATGTAGATCAGGCGAGGCTTTAAATACCTATGCCTCACGTCCTCCCTCACGTCATAATAATATATACTTCACGTATGCCCGTTTCACTAAGACTAAAGGCAACTAAATGAATGCCTGAATAACAGCGCTCTGATGGATTTTCAATGTTCGGTTCGGCAAGAGTTGAAGATCCAGTAGTGCGCATTGTGCTCAAGATAAGGACCTTGATGAAGTTGTACTCTCAATATTTTAACACTGAATTTGACATTATACCTGCTATTAATTGGACATTATTTATTTATTTCTTGACATATTTTAAATTAATTGGACATTTGAACTTCAACCTAAGGTCCCTTTGTTTTTATATTTATTTAGTTAGTTTTAGTTTTAGTTTTTTTATGTAAATAGTTAGTAGTGCTATATAAATATTGTGTAAGTTATTGTTTCTCTCCATTTTATGAAATAAAACCATCTCTTAAACTAAACATTTCACATCAATTCTAATTAGGCTTTTAAATGCTGTTATATTATTTCTGCATGTGATAACTTTATTTAATATGTAATGTTCACACAATGTTAATTGTTAATAAATGAAAAAATGAAATGAATGGTGTCACGAAGTGTTAACTGAAACGGGCGTAAATGCTAACTAAGGGCTAGTAAATTATCCAATTAAAATATATATTTTTAATTAAGTTTCAATAATGTCTTTTTTGTTGCTGTCATTCGTAGATCTTTGACAGTCGTTACGGGTCGTCAAAAGACCGAAATGTCAGACTTTCGGACCAGTCTTACCAAGGGGTATCGTATTACCCAGTTACTAGTTACTGGGTTGTGGAGGTCAGATAGGCAGTCGCTCCATGTAAAATACTGGTATTCAGTTGTATCCGGGCAGACTGGAAGCCAACCCCAACATAGTTGGGAAGGCTAGGCAGATTGATTGAATGTGTTTTTTTGTTCCATGTGGTGCCGGAGGCAATGAATAACACCACCCCATTTCTTCCCCTGGGTTTCGTAAATGGCGATTATGGGACACACTAGCTTGATAAAGCGCAGAAGTGTTGTCTATCCATTTTATAGCCATACTGCGATCACCAATCCGCCTGCCAAGCTTGGCGTTTAAGGCAAACTGGCCCTGAGGGGAGGCCTATGTCCAACAGTGGACGTATTTCGGCTGAAATGATGATTAATGATGAATGTCTTTTACGCACAATAATTTTTTTAGGCATACCACGTGTAGAGACAGAACTACATAAAAGCGGTAAAGTTATGTAAAAGATTTCATAAGTAGGAACTTAACTTTTTATTATTCGCTTTTGGATTCGAGTAACAAAATACGAAATTTTCACTTAGGGCTGTTTTTTTTCTGCGGAAGCAGACAGGCGCGACGCGACTCTGAGTGGTACAATTTATATGAAAAATTGTTCTACCGGTGTCGCGTCGCGCCTGTCTGCGGGAGCCTTTATACTTTGTTACTCTGAATTAGGGTCACCTAAGGCATAGAGCTTTTCCGTGTAGTTATATAGAATAGAATAATATAACTTCACCACATATTAAACTAAAAAGAAAATACGTCGCATGTGTATTTGTGCAATATAATGTATACAGTGGAGCAGTAAAGCTTTATTACTTTGCTTATTTTGTTTCTGTTAATTTTCTTTTCTTTGTTTGATATTAAGGTCATTCTTTTGTACTAACTTTAAGATTCGGATTAAAATAAAATAATTTAAGTAAAACAAAATAAATTGGTAAGTAGGTACCCTAGCTATTTTGTATGTAAACAGATTTCGAGATCTCCTTTTGCGCATCTTTTACTTTTGAATGAACCTACTTTTTTCTGTTTCACAATTAGATTTCGTTTAGTAAATGAACCAAAGGTAGGTGAAAACCAATTCAGCTCAGTTTTGAGCATCCTCTTGCATGCTTTCATCACATATTTTCAATCTGCCTAGCGTTTTCCCAAAGCACTATGTTGTGTCGGCTTCCAGTCTAACCGGATGCCGCTGAATACCAGTAGTCTTAACAAGGGGTATCGTGCAAACAATACCCCTTGTTAAGACTGGTTGCTCTCTTGATCTTCTGACTACCCCTAACGACTATCAAAGATCTACAAATGACAGCAGGGACCGACGGCTTAACGTGCTTTCCGGGGCACGGAGGCGTCTCGGTATATAATAGATGGTCACCCATCCAAGGACCGACCTCGGCAAGCGTTGCTAAACCTTGAAGATCTACTGGTCTGGCGGGAGTACTATGCCAAATAATCGAATATCAATTAATCGACCATCGAACATTCAGTACTATTTTTTCTATTTCTATTTTTTGTATATGGGTATTTTGCCTGCAATAAAAGACTATTTATTTTTATTTAATACATCGTACACTGAATACATCGAGTGTTCAAAATAGTGCTGTTATTATTTAGATCAAATATTAAGAATCAAAGTTCGAGAAAACTTACTTTGTCAAGAATGGTACTGCAAAGGCTCATTCTTTTCCTTCATTATGGTGGCCAATTTTGTCATCAACCAACAGTAGTAAACACAAAATACAGGTAGAGCGCGCAATCAACTCAATTGTGCGGCCATTTTCGTCTGCAAAGGCAATTGTGGCCCAAATCCGATTTAACTGTTAGTTCAATCATCGGCATCGGCTCGGGTTCCAACCGTGATTAGTAACTTCGCAACGCAACAAGTTAACTTAATAATGTTTGTGAAACTATGTATTGTTTGAACCAGTAACTAGCAGGTTGGTAAGCTAACTGCATAAACTAAAGTTATTGGAATAGTTTTTATTGTACCTGTTCTATATATATATATATATTTTAGAGCAATGGTGGCAAGTGACTTACGAGTTGTAGGACCTGCTAATAGAGAAACCCAATATCACTTTGCCAGACCTAGGAATCGATCCCAGAACCACATTCTCGGCAGTCGGAGCTAGCCACAACTAGACCAACGAAGCAAACAAAAAGTACAATGCAAAAAATAACCCACAGCTGGGACATAGGCCTTCTCTCTTCGATAGGGAGTGGTCTATATATAATCTACCATGCGGGCCCGGGTCTTCAAATCTTTTGGCTGTCACACAAATGTCTTCGAATCTTTTCGTTCTATGATATGCTGGATATGCCGTTTCCTCACGATGTTTTCCTTCACCGTTTTGAGAGCAGTGGTAATAAAATTATTTATACATAGTAAAGTGCCTGGTAGGAGCTCGTGGCTACGTAATAACAGCCGCACGGGTCGATCCATCAGGTTAAGCTACGCTTGCCGGAGTTGGTCCGTGGATGGGTGACCATCTTTACATACAGAGACTCCTCCGTGCCTCGGAAAGCACGTTAAGCCGTTGGTCCCGGTTGTCATTTGTGGATCTTTGACAGTCGTTACGGGTCGTCAGAAGCCCGAAAGTCTGACAACCAGTCTTACCAAGGGGTATCGTATTACCCAGTTACTGGGTTGTGGAGGTTAGATAGGCAGTCGCTCCATATAAAATACTGGTATTCAGCTGCATCCGGTTAGACTGGAAGCCGACCTCAACATAGTTGAGAAAAGGCTAGGCAGATGATGAAAGCGCCTGGTAACATTACCTTAATTATTTTCACCTCATCCCACAGTTTTTCGACTGTCATACATCAAGTGACCCACAAACAAAAGATAGCATCGCAACGAAGTCTGGTTTATTTATTCCCGGCTCTTCATTAATATTCGATTCATACCCAATTCGGCTGAAAGCCAGAATCGAACGGGCCTTGATTCGTCTGTCATTTATTATGGAGCTTCGAATATAAAAATAAAGGCTTTATAATCTGTTATTTAGTGATTTTTAACTGCTTTATTGGCTTTTGCGTGATTTATTGTGCAATAATCAATCTGCCTAGCCTTTTCCCACCCATGGTTTCGGGTTGGCTGAATACCAGTATTTTACATGGAGTGACTGCCTATCTGAAATTCACAACCCAGTAACTGGGTAATACGATACCCCTTGGTAAGACTGGTTGTCATCAGACTTTCGGGCTTCTGACGACCCATAACGACTGTCAAAGATCCACGAATGATAGTCGGGACCGACGGTTTAACGTACTTTCCGAGGCACGGAGGAGTCTCGGTATGTAAAGATGGTCACCCATCCATGGACCAACCCCGGCAAGCATAGCTTAACCTGATTGATCGACCCCGCGCGGCTGTTATTACTTAGCCACGAGCTCCTATATATTGTGCAATGAAAAATCACTCAAACTATTTTTCATCCCGGAAAATTAAAAACTATCCACTCGAGTGGAACCGCGGGCTCTAATAGCTTTTACTGGTTCACTGGGTTACAGTGAACGCAAATCGCTTTCAGAGTTTTTTCCTGAAATATTCCGTCTGTAAATATTAATGTATCCGCCTAGCCTTTTCCCAGCTATGTTGGGTCGGCTTTCAGTCTAACCGGATGCAGCTGAATAAAGTAAGAACATTTTGTGTAGTAGTCCGTAGTCTTTATGCATTCTGCAGAGCTTTGAAAATAGTGAGGCTTTCGTAGATATGATAACAATCTTCTTCTTCTATACAGGGTGTAAGTGGGTGCCCTCCACAAATTAACAGGGGGCATTCAGCTCCTTATTTTGAATCCTATTCCACGGAAAATTTTAGAGTATATAATTAAAAATTGAAATTAAAAAAAAATACTTTTTCCCTACGGGCAACAGTCCATTTATGTAAATAAAACAGCTGAAATAAAAAAACCAGCAATGGATGTTGAAATACTATAGCGAACGTCGCGTGAAATTCAAAATTTACATTGATAAACAACGCGGCGCGAGCGCCCCCCCTGCCACGGGGAGTGCGGCTATGTGGGATGTGCCACGGTAACGATACATTGCGTGTGAGGTAATAAAACAAATCAGGTTTATTGGATTCCCATAACGTTCCTGAAATAATTTCATGTACCGGCCGTCTTAGTATGATATACTGAATTCGTACCATCAGTTTGAGGAGGGCTGTCCCTTACACCCGATATAATAAAAGGAATTGCTGTTCGTTAGTCTCGCTAAAACTCGAGAACGGATGGACCGATTTGGATAATTCTTTTTTGTTGTGTTCTTTATTCTCAGGGCAAGGTTTGTGAGGGTTGCGGGAAAGTCCGAAAGGGATACCGGGACCGTTGGCAACAGGCAACTGAAGGAACACGGGTGGGTTTCAGTCAGTAAAAGTCTGACACGCCCTCCCGCTCCACCCAGAGCGTGAGAAGACATTAAAAATTTATGACTTCCCAACCTCAAAAAAAAAGATGTCAAGCTTTACGTTAGGTAGATGAAGGTAGGATAGGTAGGTATCTAGGTAGGTAGGTAGGAAGTTAGGTAGGTAGGGTAGGTAGGTAGGGTACGTAGGTAAGGTAGGTAGGGTGGGTAAGGTGGGTAGGGTAGGTTTTAGGGTAGGTAGGGTAGGTAGGGTAGGTAGGGTAGGTAGGGAAGGTAGGTGGTAGGTAGGTGCGCCGTAGATAAAGTATTTAGTGTTACTCGTGCGAAGCCGGGACGGGCAGCTAGTTCATTCATAAATAATGATTAAGTTTTCTGCTACACTGTAGCATATTTTTCCTTTATAGAAACATACTGAACACTCAATAAATTTTCCATTCATGCTGATAAATAAACCATTCTCCCAGTTAACACAGACTAGTCGAGTTCTAAGTATACATGGTACACCAGTGGAATAGACGGTCGAGCTAACTTCCAGTACAGTGGACAGGTCGAGGGGAATGGGAGAGGAGGGGACCTGAAGAGGGACGCGGTGGAGGGGATTTTCCGAAACAACGGGCACGGAACGACCCTCCGCTTATAGACTCCTATTTACATAATCCGATGAGACGCAACATGTATATAACCAACTGTTACGGCGCCCTTTCCGTGTCCTTTTTGCTTATGCTGGCCTGGTATTTAGGTTTGATTGGGAACGGTATTGTAGCGGCTTTAGTGTTTAAAAAACCGGCCAAGAGCGTGTTGGCCCACGCGCAACGAAGGGTTCCGTAGTTGGGATGAATTTATCCCAAGAACAAACTTAACATTGTAGTTGAATAAAAACTTTTTACAAAAAAAAAACAACCGACTTCCAAAAAAAAGTGGAAAATAACTGTAATTTCGGAAGTCGGTGACAAAAAACGAAAATTGGAAAGCAAAGACACCGACTTCCGAAATTAAAGTTGTTTTTCACTTTTTTGTGTGGTACCTACCCCACCCAAATTCGAATACCACTACCTGCTATGTAAATAACAGTGACGGAGTCGAACAATATATCGTCAAAAATACGTAATATTGAAGCTAACTCAAAAACTACGCAAGCAAAGTTAATATAATTTATATGGGACCACCTCTGAAGCATCAATTCATAATAATGGTGGAGCAATCGAGTAACATACAAAAAGAAGTCGGTTAAAAACACATATTGTTCTCCCATACATTCCAACTGCAAAATGTAAGCTTGTACCCATAATATTGGGAGATTTACTATGTTATTTAAAAGACCATAGACTTCTTATAGGTTTTCCTGTAATCTAGAACCTAAGAACAATTTTCCCCAAAGGGTTGGGCAGAAGTGTACCTATAGTAAGTACCTACACTAACACACCACCTACACCCACATCCGCTTTTCGCACTTTCGCCAGTTATATATTTGAGTCAGCCATGTAAGGGGGTGAGTCTATTGCCATCCCGGCACAAATCCAGACTCCGGGCTGCTATTGAAAAATTCCAGATGGAAAAACCCAATAACACAGAACCTCTTGGTCAGTAGTGGCTTGCAACCGCTAGACCAACGAGGCATTAACTAATTCAGTCATTAATTTTTCCTAAAAGTTTTTAATACGTTGTGTATTAAAAACTTTTTATAATATAACATCACGCCTGTACTCTCCGAAGGGTTAGGCAGAGGAGTACCTATAAATAGTACACCCACATTTGGCCAGTTATGAGTAAGTCCCATGTAATATGGGGCGAGCCTATTGCTAGCTATAAATAATGACAAAGATATTTTTTATATCTCACATAATAATATTCTCTCCAAATCCTGGCAAGGTAACAAAAGGAATAACCATTAATTCAAATGCTCCAATTCAATTAAAATTGGTACATAAAGAACTCAGACAAGCAATAAATTCTTCTCCTTTACGTTTTCTCCCTTAGCTAGCTCTAGAGCAAGACATTTTTATCTCAAGGATCAACTTTTTGCTGGTAAAATATTACTGTCTTCTTCGATTTTAGACAATAAGATTGCGACTTTGCTATCACATCTTGGGATACTGAAAAAGAATAAGTTTGGAATTTTTGGAGAGTTTATCTCCTTTTTTTATGGATGAATTGGGTAAAAGTGTCATGGCAGAAATATCGAATTAGTTAAGTTTTGCGGAGTTACAATTGTCAATTTCTACGTGATTGATACACATTTATGCGCTAATTAGCCGTCTACCAAATGCAATTGATTGCAATTGAGCGTTTCGTGGGTGTTTAAGGGTTTACAGCTGCGCGTGCGCCCTAACCTGCCCGAGTGGATTCTAGTCAGCCTTAGTCGATTATACCTCTCCATTGTGACCTATAGATCCGTTTTTTTTATCATAAATTCTATCCCTGTTCCGTCCACTACAGTTCTTAAATCTTGATAGCCACAAAGATATGTATCATAGAAGTTTATATACTTCTACTGCTGAAAGTTCATCAAAGTATAAGTGCCATTTAGATAACAATTACAAAGAACAAAAACCGTATTCTCCTAAAACGACTAAGTACCCAAAATAATGGTCGTTACAAACATCTGAACTTGCTAAAAGACGCAATTATTCGTTTTTTGTTACTTACTTACTTGTTAGTTCATAAACTGCTTTATTTTGGCACCCCTTCCAGATTTAGGGCATGTAGAAAATAGGTCAGCTCATCCAGTGGCCGACAATTTTGTTTGACAAACATCCATGACACAGAATACGTACCTACAGAAAGATAACTCATTACATTTCCTGGTGAGCAACATACTAAAAAGACGTACTTAGATGCGATTTTTTAAAAGTTATTTAATGTCACATGGTTTGCCTCAACTCTGACAAAAAGAGTCTTGGACAATATGCAAAACTAGTCTTTCAGACTATTGTAGATATTATTTTAGAAGAACAATTATGGTTGGCCATAATGTGGCCATAATGGCCATAATTGTTCGTCTAAAATAATATCTACAATAGTCTGAAAGACTAGTTTATTTTGCAATCTAAATGCTAGTCAGCACGCGATACTTGACAACCTTAGAAACGAAAGGAAAGGAAATGGCAGCTTGTAGACAATTTCTGCGGCGCGATGTCTAAGTTAAAGAACTTTTCACTTTGTTTATGAAGAGTTGTATTGTGTCAATTGCTCGTAGAGTAGATATAGAAGTGATCATGCTACGCGTGCTGATAATCATAATGAACACGAGGGTGTTCGTTTCGTGATGATATTATAGAGGTTCGACTCACCATCTGAAGAAGTTCAAGGATATTTAGTTCTAGTACCAACTAATTGTTACTCTTCTTGCTGTTGCGTCTTTCTACTCTGTATCCATGTTGACATCCAGTCCACTCTCAACTCGGCTTCATGATTAATACGTTGGGAGTGAATAAACAGAGCTCCACAGTTGAAGTTATCGCCAGAATTACCATAATCAACGACGGTAGCGACGCCACGAGACGCTCGTGGCTAAGTAATAACAGCCGCACGGGTCGATCCATCAGGTTAAACTACGGGTTGGTCCGAGGATGGGTGACCATCTTTACATTCGGAGACTCCTCCGTGCCTCGGAAAGCACGTTAAGCCGTTGGTACCGGCTGTCATTCGTGGATCTTTGACAGCCGTTACGGGTCGTCAGAATCCCGAAAAGTCTGACGACCAGTCTTACCAAAGGGTATTGTATTACTCAGTTACTGGGTTGTGGAGGTCAGATAAGCAGTCGCTCCATGTAAAATACTGGTATTCGTTGAATCCGGTTAGACTGGAAGGCGACCCCAACATAGGTGGGAAAAGGCTAGGCTAGGACGGTAGCGACGCGCGAATATAATGGTGGAAAGTATTCTGTACCGTGTCTATTCTATGTTCTAATGAAGGAAGTATGTGAATATTAATATTTATGCAGATAGGTTTGTCACTTACGAGTGAACTTTTGACCTTTCTCAATAATCTTCTCTAGATGGCGCAATAGATGATAGTTTATCACCATTTTTAATTGTTTTTGAAGTATCATAAACATATGTAATGAAAGTGAGGTTGGAGTATGTAAAATACCAGTCATGATTAATTAAGATCAATTTTTGAATTTCAATAATATTCATATTAACATGTTTATAAGAATCATGCAGTTTACTATGAAATTCATAATTTAATAAGAGAAATTGATTTACTAATGGATTACGTAGCATGGGCGTCAATCGCAAACATGAATGATCGTGTAATTAAGTAAAGTACTCCATTTATAAGTACCGGTGATGTATATTATGTTCCATGTGTACTATGTAACTATTAAGGTAAGTGTATGACATGCAACAAAATGAGTAACTAATTTCTTTATTTACCCTGCTCTAATCTTCCGAAAAGAAGTCCTCGTATTGTTGACCAAATCGCGATTATTAAAGAAAATATTGTCCGCCAGTTATTCGAAAATATCAATTGTCTAATAATTGTAGTCTTTATAGTATACCTACTTTAATTGAACCAAAGAACTGTTTTCTTAATAATTTTTTTTAAAGTTTATATATAAGTTTATACATGTTAACATTTTTAAAGGCAAAAGTTCCTGTGTAAATAATATTTCAATTTCGAAAGGAAATAAGTTTCAATATAATTCCTACTTACATAGTCAGTTTAAAACGAAAATAATCGTTTCCGTTTCAGCAATAAAGTATAATTGAAAGATAATGTTTGGTTCAATCTATATCTGTTTTAGCCGACACTAGCAAAACATTGAGCCAGTCGAGTTCGTCTCTCCAATGTGGATATCCTCTGTAATGCTTTCAATGATGCCCTTACACGATTACCGAGGTCAATATCTACCAGAGTCAACAAACGGAGACCTTTCTTCAATAAATCTGGAGATACCCCTACTAATGATTCTGCCACATTATCCACAATCCTCTGCCTATGTGCATCACTCTCTATGATTTCATTATAGAACTCTGCGACTGGTTGCAAATCAACAGCGTTTCTTTGTAATGGGAGCAATCTCTCTGTAGGTCGTGCTTCATCCACGTAAGGAAAGGGTCCGTTGAAAGAGTTCGGGTAATAGTTCGGTGCATCCTTCATGTTATCCCGCACAGGTGGCTTCCCATCACGATTGTAATTCCTGTCATACAAAGGAGCATTTAATCTTGAATTCGCATGGTTTACTCCCACACGGTAGTTTTGCGCATCTGGATAGAAAATCTTTCTTGCTTTGAAAACCAGATCAGGCGGACCTGTTATACCAGGAACTAAGTTGTCTGGACTGTATGCACCTTGCTCAACATCTTTGAAATTATTGTCTATACGACGATTGAGAACTAACCGTCCTACAGGCACGGTACGATAGGTTCCTCGTTTCCATAATCTTGTCATATCAAAGGGATCGTAATCAATTCTTGATAAGTCATCCTTTGTTAAAATATCCATTTCTAGTCTCCAAGCTGGGTAATTATTTGCAGCTATTGCGTTATATAAATCTCTCTTGTAATAGTCAGGATCTTCAATACCTATTGCTGCCGCCTGTGCATTTGTCAGATTAACCATACCGATCTCGGATCTATAATTAAATTTCACATAGAATCGTTCACCATGTTTGTTGTAAACTTCATATGTATGTAATGGGAAATAATTCGACTTTCTATAACCATCAGGTATTCCAAGATCAGATTGTAACCATAAAAGCGCGTGCAAAAAGTCAGGTTTCATTGTGATAAAGTCCCATCTCGCATTACTGTCAACAATTCCAGTACGAGGGTTTCTTCTGAACGCCCGGATGAAAACAGGGAATTCAATTGGGTCTTTATAGAAAAAGACAGGTATGTGGAAACAGATCATGTCTAGATTACCTTCATTCGTATAATATTTAATGGCCATAGCCTTTGTTTCTCTAGTTACGTCATTCCCGCCGAGATTTTGTCTTGCTGTTGAAAACCGAGTTACTACTGGTGTTATCTTGCCGATTCTATTGAATACATCTGATTTAATGTACTTGGAGACGTCATGTGTGACTTCGAAGTATCCATATGCTCCATAGCCTTTAGCATGTACTACACGCTCGGGTATTCTTTCTCTGTCCAGATGAGACCCGATTAGGAAACTGTGTTTGTTGTTGAATATATCCGTATTTATGGTTACTGTGTCTCTTATGTCTATTGGGTCTCCTGTGACCTTAGTCCACACTCCTATTGGTCTCTGAAAAAGAAAACCAAAATGGTATAATGTATTTTTTGAAATCACTACATATTATAAAACAAAGTCCTCCGCCGCGTTTGCCTATTCGCGATAAACTCAAAAACTACTGCACCGATTTTCATGCTGTTTTCACCAATTGATAAAGTGGTTGTCGAGGAAGGTTTTAGTATATTTATAATTGGTTATAATTTGTCAAGCGGGCGTCAGCTAGTTTTATTATAAGTATCAGTTCAGTTCACTTCGATTCGTCAAACATAATATAAGATCATTACGTACACAGAACTTTTGGATAATTACTCTTCTGTGTGGTCATTTAGTTAGTTTAAGTACATTATAATGTTTATAAATTATTCATAATACAAGCAGCAAGGAACTACTGTAAGACCATTATTGCAATTAACTATGAAGAGTTGTTTTTATTGTAACATGGGGTTCAATTTTTTATTTCTTGTTGAGATTTGGCAAGACACCAAATAATTTATATTTTTTTAACAAAATATAGTATTTTTTTTATTTACTTACCGGGTGTAGTTGTCTAAATTCGACCAACTGTTGCGCGAAAGCATCTTCTGTCTCATTTTCGTATCGATAAGCAGTCACATGTTCAATAATCGCGGACACACAAATACACACGATAAGTTGCCTCATCCTTACGAAGTGAAAACGTTGCTTAGTTTCATCAACTTTATATACTTGCAAAGTAATTTGTACTTAAGTATAGGAAAACGTGAGTTATTAAGGTGTGTCCAAACATTGAGCGTCAAATGTGCGCAGCTGCCGCGCGCGGCTTGGCGCGATGTGATTGGACGACTGCCACGCGCGAACATTTCTAGCAAACATTCGTCAGTTGTGTTTGGACGAAGATATGCAGAGCTACTATACACGCAACCTCTTTCATTTTAGTTCTGATGCCTACTGAAGTGCGCGGCGTGTCTCGGATATGCCGCAGAGTATTCGCGAGTATCGCGAAAAAAAAATCAGCTGTTCCATACATTTTGTCAATTTAAGTGAACACAAATGTAGGGAACAGCAGATTTTTTTTTCGCGATTTCAAAGTTGGTCCCATAGAAAAAGTTATTCAAAATGATGAGTACAATGACCCCTTTTCGGGTTTAGCATAAAGAAAAAATAAGGTTGTATACAGGGTGTGGCGTAAATAATGGATAACTCTGAAACTTTCGATTGACCAGATTATCATCTATCATTTACCCCACTTTATCGCCATATGCCCATGGATGACCATATTATTGATATTTTTAATATATCTTATAACACAAAGTCGGGTTTGTTCAAGTACTTATAACTCGAAAACGGCTGGACCGATTTTGATGATCTTTAATTTGTTGGATTTGTCTCCGCCCAGAATAGAATACGGTAAAATATATAAATTAGGATTAGGATTAGTTAGGAATGTTAGGATGTATGTATTAACTATTAAGACCACCGTGACTCTGGTCCCGGCTGTCATTCGTGGGTCTTTGATAGTCGTTACGGGTCGTCAGAAGCCTGAAAGTCTGGCAATCAGTCTTACCAAAGGGTATCGTATTACCCAGTAATTGGGTTGTGGAGGTCAGATAGGCAGTAACTCCACGTAAAATACTGGTATTCAGCTACAAACAGTTATACTGGAAGCCAACCCCAACGTAGTTGTTAAAAGACTAGGCAGATAATGACTTGATGTGCAGGGAATAGAGAGAATTGTATCTAGCCGATTTCTACACAGATAATAAATGTAGAAATAATTGGTTTTACTTGAATAAACAAATACGACAATTAAAATAGGTACTGACATACTTGCATGTAATGTAACTAGCTTCCGACCGCGGCTTCGCCCGCGTGGTATGTCGATAAAAAGTAGTCTATGTCCTTCCCCGGGATGAATTTTCGAAAATCCCTGTTATACATTATTATCTGATACTGATTTTCGAGTTCATTAAACCGTGCGTTAAAATTCTTCCATACAACCTTTGACACACCCCTATTCCCGTTTAGAGGGTAGTATAGAAAAACTAAAAATGACAAACTTTATCATTTACTTAGATAAATATTCGTGCCAAGTTTCAAGTCTATTAACTCAAGGAATTCGATTTTTCTTACAAACGAAATCTCCCCTTTTCATCCCATAAAGGGATGAAAGAGGAAGAGGAGATTCCAATATTGAAAAACCCTTTCTTAGTGAATGCCCAATCCGTTCAATGGTTTAAGCTGTGTAGACTACCCCTTTTCATCCCGTCAGGGGTAGATTTTTGAAAAACCCTGATACACATTATTCTAAATTTTTGGTTTTAAGTATAAATCCCGACTTTTGAGTTAATCGGACGGCGCGTTAAAATTCTAGGAATAAGATTTTTCATACGTCTAGGTCCTAATTACTATCTATGTGCCAAATTTCAGCCCAATCCGTTCTGTGGTTTAACTGACGTAGACTACCTATTTTCACCCCGTTAGGGATAGATTTTTGAAAAACCCTGATAGACATTATTCTTTATTTTTGGTTTAAGTATAAATACGGAGTTTCGAATTAATCGGATAGCGCGTTAAAATTCTTCTATACAAACTTAGACAGGGTGTGTCTAAGTTTGTATAGAAGAATTTTAACGCGCTATCCCCGTTTAGGGGGTAGTTTATAAAAACTAAAAATGACAAACTTTATCATTTACTTAAATAAGTATTCGTGCCAAGTTTCAAGTCTATTAACTCAAGGAATAAAATTTTTCATACAAACGAAATCCCCCCATTTCACCCGGTTAGGGGTGGAATTTCGAAAAATCGTTTCTTAGTGGAAACTTACTCTTCATAATGAACAACCCCTCCAAATTTCATGTCTCTAGGTCCAGCGGTTTAGGCTGTGCGTTGATATCTCAGTCACCCTAGCCTTTTATATATATAGATTCGTGGAATAACATAAAACAAAAGCGAACATAATTTCAGGAAGCTATGTATTATACATAATTATGTACTTTCAACACTTTAAGGTGGATCCGCAGTTGTTGCCGACGAAATTCAAATTTTCTTACGTTTTTTGCAATTTGCAGGTCAGTGTTAGGTTGTATCTTGATCAAAATATGATTCACGACAATAACAGATCCGCATTTTTAACCGGTAAACTCCAGGTGTGTCTTTCAGGACGCGTTTCCTTAGTACATCTCTCTAAGATAGATTTGTTCCATAATGAACAAATGACTTATGGAAAAGTTCTTAAAAAGAACTTTTCAAGCTGTGACCGTGGCGGCCATTTGGCATTTATATCATATTCCATACATAATGAAATGAAGTACTTTGAATAATTAAATGAAATCTCTTTTATATCTGAGCAATGTAGTTAGTTTTACATTAATTCACTCATAAAGCAACGCATTAGTAGAAGCTCGACAAGTTAAACACGTGTTAGGGGGTACACGTGGAAGTACATTTTCCAACTTTCCTAAGCAGGAACCGCATTCTTTACCGTATACTGTTGTATGCCAACAAGAAAAGTTTTTCGTTATTTTGAATGTTAAACAAAACCTCCTTTGTTTTCTGTGCCAATATTTTTTTTATTGGCAGTCGATTTCTCGATTTCATGTATAGACAAACTTTTTGGTTATTATAAAAGTTATTTGACAGATCGAGCCTGGTCCGATTTTTTTTTGTGTTTTATTCTATTTTGTGTAGTATCCACGTTGAATGCATCTATTGTGATACTTTCATCAACAATTAATAATGGCGATATGTATACATAATGGTGTCAATGTCCTTGGGTATGTACCTATAATATTATTTTATGTTTTTTTATATAATTACCCAAGTCAATGTGTGATTCAATCATAGTCCTTATGCACAAAAAAGGCGCCCAATAAGTCTCACATCTCATATTTATAAGACTTTGTTAAAAGGAGGAGTTTCTCAATTCGGTTGTATTTTTTATTTTTTATTGATACACCATCCTATAGACGGGCAACTGGATAAGCATCAGCCACCAGTACAAGCCGGATTTCACCCAAGTTTTTTAATAAACGATCACCTAACATTAAACCAGACCCTAGAAAAATACGTATACAGCAATAGCTCCGCAAACAAAACTAAATACTGCTGGACCTTCATTCCAAATTCAAAAATGCGTTAAACAAGGAGACTCGCTCTCTCTCAAATTGTTTACGTGCACACTTGAGGAGATATTTAAGTTACTGTGGCAGCCTCATGGAAGACCAAGGGCAGTGACGTCGCCAAGAAGAGGCTGACAAATCTTCGATTTGCCGACGATATAGTCCTATTTGCCACCACAGCTCGGCTAGCTTCAAGTTGGGACTTGCGATGAATCGGTTTAAAACCCAGCGAATGACTAGGGCTAAGCGTAGGGTGGAGTTAGATGGGCAGGACATACTTTATGTCGATGAGTTATATCTACTTGAGGCAGTTAGTTTCTTTCGAAAACAGGCAGGAAAGGCAAATCGATCGCCGAATTGAAAACGCCTGGAAAAACTACTGGTCCATGACGATGCTAATGATGGGTGATCTACCGATCTCCCTGAAGCGCAAACTCATCGACCTGCCCGTCCAAACCTACGGTGCTCAGCCCTGGACGCTCATCGAGTTGCAAAAATTCCACCTTGGAGTTTACCAAAGAGCGATGGAACGCAGCATTCTGGGTGTAAAAAGACAGGACCGGATTCGGAACACCACCACACGGCGTTCGAAAACGAGCATACTTGATATAGGAAAGAAAGCTGGCGGCTCAAATGGGTTTACGCGGGTCACATCAGTTGCATGCACGATTACCGCAGGGCACAAATCTCCACATACTGGGTGCCTAAAGATGGACAGCGCCGCCGCCACTGAGGCCGGCCCAGAAAATGATGGCGCGATGACCTGGACCCGTACGGCGAGGGCTGGTCCGAGGTAAAGCGGAAAAAAAAGAGTTCCTGGAAGGATTTGGGGGTTTTTGGGTTCTTTGCCCAGTAGACGGACAGTATGGGCTAAGAAAAAAAAAGTTTTATATAATTGACGGAATTAGCTGTACTTTTGACTTTCTACGCAAATAATCACGGATTTAACCTATCTCGACTAATACCATAATATTATAAACCATGAAAACTGACGGTTTGCCTGATTGTGATCGGCAGTAACCGCTCTCCGCGCCTTCTCCACACACGTTCGCGGCCGTCTGGAGCTCATAATGCCACTTTTCATTCATCTGTCCATAGAACTTTACTCCACTGGTAGTGGGTCCAATTTGCGTGTTCGCGAGCAAAGCGTAGTCGAGCTACACGGTGGTATCGGAGGAGTTCTGGAACTCGAGCTGGTCTATGAGCATGCAGGTTCCGTTCGTCCATTCTCCTTCTAATTGTCCGCTCACTTATGTTGACACTCTGGCCGCTTGTAGGCGCTGCCGTATCTCGAATGCAGTGAGGAACCGATTTCTTAAAATTGCGAGAACAATAAATCGATCATCTTGTGCTGAAGTGCACAAAATTTCGCAACTACTTGGTCTCTTCATGTACAGACCAGTCTGATTGTACCTGGTAAATACGTACCTGAGAGTTGTACGCGTTACATTTCAAGTTGCAGCGATTTCTCTCTGCGTTCGCCCTTGATTCCGATGCAATACAGCTTGAGCGACTTGCTTGAGCTGAAGTTAGAGGCATAATTTTTTAAATTCTGGAAGCATAAATGAGTGCAGATTAATTAAAAAATAAAACAATAGACGTAAAACGCACGCCCAATTTAATACCGAATTTTAACTTACCAGTCTTCTACGCGTTCCAGCAACGAATTGAAGCAAAGTGTCAAACACGTTAAAGAAATGATTTTTTTTTTGTGCTGACCTTCTTAAATTAACATTAACAAACATTGTAACAAACTGCCACTTCAAGTTGTCATACGTGTTAGTAAAATTCAGCTGTTATCGGGTTGTTTATGTTTGGGCCACATTCTGTGCCGCTGAGTGTATAATGATGAATTTTATTGTATAGCTAGTGACGGTACGGTGCTTCGCTCGGTTTTTCCGATTTCACAAAACACCGAGATTTCTTTCTTATATGTAAGTTTAAAATTGTGCGTTTTGTGAGAATCATTTAAAGAATTTATTCCGGAAGGTTTATGTATATGTCGCAGAAGGATCGTCGATAGTCAGGAATAAAACAAACTATTACCAAATAATATTTTATATAGAAACAGTACAAAAGTATACGAAAAATACAACAATACATGGCTACATACAGTAGATAGTAAACACAAAATGTTCTTTATCCAATGTCACATTTGGTCTAGGTACTATTTATTAGTATACCTATTCTTTGTATTATTTAATATGCTATCCTCATTTACGTTGGCTATGCATTGTGTGATTTGTTCCCGTCTCTCCTGTGGTACTACAGCCCTCAATGCTGTTAACGCAGTAGTTACTCGACGGCCTAAGTCAATATCTACCAGAGTCAGCAAGCGAAGGGCTTTCTTTTCTACGTCCGGAGGCACATTGACCAAAATCACCGCAAAGTTATTTATAATCCTCTGTCTGTGCGCATCAGAATCCACTATTTCATTGTAAAACTCAGCCATAGGTTGCAAATCAATGGCGTTTCTATGCAAAATTAATAATCTATCCGTGGGCCGATTCTCATCTACGTAGGGCATCGGTCCATTGAAGGAGTTTGGGTAATAGTTTGGAGCATCTTTCATGTTATCAAGCAAAGGCGGCATACCATCTCTATTGTAATTCTTGTCATACAAAGGAGCGTTCACTCTAATATTGTGATGATTTACTCCCAATCGATAGTTTTGCGTATCTGGATAGAAAACCTTTCTAGCTTTAAAGACTACATCAGCTGGCCCCATTATACCAGGAACTAGATTATCAGGACAGAATGCAGATTGCTCGATGTCTTTAAAATTATTATCAACTAGCTTATTGAAAACCAGTCGCCCTACTGTCACAGTACGATAAGTTCCTCTTCTCCAGAGCCTTGTTACGTCAAATGGGTCATAATCTAACTTATCCAACTCGTCTTTTGTTAGAATATCCATTTCTAGTCTCCACGATGGATAATTTCCTGCAGCGATGGCATTGTACAAGTCTCTGTTGAAATAGTCAGGATCTTCGATACCGATGGCCGCCGCTTGCGCATTTGTTAGATTAAATAAGCCTAATTCAGTTCTGAAGTTGAATTTGACGTAAAATTTTTCACCCTCTTTATTGTATAATTCATACGCGTGAATTGGGAAATTGTGCATCTTTCTGTATCCATCCGGTAACCCAAAATCGGAGAGTAGCCATAAAATTGTGTTTAAAAATTCTGGTCGTAAATTAATGAAATCCCATGTCACTGTACTATCTAAGGCGTCAGTACGGGGGTTTCTTTTGAGTGAATGGGCAAAACTTAGGAAGTCCAATGGATCTCTGTATAAAAATATGGGAATGTGCAAACATAATAAATCCAAGTTTCCTTGTCTGGTATAGAATTTCATAGATAAACCTTTTGTTTCTCGGGATAAATCAGTTCCACCAAGACTCTGTATTGCTGTAGAAAATCTTCCAACAACCGGCGTTTTCTTTCCAATTCCATTGAATACATCGGCTATAGTGTACTTGGAAATATCGTTTGTCACTTCGAAGTATCCAAAGGCGCCATAGCCTTTGGCATGCACAACTCGCTCTGGTATCCTTTCTCTGTTTATGTGAGAACTGACGTGGAAATGGTGTTTATTGTTAAATATGTCAGAGTTCAGGGATATTGTATCTCTTATATCTATTGGGTCTCCCGTGGTCTTAGTCCATACTCCGATAGGACTCTGAAAAAAACAATTACCATTACAATTAAAAAAAACATTACAAGTCTTGCTTATTATAGTTTATTAAAGGGATTTTAAGGGGGATTTTACGTAGGTACTTACTGGATGTCGTCTCCGAAAGTCAGGCAACTGTTGTGACACAGCATCCCCCACCGTCACATTATAGTATTGATAACTGGCAACATATTCCACAGCCACACAGACACAAATACATACTGCGAGTTGCCTCATCCTATCCTTAATAGCCGAGTGCAAAATTACTTGATAGTACAACCGTTTTATATAAAGTAACCGCAGGGAAACTGAGCTATTACTGACTTTAATTTCGGGGTAATTATTTTAGCGGAAAAAATACGCATTTTAATCCATCCATACCATTGTATGTTATTGATGTTTGAGAATATCGAACTCGTCAAATACTTTTATTTCCGTCGTTTTTTTGCGCCAATCAGAGAGCCTAGACAAAGTGACAATAACTTCGAAAGCGTTTCGTATTTCTACAACGACTTTCAACAGGATTGACATTAAGCTTTTCGATAGCTTATGTCAGTCCTACACATTTTTGCCTTTTCCATCATCGTTATCTCTGATAGTATGTCACTTTGTCTAAAGCCATGTGTGATGACTGATAAACTATAAAAAGTCCTTAGATTCTGCGATGTTGCTCATACTTTCAAGGTTGTTCATTATTTTTGTATGTATATATGTTGCAAAATGCCTGTGATTAGCATATCGAAGTATGTATTTTATCGAAATAGAAACTGATGTAGACTTGGATGGTTCCAATCATAATGCTGATGGAATGGCGGGTATTATTAACTAATAATATGTTGGTTCCCACTTTGTGTTTCCACCACCTAACGTGTATAATATTATAATGATACCAGCGACCCACCCGCACTTCGCACGGTTTTGACATCTTGACGAAACACCGAGATTTCATTAATTTTAATTTAATATATAAAATAAATGTCATTAATTTTAATGCATTTTACAGGGTGTAAGGGACAGCCCTCCTTAAATTAACAGGGGGCATTCAGCTCCTTATTTTGAATCCAATTCCACCGAAATGTTTCTCCGGAAAATGTTTTTTTTTTTTCTTTCAGTTTTTTTTTTTTTTCAATATTTATATTATATTCTCTGTAGGCAGCAATCCATTTATGTAAATAAAACAGCTAAAATAAAAAAGCCAGCAATGGATGTTGAAATACTATAGGGAACGTCGCGTGAAATTCATAATTTACATTGTGAGTGCGGCTATGTGGGTTGTGCCACGGTAACGATACATTACGTGTGAGGTAATAAAACAAAACAGGTTTTGTGGATCCCCATAACGTTCCTGAAATAATTTCATGTACCGGCCGTCTTAGTATGTTATACTGAATTCATACCATCAGTTTGAGGAGGGCTGTCCCTTACACCCGATAAACAAAAACTTTCCGAAATCAATTCTCTTAGTAATAGTTAAAACCGTATAAAAATCCGTTGCGAAGTTTAGAAGAACAACGGAGTATAATAGCGACATTCATTTATAATATGTATAGAAATAGATACCTATAAATTATTCACAATGAGAGTAAATAACAGCCACGTGGATCGATCGACCTGCGACATTGTGATTATTCTGCGGTGTCAATTTTATTATATATCAATTTCCCGGCTATTTGTAATGGGTAGTTAGGTAGAAGTATGAAAGTCTGAGAAAATCGGAAATGAAGAGATCCGTAGGAAAACCAAGGTCTTCGGGCTATGTCGGTTGAAATAGCCCGAAGACCTTGGTTAATCATAGGAATTGCCTAACTTAAGCCAATATTAAGTGGCAGTGGGCAGGGCACATTCCTCGCAGAACCGCCGATGATGGCCGATGGGGCTGAAAGTTTCTGTGTGTGTGTATGTGTGTGTGTGTGAGTCGCAACCGCGTACCAGAAGACGTAGCGCCGTACAAGGGGGATCGATGGCCTAGTAAAGACCGCACGAATCTGCTAGATGCGAGAAGCGTGGAATACGCGGCTTGGGGGAGGCTTATGTCCAGCAGTCAACGTCATTCGAGTGAAATTCTGATGATGATGAAAGTGAGATGAATTCGTCTTCATCTTCTCCCTTCCCTGGTCCAATGTAAGATGAATGTTTTTTTTTTTTTTTTCATTTTGATACCATCACAATCATCTCCAATCCATCTATAATTTTTTTTCGTTCTCAATTGCCTTATTCTCTTCGATACTTGTATTTCTCCCTTCACATCACGATCATGTTCATACCAAGACATAGGATTCTCTTTCCACTTTTCTGTGTAAACAGGCTTCTCTAAAAAAAAAATATTTTTTTGCCAAGCAAAAACCCAAATTACCTTAGCCTGAAACCAAAAATCGTGAATTTTGAAGAATTTTTGAGTTTGTTTTTAGAAAAATTGCCTGTTCTATACAAAAGGGAATTCTTTACCATCACTTAGCTTCTGACGTTTCATAAAAGCCCATGAAATAAAAGAGAGATGAGTTTTATAATTAATATAATTATGAAATAAAGTCATTAGAATGTTTGTCTAATAATATTATATTTACATTATGTACCTTTATGGAAGATGATTTTTTCATGTTTTTAAAACCGAGAAGGAGATTATTCGAACCGAACGTGACGTCCCGGTGACGGTGATCGTTTGTCCACCGCGACGGAGAACTCGGCGGTTTAGTATGTTATGATAAACAAAACAAAAGCCGGGCGAACGGCCAGTATGACGGCAGTGTGCGACAAGATCAATGAAACGTGTTTTGTACGAGGTTTGTTTTGTTTCGGGCCGAGTTCTAGCGTTCGGTTCGGTTTGAAAATATATTATGATAAGGGATAGTTTTGGCATAGATGAAAGAGTTTAGAATAAACTGCTTATTTCCGATCGGAATAAGATTATTTTTAGTTCTTTTTTTAATAAAAAAACTAGTAAAAGCTTAGTTAAAAAATAAACTTTAATTTTTCCTGCTTAAGTAACAAGTATCGCTGTTAATGCCAAATCTGCAAATATTTATCCATTTATCCATTGCACGTCATTGCATTTGTAATAACTGAGATAATTCATAGATTATCCTAATGATTATATCATACAGTCGAATTGAAAAGGATGACCACAATAGCAACATAAATGAAAGGCTACAGTTTTTATTTTCAAAAGAAAATCAATTTGTATGGTTACTGTAAACATAATAGTGTCTGAATACAATGAGTATTACTACTAGAATGAGTAGTACTTCTTATCAGTACTGTACTCAGTACTTTACTGAATACGTATGCTATGTGCACCTTTTGTCTCGGGATTCTTTGGAGGTCCTTCAGCTGTCGGCGTGTTTCTTATAGGTAGATTTGGAGGAGGAGTTGCTTGAGTTGCCTGTTGAGCTTGTGCTTGTGCGAGCGCTACTTCATAGCCAACGCTCACTCGTCTACCCAAATCATGATCGATGAGGTACATCATCTTGATCACTCTCTGCACCACGGGAGGTGTGACTGGCACAAGAGATAAATATACATTCTCAATAAATCTCTGTCTGTGCGCTTCATCTTCAAGAATGTAGTTGTAGAAATACTGCACGGGCTCCAAATCAACAGCGTTACTCTCCAGTACTTGTAACTTCTCCCGCGGTCGCTTCTCGTCCACATAAGGTATTGGACCGTTAAATGAATTAGAATAATAGTTTGGTGCGTTCTTCATGTTAAGCTTAGTAGGCGGCGTCCCATCCCGAACGTATGTCTTTGCGTACAATGGCATATTAACGAGAATTTTGTTGTGATTTCTTCCCAAACGATAATTTTGTGCATCCCTGTAAAACATTCTTCTGCCTTTGAACAAAAAGTCAGGTGGCCCCGGAATACCGGGCACCAAATGGCCAGGATTAAACGCTCCTTGTTCTATATCTCTGAATTGATTTTCAACATTCTTGTTTAATACCAAACGCCCAATTTGCACTGTGAAAAATGTGCCATTCTTCCACAGCCTGGTAACATCGAAAGGATCGTAATCAACATTTTGTATGTCATGTGGTGTCATCATGTCCATCTCTAATCTCCATGCAGGAAAGTTTCGTTGGCCAATAGCATTGTACAAATCTCGGATGAAGTAGTCCGGATCTGTACCTTGGATCAAAGCCGCTTGAGTAGTCGTAATTGCTGAGAAACCCTGCTCAGTTCTAAAATTAAATCTTACATAATGTCTCTCGCCATTTTTATTGGAAATTTCATAAGTATGAATGGGGAAACCATCCATCCTTCTGTATCCATTTGGAATACCGAAATCAGCCAATAACCATAAGAAATCGTGAATGATTTCCGGTCTTTGTGTTGCTAAATCCCAACGGGCAGTAAAATCAATTAGGTTTGTCTGTGGATTTCTTCTGAATGCATGTACTAGGTGCAAAAAGAAAATGGGGTCTCTGTACAGATAGACAGGCGTTTGCAAACACAAAAGATCTAAATTACCTTCTTTGGTGTAAAACTTAATTGACATTCCCTTTAATTCTCTGCTGAGGTCGGAGCCTCCTAGACTTTGTAATACTGATGAGAACCTGACAACTAATGGCGTTCTCTTGCCAACTCCGTTGAACACATCAGCATACGTGTATTTGGAGACGTCGTTTGTGACTTCAAAGTAACCAAAAGCTCCAGTTCCCTTGGCGTGGACCACTCTCTCAGGTATTCTCTCTCCATCAAAATTTAACATCGTATCTAGAAGTAACTGATTGTTAAATTGATCGGAGTTTATCGTAAGTGTGTCTCGTATTTCTGTCGGATCTCCATTATTTTTCGTCCATAGTCCAATCGGTAACTGCAAATAATAATTTAAAAAAAACATTTAAAGGATACTATACATTAAATGGCCATCGGTCGATTGCAATGACTATTCTAATTTTCCTGAATTTTAGTATTAAAAAAATCAAACATCATTTCAAGTTACTTCCCATTTCAAAATTTATCCATATCATTTATGTAACACAATATGCTCATATTTCATTGGATTTTTTAACTTACTGAAGGCTTTAATAATTAACAAAAATTGAGAAAACGGAAAACAGATTTGTACCCACCGGATGGTCCCGTTTAAAATCCAGTAGCTGCCTTTCCACGGGTTGGTACGTGACATTCACGTATCGAACACTTTCCACATTAAGTACCACACAAAATAAACACACAACGATTACCTTCATGTTGGAAATCGACTACGTGTTGCGCACCGGGCCAACGTAACATGCTTATATAGCCCTTATTAACTAGTGATTAGAATCAATTAAAAGATTTTTAGTTATCATGTAATACTGAAATTAAGTTATTATTCACTTTTTTGTAATCGTTCTGATCGTGCTGTTTCGGCTGCCTTGCTTTTCTAAGCTTGATTTCCTTCCTACAAACACCCAATTTTAATTTTCCTAATCTCGTTTCTTGGAAAACCACCCCTTTCTCTGCTGGCCAACCATAAATGGTGAATGCCATTGTGGTCTGACATGCCTCTTTTACTTTTTCCATTTTGTTAATTTTATTGGTATCAGCAAGCGGGTAGTTAATAATTTTTCTTTGTATTCTTTTGAGTTTAACTTAGATGTCACTAACTATTAGTCAAGGAAAATATTGTGGAGAGTCCTGAACTCAAAACCTATCTAACTAAGCCTCTTCTCATTAACAGAAGGAACAACCTTCTCCGTACGAGAAGTGCTTCGCCTCGCACCAGAGCAATAGAACTAACTAAAGTTACAAACGTCTCGTACCTTTTCGTAAATTAAATATTTTTTCTAGCAATCTCCATTTGAACTCGAATTTGTCCCAAAAATAACGCGAAATTACTGGATAAACCTATGTATTTTGTTTTAAATTGCTGAGCAATCACAACAAATTATATTCAGAGATGGAATTGATTTCGTGTCTTATAAAGCAATATACAGTATGTTAACTAACAAAGGGCGTTCCCACCGTAACCCACAATAATATAGCGTCCATATAATATGTTAAAATATTAATATTACCATTATTTTTAAGTAGAGTGACATTTTCACAAAACTATTAAATTGATACGTATAAGAAACACTCTGTAAACGCACACTTGTATTTCAACGTATAAAGACAAGTGTGACAAGTGTGCGTATACTGTGTTTCATTTCCGTATTAATTTAATATTTTTTGTGAATATTTTAATACAAAAAAAAAAAACTTTTTTTTGCATGTATTGACGCTGTACTATTCAGGTTAACGGAAATCCCTTCGTAAGATAACATCCTGTATTATGCTAATAATTATTAAATTTGTTGAAAGGAAATGCGTGATACAGCCAGTTCGACTAGTATGCATCTAAAATGGCTGGAGGAATAAACATAATAATTATCGACTTGGAACACAAAACAGTTATGGTTATATCCCCTTGTAGACGTTAATTAGTCTATTACTATTGGCCACTCCTTTGTTGATCTTTAATTATCCATAGATCAGGATGCTCCAACAACTGAGATCTTTTTTATAAAAAACACGCAGCTCTTTATTGTATTCTTCGATAAAATATTATTGTAGGCGAGTAAAAAAACACATAGTTCAATTAGTACAAAAAAAAATAGGCTTTCAAATTACTTGACCATTAATCCTGACATCTCAAACGATTTTTTCCGGTCTTAGAATTAAACCTCGCGGCCATAGTAAATTTATGTATCGCTATTTCGGCGCCGCGCGCCGTCATCTTGTTCTCGGTGACGATGACGTCCCGGTGACGGCTGCGGTGGACTAACGCACTTAGGTTGTGCATTTTCTATCAGTGAATGAATGAATTTAAGATATATATTTGGTAGACAAGCCATGTGCCTAATTTCCATAAAACTTTCATCTCCTATTAAAAAAAACTACATGAATTCATTTGAAAAATATGTGGTTGGTTTGAACCAAAAACTGAATGCGATGTCTTCTGCCATTTTGTTATTATTGCATTTTATTTTTCTCTTCTATGAGCAGTTGCGAATATTTTAAGTAGGGCCAGAATCTAGATATTCACTGATAGGTGTACTTGATAATGATACTTAGATTAGTAGTTTGATTCGATTTATCCGCGGAAATAAAACAAGCGTTGAAGCCGATAATATTTTATTAGGTGCAACAAGATAAATTATTACTTATTGTCGATTTTTTTTTCAAAAGACTCGCTGCTCTGTTGGTGGTACAATAGACAGTATAAATATAACCAATAAAATCTCAAACTTATATAAGCTTGTAAGCTTACAAAAGGTGAAGCTCGAAGTCACGACATCCCTATTGCCAGTACTAAGGCATAGTTAGACATTGCGCTCTTCGGTCATACCTCTCCTTAAGAGGTGTCATTGCTGTAGCCTTTGCTATCTTCAACGCTTGTCTTACGCGTCTTCCTAAATCTATATCTACCAAAGTAAGCAACCGAAGGGCTTTCTTTTCAATATCACTTGGTACGCCTTCTAATGAAGCAGCAAAGTTATTGGCTATTCTCTGGCGATGTGCATCGTTCTCCACTACTTCATTGTAAAACTCAGACATTGGTTGTAAGTCTACAGCTGTGCTCTCCATAACAAATAATCGTTCTGTTGGTCGTGCCTCGTCCACGTAAGGTATAGGACCATTAAAAGTGTTCGGGTAATAGTTTGGTGCATCCTTCATGTTATCCCTCACAGGTGGCTTTCCATCACGATCATAGTTCCTGTCATATATTGGAGCATTTATTCTTGAATTTACATGATTTACTCCTAAACGATAGTGTTGAGTATCAGGATAGAAAACTTTTCGAGCTTTGAATACAGAATCAGCTGGACCTACTATTCCTGGAACTAGGTTATCCGGATTAAAAGCTGTTTGTTCAACATCTCTAAATATATTGTCAACGTGGCGATTGAATACTAAGCGCCCAGCTGTTACAGTTCTGTAGGTTCCTCTCCTCCATTGTCTTGTAATGTCAAATGGATCATAATCAATTTTAAGTAAGTCATCTTTTGTTAAAATATCCATTTCTAATCTCCAGGCTGGGTAGTTTCCGGCATCGATTGCATTGTAAAGATCTCTGTTAAAATAATCAGGATCTTCAGCTCCTATTGCTTGTGCTTGAGTACTTGTCAGATTGAACAAACCTATCTCAGTTCTTAAGTTAAATTTGACGTAAAACTTATCACCATGTTTGTTGTATACTTCATATGTATGAATAGGGAAATTGTTCATCTTTCTATATCCATCGGGTATTCCAAGATCTGATTGCAACCAAAGAACTATATGTAGAAAGTTTGGTCTCAAAGTAATAAAATCCCATCTCATTGTGTTGTCAAATATCCCAGTACGGGGATTTCTTCTAAAAGCTCTTACGAAAGAAAGGAATTCGATTGGGTCTTTATATAAAATTGGTATATTTAAGCATATAAGGTCGAGGTTTCCTTGTCTCGTATAAAACTTTACAGCAACTCCTTTCAATTCTCTGCCGAGGTCAGTTCCTCCAAGGTTTTGTGTAGCTGTAGAGAATCGACCAACTATCGGTGTCCTTTTTCCGAGACCATTAAATAAATCTGCCTTAATATATCTTGATACATCGTTGGTTACCTCAAAATATCCAAAAGCGCCGACTCCTTTAGCATGTACTATTCGTTCGGGTATACGTTCTCTGTCTAGATGAGATGTTAGATGGAAATGGTGTTTGTTGTTAAAAATGTCTGTGTTTAACGATATCGTATCTCTGATGTCTATTGGATCGCCGGTACGCTTAGTCCACACGCCTATTGGTCTCTGAAATAATAAAATGGAATATCATGTAGTTAAAGAAATCAAAGCCAGTTAAGTTGAAATTATCTTTAATATAAGTTAGTATATGTAAACTTGAAGTTAAAGTTAGATTAACAAAAATTTAAAAACATTAGATCACATACCGGATACCGTTGCCTAAAATCAGCTAACTGCTGCGAAACAGCATCAGTCGTTTCGTTATAACATTGATATCCCGTCACAAATGCCGCCGCCATGCAAATACAACCACACAGGACAAGCAACGTCATCTTCACAGGCGGAGACTAACCGGTGGATAGGTTGCAACAGATTTATAAAATATGGCAACGGAAAGGTTCATTCGCATAATGCCAGGAAACGCAACATTTGTAGTTAATTGAATAAAAAATTATAATATTTCTGGATGTCTGTAAGTGTTTTCGATCTTTATTAGCCTTACTTTTTATGCCAACGGATATTTCTGAGCATCCTACATTACTTAGTTTTGTTTAAATATTCTTTTCATAAACAAAATTGGTGTTTTCGCAGTAAGTCTTCTTCCTTCCAAATAATTGTTCTATCGTCGATCGCGGAAGTGACGCTTTACATTTAAAAAAAAATGGTAATTAAGCCTCTAATTCTCTGTATTGCAGAGCAAAGAAAGACCTTTTCTAATACAAAGAAGGAATGAACATCAATCACTGCACCTGTTTACGACGGATTGGCGATTCTATCATCAATTAAGGCTTGCTGGGTTATTTCACGACATTACTAAACATCGACATTCCTTTATTATGTGTAAGTTTTAATGTTCATCTATACTAATATTATAAAGAGGAAAAATTTGATTGTTTGTTTGCATTGAATGGGCTCCGAAACTACCGAACCGATTTGAAAAATTCTTTCACTGTTGGGAAGCTACACTATCCCCGGCTGACATAGGCTATATTATATTTTCAAAAAAATTTGGGCTCCTTACTAAAACTCCAATAATGTAACTCAAGGTGTAAAAAAATACCTAAAATAGCCGTAGATAAGTACTTAGTGCTACCCGTGCGAAGCCGGGGCGAGCAGCTAGTGTATTATAAAAATAAACCTTCCGAGATAAATTATCTAAGTGATGGTGAAAACCGCATCAAAATTGGGTGTGTAATTCAGAAGAACACCGCGGTCAAAAATATACACGAAAAGGGACAATATGGATATGGAAGTTAATGTAAAATAAACAAGGAACTAATACATATATGTATCTAGTTCTAACAGAAACAGCGAATTGAATATTTTATATCAAGCGGCTTGAGAGTCTATAATACCTCAAAAGTCATTTATTCAAATTAGGCTGAAAATCATCGCTTTCCGAAAGTTAAAATTACATAAGACAGTCCCCCATTACGCCCGCCCTTCACCACTTCCTAGTGCTTTAGCCGGGAAGAAGTGGCGCAACAAACTCCCCAGCTGCCTGTTCAGTTAGAAAACTTGATTCTATAAAATACACAATATTCTACCTATCTTTATTATATTAATCATTTTGATTGAGAACAAAATAAAGAGACTCGAAGACACACGGATGTCAGTAATAATAATAATAATAACCCCACCGCCGTATCTCTACGTTGACGTCGTAGTGGGGCTTGCGCGCTCCGAACTCTAGGTCTGTACCGGCAGAGTTTACTTTGCCGAAACAGGTCTAGGGTGAGGAGCCAGACCAAGAGAGATACAAAAAACCCGCAGGGCAGCATGTGGCTAGCTGTTGGGCAGTAGCGACCCCACGGACCCTATCTCCCGGGAGAAGTCTTGTCCCTCACCTATGTCACTATGTGCTAGCGACTGTTTTCGGGGGCCCATTATTGAGTGTGCAAGTCACCCCCTGCCATTTATCCGTGTATTTGATCAGGCAGGGGCCATAGTTCTTCTATAGTTCTACCCAATATGTTTTGTTTCCATGTTCTGCAATAATCCTACACCAGCCGGGGGTTGTCCTTGGATGCACTTGCATACAAGGCTAATCGTCGGTTGGTGCCTCATTCCTTTTGAAATTGTCTAAGGAGCCTCTGCGAGTAGGTTTCGGGCCCTCGTACGCCTTCCTAAAGACCGGGACCCCATGGTCCCGATATATTTAAAGATATAAAAATAAAAAATATTCAAAATTACAGGGATAAAAATTAGTACAGTAGGTATTGCTTAAACCATAATCATAATCATTTATTAATTTGCGAATATGGGTACAAAAGAAAAGGTCTTACATAAACAATAATGTCCATTAGCCACATCCTACCATAAGGCATGCAAAATTACAAATACACAGGTATCTATGAAAATACAATTTAACAATAGAAGACATTATTTTAAAATATCATTAGGAGTAACATTATATAAGTCTGTCCTGTAAATATTCAGTGACGGAGTAATATGCTTTTTTTAGTAGCAGTGTTTTTATATTGTTTTTAAATATATTTATATCACTTATCTCCAGAAGTGAGTTTGGTAAATGGTTATTTATGCGTGGAGCCATACATAACATAATTTTATTTAATAACGCTGTTTTATTGCTTGGTAAATATATATTGAATTTATATCTTTTGCTTTGTAACTTATTAAAGTAGTTTGTATTTTTCCTAACGAACATTATAACCTCTAATATATATAAACATGGTAACGTGAGAATATTTAATTTTAAAAATGATGGTCTACAGCTGTCAGTTACTTTTATACTAGTTATGGCTCGTATACATTTCTTCTGGGCTTTAAATACCGCTTCTTTATTAGTAGAATTACCCCAAAAAATATATATAAAATATAAGGTGCTATAAAAATATCTGCCACGGCTGCAATGGGAGACAGTATTGTGTTTATAGATTACAATAGTAAAAATAAATTATTGATAATTTGTCTTTTTTTTTTCATACAAAAAATTGGTATTGATTTATTGGCATAAAACCATCCCGTAGATTTAATAAGCTGTTGCCGCACCGCACCGAATTCAATTCGCAAAACGCTCGCGCCGTTCATACACTGTCCATTCTTATCAAACAATGCCGCTGCGCGCCGGCCACTCGCTCGTCAAAGCGCAGCCCCGCGCGCCCCCACCCTCACCCGCACTACCCCGTTCGTCGGTCGCACGCGCTAGCCGACCGCAGCCCGCCAGTCGCCCGCCCGACCGCTCGGAAGTTAGTTTTAGCGGTCTGCGGTCAGCGTCGTGTCGGGAATATCGCGCGCGCTTTCTTTAAAAATGCCACCCAGACGACGGTATTCCAATCAAGAATATCTTGAAATGGTATTGTGCTACCGCGAGTGTAACTCCATAACTACGCATGCAGTAAACTTATACCAGCAGAGGTTTGGTGTGCGAGTGAGTCATCATACCATTCTGGATGCAGTGTACAGATTTAGAGAACACGGCCGCTTTGACCCGCCTCCGGTCGACGCAGGCAGGCCTCCATATTCTGCTGAACTCGAAGAAGAAGTGTTGGACTTTTTCCGGCGTCATCCTCTTGCGAGCACCAGGGATGCTGCTAGAGTCTTCCACGTGAGCGACAACTACGTGTGGCAACTTTTAAATCGGGAAGGGCTCCATCCTTACCACTTCACAAGAGTACAAGAATTGCATCCACATGACTACGCGGCTCGCCTTGCGTTTTGTAATTGGATTCGAGAAGAACGCCGCAACATTCTATGGACTGACCAGTCCACATTCACACGGGTTGGTATGTTCAACATACACAATGCGCATTATTGGACTGAGGCGAATCCTCGTGTTGTGCGGCCTGACCACTTTCAGACTCGGTTCAGTGTTAATGTGTGGGCCGGGATACTCGGCACCAGAATTCTAGGACCAGTGTTCTTGGACAGACTGAACGGAGACACGTATCTGCGCTTACTACGAACCCGTGTGAGAAGAATGTTGGAACGTATTCCTCTTGAACAGATAAGAGGGCTGCACTTTCAACATGATGGAGCACCATCTCATTTCGCCATCAGCGTACGGGAATTTTTAAACGGTGTGTGGTACGGCGGTGAAAGTTGGATAGGCCGAGGAGGGCCAGTGCCGTGGCCTCCTCGCTCGCCCGATTTAACCCCACTAGACTTTTTTTTTTGGGGTCGTGTAAAGGACCTTGTGTACGGCCAAACCGGACATGACATTAGAAGTACGGAAGAACTAAAAAGGCGCATCAAACGCGCATTTAGGCAAGTAAAAAGTGAAACGGACACATTAAATAAAGTGAAGAGACATGTACGTAAGCGTGCCTACATTTGTGTGCAACGCGAAGGCGGACTTGTGCAACAGTTTTGTAGATAAGTAGGTAGGGAGTGTGTAAATAACTGTAAATACGGTGCAATTGTTATAAATAAGATGATTAACTTTTAAACACGCCAAGTTAAAATCTATCGTTTTTTGATATTAATCTAAGTACCTAATGTTTAAAAATAATAAGAAAACAATTGCGATTGTTACACTAACTTGACAGTCCAAAGCCTGTTTTAAGTGTGATGGGAAGTTTATCATCTTATTTACGTCAGTTTTTTGGAAGAATGCGGTAGCTGGTAAGTAATTGCACTTTTTAAACACTTGTTTGCCTGCGTATTATTGCGTACCTAGTAGATTAGATAGTGACGAACTAGTCACCTGATTTTAGTTTTCATTCACAGAACAGATGGAAAGAGATAGCAGTTGTTTTCATTGACGAAGCGACACATCGCGCGTAATTTGTGAACCACGTTATGCAGAGTAGAGTCAATGTTTATTTAACTACTTTATTTTTTCAAATAGATTTAACTGTGCCGGGGTACGAAATTTCTTCACTATTGTAATCTTTAAACACAATACTACCTCCCATTAAAGCCGTGGCAGATATTTTTATAGCACCTTATATATATATAAATAGGTGCAACATAGCCGTTGTAGGCTGTAAGGACTGTAGAAGTACTGACGGTTTGCTTAAGTTTAAACAATGCATAAGAGAAGGTATTCAATTTAGCGCATAATGTATGGACATGTTCTTTAAAATTCAAATTATTATCTATCTTTATACCCAGAAATCTCGTAACGTCAACTTCTTGGATCTTATTATTTCGGTAATTTATATTCATATTTGCTATTTTACTTACTCTACTTCTGAATGTCATGAAAATTGTTTTTTCAAGATTAATATGTAAATTGTTTGATGACAACCAGTTTATAATGCTATTTAAAGTCATATTTATCTCAGGTTCCATGTGTAATTTATTATCTCTTGTGAATAGTACTGTACTATCATCAGCAAATAGGATTGTGTTGTATTTTATCACTTTTGGAAGGTCATTGATGTATATTATAAAAAGAGGCGGACCCAATACACTTCCTTGTGGAACCCCGGATGTAACCTGTCTACATGAGGATGAATAAGCTGTCATTTTTTTCCTATATGCACATATCCTTGTTATTTGTGTTATTTGCGTCCCATTACTTAAGTATACCATAAGCGTATAATTTATCTAAGAGTATTTTGTGATCCACATAATCTAAAGCCTTTGTGAGGTCCATAAACAGTGCACAGGTTTGTTTACCTCTAGCCACGTGGGTTAATATGTTGAGGAGAAAATTATATACTGCTATATTAATTGATTTATTTTTACGAAAGCCAACCTGTTCTTTACAAAATAAATTGTTTCTTTCAAACTATAAATACAATCATGGATCACTTTCTCGAATATCTTCGATATAACTGGTACAAGCGCTATTGGACGATAGCAGCTCATATCATTTTTATTTTTATTTTTAAATAACGGTTTTTATTAACGAGTTAATGTTAACTTTTCTGGGTAGACTTCATTTACTATACTTAAATTTATTATATGACTAAATATGAATGATACCTTAATGGATACGTGTTTTAAAACTTTTGTTAAAATATTGTCATATCCGGTACTATTTGTATTCTTTAGGGCTCTAATTATTTTGTATATATCTTCTGGTATAGTTGTACGCATAAATATTGAGTTTGGTTCGAACGGGATTCGGCACCTTGAATGGTTTGGTATGGAAGCTTTAGTTTTATCAATGAAGAAATTATTAAAATAGTCTGCAATCTGTTTTGGGTCAGTTATTATATTACCATCAACAGTAATCTGTTGTATTTGATCCTTAGGTATATTTAGTTTATTGGTATTTATTATCTTCCAAGTAGCTTGCGATTTATTTCTGGCAGTTATGATCTGATTTAATCGTGAAGATAATGTTAACAATTTAGTTTTATTATTTTCTGTAGGTTTTTTCTGTAGTCCCATAAAAGTTGTCGCTTACGTTTACAGCACATTGTAAGACCTTTGTGAAAATGTAAATAATATTCCTAAGATTTACGTGCCTCAACTAGGTAATCCTGTGTTTCAGGCGAGAAGAGCTTAATATAGACTTATAAAACAAATAAATAATCAACAGGTTGTTAATAGATCACTAACTATGTTGAGTAACATAACTCTTAGTTTCTAAATTTGACTAATACTTAACGTAGGTGTGTACATTAGTATATTCACTCAGTGTTCAGTGTTTTAAGAATCACTATGGAAGCTTGTTGACCGACACATTTTTTCTACGGCGCGGTTTATACGCCAGTTGTAGGCATGGTCGTCAATATTGTATGGGTCACTAATGGAAGTTTATTGACATACATAGTTTTTCACGATATCGCCTTCATCTGCCTTATGCTTAAACTCCTCTGCGAATGATAATAGTATACGGGTCGTGGTAAGCAGTAGATTTAGGTCTTGCAGAACGTTGAGTCACGAGAAGTAATGACTGCAAGTATAGTAGAATGCATCACAATTAAAGTTAATAAATGCAATATATTGAACACTTTAAATACCCGTGGAGTTGATAGAATTGGCGCACAGAATACAAGAGAGCATTTATTATTCTGTTTTCGACTGGGAAATTATTTTTCACTTTCCTTCTATAGTATATTACTGGCGAGGTCTGCAACTGAAGCATTGAAGCACGATCGTGAAAATGTAGGCCGAGGCGAAGCCGAGACACACATACGTGAGTCCATCAACGCCTGGTTAAGGCTTGTATAGTACTTTTCTCAAATAATGCGCGGAAATTTAATAATATAATAATAATAAAAATATTTATTTCGTAAAACAAGAACACATTGTAGGTTATACATTTTACATTGGTCACGTTTTTAGTACTATATATAGACTCTATCCCTTAAACTAGGTCAGGCCTGTATCTTAAGAGATAGGGTTCAGCCATACTGGGTACAGTAAATAATTGAAATTAAAAATTAATTATATATTCCAGAATCAATGACGAACAACGATAATATTAATTTATTTCTTATTTACTTTCAATAGTTCTATTTTCAAGCCAAATCGAAATTTAAATAAAATGTTTGATAAAGTACCGCCTTACTCCTTGGTTGCCATGTGTTGAAGTACAAAGTTCGTTCCATTTATAAATAACACGACAGATATGAATTTTCATACAAGAATTGCCGGCCGGGCGCTCACATGTATTTGGTCAGTACAGCAGTAAGATAATCTATCCGGTAGTATTTGTGAGTTGCTGGTACATACATTCAGACAAACTTGTAAACAGACAAAAATTATAAAAACTATATTTTCGGCATTAGAATCGTTCCCAGACCTGGCAGCAATTACTTTTTATCAAAAATATTCAATGTACAGTGTTGACTATAATATATAAAGATAGATAAAGATACCGCTCGATGGTCCCTAATTAACAATGTCAGTTATGCATTTTTACCAATACCTATTCACTTTTTTACATAAATTGAATCACAATAAAAAGATTGATCGTACGTTTGATGTAAAAAAAAGTGAATATTGGTAAAAATGCATAACCGACATTGTTAATAGGGACCATCGCGCTGTTAATGCCAAATCATATTGAATTAATGTTTCCGTTGCACGCCATTGCATTTGTAATAACTGAGATAATTCATAGATAATCCTAATGGTTAGGTATATTTAGTCAATATAATAAGGATTACCACAATAATGGGTTACATAAATCAAATCAGGGTAAATAAAAACGTATAGATATTGCAACTTTATTTTATACACTCACACATTTACCAAACCCAAGTAAAACAAAAAACCGTACCTTGATATAACAAGACATAACTTTTGTATCATTGAAAAGGTATTAAATTACGAGATAGTTGTTTTATCTGTCAAAGTAAAACATGATTTCCATTTCTTAAGCAGATTTTATTTGCAAAAGAATTATACATTACTGTCGCAGCCTGCAACAATAAAAAACAAATGTACATATTGGCGTGAAAAACTATCGTTATTCATCATTGATTCTGGAATTTATAATTAACTAGCTCTTTGCCCGCGACTTCGTCCGCGTGGATCTTGTACTTCCCTCTAAAAACTTCCACAACTCCTCCACCCCCTTCGAAAGATCGTTTTCGAAAATGAATATTTACGATCTTTACCCCTTTTACACCCCGTTAGGAGCTGATTTTTTAGTTAGTTTTCGAGTTCATCCGACAGCGCGTTAAAATTTTTACTTACTTAGTTTGACACCCCGTTATTGCTCTATGGTAAAAGAAATTCCAAAAACCCTTTCTTTCATTTGTAGTGGATGTCTACGTCATAATAACTATCTGTGTGCCAAATTTCAGCCCAATCCGATCAGTGGTTTGAGCTGTGACTACCACTTTCACCCCGTTCGGGTAGATTTTTGAAAAACCCTGGTTCACATTATTCTTTATTTTTGGTTTAAATTATAAATACTGAGTTTCGAGTTAATCGGACCGTGCGTTAAAATCCTTCTATACAAACTTTGACACCCCCCAATCCCCGTTAAGGGGGTAGTTTAGGAAAACGAAAGATGGATTTTCTTGGTTGATGCCTACGTCCTAAAAACGCTGTGATATAAATTACCCTTTTTAATCCCGATAGGGGTAAATTTTTGAAAAACTCTGATACACATTATTCTTTATTTTTGGTTTTAAGTACGCGCGGTCCGATTAGCTCGAAACTCAGTTTTTAAACTGAGTTTCGAGCTAATCGGACCGCGCGTTAAAATTCTTCTATACAAACTTTGACACCCCCAATCCCCGTTTAGGGGGTAGTTAAAAAAAAAGAAAAATGGCAAACTTTATTATTTACATAGATAAATATTCGTGCCAATTTTCAAGTCTATTAACTCAAAGAGTAAGATTTTACATACAAACGAAATCCCCCCTTTTCACCCCCTTAAAGGTCGAATTTCCAAAAACCCGTTCTTAGTGCGCGCCTACGTCGTAATAACTATCTGTGTGCCAAATTTCAGCCTAATCCGTCCAGTAGTTTGAGCTGTGCGTTGATAGATCAGTCAGTCACCCTTGTGTTTTATATATATATAGATTATCTTAGTTTGAATTTCCGCGCATTATTTGAGAAAAGTACTATACAAGCCTTGGCCACAACCAGGCATTGTTGGACTCACGTATGTGTGCCTCGGCCCATATTTTCTTGATCGTCGATCAATGCCTTTATTTCAAGCCGCGACAGTAATGTTCTATTAATGAAATCGTATGTTATGTGCACCTTTTGTCTGGGGATTCTTTGGAGGTCCCTCAGCAGTAGGCGTGTTTCTTATAGGTAGATTCGAAGAAGGAGTTGCTTGAGCTGCCTGTTCAGCTTGTGCTTGTGCGAGAGCTACTTCATAGCCAACGCTCACTCGTCTACCCAAATCACGATCGATGAGGTAAATCAACTTGATCGCTCTCTGCACCACGGGAGGCGTGACTGGCACAAGAGACAAACATAAATTGTCTATAAATCTCTGTCTGTGCGCTTCATCTTCAAGAATGTAGTTGTAGAAATACTGCACGGGCTCCAAATCAACAGCGTTACTCTCCAGTACTTGTAACTTCTCCCGCGGTCGCTTCTCGTCCACATACGGTATTGGACCGTTAAATGAATTAGAATAATAGTTTGGTGCGTTCTTCATGTTAAGCTTAGTAGGTGGCGTCCCATCACGAACGTATGTCTTTGCGTACAATGGCCTATTAACGAGAATTTTGTTGTGATTTCTTCCCAAACGATAATTTTGTGTGTCTCTGTAGAACATTCTTCTGCCTCTGAACAAAAAGTCAGGTGGCCCCGGAATACCGGGCACCAAATGGCCAGGATTAAACGCTCCTTGTTCTATATCTCTGAATTGATTTTCAACATTCTTGTTTAATACCAAACGCCCAATTTGCACTGTGAAAAATGTGCCATTCTTCCACAGCCTGGTAACATCGAAAGGATCGTAGTCAACATTTTGTATGTCATGTGGTGTCATCATGTCCATCTCTAATCTCCATGCAGGAAAGTTTCCTTGGTCAATAGCGTTGTACAAATCTCGGTTGAAGTAATCTGGATCTGTACCTTGCATCACAGCCGCTTGGGCAGACGTAATTGCTGAAAAACCCTGCTCAGTTCTAAAGTTAAACCTTACATAATGTCTCTCCCCATTCTTATTTGAAATTTCAAAAGTATGAATGGGGAAACCATCCATCCTTCTGTACCCATCTGGAATACCGTAATCAGCCAATGTCCAAAAGAAGTTGTGATTGATAATCGGTCTTTGTGTTGCTAAATCCCAACGGGCCGTGAAATCGAACAGGTTAGTCTGTGGATTTCTTTTGAATGCATGTACTAAACTCAAAAAGAACATGGGGTCTCTATACAGATAGGCAGGCGTTTGCAAACACAAAAGATCTAAATTACCTTCTTTGGTGTAAAACTTAATTGACATTCCCCTTAATTCTCTGCCGAGGTCAGAGCCTCCTAGACTTTGTAATGCTGATGAGAATCTGACAACTAATGGCGTTCTCTTGCCAACTCCGTTGAACACATCAGCATACGTGTATTTGGAGACGTCGTTTGTGACTTCAAAGTAACCATAAGCTCCAGTTCCCTTGGCGTGGACCACTCTCTCAGGTATTCTCTCTCCATCAAAATTTAACATCGTATCTAGAAGTAACTGATTGTTAAATTGGTCGGAGTTTATCGTAAGTGTGTCCCGTATTTCTGTCGGGTCTCCATTATTTTTCGTCCATAGTCCTATCGGTAACTGAAAATAATATAATAATTAAATTAAACACAAAGTATTTACAATTTCAAAAGTACGGTCCGGTCTGGTCGATTGCAATGACTATACTAATTTTCTAATTTGAATTTTCTTATTCAGAAAATTAAACATAATTTCAATTTACTTCTCGTTTCAATATCGATCCATAACATTATTATGTAATGCTCATATTTCATTGGGTTTTTAAAAGTTTATTCAATGGTTAACTAACAGGTAATTTTTATTTTAGATATTTTTTTTTACATGCTGAGCATGAGGTCCTGGTTTCAACCGGGCAACGTGTTATTGGGTTTTAGGCGTGCCCCCCATTACATGGCACTTAAACTGAACTAGCGAAATATGGCAGTACTATGGTACACCTCTGCTTAATCCTTCGAGAAACTGAGGCGTAATAATGTCACAGTAATGTGTGTTATGTTACTCTATGTAATTCTTACTGTGAAACCTTCACAATTAAATAAAATTGAGAAAACGAAAAAAAAAAATTACCCACCGGATGGTCCCGTTTGAAATCCAGCAGCTGCCTTTCCACGGGTTGGTACGTGACATTCTCATATCTAACACTTTCCACATTAAGTACCACACAAAATAAACACACAACGATTACCTTCATGTTGGAAATCGACTGCGTGTTCCGCACTGGGCCAACGAAACTTGCTTATATAGCCTTCATTAAACCACCGATTAGAGATCAATTACATCTAGGTGTGTGCAATGCAAAGAGTTTTAAGTTTTTTCTACTGAAATTCCATTCTTAATCACTTCTTCGTTATGATGGTTCTGCACGTGATTTTTCGAGTGTTGTTCTTTTTCAGTCCTTCATATTCCCAATTCGAGTCTGTGTATCTGGCTAAATATACGGTTTGGTCTACGAATAGTAAAAGGGTTTGGTCAAATAGTGTGCAACACAATATTTTTTTAGATTCATTAATCCTACTGAAAAAAATTAAAGTAAAATCCGGAGCCACACGTAATCTGTTCGATTTATGCCCTAACACGTGTGACTCCGGATTTTTTATTTGTCTGTCTGTTGGGTCTTGTTTATACCTTTTTAGTCGTAGTTGGGTTTTAGGTCTTATTACTTTTTTTTTTTTTAATTCTTTTAGGGTTTTAGTATATAATATATTTTTGAAATGTACTCATTAAGCCCTTTCATTTGATACCCAACATGGTACGACTAAACAATTTTTTTTTTAGTTCCTGACTTTATGTCCTTTAGAGGTCGCCATTTTTAATTTAATGTGACGTCACATAGCCTATATCCAGCGGACGATCAAGACGCTTCCAACGATATCTCACTTGTCAAATTATGATGAGTGGTTTAGAAGATGAGGGAACAGATGAACATACATAAATTTTTCCTTATTTTTTTTTTTTCTCTTTATTCCTCTCAATCAGAGCACCCGCCATCTAATCTCTTCACCACCCTTGGTTCACTGGTAGAGAATGCCTAAGGCATTAAGTCCGCCTTTGTATTCATTTTTTTTTTTGTGTGCGAAAAGTTTAAATATACATACATACCGGTCAAAATCATAACCCTCCTTTTTTCTTCGCCGTAGTCGGGTAATAAAAGAAGATATGCTTTCAACGTCATCATCTCTGACAAAAAGGCATTATCTACATTCTACACACATCAAAAGTGTCTAGGGATCGTGAGAGCACGTGTTTGCTAGTTACAAAAAATAAGTTTTTTTAATTATAATTAAATTTTGTAACTTCTATGGATATTTTTTAGTTCGCTATTTGAAGAGGGGATAATTTTTGAATTTCAGTCACAAGAAGAAAATCTTCTGACAAGTCGTATTACTATATAATTCTGTAACGGATTTGAGGCCAAAACAGTAAAATTTCTGCCATAATTCTGAGTGCAATATAAAAGAACGTCATTATGGAGAGAAGACGTCATTTTAGCCGAGAACAAATGATCAGAGCCGTGGGAATGTTGGAAGTTCTCGGCAACGTGCTGTGGCAATCGCTCTGGGCACTACGCAGAGTGTTATAAGTCGACTTTGGACACGTTACCGCATCACTGGCAGCGTGTGACATGCAGAACGAACTCGCATTACCACACGTAGACAAGATCCTTACATACAAATTACTGCTCGACGAAATCGTACAATAACGATGATAATGATTACGAGGCTTCATTGCTCTTCAGGGCAAATCTTTCACAATACGCTCGTGAACACAGCAATTAGGCAGAAGAAGAGTGGCGTTTCGTGTTTTTTCCTGACGCATCTCGCTTTGGTATGAGGCCACATAATAGACGTACACGGTATTGGAGGAGACGTCCACGGGGGACGTCAAGAACGTTTAAAATGATGCCGGGAAGACCATGCATACGGTGGTGGAACCATCATGATATGGGCCTGACGCTGAAAGTTTTTTTTTAAATTGATCCCTAGACACTTTTGACGTTTATATATGAACTCAAACTCAAAGCATTTATTTCAATTAAACCATTTACAGGCACTTTTGAATTGTCAAAGAGTCGGTCAGTTAGTCAGAAAGTTAAAGCTAGTTGCCCATTCTAAAACGTAGATCTCTATGGAGAAGAACGGGCAAGAAACTCCAAGGACACTCTTTTAAATATGATAATAGATATTTCAAAATTCTGGGTACAGTATTCTTGTTGCTTCTATATGTGAGAACAATGTAAAAAAAAAAAAAATCAAAACAATTCAAAATATACGATTAAAAATAAGCTCTGGCAAATAAGAGATTACCGGTCTCAACTGACGGCGCCCGTTCACGAACATGACACGTGGATCAGCACCATCTAGCTCAACCATTTTGTAGGGAACCGAATGATCCAACACACGCGCCACCATCAGCGAGACATTTAAGTGAGCACGACATACTCTCATCTGCCAAGCTCTTTCAAGTCAACATACATCATGATACCATATTAAACGGCTCCATGGTACTCACATGTACAAAATTTTTAAAAATATGCTCTAAATTATAACAATGGTCTAAATTATACAAAACTGTAGTCTGCAATGAAATTGAGAGATTTATTATAATATTATTTTTAGATTAGGTAGTTAAATAATAATAAAAAACAAACTTATGTTCGTAATGTCAGAAAAAATAAAAGGGGAAGTACCTCTTCCAATTATTAAAATTTTAATTAGTGAGCTCAAGTGCCTGTGGAGCAGGACCAGCATTAAGCCAAGCATTTTTATCTACGATATAATCATCCAACTTATAATATGCTTGTCTACATATTGTGCGTTTTTTTTTTGTATGTTTTAAATTTCTTCTTATTTAGTAGAACTGTTCTATTACCCTTTTACATAGTGCATACATATATGTCAACCATTTATGATGAGGATCGGAACTGTTTCTCCTAAATACAGGTTATTCTTTAACCTATCTAGAAGAACAGTTGTACGGCACCCATAAACTAGATTAAGAAACTTTATGCTTGTGGTTTATACAGGGTGTTAGGGTAGACACCGTTATCCTTGAAACTAGTGGTTTGGTGGCATCTATAATATACTTTATTCTATGGGACTAACTTTGAAATCGCAAAAAATAATCAGCTATTCCATACATTTTGTCGATTTCAGTGAACACAAATGTATGGAGCAGCTGTTTTTTTTTTTTCGCGATTTTCCGGTTGGTCCCCGTATAGGTATATGTCTAGTGTCAATCTCAGTAAGCTTATTTATTTTATGTTATTCTTTGCTTTCTAGCCAGTGACATAGACTAAAAATATAATGATTAGTTTTATTCGATATAAAATTGATAATCACTTGGTTGGTTTTTCAGTAATTAATTTATATTATATTTATCACCTAATATAAATGCACTATATTGTATCTATTGTATAAATTGTACATTTAATTACTTTGAGTTAATTACCTAGTGGTTTTCTTTTTTATTATATTAGTACAGATTGTGAATAATCACAACAAATTGTATTCAGAGATGAAATTGAGTTCGTGTCTTTATAAATCTATCGCTATTATGCCAACATAATAGCGATAGATTGATTCCTTTTAACACGTAATTATTGGTAATTACGTGTTAAAAGGAAATCCGTGATACAGCCAGTCGACTATTACGCATCTAAAATGGCTGAAGGATTGATTTGCTTTAAGTACAGTTAAACTTTTTTCTTAATGTCCCTCGGCAAACTTCGTGTTCCGTCAGTCGTCGGATTTCAATCAGTTGCCCTTTGCACTTAATGCAGACCGTACGCTCTCAATCGACTTGTAAGTATATAGAATTGTTAATACTCTTTTAACTCAATGTAATTTATTTTAAAAATGGGAAGAAATAGTTTAGGAAAATAGTTTTACAGCTCTATACAAGATGTTAAAGAAATTGTTTGCCATAGCTTAGGGGTAGGTTCAGAGTCGATAAAGGAACCGAGGAAAAAAAATTTTTTACTAAAAACATAAAATAATAATGATTGCAAGATCAACCTAATTTAGTACCTACTTACTTAAAATAGCAATCGATTGATTTTAATTCATTGTGAATACCTATCTAATTGATTCCATTTTACAATACCCACTCGATCTTCTACTGCTGCTGAATACGAGGGTCATGCCAAAATAAATTAGATACTCAAAAATTATATATTTTTTTCTTTATTACATATATCAATCTTTTCGAAGGATTCACTCTGAGCACGTATACACTTTTCCATATGTCTGAATTTGGAAAATACTTCTGACCACTCTTCTTTAGACACCTCAGCAATCTCGAAATTATAGGCAGTCGGTGCATTCTTTACTTTCAAATCTTTTCCCTTTAATTTTTCTTTGTTTCTTGGAAACAGATAAAAATCACAAGGCACTAGGTCAGGGGAATATAGTGGGTGAGGAAGGATAGACAAGCTTTTTTAGTTAAAAAATTCGAGTGACGTGTGGGGCACCGCATTTTCGTGGTGCCCGAGAAGGTACCAGATTCCTGACTGCGGTCACTTGTCACACCAAGCTAATATATTACTTTTCGAGGACAAACTGTTTCAAATATGTCAATAAATAACCAGCCTGTAAGATAGTGAATAAATTGCCAGTGTCAAACAAATGAGAAAAGAATATCTAACTTATTTTGGCATGACCCATGTACCTACTAGGTAAACAATTTTTTTTTAATTTGTAGGTTTTAATTTTGAAGGAGTTAAGCACGCTAAAGTAGAAAGAAAAAAATAATTGTAATTTACGTACCTAGCTACCTATCCTTCACCCGGCGTTATCGAAGTGTTCGGGCGTAGGTATGTCATTGCGTTCGATATTAGGTAGGTAACTCTAGGAAATTATTAATTAGCATTTAACAAAATAAAAACTTATTTTAAGCATTTTTTTTAATATTCTAAACGATTGCTATATAATTAGTAGATACTACATTAGGTTCATCTCAATATGATAATTTTCGTTTTTTTTTTTTAACTTTTTTAAAGGTGTTTTATTTTTATTTTATACGGGTTCCTTTATCGATACTGAACTCACCCTGAAGCTATGGCTTTCAATTTTTTTTAACAGCCTGTATAGTTCTAACGAAAATCAAAACAATAAAGTACTTAGTTCTGAATTCAAATTATTATACACTATTAATCTAATAATTGATGGACATGGAAATTAGCATTCGTTTGTATTCGGAAACGCGATGATTATCGAGGGACATTAAGAAAATAGTTTTACTGTACATACCTACGTTCATAATAATTATCGACTTGGAACACAAAACAGTTTTGGATATAATTATCCCCTTTTAGACGTTTATTAGTCTATTGCTATCGGCTACTCCTCTGTTGATCTTCAATTATCCTTAGATCATAAAAAGGGGCTTTCAAATTGTATGACCATTAATCCTGAAACCTAAAACGAAATTTTCTGGTCTAAGAATTAAACCTTGAGGAACACTCATTGTGATCGGAAATTCTGAACAATCATTAATTCCCTCTGATTTCTTTTCGAGGCTGCTCAAATTTTGCTTCGGTAAATCTATTATAACTGTGAACATATCCTTGTCAAAAGTTAGTAGAGAGTGTCACCATTATCAAGTGTTAGAATTTGAAGAAAAAAGCATAGTTTATTATGAAACTTCAGGGGACAATGATAACGCATTACTCGTTTTTCTTATAAAATCTCATCATATAGCAGTAGTATTATCAAGTGTGGAGGTTAAAAGAATATATCGATTCTGAAAAATCAATATCACATAAGACATATTTTAGTTTTATGTATAACATACATGTACAATATAGAAAACCGCCTTGCATGACGTGTACCGTAGTCTTATCAATCTATAAAGAAAAATGAAGGAGTGGTCTCTTCCCACTACTTTATTTTTCACGAAAACCAAACAACTGATGATTAAAATACAAAACTTTTTATTCCATCGTTACACGTACCAATTACACTTTTTTTACTATATCTACCGAAACCGATATCAATTATTTTGCACGGTTTCTTCTTATTTAATTTAATACTCAATTTATAATTGACATTACACTTTATTACAAAAACTTTTTATTTTTATCCTAGTACAGGCATCTAACATTGCCTTTTGAAAATTATTTCTAAGATTTTATATTAATATTTTACCAATTTTTAATACTGAATAAATATTCTATTCTATTCTATTATATTCTATTTATGATAATCTTGTGCACCTTTTGCATAGATTGGTGTCTTAGGAGCTGGTTCTGCATTTGGTGTGTTCCTTATGGGCACGTTTGTTGGAACAGTGGCCTGCGCTGCTGCTTGTTGGGCTCTTCTCTGTACCAGAGCTACTTCCAACCCAGTACTCACCCGCGTGCCCAAATCACGATCAATAAGATACAACAGCTTTATAGCTGTTTGCACCACCGGCGGTGTGACTGGCACAAGAGACAAAACCATAGTGTCAATAAACCTCTGTCTATGTGCCTCATTTTCAAGAATGTTATTGTAAAAATACCGCAAGGGCTCCAAGTCAATAGCATTTCTTTCCAATACTTGTAACTTCTCCCTCGGTCGCTTCTCGTCCACATAAGGTATTGGACCGTTGAATGAATTAGAATAATAGTTTGGTGCGTTCTTCATGTTAAGACTGGTGGGTGGCGTCCCATCACGAACGTATGTATTCGTGTACAATGGCGTATTTATCAAAATTTTGTTGTGATTTCTTCCCAAACGATAATTTTGTGTGTCTCTGTAGAACATTCTTCTGCCTCTGAACAAAAAGTCGGGTGGCCCCGGAATACCGGGCACCAAATTGGCAGGATTAAACGCTCCTTGTTCTACATCTCTAAAATGATTTTCAACATTTTTATTTAAAACTACACGCCCTATCTGCACTGTAGTAAATGTACCATTCTTCCAAAGTCTGGTAACATCGAAAGGATCGTAATCAACTTTTTGTATGTCTTGTGCTGTCATCGTATCCATCTCTAATCTCCATGCAGGATAGTTGCCTAGTTCAATAGCGTTGAACAAATCTCGAGTAAAGTAATCCGGATCCGTACCTTGTATCACAGCCGCTTGAGCATTAGTTATATAGCTAAAACCTTGCTCCGTTCTAAAGTTAAACCTTACATAATGTCTCTCTCCATATTCGTTTGAAATTTCATAAGTATGGATGGGAAAAGAATCCATTCTTCTGAAGCCATCCGGACGTCCGTAATCAGATAATGTCCAAAAGAAGGTGTGCATGGTACTCGGTTTTTGTGTGATTACGTCCCAACGGGCCGTAAGATCTACCAACATATTAGTCTGGGGATTCCGCTTGAAAGCATGTACAATAGACCAGAACAAAATGGGATCTCTATATAGATATACTGGTGTCTGTAAACACAGAAGATCTAAATTGCCTTGTTTAGTATAAAATTTAACTGCCATGCCTCTTAATTCTTTGCTGACGTCAGTTCCTCCGAGACCTTGAGCTGCACTTGAGAACCTGACAACTAATGGCGTTCTCTTACCAACTCCGTTAAACACATCAGCATAAGTATACTTGGAGACGTCGTTTGTGACTTCGAAGTAACCAAAGGCACCAGTTCCCTTGGCGTGAACCATTCTCTCGGGTGTTCTCTCTCCATCAAATGTCAGCATTGTATCGAGAAGTAACTGATTGTTAAATTGATCGGAGTTTATCGTTAGTGTGTCCCGTATTTCTGTTGGATCTCCATTATTTTTAGTCCATAATCCTATTGGTAACTGAAAAAGAAAATATTTTTTTAGCGGCTGTTGCATTATGATAAATAGCTAAGTAGGTACACAATATTAGTATGACTGTGAGTTTTTCAGAAAAAAACTGATTTGGAAGAAGGATAGAAGAACTTGCTACAATAATTTTCAGTAACATTAAACGGGGTACAACAATATTTAACATAATTGTTTTTTTTTTCATAATTTTTTTTTTCTGTATATCCAGTTATCCTTATCTAAACAATTGTTACCTACCGGATGATCCCGTTTAAAGTCCAGAAGCTGTCTTTCCACTGGTTGGTACGTGACATTGTCGTATATAACACTTTCCACATTTAGTACCACGCACAACAGACACGCAACGATTGCCTTCATGTTGGAAATCGACTGCGTGTTTCAGGGTTTTTTTAGGTAAACTCGCTTATATAGCCTTAGCCTTAACTGATTGTGAACAATTATATCAATTTGTCTGCATTTTGCATCCAAATGCTATCTATCAATCGTAATTTCATACTTATTAGCTTCTTCCTAAAAAATTGCATGATAGTCCTTATAATTTGGGGTTCCGTTTATTTTGGTATTTTCATCTTACCAAGAATTTGTTCTAGGCGTTGTTACTTTATTTTTATATGTAGTTATAATTTTTTTAAGCTTATCTCTGTTTACAAACCACGTTATTATGTTTTCCAAATCTTTGAAACTTTACTATACAGGGTGTAAGGGACAGCCCTCCGCAAAGTAACTGGGCGCATTCAACTCCTTATTTGGAATCATATTCTACCGGAAATTTTGTCAGGATTTTTTTTTAAACCATTTTTGTTACTATTCCTTTATTTCAATGTAAAATTACATTCTCTGCTCGCAGCAGTCCATTTATGTCAATAAAACAGCTAAAATCAAAAAACCAGCAATGGATGTTGAAATACTAGCATAATTTACATTGATTTACCACGCGGCGCAAGCGTGCCCCTCCGCCACGGGGAGTGCGGCTACGTGGGTTGTGCCACGGTAACAATACAATGCGTGTGAGGTAATAAAACAAATCAGGTTTATTGGACTCGCATAACGTTCCTAAAATAATTTCATGTACCGATCGTCTTAGTATGATATACTGTATTCATCCTTTCAGTTTGCGGAGGGCTGTCCCTTACACCCTGTATTATATTTTTAGGTTAGTTATCTTCGAAAAGACTTGAATTCAAATCAATTAAAACATCATCATTACATGTGTAGCTAAAAATCAATCAAACCTGTTCAACAATTACCAATAATGGAAGGAAATGCGTGTATATAGCCACTCCTGCTATTATGAAACTATGAAACAGGGTTGAAGTGCTTAATTATAGTATAGTTTTTTGGTTCAATAATTAACACATAACATCACGCCTTGTTTCCCCGAAGGGTTGAGCAGAGGTGTACCTATAGTACACCCACATTTCACCAGTTATGTTTAAGTCCCATGTAATAAGGGGCGAGCCTATTGTCATCAACCGGGCACCAATTCAGACTCCGGGTTGCTAATGATGCTGAGGCCAAATACTATAGCTACCGCTTCGTTATGTTAGTTTTTACCCGACTACGGCGAAGAAAAAGGAGGGTTATGATTTTGACCGGTATGTATGTATGTATGTTCATCTGTTCCCTCCTATCTTCTAAACCACTCATCACAATTTGACACATGAGGTATCGTTGGAAGCGTTTTGATTGTCTCCTGGTTATAGGCTATGTGACGTCACATTAAAAATGGCGACCTCTAGAGGACATAAAGTGAGGAACTAAAAAAAAAATATTGTTTAATCGTACCATGTTGAGTATCAAATGAAAGGGCTGAATGAGTACATTTCAAAAATATATATGTTATAAACGCAAAAGAATTTAAAAAAAAATTATGTTATAAAAACTAAAACCCTAAAACCCAACTACGACTAAAAAGGTATAAACAAGACCCCACAGACAGAGAAATTAAAAATCCAGAGTCACACGTGTTAGGGCATAAATCGAATCGATTACGTGTGACTCCGGATTTTTAATTTCTCTGTCTGTGGGGTCTTGTTTATACCTTTTTAGTCGTAGTTGGGTTTTAGTTTTTATTTCTTTATTTTTTTAGAATAACTACATGTTCGCCCCCGTTTACATGGGATTTTAACATAACTGGGGAAATGTGGGTGTACTATAGGTACACATCTGGCTAACCCTTCGGGGATTACAGGTGTGATGTTATGTTATATGTACTTAATGTTGAAATTATAACCAAAGGTTCCAATAATTTTTATTAACAGTTATCAATATTCTTACAAAGATGGCGACACATAATGTTAGACGATGATATGAACCTGTCGCCAGCAACAACGATTGGAAATAAACTACAAGATAACCTTGACAGACAACTTTATTCGTTTCTTTACGATGTCGTAAATAAGGAGTAAGGATGTCAAAGATATTGAGTCCCGGAAATTCTAATGCGAAATATCTCGTGTTCTATTTCAGTGAGGACATTTACAGAGTGAATTTTTTTTTCGTTTTAATCCTCAGGGGTCACATCAACAACTTCCCTACAAAAACAAAAAAAAAAATTATAAACACTAATTTTAAAAACTGATTTGTATGGGATTACAATATAAAAAGTTTATTATGAGATTGAAAACTTCATTTTCATCTCTTACCGTTGTTGATTACGACTTGTGACAGACAAACATACTTACCTACCAAAAAAAAAACAAACAACTTAGGCTTCGTAAAAGGTTCCGATTGGCACGTTTTATATACGAAACTATAAAAAGGAAAATAAATATAAAATCCCGGAGACGTATATCGTCTGCCAACCCTAGCTGATTGATTGAACACAAACAAGTGGAACCTCCCTTCTTTCGCGTTTTATTTATTTTTAGATCTTTACCTTTTATGTAGATCTTGTCATATCTGTTTATGTATTTATTCGAAGGCAGTTGAAATGTATGTGTGCCCTTTTGGATTGTAAGTAATTTGATTTGCGGGTCACTGTAGATACATCTCCTGCCTGGGGCCAATACATTTTCGGTAGAATATTTTACTGGTTTTTGTATCGAAATTTTCGTATACATAAGTGAAGAAAATTCAACAAGCCACGTCATGTTACAATTTCTTACCTAATTATAATTATTTGGGTTGAAAACTCTACTCAAGGAGATACGGCATTATGTATGTTTGTTCCATCTATGTACAGCCACGGACTATAGTTGATAAGCCACCTTCAAACTTTTCAATTTTACAGTTTCATACATTCACGAGATTACACGATTAAACACGAACTCAAACCGCACGCTCGTAAACAAGATGACAAATAAATTACTTATAATCGGAAATAGAGAAGATAATCTTATCCATAGAGGTTGACTAATAAGTTCTCAATGATAAAAATAAATAAAATGTTGCATTAAGGTTATCCAATCTATTTGATACTGACCTCCTTTGAATCAGAGCTCATTAACTCGGTTATTCTGAAAACATAACTGACGACAGTGACAGTTGAAATATCGATGTCAGAGACGTTAATTTCGAAGTTGTGACTATTATATTTCTCCGTACGCTAACGTTACTATCGCTACGCTTAAACAATCGTTGCTAGGTTACTGTTGCTAGGCCTGCAATTGGTTAACTTTGGGTAGTCACTCTGCTGTCAAGTTTGTAGTTCTGGCTCTCAGGTTAGCCAACCGGTAAAGTTATTAAATATAATTTTCTACTACTAATACGAAGACATTATGACTTTCCGTGTCGGGAACCGAATAAACCCGATTTGCATTATACGGCTAAAATACGAACAGCGCCAGGTGGCTTATCAATTAAAGTCCGTGACTGTACATACGGCTACACATCAAGCTATAAATTTCCAGTATAAGCTGACCTCGCATTGTACGGAAATTCTATACAATGCGAGATCAGCATGAACTGGAAATGTATAGTTTGATGTGTAGCAGTGTGTACAAATAAACCTTGTAAAACAGGCACACATTTTACCAGAACGGTAGGTAGTCACAGTAATTGTTTAGTAGTACGATGAAAATAACTTTCCTTTGTTTAAAAAAAGTTGGGTATACTATTATTACGTAGTTTGGCAGCAGCTTGTTTCTTCCACATTCATATATTATTATCCTCTTTACCAAGTACCCACAAATTAAACAAACTCAACAAAAAGTTTCAACTACCCTGCAGCAATATTCATAGCAACGTGGATGACCGTTACGTTCAAACTAATTCATCACCCCCGACGTTCTAATCGAAAGTGATTGATTGAACGAACGAATGTGTATGCGATCAATTATTTTGTGTAGGTATCTAAGTGTTGTTTACTTACTTCATGTTTTTATATGATTATCCGACACCGTCCTCGCTAGCGAAACAGCTGACTAACTGAGGGAGGGGTCGCGCTCGCGGCCGTTCAGGTCACGTCCCACACACCCCGCCCGTGTTGAGACGCAAGTTCGTTGCCCTAGCGCATAGGGCAACGAACTTGTGAGGTAAAATATAGATACAATTTTTTTTTTTTTTCATTGATTTTACGTTCTATAAGTACCTAAATGAAACCAATCTACCGTTTGCAAGGATAACGGTTTTTACCCTAACACCCTGTATAATGCTTTATCAGAGAAATAATCTATAATGCTTTATCAGAGAAATAATCTATAATGCTTTATCAGAGAAGTACCTACCTGTAACATAGCTAGTGCTAAATGTGCTGATTGATTCAAAGTTCAACCAATTCAATTATGCCAAATGAATAGAGCTGATTCAATGGGGTATAAAATAAAAGAATCGATTAACCTGGAATGACCTACTTAATGAAATGTATATTTTATAATAAGAGGGAGGTATTTAGTGAATAAGTATATATATATCTATAATAAGTAAGTATAAATGCGAAAGTGAGTTTGTTTCTTTGTTACGCTTTCACGCTAAAACGCCTGTACAGATTTGGATGATATTTGGCACATGGGTAGACCATGACCTGGATCCTATGTCCTAGATAGGATACTTTTTATCCCGATATTCCCACGGGAGTGAGACGTATGTGAGTAAAACCGCGGAGCCCAGCTAGTGAAAAATATTAAGAAAAAACTTTTTACAAAAAAAAAACAACCGATTTCCAAAAAAAACACTAAAAAAGTGAAAAATAATTTTAATTTCGGAAGTCGGTGTCTTTGCTTTTAAATTTACGTTTTTTTCCACCGACTTCCGAAATTAAAGTTATTTTTCACTATTTTAGTGTTTTTTATTTGTTGTAAAAAGTTTTTATTTTTCACTTTTTAGTTGTGGTACCTACCCCACACAAATCCGTATACCACTACCTGCTATGTAAATAACAGTGAAGGAGTCAAACAGGATATCGTCTAGATAAACTAAGTGGGAAAAATACGTAATCTTGAAGCTAACTCAAAAATTACGCAAGCAAAAGTTAATCAAATTTATATGGGACCAAATTTATATTTACAGGAAAAAAAAAAAAAAAACATACAGACGAATTGAGAACCTCCTCCCTTTTGAAGAAGTCGGTTAAAAAGAATTAAATTAGTTTAAAAACTCGAGTAGGCGATATGCCTTTAATACAGATGTAAGTCAAATAAAACATATATGGATGGATGTTTTTTTTATACTATCTCTAACTTCTAAAGTTAGGGTTAGTGCTGATTTCCCCCATAACGCATCCAAGCCAAATATAGACAACATAACAAACAAATGGGTAATAAAAATCGCTTCATCGCTAAACCCACTAATTCTTTCGATAATGCGGATACTATTAATATTATATCACCTGCGACCTGCATGGAACAATCGATGCCGTATGTCTCGCGATTCTATTTCAGGAACAAACTCGTACAACGCAAATATCAACTTTAAAGCTTAAGACATAAAGTTGAAATTAAATAGAAACCTGAATACATATTGACCTGAGTCAGACCGGGAGCAGAAATAGGTCAGGTGGGGTCGCTGTCTCACTCCAATTCTTTTTAATTGGTATGTAGTCATGTACCTTTGGCAGTGGGTAGGATGTTGGTTTCACCTGTGGATTGTAGAATACTAAGCTGGACTTTGATCGAACGTAAATGGTGTTTATTTTTGGTTTATTGAATTTCTAACTAATAACAGCCGCACGGGTCGATCCATCAGGTTAAGCTACTATTGCCGGGGTTGGTTCGTGGATGGGTCCTACATGCCTCGGAAAGCACGTTAATCTGTTGGTCCCGGCTGTCATTCGTGGATCTTTGACAGTCGTTACGGGTCGACAGAAGCCCGAAAGTCTGACAACCTGTCTTACCAAGGGTATCGTATTACCTAGTTACTGGGTTGTGGAGGTCGGGAAGGCAGGCGCTCCATGTAAAATACTGGTATTCAGTTGCATCCGGTTAGACTGGAAGCCGACCCCAACATAGTTGGGAAAAGGCTAGGCAGATTGATTTGTATTTCAAGGTAGTGGGGTGAGTAGGTATTTATTGGGTCACAAAGAGAATTTACTTAAACCACCGAAAAAGAAATGGCGTGAAATTCTTCTTTATTTATTGGTACATAATAAATGTTTCTTTCACTTAGTTGAATAAAAAAGAAATGGTCTATATTTAAATAGGTGTAATCCTAATACTAATCCTAATCCTAACTATAATATTCTAAATGCGAAAGTGAGTTTGTTTGTTTGTTACGCTTTCACGCTAAAACGACTGAACGGATTTGCATGAAATTTTGCACGTGGGTAGACCATGACCTAGAATAGGACATAGGATACTTTTTTTATCCCGGTAGTACGTTCCCGTGGTATAATTTCCGACCTCACGCGGATGAAGCCGCGGGAAAAAGCAATGATAAATAACAATGATCAACGTTTTTCATGATATTATTAATTTACAATTTTACGTTATTCGACTGAAACCGGAAAAATATGCTCGACTTACACTTTAGGGTCATATAAAAAATTATAAACACAACTTATATCTTCTTATGGACACAAAACATAGGCTAAACTACACGAGTCGATTTTTATCAAGTTTTAAAGTCCCGTAAGCAGGACAGCGGATAAAAAACCGTTTACCTATAGAAATTTCCGTATTAGAGCGCTAGACGTTTCAGAAGGATCTCGTCCACGGATGCCTTATTTGTCCATAATCTAGTTGCTAGTTGCGTTAATCCTGTAAATGTGAAGTATACAAGGTCAAATTAAATTAGTTAGCAAAACTCAGAAGACGTGATGTTATCGATAACTATCGAAACAAGATAAAACCAAAAAAATAATTGAAGAGTTTTTTGAAAGTACCTTATTTATTTATTTATTTATTTAAACTTTTCGCACACAAAAAAAAGGTACAAAGGCGGACTTAATGCCTTAGGCATTCTCTACCAGTCAACCAGTGGTGAAGAGATTAGATGGCGGGTGCTCTGATTGAGAGGAACAAAGAGAAAAAAAATAAGGAAAAATATATAGGTATATCATAATGCGTTATAAATAAAACAGACCTTCCGACTAATGTCAAGATGAATAATGCATTTAAAATAGAAAAAAAGATCTTCGGGGTCGTTGATTTTGGCCGAAATATTCCGTTCCTAAGAAAAACGATTTCAGATGTAAGACATTTGCATTTATAATGGAATTTCAATTCACAATTTGAACTCGGGAACTTAAATAACTTTCCATTTCCGATGGGTTCTCGTTCAGAATGAACCTGACATTTCTTTCGGAAATCAATTAAAATTCGATTATATATGGATTAAGGTATAGGTAGGAAGACTTGTAGGGTTTGTTTTTCACATATTCATGTTCTATGTTTTTCACAGATTATTCACGAGTAGGTAGTTGTAACCCGTCATAATAATTTGATCGTCATAAGAATCATAGCATTAATAACTTCAAGATGTATAAATAAGAGTGTAGGTACTAATAATTCACAATATTTTTTAAACAGAATATGCTTGGATTAGAAGCATCAAAATACCGCTCCTGTTGTACCTGCTTTGTGTCTAAAATAACAAGAACAGCTAATCATTTCATAATTACAATGAAAAGACACTTGGTCTCTTTGAAGCTTCGTAATAAACTTAAAATAATCACCTACCGTCAGAATTTCAGAACAAAGAATTAGCATTTGGAAACCCAATACGAAAACGTAAACGCTGCGTCTAAAATAAGATTGTTGCCATCTAAAATTTCAAAAGCCCAGTCGGATCACTAGGTATCCAGTTTACAAAGACCTCCCTCCCTATCCTCTTCTAAAGCAAATGGAACATAACAGGGGGAAGATAATAAGTTCGTACGGTTCAAGTTTTAATGGTTTCACGTCACGTTTGTGTAGCCAAGTCGTAAAGATAGACTGCGTTTACACCGTGACTTTATTTTATTGGACTACTAGCTGCGCCCCGTGGTTTCACCCGCGTAAGTCTCGATCCCGTGGGAATATCGGGATAAAAAGTATCTAATCCAGGTCATAGTCTAAGCATGTGCCAAATTTCATCCAAATCCGTTCAGCTAGCGTGCAGCTATATCGTGAAGCGTAACAAACAAACTCAATAATTATTACTTAGGATTAATAAAGTTATGTAATTGAGGAGGAGCTCGTGGCTAAGTAATAACAGCCGCTCGGGTCGATCCATCAGGTTAAGCTACGCTTGCCGGGGTTGGTCCGTGGATGGGTGACCATTTTCACATATCGAAACTCCTCCGTGCCTCGGAAAGCACGTTAAGCCGTTGGCCCCGGCTGTCATTTGTGGATCTTTGACAGTCGTTACGAGTCGTCAGAAGCCCGAAAGTCTGACAACCAGTCTAACCAAGGGGTATCGTATTACCCAGTTGCTGGGTTGTGGAGGTCAGATTGGCAGTCGCTCCATGTAAAATACTGGTATTCAGCTGCATCCGGTTAGACTGGAAGCCGACCCCAACACAGTTGGGAAAAGGCTAGGCAGATTGAGGCAGATGAATGTAGTAAAGTTACTTAATTATAATAATTTTATTACACATAACATAACATCGCGGCTGTATTCCCCGTATGGTTGGGCAGATATGTACCTATAGAACACCGATATTTTGCCAGTTATGTTTAAGTCCCATGTAATAGGAGGCGAGTCTATTGCCATCAACCGGGTAGAAATACAGATTCCGGGCTGCTACTGAGGAATTCCAGATGGAAACATCCCATGACACTTTGCCCGACCCGGGAATAATAATAGTTTGTAGTTTTATTATTAGCTTGGAGGCTGCTTGTTTTTAGTCAATGGTCCAGTCCCAGTAATTCTTATAATAAATATGAAAGGCACCTTGCCATTTATTGCAATTTTAAGCCGCATTTAGGACTCAACACTATCAACAACTGCCCCCCGCTGCACTGCGTACTGGATACTTCTATCTGTCAAATTCTTTTAATAAATTACCAGTTCTTAAGATGAATGAAACGTTATTTATGACCCTTTTTCTTTACTGTATAAGACATGACTTACAGATTGCCGAACAGTTATTTCAGCGCAGAGTTTGGAAGTTGGCGGTATGACCCGTGGCTCGGATAGCACGTAAAGCCGTTGGTCCTGCGCCTGATCTCTCCCCGGTCGTGTCAGATTGCCATCCCATTGGACTATCAGAGTAGAGGGAACAGAGAGTTGACCTTTACTTGCGCATACACTTGTGCACTATAGAATAGAATAGAATTTTCTTTATTAAAGTATCAAGACTCAAAAATGGTTAGGAAGACTTACAACTATGTTAGTAAGAACTCACAAAACAAAACAAAAACAAACAAATAGGATCACCGTTGTGGCAACACATGTGAGATGGCACAACAGTGACCCACGAAAACATAGTCTAGGCGACTCGAAATCATGCTTAGGCTACTGTTGGAGCTGCTCCACTCCCTGCGCACCATGGAAGCGCACCTTTTGCGCATGGTTGCGTAGAAACAATCTACATGCGCATCCGAGAACATCCCTGACGTACTACAGAAGCGGGGCAGGCCCACCAGCATCCTAAACGCGTTATTGAACTGAACGCGGAGAGCGCTGTACAATCTTTGCGTATATCTAGCCCACAGGCTGCTCGTGTAAAAAGACATACAGTAGGCTCGAAAGAGCGTTATCTTACTACTATCTTACTATAATATCTCCTGCGTACTTGGCTAATCTTCGTTAAGATTGGCAATCGTGGCCGAAATTCGGTCGGGAGAATTTATTTACAACACAGGGTAATTGATTTTTACATAACGGTGTGACAGTCAGCCATTTTAACGAGAACTTTACAGCTACAAATGTCTGGGCTCACTTTTGCGATGCCTATTTAAATGCCAATCACAATGCGCTTTATCTTTCAATTGAACCTATTAATTGTTTGTGTATTATTAGTATTTAGTACCTGGTCCACCGAGCTCTGCTCGGGTGAGAATAGATAGACATTTCGTCCAGGTACACCAACGTTATATCACATTCCCGAGGCTGTGAAATTTGAGAAAACGAATTTTCCCAGTTATGAGACCTAGCTAGATCGACTTTTCACGCCCGTAAACCCTTATAATTACTGCAACTTTCATTGAAATCGTTAGAGCCGTTTTCGAGAAGGTGTTTCAACGAGGCATCCTCAGGATGACGATTGACCAATTGCAACCGCTGGACGCTAAAAATGTCAATGACTTTGCGACCAGCGCTCGGTGTGGTAACACGTCGCGTTCTGGTTTGCAATTGGTCAATCGTCATCCTGAGGATGCCTCGTTGAGAGGTGAAACACGTGTCGATTTCTTACAGGGTTTTTTAGGACTCTTGAAGAATAGTCAAGCGGAATAGGTTACTAAATATATCTACGTCTATTGTATTAAATAAATACATATTTATATATAGAAATATTGCTCATAGGATAATTATGTTTTTTTATCAATATTGGTACAAAACGTTAATCGTAAGAGAAACGTGAATTCAATAAAAAAAGCATTCTGCTTATTTTGATCGTTGTCTTTGAACCGTCGATGATCTCACTTCTCTCGGCTCATTCCAATTTATTTGTTGTCGGTGCAATGTATCTTTTCAGTCATTATTTTCCTATACGAATAGGAAATGGGTGTAGCAGATTTAATTATTAGATTTCTTAAGAAAATAAAACCCACGTGACTTGACAAAGTTATGTTATGAGGTGAGGGAGAATTATAGGTAGTGTTTTATTTAAAAGTTGCGAAAATAAGTCGCAACTTTTAAATAAAACAATACTTACCTATAATTAAGGGCTTCCTTATATAACTCTCGTGTTTCTTGCAAAGTAACTTAAACAATTCTGTTTGTTCCTCCAGCAAACCATTTTGAAAGGGTTATTTTTGTTTCCCCTCTTAAAAAAAATACTTATATAACGAACAAGATGTACCTAAAAGGCTTTTTAAAAGATGTTGTTGCATAAATATTGGGCCTTTTAGAGCCTACATACAACGGCTCGTGTTGTATTCAAATTGAATTCAGACATAAATTAATTTATGGTCAAGCTGCTCCTGATAATAGTAATGAACTACTGTGTATTTAATAAGTTTTTAGGGGTATGAGGAACAGGGTGTAAAGTTCACTCATCCACCATAGAAAAGGGAGGATCCTTCAACCAGACGGGTGTTGTGTCTGGCGGGCAACTGCCCAACGATTGATGTTGGGTTCTCGTTATGTCCACTGCACGGTAAACTTTAATTGCGCGATGCAGGATTTATGTGACGTCTGTCTGACGTCAGGTCTTTGATGCGTAGTTCGCATGTGGCGATGTAGATACCGCCACAAGTTTTTTCCACACTATGTTTTAATTTATGTTCGAAGTATTTTCTACATACTTTTATATGAAATATTGTAATGTCATTTTGAGTTATCTACGGTGAAAACGACAGACGAACGTAACGAAAATAAAAGGGTTCAGTTTTTGGAATCCAATTTTATGGAACCCCAAAAAAGCATTTTTTTTATATTATAAGAAGATATCATCATCTGCCTATCCTTTTCCCAACTATGTTGGGGTCGGCTTCCAGTCTAACCGGATGCCTATCTAACCTGGACTGCCTATCTGACCTCCACAACCCAGTAACTGGGTAATACGATACCCCTTGGTAAGACTGGTTGTCAGACTTTCGGGCTTCTGACGACCCGAAACGACTGTCGTACGTACTTACTGTCTTCAAAACAGTTTTAATAATTATTAATCTCATATAATCAATAATTACAAATCCCCGTACTGACAAAGATCCGCAAATGACAGCCGGGACCAACGGCTTAACGTGCTTTCCGAGGCACGGAGGGGTCTCGGTATGTAAAGATGGTCACCCATCCACGGACCAACCCCGGCAAGCGTAGCTTAACCTGATGGATCCACCCGTGCGGCTGTTATTACTTAGCCACGAGCTCCTCAAGATATTATAAGAAGATATATACTAAATAATAAAATCGTGTTATTTCCATCTCGTGTTCTTCGATCAAAAGTTAACAACACTTATATTAAAAGAGATACCAATCTCCCAAGAACAGTGGAAGGGAAAATTCGTCAATTTATGAGATCCACCTTTTTATAGCTCAATAAACCTTCAAGTTACTGCGTATTCTTACTTAATGACGTTTTCGCTTTATTTTATGACATAAAACGGGATGTTAACCTAAGTTTAGACTAGTCCTATACTATTAAATGAGCAATGTTTGTATACCTACCTACCTAGATATAATATTTCTAATCACGTTCTCGAAAACGGCTGTAACGATTTCGATGAAAGTTGCATTATTATGGGGGCGAAAACTCGATCTAGCTGGTCTCATATCTGCGAAAATTCATTTTCTCTATTTTCACCCGAGCAGAGCTTGGTCGCCCAGGTACTCAAATATAATGGAATGTCAGTTGAAGAGAAATCTGTTACCAAGCTATTTACTGTCAGTTATTTTGTAAACAAGGTCATGCAGAAAAATGCTCACCAATACTAACTCATTTTTCGAGAACGAATCGAGAAACCCGCGTCCTAACCAAATGCGATCGTGGCGCGAGTACGCGATCATCACGCTCTTTGGTATGATATGAATATGCCAAAATCGCGCGTAATCATTCAGGTAAACAGTCGCTTTTGGTTAGGACACAGGGTAAGGGCATGATTTGGGTCCAAACCTAATCGGTCATAAATAAGAATATTTCCAAAAGTAACCAGATTTCACTAACGATTACCAGAGGGGCAACTTCCGTATTTTTTAAGAACGTTTGAATTCGCATCTTATTCGCAATCTGTCACAAATACAACCAATATTTACCAACATTTTTGACAAGTTTGGCAGATTGCGACTGAATAAACGAAGTACGAGAATTGGCCTTCAGAGGGCCTAGACAAATGACAATCGCTTCGAAAGCGTTTCGTATTTCTACAACGACTTACAACAGGACTGAACAGGATTGACATAAGCTTTTCGATAGCTTATGTCAGCCCTATACATTTTTGTCTTTTCCATCATCGTTATCGCTGATAGAATGTCACTTTGTCTAGGGCCTCAGGTATACTTTTACTCAATAGTTTTAAGTACTTACGTATACTAACATCAATCACAGTAGCAATATTAGTTGTTTCCCTCTTCTACCCGACATTACATATAGTGTAACACAATCTACACATTATAAAAAGTGTTTCATGAAAGAAATAAATCACAGTGTTGCTGATATTGATTACTAGGGCCAGTAAACAAGCAAGATACTTTATCAACGTAAGAAAACTCTAGGGAAACAATATCATAATAAGAAAATAGGAAAAAATGAGCTTTCTAGAAGCTTACGTCATTCTACGTAGTTTGCATTTTAAATGTGTTCAAAGAATATTGGATAAAATTGAGCAGTGACTGGCAGTGATTAAGTTCCGATACGGTGGCTTGAAAACACCTTTGAAAGTGGAAAAGTTATTCTTATTAACTGAATTAAAAAAGGAGGAGGTTGCAATGTTCGCCTGTATCATCATCAACATCATTTGGACATAGGACATAGGCCTCCCCTAAGCTCCGCCACTTCAACCGGTTCTGTGCTTCTCGCATCGGTCCACCTTGTTGAGAGTCTTTCAACGCTACGTTTATGCGTGTAAAAGTGTTCGTTAAAACCAATTTACAAATATAATTATCATAATTTTTTGACAAAAGTAAGTAACCTAAACTTTATTCAATTAGGGCGGATTTCACCAATGAAACTGAACGCGATTAGCACATCTAAACCACGTTCAGGGGCTGTGATTGTTTTGAAATATTGACAGCTCTTGAGATTTGCCGATTGCGTTCAGTTGCATTGGTGAAATTGGCACTTAATCGCTAGGTACAGTTCCAAAATGAGGATTTAAATCCTGCTTTGGCTGAGACTGTATCCCAAAACCCACATTAGACACGATACATAGTCACTACAACCCACAATAAATAAATCTAAAACAACCACGTCGTAGGAATACCTACTACAAAAATATCCAACAAAATAAATGTTAGATCCCAAAAGGATCCCATCAATTCTGCCGAAGGATATAAATTACCATTTAAACTAGCAGGAAGCTTGCCAAGGAAACTCTATTCGTTCACACCTCAGTATTACGGAATACCGAATTCAGCTATTGTCTTTGTCAAGTTTTGAAGGTTTGGTTATACTGAACGCAGATCGGGAGTGATAAGAGAGGGATGGCGATGATATTAAAATTATATAAGACGACACTACTGCGGCAACGACATTATTATTATTATTAATGCCTATGGCATTAAGTCCGCATCTGTACATCTGTGAGCTTGAAGCATGTCGCTTGAAGTATTCAATTAGTTATTTATGCAACTATTATATAATAAGGGGTAATAAAACACGAATGTGTGTTTATCACATGAGTGTTTTAATACCTAATTATTTACAGTTGCATACAAGACTTTATCTACACCCATGATATAATCCTCTATAAAAGGTACTTTGCAATACTATTATCAACAAAAATGGAGGGATACGACGCACATGAATTCGATTTTTTCGAATTCGAATAACATTGATGTTTTTTTATTTTAAATTACGGTGCTTTGTTAGTGAAGTGCTTTTTTTTAAATGAGTTGTATTATGAAAGGAGAATGCCACATTGCCGTACCAACTTGGGAGCTAGTCTGTCACAACCAAATGTAGCTCATAAAAATACTCCGATTTTTTTAATCCGATTTACGTTTTTGTTATGAAAACGATTCCCGGCTTTCGGACACGCAAAATAAAAGTATTTTTTTACTTGTATACGTACGTATTTTCCGCATATGTGATGTCACTGTCATTGACTTTTTTTTTTAATAATGTTTTATTCATGACCATAGATCCAAGAAGTCTTTCAGTCGTAGACATAAATGTCATTTCTGAATGTTGCTACTACTTAAAAAAATATAGGTACCTGCCAACGAACATTAAATAAAGAAGATAATTATGTAGGTACTGATTTGCTATTTAATAATTTAATATTAGGGTATAATATATTTTTAGTGTGTCAAACAAATGTTTAGGTCACGCGTCGCGTCGTAATAATTTAAATTGTTATTTTGGAATACACTTGCATTTAAAGAAAAGAGGACCGATTCAAAAAATAAAATGCTATTTTTACTGTGACGTATTGCATTAATTATTGTTCTGTGGCGCCGTCACGGATTGTCACGGATGACGTTACTTTTAATATTGGTTTCATCTGAACTATTTGATTTTAGTTATAATACATAAATATATTATCAAAAACGGGGGTTCAGGTGCTTTTTCATAACGTAGTCTTTGTGTGATAATCGTCAGCGATGCCTCCAGCTTGAGTAAGATATCGGCGAGCAAGTCAGCGTCGCCGATATATAAACTGTTCGCTTGTATTGAAAGAACAATTTAGAATAAATTACAAATTAGAAAATAATATCCGCGGCTATGATCGTGTTTTAACATCATAGATTGCACCGGTAGCCCGGCCTGTAAGTATTACCTCACCTAGTAGAAGCATTTATATTATAGTTAGCTTCTAAAGTACCTACCCGGGACTATTCGTTCAATTTAAGAATTAAATACCAGTTTTTATGCTTTCAGATCAATCCTGGTACCTAGTACCTATTCATAATGTTACGATTGCTTCACATTGATACAAGAAAAACTCCCTTTGATTCCGAACTGATACCTGAACCAACATTCGGTCACAATGTGCAGTAATATGTGCTTTGGATGTGGACAGTCCATGCTACATGTTGCAAGGCGTTTCCGAGTGCCACCCAAATGTCGTACCTATTGTTTTATTTGTACATTTCTTTTCTCTAGTGGTCGAGGTCTTATACATTATGGAAAAATGAATATTATATAATTTATTAATTAATCTTAACTACGTTTTTCATTTTTGATGTAAGTACCTTAGTATGTACTAACAACATTATTACTTTATTATTATTAACTAACATTTCAAGTTCGAGAAGTGGGTACCTAGTGGGTAAATACAACTCTGCCTAGCTCTTCTGCGAAAACAGGCCTGATGTTATGATAGGATTTCAAGACATAAGGAATCAGTAAATACAGTACTAATTGATTGTATTCAGACCACCAGCTGCACTTACTGCGAGTGAGTAGGTACCTACATGATTATTGATATTCATTATTATTATTATATTTAAATAAACTGACAACAAGAATTATTATTTACTATGAGTTTTGTATTGTATAATCAATCATCCATTAGGAAACTATCACCAAATCAAGAATAAAAAGCAACCGATATTACCACCTTACATGTCACCAACTAACTAACATTTCGTGTCATTCACTTTCTCGAACTTAACCTCAAAATATGAAGTAGGTAAATGGTAAATAAATACGAATTGCGGGAATCCATGTAAAAATTAGTTAACAATATAGAAAGAGCATTAAATTCTCCTCCAAATACACTAGGTTTGGTTGTGACAGCGGACTTTTCGGCTTGGTACAGGGTGCCCTATATTAGGTGGCATTGTCCTTTAGTACAACATTATAACACCCGTTTGGATATTATGGTTACTATGACAACATTAAAATAACCAGTGTTTTAAAGTTCGCAATAAGCTAACTGTTTCAGAATCTTTTATAGAGGATTTATAGCATGGGTGTACCTAGATCAAAATATTAACATTATTTACAATACATAAAACATTATCAGACACTTCATTTTGTTTATTTTTAAATTTCATTCGGCATCTTTTACTCAAAGTAAACCGTCTGACCATAAAATGAATTAAAATTTAAAAATAATTCATTAGTGAACCAAACCAACTATGTTTTCCCTCGCTTACTTAATTATCGAAACATTAAATTATATTATAATATTCCTTTATTCATATTTAATCTTGTCATGTCTCGTGAGAACGTGGAATAAAATAAAAATAAACATTCACTCAAGTGAAGCGATCAGTTTAAGCATTGGCATATTATGCACTAAGCTAGTGGCAGAAGTCTAAAAGCTTCCGCAGATAGGCGCGACGTGACTCTGGACACTCTGGTGGATAAATTTCTATGAAAACTTAAACCAAAGATTAATTGCGCTACTAATGTACGTACACATTCATGACTTGTTAGCAATTACTAGCTAAAATTAGGTCATTTAAATGCACCAAGTGTATCGCACCCTTTGCCTAAATATATTATGATGGTTTGCTCACAGAACACGAATTCTGAATATAGCAAAACGGACACAGCCCAGGCTTATAGTGTTCTTATTTATGCTATACATGTATGACCCAAAATATACGCGGCACCGCGGTCACCATGAACCAACCCACACTGTCACCACCGCTGACCCGCTCTCACTGTAACCACGGCTCTACTCTAAGCTAGTCTTTAAACTCTGCAACGTGGGCGTCGAGGGTGGAACACCCCCGCTTCTGACGTCACTCCAAGATCAAGGGCAGACAACTACGCTCCACCATTTTTTGTCTCTACTTAATTGCACGGCCAAAGGAAAGTTTCGAAGTTTCTTAATGATCCTTTTAGTGTCAAACCGGTCTTTTTGGGGAGGCTGTGTTTTAGCGATATTATATTCATTTATTCCTTTTTCAGTACATAATTTTTACATTTTTAAATATTTTTATAAAAAACATTTAAAAAAAATACATTTAAAAATATAAAAACTAGTAGCCCATCGGCACCAGGATCAGGGTCCAAGCTGCCGGTGGTCAGGGCTCTAGAGAGAGGAATCTCCTCACTATGCGTGCGGTGTCCAGGAGTACTGCTTTCTGAATCAAGCCCTTGACCCAGCCGCGCAATGAGAGCTTCCTGAGATATATTATATTAATTATTATGGAAGTACCTATATTGTCTAAAGACGAAAGAGTAATTGTTTTCACGCCCCCGTGCAAATAGTTTAAATGGGTTATTTTATGGATTCCACCTTAGGGTGGATTTTTTCGGGTGGATGAACATCCACCCCAAAAAATCCACCCTTAGGTGGAACTCGAAAACATGTGTCCGAGAATCTACCCTAAACCTATAAATTCCGTTTATCCAACTAGTATCCACCTTAGGGTGGATTTTTTGGGGTGGATAAACGGAATAAGCCACAGATTCTGTAGGTAGCCTCAAAATGATGTACATACCTACACAGTGACAAGGATTAATTTAATCTTTGTTCTATGGTAATATTGTATTATCTGCCACATAAAATATTACACATTGGTTTCTTAACTGTAGCTACACAGTTTTATAGAAAGCAAATTGTAGACAATTAAATAGATTCGTGTCGATGAATCCTACATCTTTATAAGGCTGCCTGTTTTTAGAATTTTCTTTTTAGACAAAAGTGTTTTTTTGAGGACTTCGATTACATGAAGTATTTCCCTTTTTATGCCTAACCCGAACTCCGATAAAAAAATCGCGCGAAAATACCGCAATTTTGTAAAACATGGTATCTTATGTACCTATCTATAAGCACCGGCGATTTAAAATTTTGAGGCTGTCTGTTCTTGGAATTTTCTTTTTAGACAATAGTGTTTTGCACTTCGATTACATGAAGATGTATCTCCCTATTTAGGCCTAGCACGCAATTCGATAAAAACTCGCGCGAAATTATCGCAGAACACATGGTATCTTATATATCTTCACGCACTGGCGATTTAAAATTCAGGCTCGTTGCAATTCCGTACACTGAATTTAAACAGCGCAAATAAAAATCGGTGAGATCTCGCAGTGTAGGTTAGGCCTTAGTCGATTATGACAATTATCTAGTACGAGAAATGCTCATGCAGTGGTGGAGCCATTAGCCATTCAGTAATGTTGGCAAGGTTAACGGCAAGGGCGCGGCGTACATCAATAAATATCGCTATTCGTGGAGGTTCTTTTATTGCACCCCGTTTGGCGATTGTTATTGTACTTATTAGGCCAAAGACCTCGCATCTATTTAGGTTTAACACAAAATGAATGACGTAATTTCCGACTGCGCGTATTTCGGGAAATGGGTTGGTTTTATCCGTAATGGTGTTGTAACGTGTGTATGCGAATATTTATTCTTATAACATGGTGCAATTTTTTACGCTACTTTTAAGGATCACTTTTAAAAGATCTTGAAGCTTCCATCTCCACCGCATCTGCCTATTTATCGACGTCTGGGAAATGAAGAAATATGATCTAAGTAAAAGATGGAAGATTAAAAAGATACAAAGGTACGCGCGAAAAACATAGAAACCTGCCAAATATGATCTAAGTAAAAGATGGAACATTAAAAAGATACAAAGGTACGCGCGAAAAACATAGAAACGAGCTGGCGCACAGTCGGTTACAAAGAACCCATGTAAAATACAATTTTCAGAAATGTCAATTGTAAATAATTACCTAACTATCCAATCTCCATTCACAAAAGCATTTTCCAAAACCTGCCGTTAATTAAACAATATTCAAACTCCAATTTTAAATCTGTCCTTATTAAAACATAGTATTCCAAGTAATAAAATAAAAAAATAGTGTTAAGGGCCTTTACCCTCCCTACCTCAGCTCAAATTCACTTACGGTGGTACGGAACCCTTCGTGTGAGAGTTCGACTCGCACTTGGCCGGTTTTTTACCCCAACGTTTGCGGGGTGTAGGCCACGCTCGCCCCTTGGATCTTGCCCCTTACATTAAAATGTCCCACTCGCCCCGTTTTTTAATAATTTTGGTGTACCGACTCGCCCCTTACGAAGGGGCGAGTGGAAAATTGACATTTAAATAATTATTTTGATGTACCCACTCGCCCCTTGCGGCATTTCCTTTGAAATCTAACCAAATAATGTACAGTCAGACAGAAAAATGCACACATTATGAATAACGCTATATTTGATTACTTTAATAACTCTATCTGTAATCTCAACAACTCGTGACACTTGTGATAGTTGTTGCTACCTGGCTTACCTATAATACCGACTTCTTCAAAAAGGAGGAGGTTCTCAATTCGTCTGTATGTTTTTTTTTTTTGTGTGTATGTTACGCGATTACTCCGCCAATTATGAATCGATTTTGATGATTCTTTTTTTGTATGGTAGGTCATGCTTCAGAGGTGGTACCATATAAATTTTATTAATTTTGCTTGCGTAGTTTTTGAGTTAGCTTCAATAATTACGTATTTTTCCTACTTAGTGTATTTAGACGATATATTGTTTGACTCCGTCACTGTTATTTACATAGCAGGTAGTGTATTCGAATTTGTGTAGGGTAGGTACCACAACTAAAAAGTGAAAAATAAAAACTTTTTACAAAAAAAAAAAACAACCGACTTCCAAAAAAACACTAAAAACGTGAAAAATAACTTTAATTTCGGGAGTCGGTGTCTTTGCTTTTCAATTTTCGTTTTTTGCCACATCATCAAAATCGATTCATAATTGGCGGAGTAATCGCGTAAAATACACAAAAAAAAAAAAAAAAAAAAACATATAGACGAATTGAGAACCTCCTCCTTTTTGAAGAAGTCGGTTAAAAAGGAACCTTTTTCATAGGTCCAATAAACAAAACGTTTGGTAAAATATGTTACCCGTTATATTATGAATGCTTTCTCTTTATATGTTCGTATTATAATGTGGAAGGGATGCGTTTTGTGATATTTGCTAATTAGTTAATTACTTATTTCCAAGTGTAACTAAACGTGAATTTATGCAAGCCTAGTACTTTTTTGTTAGTTATAAACTACATATTTGTGTGCCTTTCATCCAAATCTTATTAGTGGGATAATAAACTAATGATGATTGTAATACTATCTTGAATTCATGCGATCCTAGTACTTTTTGTGAGGTATATAATATTTTTAATATTGGGATAATACTAATATGATTGTAATACTATCATGAATTCATGCAAGCCTAGTACTTTTTGTTAGGTTTTGATTGAAGTTTTAAGCAAAAATATTTATTTGAATATTTAAAAACTTAGAGTGCTGACTGTACTTTTAACCTACTAACAATCGGGGGCAACTGGGGCCATCTAATATTAAAAGGGGCGAGTGGGTACTCTTATGTAATTAGGGGCAAGATCCAAGGGGCGAGCGGGGCCTATACCGTTTGCGGTGTTTCTGCCAACACCTACCGAACAAATTATTGGTAACAAATACCGACTACCACAAACTCACGATCTAATTTAAATCCGGCTTTAACAAACAAAGTAGGTACCTTAATCTTTTTCAGGAGTCCAACAAACGTTTGAATAGGTACTGAATTAGCTTATTACATACTTAAACAGCGCGGTCCAATCCCGAGGGGGGATTGGGAAAGGACAAAGGGATTTATAGGGACAAACTTTTAAATGGATTTCTAAAATGAGCCCATTGATATTATTTAACTCATAATTTCAGCAGAAAGACGTCTACTGCTGAACATAGGCCTCCCCCAAGCACCGCCACTTCGATCGGATTCCTGAGGCCTTCACAAGGTTCACCATTGTGAGAGGCCTTCCAACGCTACGTCTTCCGGTGCGCGGTCGCCACACCAGAACCTTTCGGCCCCATCGGCGATCTGTTCTGCGAGCAATGTGCCCTACCCACTGCTACTTAAGTTTAGCAATTCTTCTGGCTATGTCGGTTACTTCGGTCCTCTATGTCGGTTACTTCGGTTCTCCTACCGATCTACTTAGTTTAGCAAAGTTGTTTTTTTTTAGATTTTTCTCTGCTCGTGAATCTATTTGGTTGAACTTTACAACGTATACAGCAATAACAACATACATCTCTCTTGAACAAAAACAGACACGTAAGTACTATGAACACTTATCAGGATCTCCATTAATGGGGTGCGTGGACAGGAAACCTCCCCGAGTGCCCGGGGGCTGGAGTTCCTTTACGGATACGTCCGTGGGGAAGGCCAGTCTCTGGGACGGTGCACCCTGGGGTGCGGGCAATGTTTCTCCATTGGGTGCTGTGTGTTAGACGCACAGTACCTAGTGGAGAGGCATTGCCCGTATGCCAATATCCTGTCGGTGGGACGCTCTAATGTGTACTCGGAGGAGTACACGTTTAGCAGCGTCTGAGCGGGCCCGGCGTGCACTTACCCTGCCGTCGGGCAGGCAGGAGGAAGTCCTTCCTTCTGCCACCGTTGGTCTCGTAGCCCCGAAGACTGTCAAGGTCATGTCTCTGGCATTTGACGGGGGTCGAGGGTCTTGGCTTAACCGCCCGGGCCGCGAGGAAGAAATCCTCTATAAAAAATTACCCCAAACCTCCAAGCGGCGGCGCACCGTGAGGGAGGTTGATAGCTTGGCTGATGGGTAGCTATGGAATCAGTCGCTAGTGCGAACCACATTTTTTTGAGCAAGTATTAAAGTTTTTTACTCGTGGGAACAAATATGGTGAACATTGAAAAAAAAACAAAAAATGAAGAGAGACAGGGAGAGGGAAAGGGAGAGGAAGGAGGTGATGCGCGGTCGGAGTCCGACGCGGCATCGAGCTCTAGCTCGTGTACGAGCGTAGAGCGGGAAGTGGTCGTAGTGGGGCCTTCCGGGAGAAAGTTCTTCCGGAAGCGCCCCAAGACGGGGTCATCCTCGGACGAGGAGACCACGAGCCGGAGGAAGATCCACTCCGGCCGCAGGGGTGGAACCCGCGTGAAGGGGGCGGGTAGAGGGCTCGCCACGAAGGAGAAGGAGGCCGGAGATGCGGGCCTAGATAGCCCAGCCGGGCTGACTCAGCGGGCCGCGGGTCCCGGGGAGGTGACGGGTGGTGGGCCGGGCGCCACTGGTGGCCCCAATACGCAGGGCTCAGCTAACCTCGCAGAGGTCGTGGTCTCTGCCATAAACAATGTGGCCTTGAAGAGGTTGAAGACCTCGAAAGACAAGGCCATAGCAGAGGCCACGGCCTCCATAATGGCGGCAGCGGAGGCCTCCCGCAGAGGGTCTCCGTCGGACGGAGTGTCCGAGATGCGGGCGGAGGTCGCACGCCTGACGGCCGCAATGGAGCTCCTCCAAAAGGAGAACGCGGAGCTCCGAGCGGAACTGGCTCTGCTCCGAGGAGCCGGCCCCCGGGAGGTGCCGCAGAGGGGGGAGCAGCTTGGGCCGGGACGGCCCGTGTCTGATGCTGCTGGGGACCGGGTTCTGTCCCTGGTGCAGCGGGAGATGGCCGAAATGCGGAGAAGATTCTCCACCCTTGAGGCCATCGTCCTGCGCCCCCCCTTGACGGCAAGACAGCCGGCCTCCGGCCAGCAGAAGGAGGCGACATATGCCGTCGTCGCCGCCGGTTCTGCTGAGGCTAAAGCCTCGTCGGGGCAGAAAAAAGGCGGGGCGGCAAAGAAGGGCGGGGCTGCTAAGCAGGCGCCGGCTCGGGCCTCGGCCTCAGCCCCGGCTTCGGCCCCGGCCCCGGCCCCGGCCCCGGCCCCGGCCCCGGCCCCGGCCCCGGCCCCGGCCCCGGCTCCGGCCCCGGCCCGTTTAGCCAAGGTGGCTAAACGTCGGCCCCCACCACCTTCGACCGCACCCGCAGCTCCTATATCCCCCCCAGCCGATGCCGAATGGCAAGTGGTTGGGGAGAAGAGGAGGGCGCGTAAGAAGGCAAGGGCGGCCAACAAAAAGAAAGCAAGGCGGCAGCGGCGCAAAGAGCGAAGCGTCGCGGCAAGGCTCCACGCCCCGAAGTCCGCAGCTGTAGTGGTTACGCTACAGCCGGAAGCGGCAAAGAAGGGCGTGTCCTATAAGGATGTCTTCGCCAAAGTGGCGGAGGTGGTTGACCTTGGGGAACTCGGTGCGGCCAGTGGCATCCGACTGAGGATTGCTGCCACAGGGGCTCGGATGCTGGAGTTCCCCGGTTCGGCTGGTGGCCCGGCCGCTGACGCCCTGGCTGAAAAGCTCAGGGCGTCCCTAAACGCTGACGAGGCCCGAGTGTCCAGGCCCACTAAGTGCGCTGAAATGCGTATCCAGGGCTTGGACGACTCGGTGACGAAGGCACAGGTGGTGGCCGCCGTCGTCGGGACTGGGGGGTGCTCTGCCGAGCAGGTTAAGGTGGGCACCATCGGTCCTGACTACAGGGGTATGCAAGCCGTTACGGTTAGCTGCCCCGTGGCGGCGGCCAAGAAAATAGCTGGGGAGGGCCAACGGCTATTGGTGGGCTGGGTTTCTGCGCAGGTCAAACTGCTGGAACCCAGACCTCGGAGGTGCTTCCGCTGCCATGTGGGTGACCACGTGGGAGCTAAATGCACCTCCGAGGTTGACCGCAGCGATGCCTGCTACCGCTGCGGTCAGCCCGGTCACAAGGCCGGCACGTGCAAGGCCACGCCGCACTGCGTCGTATGTGCGGCGGCAGGCAAGCCGGCCGACCACCGGATTGGGAGTAAGGCCTGCGCTCCACCGAAGCCTGGCAAAGCCAGGGGCAGGGTCAAGCCCTCCGCCACCACCGCCACCACTGCCGTCACCGCCGCAGCCGCCGCCACCGCCACCGCCGCTGCCGCCTCCACCACCGTCGTCGTCACCGCCGCTGCCGCTGCGGCAGGGCCCTCGCATGGGTCTCGGGAGGGGGTTGAAATGGAGTGCCAATAATGGCCCCATTTCGCCTCCTCCAGGCGAACATCAACCACTGCGCCACCGCTCAGGATCTTTTGCTCCAGAGCATGGCGCAGTGGTCGATTAATATCGCCGTGGTTGCTGAGCCGTACTTTGTCCCGCCCAGGGATGACTGGGTGGAGGACCTGAGCGGCTCAGTGACTCTCATTTCGTCGGCCGCCGCCGGTACCCCGTCCCTCGAGGCTGTCAAGAGAGGACGGGGTTGCGTGGCAGCACGGTTCGGGGAGATTGTAGTGGTAGGGGTGTACTTCTCCCCGAACCGAACTCTCGCCGAGTTCCACAACTCCCTTGCGGAGTTGAAAGTCGTCGTCGTCGGGTTCCGTTCCCTCCCCGTGCTCGTCCTCGGGGACTTCAATGCCAAGAATATGGCTTGGGGTTCCCGGTATACGGACACGCGGGGCAGGATGGTGGAGGACTGGGCTCTGGAGACAGGCCTGGTCGTCCTAAACCGGGGTTCTGTCCCCACGTGTGTGCGGATGCGGGGTGAGTCGGTGGTGGACATCTCGTTCGCCAGCCCCGCTCTGTCTCCGCGTGTCATTGACTGGCGCGTCATGGAGGGGGTGGAGACGTATTCCGACCACCGGTATATCCGGTTTGACGTCTCCGCCCAGTCCTCGAGCGCGCCGGTCCGACAGGCCCCGAGTGGTCCGCGGTGGGCGCTGAAGCAGCTGGACCGGGAGCTTCTCCTGGAAGCCTCGATCGTGCAGGCCTGGGTGTCATCACCGGACAGGCCTGCCGACATCAACGACGAGGCGGAGTGGTTCCGGGAGGCCATGTCCAATATTTGTGACGTGGCAATGCCCCGTGTCCAGCCCGGATGTGCTTCGCGCCAGGTGAGCTGGTGGTCGCAGCAGTTGACGGCTCTGCGCCATGCGTGCGTTGCTGCGCGACGCCGGTACGCCAGGCACCGCAGGCTCCGTATCCGCCCTCCGGATACGGAAGCCATTCAGGCGGAGCTGTACGAGGGGTACAGAGCGGCGAAGACCGCCCTCCAGGAGGAGATCCTGCGGGCCAGGGCACTGGCCCGTGAGGAAACGCTGGAGACTCTGAACGCAGATCCGTGGGGACGCCCATACAAGATGGTGCGGGAGAAACTCCGCCCATGGGCTCCCCCGCTGACGCAGAGTCTCCGGCCTCAGCTTGTGGAGGACGTGGTGAGCGCTCTGTTCCCTTCGAGAGGGGAACATGCCTCCCCGCTCATGGCTCCGCCTAATGCGGTGCTCGATGCGGACCACACTGCCGACGACGACGACGATGCTCCGGAGGTGACCGAGGCAGAAATGAGAGTGGCGGTACGAAGGCTGAATGCCAAGAATACCGCCCCAGGACCCGACGGCTTACCTGGGAAGGCCTGGGTCCTGGCCATGGAGGCTCTCGGGCCTCGACTAAGGGGTCTCCTGAGCGCATGCATGGAGAGGGGCCAGTTCCCACTTCGTTGGAAGACGGGGAAACTGGTCCTCATAAAGAAGCCGGGGCGCCCTGCGGACTCTCCGTCCGCTTATCGGCCCATCGTGCTGCTCGACGAGGTGGGCAAGCTCTTTGAAAGAGTAATTGCCAACCGCCTCGTCGGGCGATTGGTGCGGGTGGGGCCGGATTTGGCGGAGAGCCAGTTTGGTTTCCGCAGAGGGCGCTCTACGGTGGACGCCATCATGCGCGTACGGGCCCTCACGACGGGGGATGCTGTGGCCCGGGGTGGGGTCGTCTTGGCGGTGTCTCTAGACATCGCCAATGCCTTCAATACCCTGCCCTGGAGTTGCATAAGGGAGGCACTCCGGTACCACCGGATGCCGACCTACCTCTGTCGTGTGGTCGAGGCCTATTTGACGGACAGGGCCGTCATCTACCCCGGTCACCAGGGAGTGTGGAACCGGCGAGAGATGTCGTGCGGTGTCCCACAGGGATCGGTCCTAGGGCCGCATCTGTGGGACATCGGATACGACTGGGTGCTGCGCGCCGACCTCCCTAGCGGCGTCAGCGTAGTTTGCTACGCTGACGACACGCTGGTCCTGGCGCAAGGGAGGTCGCACCAGGCGGCGGCCGAACTCGCGACACGCGGGGTTGCGAGAATCGTCAATAGAATCCGGCAATTGGGACTCGAGGTGGCCTTGCACAAGTCCGAGGTCATGTGTTTTCATGGCCCTCGGAACGCGCCACTGTTGGGTTCCCAAATCACGGTAGGAGGGGTTCACATCGGCGTCGAGTCGACGATGAAGTATCTAGGACTCGTCCTCGACAGCCGGTGGAACTTCGTGGAGCACTTCCGTCGTTTGGCTCCCAGGCTGGACCGGGCCGGGGCCGCCTTGGGGCGGCTCCTGCCCAATCTTGGGGGGCCAAACGCCTCCTGCCGGAGGCTCTACGCGGGGGTCGTGCGGTCCATGGCCCTTTACGGGGCACCGGTGTGGGCGCGTTCCATTAGGCTGCGGCCAGCCCGCCGGTTGAACGCGTCCCAAAGGGTCATGGCCATTCGGCTGGCCCGGGGATACCGCACGGTCTCTCGTGAGGCGGCGAGCCTCCTTGCCGGATTACCGCCATGGGATCTGGAGGCGAAGGTCCTCGCGCACATTTGGGAGTGGCGCGAGGAGATGAAGCGCCGGGGCGTAACTCCGCTGCCGCGAGAAATCGCGGCACAGCGGACAGAGCTCCGGCAGGATCTCATGGCGGCATGGAGAGTGCGATTGTCGCAACCCAGTGCTGGGCACGCCACAATTGCGGCGATAAGTCCCCTCTTTGAGGAGTGGCTGGAGAGGCGCCACGGCGTCCTCACCTTCCGCCTGACACAGGTCCTCACCGGACATGGCAGCTTCGGGAGGTACCTGTGCAGGATTAGGCGGGAGGAAACGCCTGGGTGTCACCACTGTGCGGATCGTCCGGAGGACACGGTGGAGCATACGGTGGAGGTGTGCCCTGCTTGGGCGGAGCACCGCCGTGTCCTCGTGGAGGCGATTGGCGGCACTGACCTCTCGCGTCCGGCCCTGGTCCAGGCCATGGTACGGAGCGAGAGGGCATGGGAGGCGGTCACCTCCTTCTGCGAAGCAGTGATGCTCGCGAAGGAGGAGGCGGAACGCGTGAGGGAGAGGCAAAGCCTGCGCCCTCACGCCCCTAACCGCCGCCGCTGGAGACACCCTGGGCGTCGGGAATCCCAGGCGGATTCCCGGCCACCATAGGCGTGGGCTTGCGGACGGCGAGCAATGGGCAGCTCGCCGTCCGATAAGGACCAGGCCCAGGTCGATGGCGCGTCGTGTTCCACGCGCGCCTCAAAGAGATGTCAGCACACCTGACGGGGTCCGTTAGGACCGATGCCTGCCAGGGTTGCGGAATAGTCCGAAAGGGATACCGGGACCCTGGCAACAGGCAACCGAAGGAACACGGGTGGGTTTTAGTCAGTAAGAGTCTGACACGCCCTTCCGCTCCGCCCAGAGCGGGAGAAGTCATATGATGATTTCCCACCCAAAAAAAAAAAAAAAAAAAAAAAAAAAAGGATCTCCATTAATCTTTCCTCCTTTTTCCAAATAGATAGTAAAACAACATGTCTTTCACGCGAATCCAAGGTCACAGTAACAACTTAATGTATTCGAAAATATTTCTACACAATCTTTTGCATGCGGCTTCGCCCGCGTGGAGGTCTGAAATTATCCTATAGGACGTACTACCTGGGCCAGGGACATAGGATACTTCTTATCCTGATATTCCCTCGGGATCGAGACTTCGGACTGCGGGTGAAACCGCGGGGCGCAGCTAGTAGGCTATAATTTATAAAGATATAACGCGGGCGAAGCCGCTGGTGGAAGTTAGTGAGTGAATATAGTCAGTCAATCTATAGACATAGCTTCGCAGAGAAACTTAGGTAAATTATCAGAGGGCCTAGACAAGTGACAATCGCTTCGAAACCGTTTCGTTTTTCTACAACGATTTTCAACAGAATTGACATAAGCTTTTCGATTGCATAAGTCAGTCCCATACATTTTTGCCTTTTTCATCATCGTTATCGCTGATATTCAAACCGTTTTAGACCTATAACTTTTTGTACGATCCAAGTTTATTGATTTTCATCAACAAAGATGTGTCTTTACTTCTAAACTATAAACGCTTCGAAAGCGTTTCTTATTTCTGCAACGACTTTCAACAGAATTGACATAAGCTTTTCGATAGCTTATGTCAGTTCCATACATTTTTGCCTTTTCCATCATCGTTATCGCTGATAAAATGTCACTTTGTCTTGAGCCTCAGATATTCAAACTGTTTTAGACCTATAACTTTTTGTACGATCCAAGTTTATTGATTTTTATCAACAAAGATGTGCCTTTTCTTGTAAACTATTGTCTGGTTTTGGTAAGAGTGGCAGAAGTCTAATTTATTAAGTAACTTTGAGGAGCTATCTCTTTGGTTGGTTAACTTTGTCCAGTTACAATAATAATGTTTTGATACGTAGGTAATGATTTCTTTGAACTATTGGATTCACTTTGATATTCTATATTGGATGACGATGTCGTGTTGTGTCCTAAACTCACCTTTACCTACCATCCCTGGAACCATATCCTAGGAATATAGTACAAGACTTGTATTTTTTTTTATAGCCTATATTGTGTCCCACTGCTGGGCAAAGACGTTCCCTGTACTTTTCTCAAATAATGCGCGGAAATTCAAACTAAGTATGGTACATTAATGTTGCGGCCTGCAACAGCGGCATTAATAGACAAACGTGAAAATATGGGCCGAGGTGAAATCGAGGCACACGTACGTAAGTCCATCAATTCCTGGTTGCGTCCAAGGCTTGCATAGTACTTTTCTAAAATATACGTGGAAATTAAAAACTAAGTAAACCAATTATTGATTGCAGAATCAATAACGAACAACGATATTTTTTTCAAATAATGCTCGAGTCCAGAGCATTTTTGAGAAAAATATCTTTGACTTTGTCTTGTCCTTGATAAATAGCTTATAGACTTTCAGAGTCTGTTTATTCATAAAGCTTCTTCCCTTAAAATTATTCATCGAAGAATACCTTTTGCCTTTATCCTGCGTTATAAAATAAAAACATAAACTACGAGCATTAAAAACAACTTATTATGACCTTGGCTTTTCACCGACGCCGTAAAAAATACTATAAATAAACAAAGCTATTAAAAATGTTATGGGATGTAACTCGAATGTATTTCCAAGCCACTCCCAGTACCAACTAATAAAAGTTTTCATGTCTATTCCTGAAAATACGAAGCATTAAATCAAACTGTCGTTGTATTTGTAGACAAAAACGATGTTTTTTCACCGAACTTTAAAATTAATGTACCTAACTAACGAATCATTCAATTCTTTCAATGTCAATTTCTATCTTTCAATACTTTCAATGTCAATGTTGTACTAAAAGCAAAGTTTATTATTAATTTTAAACTTTGCTTGTAGAACTACCTTTTATGTCTTCTTTGAACTCCGGAATAGTTGTGTCAGTAGGTATATTGTCTTCAAAGTCAGCAATTTCAACAGTTGTTCAATACTTTTGTCTTTATTGTTTTTTTTTTACGACAGCCGCAATATGAGGTTCCTTCAGAAACAAAAGGGCAAAATGACACTAACATTTTTGCTCGCTTGGTGACTGTAATAAAAATACCTTTATATCAAGAGAATGAGAAGAGATAACTTAAGCTATAAAAAACTTTTTACAAAAAAAAAACAACCGACTTCCAAAAAAAACACAAAAAAAGTGAAAAATAACTTTAATTTCGGAAGTCGGTGTCTTTGCTTTTCAATTTCCGTTTTTTGCCACCGACTTCCGAAATTAAAGTCATTTAGTCAAACTTTAGTCAGTTATTTTTCACTTTCTTAGTGTTTTTTTTGGAAGTCGGTTGTTTTTTTTTTGTAAAAAGTTTTTATTTTTCACTTTTTAGTTGTGGTCCCTACCCCACACAAATCCGAATACCACTACCTGCTATGTAAATAACAGTGAAGGAGTCAAACAGGATATCGTCTTGATAAACTAAGTGGGAAAAATACGTAATATTGAAGCTAACTCAAAAATTATGCAAGCAAAGTTAATAAAATTCATATGGGACCACCCCGGAAGCATGACCTACTAAACAAAAAAAGAATCAAAATTGATTCATAATTGGCGGAGTAATCGCGTAACAAACATACAAAAAAAAAAAAACATACAGACGAATTGAGAACCTCCTCCTTTTTGAAGAAGTCGGTTAAAAATCCAGTCATGTGGGATGTTTACTAAATGAGGGACTATTCCCAGCTTAGCTAAAATTATGCAGAAATATATCTTCTTCGCAGAATCCCCGAATATTGCAGGCATATTACCTAAACGGGCACTCGAAAATCAAGGCTGAAATACGTCATTTAGATGTAAGACTAATTAACATTAATCTAAGCGACGCTTGTTCTTAACTTAACCACATCTGCCAAAACCATTAAGAATTAATCTGGATCTTTCTCGAAGATTTAGACGCATCTAAAAGGGTGGACAATTAGACGCAGACCCAGTGACAATACTAGAATATATACATCTATATCTATACATATATTATACATAAAAAAAATACACTATACATATTATACAAATAATATTATACATTAAAATTATTTTCATGTTTGTCTGTACGTCCGCGTTGTTCTTTTAAACCACGCTACAGATTTTTGGTGAGGTTTTCACCATCGTTTAAAGAACTTATTCTGGAAGGTTTATGTGTATAATGCATTAGTATTAAACTGACATACAACTCAGAAATGTCGATGTTTTGTCAAGTCGTAAAAACTGTGCGAAGCAAGAGCGAGTCACTCACGGATATCGAGTCACTAATATAACTATAATACTTAGGTTCAATAAAAATAGGATTTGTAAATGCATGAAAATAATTGTAACGACTGTCTGAAAGCTGGTACTATTTTTTTCCAGTTATATAACTTTTTCACCTCACAAGCTCGGAAAGATTCTGTTTGTCATTCGAAATCTGCGTGGAAAAGAGCATTTTTCCCGCTAGCATTGAAAGAGTTTTTAAAATTCGAACCTTTCTATTCAACAATTTTCTATACCGGTCGACTGATCATCAATACTTATTTTATGTCAGAGCGCCAACCTCATTTTTAGAATAATCGCACTGGCCAGCACGAAAAAAAATCGCTCAACGCGCCTAAAGAAGTTTTCACATAAAAGAACTTTATATAATTTTCTTCTGTATATTCAATTCACTTTCCACCATTTGGGTTTGTTTAGCAGTGCAGAGTTAGTGCAAGTGGTAAATAATGCCGAACTGAGCTTTATTCCGGAAAAATTGCGCGAACAGTACATAAAAGCTTAGGTACAATATTTTTGTTCAATGCATGGAGACACCTAGCATTTTCCTTGCTGTAGTGAGGTGAAAAGTTGTGTGTTTCGCTCGGCAGCAAAGTTTTTCTGGGTCTCGTACCTTTGAATCAATACAGGTACTCGCGCGAAAAAACAACTTTGCAGCCTTGCATAACAAATAACTATTTCATTGTTATTAATAGGTCTTGTCTTGGCTGATTATCAGCTTAAGCTCTTTTCTGTCTTATTTCAAGTACAATGCTATGTATATTTTTCAAGTTTTAACCTCCAATGCTTAAAAGTATTTGGTCCTCTATCTGATCGACTCTGAAGACTTGTTGAAACTTCTACAATTATCTTGTAACGTTTTAAATACATATAGGTATAATAATTCTTCTTCTATTTACGTAAAATTCCTTTATACAAAACCAATTTCCTCTCCCCCAAAACCCAGCCTACACGTCACATTGTATGTATAGTAATGTGGAAGTAACAAGGCGTCGAGTGTGGGCGATCGATCTCGCCCTTCACCTTGGCGCCGCCGGGGATCAACAAAAACGCGCCTATTACGCAGTACCGTTCCTTGTGTCGATGAAAATGTACCTGGGAATATATAACTAGAGAAGCTCATGGCTAAGTAATAACAACCGCACGGTAGATCCATCAGGTTAAGCTTCGCTTGCCATGGTTGGTCCGCGGATGGGTTACCATCTTAACATACCGTGACTCCTCCATCCCCCGGAAAGCACGTTAAGCCGTTGGTCCCGGCTGTCATTCGTGGATCATTGACAGTCGTTACAGGTCGTCAGAAGCCCGAAAGATTGAAAACCAATCTTACCGTATCGTATTACCCAGTTACTGGGTTGTGGAGGTCAGATTAGCAGTCGCTCCGTGTAAAATACTAGTATTCAGCTGCATCCTGTTAGACTGGAAACCGAACCCAACATAGTTGGGAAATGGGAAAAGGCTAGACAGATTGATTGAACAGAGAACTGGAATAGCTTGTGTACTTATTGCGAAGCTTATTGTAAACGCGGGAAATTATAAATGCGATTGTGATCAATCAGTCGATGTCCAAAAAGCTCGACTGTGTGTTCACAATGCTATGCATGCCTACGCTTATGTATGGAAGTGAATGTTGGGTGTGGCGAAGAGGCATGAAAGTGGATTTAATGCTGTGGAATGTGGCTATGAATGATGCTGAGGAATTATGTTTTAATAGCGTTTATTCTGATAAATTTATCAATATTGATGTATGGAAATATGGAATATGGCTAGACAACTGTTTAAAATATTGATTATGAAATGCAATTTTTGTTAGAGTCAAGTGTGTGTCCCCCCTGCCAGCTAAATGGTTGGTTTTGGATATGTGAAATTTACGGCAGTAGTATATAACGAAATTAAAAGTAAAACTATCACCACTACGTAGGCTCTACAAGTTTTCGAGTAATAATCGACCCACTTAAATTTGCAGTTGCAAAACGTTATCAACTACTAAAAGTTTTTCAACTACAATGTTAAGTTTGTTGGATAAATTCATCCCAACTACGGAACCCTTCATTGTGCGTGGTTCGACATACACTTGGCCGGTTTTTTCATTACCACGTCACGTCCAAAACAATTTGTACCAGTTAGGAACCCAAAACAATTAGTCCCACACAAATTTTCCACCAGAAAAGACAAATTCAGTTTCAATTCCTCTTTCAAAGATCATAGAAAGTTCTCACGACGATGAACAAGACCTGTTCAATTCCGATTCTAATGTAACCCAAGTTCATTCATACATTACGTACCTATTCGTGGAAAATGCGTACCTATTTAGTAACTTCGCATCGACCTCACGCTTCGGTAGACACCGCCCTCTCAATTACTAAGAAAGTACTACTACGCAAGATTTTACAACTGAACTTGTGAAACTCGAACCGAAACTGGCGTGGGATTTGGGAATAATAAACATGATTATAATAAACTGCCTGCGCCCCGCGGTTTTACCCGCATAAATCTGGAGCCCGTGGGCATATCGGGATAAAAAGTATCCCAGTATCAATCTGCCTAGCCTTTTCCCAACTCTGTTGGGGTCGGCTTCCTGTCTAACCAGATGCAGCTGAATACTAGTATTTTACATGGAGCGACTGCCTATCTGACATCCACAACCCAGTAACTGGGTAATACGATACTCCTTGGTAAGACTGGTTCTCAGACTTTCGGGCTTCTGACGACACGTTACGACTGTCAAAGATCTACGAATGACAGCCGGGACCAACGGCTTAACGTGCTTAGGCACGGAGGAGTCTCTATATGTAAAGATGGTCACCCATCCTCGGACCAACCTCGGCAAGCGTAGCTTAACCTGATGGATCGACCAGTACCCAGGTCATGGTCTAAAACTCTACCGCAACATATCCAATAGCGTTTAAAAAAACACTACACGTGTATATTCACTCACAAAAACGGTAAGGAAAACTCAGTGAAATAAATTGCAGAGGTTTTCGTATAAAAGCTATTTTCGTACGAACCTCCGACACTGTTCGCGCTTATTCAGCATTGAAATCTAATTATCTTGTAAGGGAAAATGTGCCAACGATACATACATACAGATAATAGGTTTATGTATGAACATAATGGAGGGCGTAATTATTATTTAGGAATTTTGGAATACAGGAAATTAATATTGATGGATACCTATCCTTGCAGTAAAAAATTATGTCTTAAAGTCAAAGTCAAAGTCAAATAATTTATTTCAAATAGGCACATAAAAGGCACTTTTTAACGTCAATATCTCTATACAAACCCAATGAAAAAGCTATCATGATTAAAATAAAATAATGCAAAAGTAAGTCTATCTGTCATTTTCACGACCGAGTCATCAGACCGTTAATTTCTGGCATAAAAGAGTAACTTTAGTCCTAGAAAAGAACATGTATTAAATTTTAACCCACTTTTAATTATGAAATACTAGCTGCGCCCCGCGGTTTCACCCGCGTAAGTCTCGATCCCGTGGGAATATCGGGATAAAAAGTATTCTATGTGTTAATCCAGGTTATAAACTATCTATTTGCCAAATTTCATCCAAATCCATTCAGCTGCTTTTGCGTGATTGAGTAACAAACATCCAAACACACAAACACGCAAACTTTCACATTTATAATATTAGTAGGATTTTAACCTTTCAGGCGAGCGGAGCCGTGAACAAAGTAAAACCTGTATAAACGACAGAATCAGACAAAATGGCATTAAAAAGAAATTCTTTTAAGCGAAATTTTCGCAGCCGTGGTTTTATCAGCGTTTTGTCAGCCCCATTAGAGGTTGCAGGTCTCATAATGGACAATGGTTTTTTTTTTCTTGCTTTTTTTATCTAGCATAGTATTAAGGCTCTTACATATTGGCGCGAAAAGTCACGCGACGCGACGCCGCGGCATGATGTTTTCTTAGAAACTGTTTTGTTATTAGTCGCGTCGCGCATAAGAGCCTTTATCATTACATAACAACACGCCTGTATTTCTCCGAAGGATTAGGCAGAGGTGTGCCTATAGTACACCAACATTTCGCCAGTTATGTTTAAGTCCCATGTAATAAGGGGCGAGCCTAAATCGGACACATATCCAGACTCCGGGCTGCTACTGAGAAATTCCAGATGGAAAATCCAATAACACTTAGCCCGACCCGGGAAACGAACCTGGGACTGCCCGCAGGTATGCAGTTACAGATAACTACCTACTAATACTTAGGATAGGATATTATATTACCACCAGCACCATAGAACACGATTCCTACCGGGTTCCCATTGGAGGTTCGCATCAGCAAGTATACTGCTATTGAAAAATGGCACAGTCAATAACGTCTACTATTGCCAAAAATATCTTTACACTACTACTACTATTTAATTCACCATAACATTCAAACAACAAAAACGCCTATTTCTACCTTTGAATTACAACAAAAACAAAAAGTTTCCTAAAATAACCCGGCGCCAAAACGTCAGAATCGGGAACTAAAAATTCATACAATAGTGATCCCGTCATGAAGTCACTTTAGGTCACGTGTCACCGCTTGATAAGGACGAGAGCAAGCCGGTGTATACCGGGTTACGATAGAGACAGATATAGAAAAATGCGTCAGCGAGAACGAGATAGAGGAATATTGCACATTTTATTTAGGTTTCACCTGTTCACGTGTATTTTATTCGATTCTTTATATACCTATAATAATTTTAAAACGATATTTGAGTTTATTTCTGAAAAAAAAACATATGTATTAAGCGTCTGCTTTTGGTCGTCTATTTTTGGTGGGAATCATCATATGACTTCTCCCGCTCTGGGCGGAGCGGAAGGGTGTGTCAGACTCTTACTGACTTTTAGGGGTATGAGGAACAGGGTGTAAAGTTCACTCATACTCCATAGAAAAGGGAGGATCCTCCGACCAGACGGGTGTTGTGTCTGGCGGGCAACTGCCCAACGATTGATGTTGGGTTCTCGTATATATGTCCACTGCACGGTAAACTTTAATTGCGCGATGCAGGATTTATGTGACGTCTGTCTGACGTCAGGTCTTTGATGCGTAGTTCGCATGTGGCGATGTAGATACCGCCACAGACTAAAACCCACCCGTGTTCCTTCAGTTGCCTGTTGCCAGGGTCCCGGTATCCCTTTCGGACTATTCCGCAACCCTGGCAGTGGTTCTGCTACTTGGCGATAGATGGTGTTAAATTCATTTATGGAAACTCTTTAATTAATGTTTACTTTATTCATAAATAATTAAATTCAGACAGGCACAGCATCGGCTTCACTCTCATAAAAATGTACCCCTCGCCGCTGTTATATTAAGTTTATTTTCATCCCAGTAGTCTTGTTTGTCCCTCCTCAAAACCTCAGGGTAGGTACCAATTGCAGCTAGTAGGTATTATCATAATATTCAAACCATAGCCAAATAATAACTTACAATGACCTAAATATCATCAAACCATATCGCTTTTAGCTTTCACAAACTGGAATGGTGCCCATACCGAAGGAAAAACGATCCAGAAGAGATAATATCCAAACAATTTATAATAACGACTGCCTTGGTCTGCTGAGGTCTGCCGAGGTCTGCCGAGGTCTGCCGAGGCCTGCCGAGGTGTGCCGAGGTCCTGGGTTCAATTCCTGGGTCGGGCGAATTGTTATTGTGTTTTTCCATCTGGAATTTCTCAGTAGCAGCCCAGATTCTGTGTTCCACTCCGGTTGATAGCAAAAGGCTCGCCCCCTGTTCCATGGGACGAAAACATAACTGACGAAATGTGGTTGTACTATAGATGCTCCTCTGTCTGACCGTTCGGGGAATACAGGAGGGATGTTATAAAAAAAATGGACTGCGCAGTATCTTATTATTATATTATAGTACCTACCTACTTCACCATCATCTGCCTAGCCTTTTCCCAACAATGTTGGGGTCGGATTCCAATCTAACCGAATGCAGCTGAATACCAGTAATTTACATGGAGCGACTGCCTGTCTGACCTCCACAACCCAGTAACTGCGTAATACGATACCCCTTGGTATGACTGGTTGTCAGACTTTCGGGCTTCTGACGACCCGAAACGACTGTCGAAGATCCTTATTATAGTACGTACTTACTGTCTTCAAAACAGTTTTAATAATTATTTATCTCAGCCCACACAAACTGCCTACAATTTAAGCAACACAAAAATAAACCTCACCCTACACGGTAAACGCTCTATATTTTTTTCATTTTACTTCACATTAAAATAGTTTGGCATGAAAACCATGTTCCTACCTAAAATTAATGACTCAAGTAACGGTTAATAACTATGCTATGTAGTTTCGTGTAGGCGTTACCTCCATAATAATTATACCTAATATTGTTATAGAACCCTCTGAAGCGAAAACATGGGAGGTTTAGCATAGGAGAACTATATTTATATTCGTTTATGTAGGCAGGTATATGAAGGCTTGGTTCATATCGCCTACGCTCGCGGCTGGATCGTTCTGTAAGTAATAAATGTAGGAATTATAATAATCATTAGACACTTGTATTTAAAAAAAAAATGTTACTGCCAACCAACCCAACCTTTTAAAAACTTCCATAATTTATTATTTACAGAAGAACCGGCAAAGGCAATCAATTATTGACTGACATTGGCTTTGAAAGTAAACAAAGAGTTCAATTACTTATCCCACTTTTTTTAAAGAGTTTTTTTACCTTATAAACCTAATCCTAATGATTATTGTTTCGTGAAACAAGAGTTCGTGTTAGGTCTCAGATTCCTTTTCAGTGAAGGACCTAGCTCTCTCGCCACGAATATCCAATAGATTAAGTACCCAACACACCAGAAAAGCTATACTTTAGCTATCCATACTATAATATTATAAATTAGAAAGAAACTCTGTCTGTCTGTATGTTACCTATACCCCATTTGAAATAAGATTAGACATTAAAACAAACCCTTTTACAGTCCGTTCAACCGATTTTGACTTCTATACCGTAGGCATAGGATAGCATTAAAAGCAAAAAACGTTACACAATACCAACTATCTACTGCGGCTGCCATTTGTCATGCCACTAACGCAATAGAATAAAAAATCGGTTGAACGGAATGTAAAAAAGGCTTATCTATACGTCTAATCTTATTTCAAATGGAGTATAATCACGCCTAAACCACTGAATGGATTTTGACAAAATTTGGCAAGGAGATAGATAGCATTCTGGGGAAGGACATAGGCTACTTTTTATCGACATATTATCACGCGGGAGAAGCCGCGGGCGGAAGCTAGTAATATTATAAATTCTAATATAACTCTGTCTGTCTGTATGTTACCTTTTCACGCCTAAACCACTATACGGATTTCGACAAAATTTGGCAAAGAGTTAGATGGTATTCTGGGGAAGAACATAGGCTACTTTTTATCGACATACCACGCGGGCAAAGTCGCCGAAAGGCCGAACTTCGGTTCAATTTCGCGCGCTTTCTCGAGAGCGACACTCCAGATGTTTGTTAAAAGAAAACTAAGCTTATTTCATTTTTGTAATAGTATATCTAATTTGTATGTCTTATTAATTAGGCAGAGATTTAGATAATTAGACTAATAAGAAGAACTGATTTAATATAAGGTTTACATTTACAATGTTCCTAACTAAAATAAATGACCGTGAGTGAGTAAAAGACATAATTTTATTTTACAGTAATGCTATTCTTATTCTATTTAATTTAGTTTCAGTCAAAATAGTGCAAGTAGGTATTATTTTTCTTGTGCCAAATGTTCGGCATCTGAACCGAATTTCGGCCGAATGCCAAAGTTCGGTTCAAGCTGCCGAAATTGGGTTGAACCGAATGTGAACCGAATTTCGGCCCATCCCTAATAAATGGTCACAGCTTGTTACCTCATTCGCTCACAAATATAGCAGTTATCATAAACATGATTTAATGTCATCCCATTAACTCCTATAACTCGAGTGGGATCTAAAGGGCTCAAGAAATGTCATCTGCACAGCTGCACAAGGAAAATGTTATGTCCCTACCCTACCTCAAATTGCTTAGCATGATCCTCCGTTATGCCGAAAATACTGCAGCATTAATTTTGAAATAAATCTATGTTAAAGTTGAGGATTGATGCTAGGTCCTATGTTTGGCGAAAATACGATTACATATTTTTTTTATTACATAGTACTTTCCGCTAACTGCTAAAGAATGGGACAAGCCCACCACACTATTCCCAACAACTGCAACACCATACACAATATAGAACATGAACAAACACAGTGAATGGCAGAATGATTGATTGATTCGACCGCTTGGTGTTGCCGCAAATACTACAAATGACAGGTAACTCATAGAAGATTCAACCTTGAAGCTCACCGATGCTTAAGCACTAAGTACCTACCCTACCTACCTACCTACCGTACCTTCCTACCTACCTACCTTACCTTCCTACCTACCTACGTGCCTAACTTCCTACCTACCTACACCTACTAAACGTACAAACCTTGTCCTGAGAATAACGAACACAACAAAAAAGAATTATCCAAATCGGTCCAGCCGTTCTCGAGTTTTAGCGACACAAACGAACAGCAATTCATTTTTATTTTCATCAATACGGTCGCTAAACAAAGCACGACACGTGACGCGAGAGACGGAGGGGCGAGCTGTCTGGCCTGCTGACCGTCCTGGAGAACAGACCCTCCAGTCTAGAAACTGTCCTACGTTTCGTTTGACTTAGGTTATTGTGATTTATTGAATTTGTAGCTATAGTGTTAATTTGTAATTTTAATAAACGCCGTGTATCGCACCCAGTGTGTTTTCATTGCACGAAACCCATCTTCTGCCCACGTGATGTCTGATTCTAATGGAATAAATCCTTACGATCTCCGACATATTGGCTCACGTATTCTCATATATTCTCACGGCCTGTGGGTCAACTTTACTCAGCGGACATACAGCGACCTACGCGTTCAATACAATAATGCACTGAGAGTGCTGCTGCGGCTGCCGTGGGCTAGTAGTGCGTCAGGGATGTTTGCAGATAATAATATTGATGGTTTTGCAGCCATTATTAGAAATAGATGTGCATCCCTGATGACTCGTGTTCGCGGCAGCACCAACAGTATTCTCAGCGTATTCGCAGATCGGTGGGACTCCCCAATGTTGCGGAGGTGGATGCGGCTCCATGCTGAATTTTAATTGTATATTTTCATGTCTGTAACCTACTAACACTAGAACTTAAGTAAAATTGTTACTAACCCTATGGACTCCGGTCTGAAATAAAAACTTTCTATTCTATTCTATTCTATTCTATAGATAGAAGATAGATAGAATAAGAAGAAAATTATGTATAGATATAGATTTATCAAGCAGTTGGTACCAGATTCATTTGTTTTCAGACACTATCGCTTCTCAATGTTACTCGCCTCGCTCTTATGGCTGTGCTACAATCTCAACAATTGGCACGTCCTGATCTGCCTTTTCTCATTACCGTAGGAAACTCTTCAGACGTGACTGCACTGTCTAAATTAACAATACCCGATGTTTTGCCTCATTTTATTATATTATGGCGGTATAATCAAGATGGGCGCCCGCTGATATTGTTTGTGGAGGAGTTTAGTAGGATTAGAAACGGTAGGAGTATTGAAGCTGAGGGATTGTGAGATTGGTTTGTTGTGACAGTGTTTTTGTCGTTTTAGATAGTTGTTATGTATGGTTTTTAGGGTTCCGTACCCAAAAGGTAAAAACGGGACAGTATTACTAAGACTCCGCTGTCCGTCCGTCTGTCTGTCTGTCTGTCACCAGTGATAATTAGACAGTTGAAATTTTCTCAAATGATGTGTATTTCTGTTGCCGCTATAATAAAAAATACAAAAAAATAGAATAAAATAAATATTTAAGGGGACTCCCATACAACAAACGTGATTTTTTGCCGTTTTTATTGAAAATGGTACGGAACCCTTCGTGCGCGAGTCCGTCTCGCACTTGGCCGGTTTTGTATGTTAATAAGCAGTAGGATGAGCTAGATAGAGTGTAGAGCCTAGTTGAATTATCTACTTATCTTTTGTAAAATGAAAAGTAAGGAGAATGGACAGGTACGTATTTTCCAATTTCCACAGTGGGATCACCAACTTCATTGCCAAATGCAGTGATTTCGACATCACATTGTAAAGAAGTAATGTATTGTTTACACACACACATTGGGAGCAGTGGTGGCCCATTGGTACCGGCCACCACTTATGAGTTACTAGGTGCGCCCCGCAGTTTCACCCGCGTAAGTCTCGATCCCGTCGGAATATCGGAATAAAAAGTATCCTATGTCCTATTCCAGGTCATAGTCTACCCCTGTGCCAAATTTCATCACAATCCGTTCAGCCGTTTTAGCGTGAAAGCATAACAAACAAACCCACTTTCGCATTTATAATATTAGTCAGGATAGGTCGTGAGTTCGAACCAAGACGGGCACTTTTGCTTTGTGTATTATTTCATATCGCTCTCAAAATGGTGAAACAAACCATCTTGAGTAAATGGCATGTCCTAGAACAAAACAATTCGAAGACATTTGTGACATCCACCAATCCGCACTGGGCCTGCATGGTGGATTATAGCTAGTGTTGCCAAGTCGGATTTGTTTTAACTCGGGGCAGAAGGTAAAACAAATCGGGATTTAGGGTTGTAGATCGGGACCATAAAAAAAACTAAGTTTTTTAGGGTTCCGTACCTCAAAAGGATTTTTTTTTAATAAATTCATGCGTCTGTCTGTCCGTCTGTCATAGCCAATTTGCTCCGAATCTAATTGACCAATTAAGTTGAAAGGTACACAATGTATTTGTGACCCAAATACGGACGAATAACGTAAATAAATGAATTTTGAATATCCCCCATATTCATATAAGCAAAACTTGCCAGCCAGCCCAGCCTATAACTTGTCTGTCTTTGGTCTTAAAATAACATGGTAGATCTCTCAATATTGTGCGTACAAACTTACATTTGCAGTTGGAATGTATAAGAGATTTTTTTTTTTCAAATACAATGTTAAGTTTGTTCTTGGAATAAATTCATCCCAACTACGGAACCCTTCATTGTGCGGGGCCCGTAACGCACTTGGCCGGTTTTTTAAATTAAGGTTTTTATTGATTGTATTTCGCAACTAATATTACTAGTAAGTTTTTTAAATTAAATAATTATAAAAAAAAAAGTTATGAAGCAATGGATTAGACATTTGTTTCAAACCAATTCAGATTGATCATGTATTAGGTACGCAATTAGTGCTGGACATGTATCGATTTATCGGGACCTTTAGTGTCCCGATCAGGTGCAAATCGGGACGCGTCCCCAGACCCCTGAAAATCGGGACGTCCCGCGCAAATCGGGACACCTGGCAACCCTAATTATAGCCCACTCCCTCTCACAGAGAGGAGGCCTGTGTCCCAGCAGTGGGAACATTATAGGCTGATTATGTATATAGGTATAGTTTATGTATTAGATGTGTTTGTAGGTATCGTTTTTTATAATTACATAGTGTTAAAACTACGATTCAAAACCTACCTCCTTTCGTGCAATCAAAGTTTATTAGTAAAACTTGCTGCGTTCATAACATTTGCATATTTCAATGATTTTTCGCTTAGTTCTTTCGCAAGTCTAGAATAAATGTAGCAACTGGCTAACTGCTTAATACAAAAAGGCTTTTAACTAAAGTGATTACCCCAAACTTCGCATTGAACTAAGGAAATCAGCTCGGTGGCTAATGGTCAAGCTTAGAGCCAGACCAGGGACCCAGTCAGACGAGGAGGCTGGCGCAAAGTTGAAGAAGTTCCCCGCCCTATCCCCACTCCTGTACCGAATGACGTCATAACTGAACGTGGATGTAGGATACTGGAAGCATTATGTGTTAGATAAGTTTATCCCTTCAGTTGGTATGGGTGTCAAGAATGATTCAGGGAAGTGAAGTTGTTGGTCAAGAATTGGGATTAAATACGATTTATATTCAATTTTGATAACGTTAATAATATCATGGTTATTCGTATTTTTTTTTTTTAATTAAAATTATATTATAATATTTTAAAAAAAACATTTAAAATTATAAAAAATTGAAGTCCGCCGGTGCCGGAGCAGGGTCTAAGCTACCGGTGGTTGAGGCTATAGAGACAGGAACCTCCTTCAAATGCTAGCCGTATCGAGGAGTACTGCCTTCTGAATCAGGCCCTTGATCCAACTCGCCTAACGAGAGCCTCGAGAGATGTTGGTCGAGGCTTTCGGCCATCGGGCCTTTGGCCGTCACGACAATCGGCACAATGACAGCCGAGCTCATATTCCACATGTCAACAACCTCGTGTGCTAAGTCGAGCTTATTATTATTATTATATTCGGCTTCCACAATTTCTTTGCCGAGTGTAAACCACTGTCTTATCATGTCTGACAGATAAAATAAACAATTATTTCCATTTTTATCCGTCTTCATCTGTTACAAGTTGAATTTAGAAGCAATATTTTTCTGAAATGGTTTTGTTTAAAACATTTCATACCTACCCTTCATTTCAAACTAACCTATGCATTATTCAAAAGGTGTATCACTGTGGAAACCTTCCACAGATTGTTTGTGTAACCGCACTCTAGTACGTAGCTACTACGTCCACTTCGTTAGTGTTGTAGGTATAGTTCAGAAAGGTCAACGTACAATCAGCAGTTTAGTTTCCATGACTACGAGCCGCCTTACGTTTCCTGAATACCCAAATTGCGTAACACACTTTGAATCGCAATCCGAGAGTTTTGAATGATATTGCTAATAATGCAACGTTAATATCGCAATGAACGTGGGTGAACTGTTAAATTGAAACCCATTGCGATCAATTGTCATTTTATGTGTGTTTCGCAATTACCTCGTGGAACTGTATTCTTAGAAACGTATCTTAATTACTTTCTCAAGAAGCCAACATGTATATACAAATCACATTGTTTAAGTGCGAATTTACTATTTGAAAACTGAAATTGAAATTACTTAAACTTAACGAAATAAGGTTGTTTATTCCGTGACAAGTTACATTTTACATAATATTTAGACCATTTCAAATGAAGGTTAGAAAACCGTATCTTAATTACTTTCTCAAAAAGCCAACATGTAAACAGACTATTTTAAAAGTTCTCATTACGTAAGACTGGAACAAAGATCTTACATACAAAATCACAATGTTTAAGTGCGAATTTATTATTTGAAACCTGAAATTGAGTACTTAAACTTTACGAAATAAGGTTATTTATTCCGTGACAAGTTACCTACATTTTACATAATGTTTAGACTATTTTGAATCATTAAACTGAAGGTTAGATATTCAATACAAGTTTCCTGGTCGTTACGCACATTTTAATGGTTCCGTGAATGTTAGCATTAAAATAATAAGAGGTAAATTCCAAGGACGCTTGTAGACTGAGATATGAAATATTGTATTGTGTGTTTCATAAAATTAGAATTCAAATATTTATTTATTCGAAATCAGAAAAAAAAAAAAAAAAAATCTGTACAAATTATTACACAATCAATTATTTACACTGGATACTAAATAAAATGACTAACTAACTATACTTACAAATAAAATAAAATTAATACAAATGCAAAAAATATTTTTAACGTGCATTGAGTGGAATAGCATAATGACATTTCTTAGTATTTTTATTTTATTATGGAGTGAACGAGTATGTAAATTTTAAAACGTAGAGGCAATTTTAGTTAACGATGTTAGATTGAATAATAACAGTTTCATCTAGTGTCCAAATCAAAACAGTTTTAATGAATATTTTTTTTAAATAGGTACTTTAGTTATCTTTTGTATAAGAGACTGTTTTGTTGCAAGTATGTGGTTTTAATTGATTTCATACAGCGATAGTCTAAAGATAGTCTCTAAAGATAGTCTTTGCTCAGGTCAGCACACAGCCTTATATTAAAAGTGAACAATTGAAAAGTACTTTAGCTAAATAACAGACGGTATCTAATAAACTTATTGATTTGTTTACAAAATTATTAATTGTTATTAAGATATTACGAAATATTTTTAGTCAATTCGTGTTTTCCGAAATGATTGTCAACAAGAACGCGGATTGAGAGCACCTTTTTGTGTTTTCGCGATTTCCCATATTTATACGGATTATTTATTTCCCAGTAAATACGATTTACTTGTTCGTAATCCCGACATTTCCGCCAAAAGGCATGTTTGTTTACAAAATATAAAATAAACATAGCCACAAAAAACACTGGGCACGGAATTAAATTGCGCTGTTTTGCGAATTTAATTGCCAACCTAAGTTATGTTAAAAAAAAACCTACACAATACTACTTAAAACAATGTGAGTAACAATAATACTTAGGCAGGTAAAAAACCTTTTTTTTTTCGTTTTTTTGTTAATTTTTTGTTTTTGTTTTGAATAAACATTTTCTAAAAACATTGGTACAGTAAATAAAATAATACATACATCACAATACTAGACCACATCCAGTTAATTTAATTCCGAAACAGGACGTCCTTTCAAGGTCACCCCGCTCCCTAGGTGCGTTCCGAAACGTCACGACCGATCCAGTAATGTTCCGAAACATAGTCACATTAGTGCCAGATTTAATAATACTGATTTAGAAAAGTTGTTAATAATGCATGGATAACAGGATAATTTTATTGTGGTGGAGCATTAGTTGATAAGTTTGGAGTTGATTATTTGTAATTTACCCAAAAACTTTTGCTACCTGTATTATACTCCCAACATACCTACCCGGCTAAAAAGACATGACTTCCCGAATCTCACTAAAAGATTCCCACACTGAGACAAAGAGAGAGAGAGTTTACTGGAAAGCCACTTTATAACAGTTTATGGCTCTCGTAGATTACATACAACAGATTTTATCAGCCAGTGCAGTGGCTTATTGTTCTTAGAACAAATTGCCATGTAGCAGAAACGTTTAAAAAAAACTACCTACCTGTATTAGCAAAAGTTTTGGGTGCATCAATCAACCCAAACCGTCAATTAAAATTTGTTACGTTTTTTCTAATTAAAAAAAAAAAACAACCGACTTCCAAAAAAAACACTAAAATAGTGAAAAATAACTTTAATTTCGGAAGTCGGTGTCTTTGCTTTGCAATTTCCGTTTTTTGCCACCGACTTCCGAAATTAAAGTTATTTTTCACTTTTTTAGTGTTTTTGTTGGAAGTCGGTTGTTTTTTTTTTTTTGTAAAAAGTTTTTATTTTTCACTTTTTAGTGGTACCTACCCCACACAAATCCGAATACCACTACCTGCTATGTAAATAACAGTGAAGGAGTCAAACAGGATATCGTCTAGATAAACTAAGTGGGAAAAATACGTAATATTGAAGCTAACTCAAAAATTACGCAAGCAAAGTTAATAAAATTTATATGGGACCACCTCGGAAGCATGACCTACCAAATAAAAAAAGAATCGTCAAAATCGATTCATAATTGGCGGAGTAATCGCGTAACAAACATACAAAAAAAAAAAAAAAAAACACGCAGACGAATTGAGAACCTCCTCCTTTTTGAAGAAGTCGGTTAAAAATGGCGTAAATGTCGTTACTGTAATTCAAAGACACAGGCAGCTTTTTCAGCACCAGTTCCCTGTTTATCAAAACTTACAAGCCTTGTATTAACAAACACAAGTACTTAAACTTTGACACTTTCTATTCGTGATTTTGTTTATCAAAAAAATATTTGTATGTTACAACTTGTAGAAAATCATAACAAATCCTGAGAGTGTCCGGCGACTCTGTATTCCATCTTACAAGTTTACAAGTGTCATGCTTTGCTTAGTACAGCAATAAATGTTTTTTTTTTTTTTTTAATTAAGTCAAAAGAGTGAGATGACCTTATACCCGTGTCCCAGCAGTGCGAACATTATGGCAGATAATGAATATGGAGATGAGCTTTGAATTTAACGAAAATTAACATTCTAGGTAACTTGTGAACGTGTAGACTTACTTGTACTTTTGATAAATCCTATGCTTAAGAGCAGAAATAATTATTATAGCAGTTAGAAGCGGTAAATGAAGTTATCAGGTACCACACTGTCTGGCGCTATTTATATTTATTTTAAACGAATAATAGCAAGATAATAATACAACAATGAACATACATACTGAAATTATCAGTACACTCAGCGGTTTTCCTATAACTCGGTAAAATATAAATAAGTTCAATACCTAACACATTCTACCGACACTGAAATGAAATGAAATGAAATGAAATTGTTTATTCTGTAAATAGGATATTGGAATCACTTTTACACGTCATATTAAAAAATATTAAAAATAAGCTAGATGAGGTCGGCGTTTCCTATCTGACTACTCTGAGAAGAAAGGCCGAAACAAACTCAGAGGTCACAGTCTCTTTTAAAGTCCAGACATAATCTTGGTCAGGCCATATGAGGACCATGTAGATTAGAGTCTGAAATGGTCTTTTGAGGAAAGAACCACACAGATTTGAGTGGACCTGTCCAGTCAGTGCAAGCATTTGTCTGTAACCGAGGAGCTCATCTCAGAGCTTATGGAGCTCAACGACTCGACGAACAATACCAAAAAAAGGACATTTGGGTAGGCCGTATAAAGTTCTCAAATTGCCAGACCATCGATAAAACTAACTGATTACGAAAAAAAATTTAAATTCACACAGTCCTCACATTCACAATAATAAAATACTTTACAAAGTAATCATGTCATTTTGTATAGAATATTCAATAATGTCAATTTGTAAATAAAACTGGTAGATATACTTTGATGATTTTCCATATTATTCAAAAGGTTACAATGCTTAGCAGAGCGAGCAGCTCAATCCCATGCTTTCAGCAGCTGTGTTTTTCTTGCAGCAGTCGGAGGTGGAGGAGTTTCTATAAATTCAAGGTCGTTCAATGAACTATGAGGATTACTTAATGTTATTGCGTTGTATTTAACTTACACATTGGACTCTACGGGTTACGTTACTTTGTTTTACATAAGGCAAATTGTTTACAAAGATTATGTCTTCTTTCTTCGAGCTTAAAATGGTCACCTTAGCAGAATCATAATATGAAAATATTAATGAATCATCGAAATAATTCATCTGTTTGACAGTTTTTATGGAGATTCGTAAAATGGTGGACAAATTATGAATTGCTTTTATGTCAAATTAGAGGAATTGCTAATGACAGCTGGGAATCAGGAAATGAACTGCTTTTAGAGGAATTACTAATGTGGCCTGTTGCATAAACAGGCCACATTAGTACTCCAATTCAAAGTCAAAGTCAAAGTCAAATCATTTATTTCAAATAGGCACATTAAAAGCACTTTTGAACGTCAAAAAAAACTAAGAAATAGAACTGATTCTAGTTGCCCCTTCCAAAAGGTAGTTTTCGTATGGAGAAGAATGGGCAAGAAACTCCACCGTTACTCTTTAAAAAAACTGGTTTACAATATTTTGTATACATCAATTATAATTACATGTGAATACGATGCACCTAGAATACGATTACTTTAACAATTAGATAGCTGGTGTCAGAGTTTTTATGCCGCCCATGGGCAGAGGACTTGGCTTCACATGCCGTCGAGAAATATCTCTCTGGCATTTTTATTCGCGGTTTTCTCACGATTTTATCCTCACCGTTTTTGCAGCAAGTAATAATTATACAATACGTACATGAATCAGAAAAATATTAAGTGCCTGGCTAGGGTTCGAACTCGAGACCTACGACTTGGCAGTCCGAACGTCACAGCACTAGGCTATCACTGCGGTAGATGGTTAGATAAAACAATTCAATATTACATTGGGCATAATTGCACGAGAAAATGAATGTTATTCAGGGTATGACTCATCATCATTCTCCTGCACTTATTAAAAAAGCAAAAAAAAAAAAAAAATAATAATAATTTCAATTTATTTGGGGTCGGTGCATAATGCCTCTTCTTCCATACTTAGTCGTCATCTCAGTAGTCACCCCCTTTCTAGCGATGGCCTATGGGTCATATTTGCGCAAAATAACCATCGGTCAGCATAATGCTGCAAATCCTATGCGAGACAGACCCCAAGCGCTGGTTTTCAGCGACAGTCGGCGTTGACATGATGATGTCAACCGGTGCAGCATATTATATTCAGATAAAAATAACAAAATAAAATAAGTGTAACACTTAGTTCTATATATTTATTTAAATAATTATAATATTTAAAATAAAAATTATACATACTGGTATGTATGTGTAAAATACACTTATATGTAATCCACATTCCCCCTCCCTCCAACCTCCCCTTGTCGGTCATCCAAGGCAAGCGAAGTCCATCAAAGTAGTTAGAACAGCGAAACCAGGCCAAACTTAGTTACATGAACTTACATGTGGTCTCAACTAAAACTTATACTTACAAGTAACATTGGAATCACTTGCGAGGTCTGCTCATGCGCCGTGGCCCCGTGGGACATACAGGGTAAAGATTGAATAGTCTGAAAATAGAAACTAGTAGAAATTCGTGAACAAAAAATTCTCGTCTTAGATCTTTTTCCAGCAAATGAGAGCCTTTCGCCTTCCATTGCAACACTAAATCGCGACCTATTTACTTACTAAATCACCGGCTATGTTTCCAAACAATGGGCATTATTTACGACTCAATTTGTTAGAAAATAAATAGTTAAAAAACGTTATAAATTGAGTCTTTTAGGCGACACTGTCTTCATTGTGCTTTTTTTTTCAGGCTATCATCGTTTACGTGGGACAAAACATCGCGAGGAAACTTGGACATTTTGGCCTGACGTGGAAGCCTGCGCTCTGCAGTTGGACATATAATAGGACATAATTATAATGGGACATATAATCCTGATTCTCTTAAATCATGAGAAGCTGCTGTCTTCCATTAAATTTAGTGTAAGGATTTTAATATTATCCCCCTTATGCATAAACGTTGCTTAAAGTTAAATAATTGTTTAACCATGCATTTTTGAAGTCTAAACGTCTTTAAACTTTAAGCAACGTTTATAAATAAGAGGGTATATCTACATTTAAAAAATCTCCTTAAATCTAAGTCTAGGATGACTCGTCTTTACATAATTGTCTTAGCAAAGTTTGTCGTGTGTTGTATTGTTTAAGTTAAACTAAAGTACAGTCAGGCTAAGTGAATCATGACCCACTTTGACGATAAATCGTTTGAAACCTACAAAATAACAAAGATGGCAGATGACAAATTCGTTACCAAGGAAATGTATATTTACGCTAATGTCGACCTAATTGTATTTGAATGTCTGTACGAAAATAAGCTTATGGTGGGTCAGAATTCAATTTTTTCGACTGTACATTATGTAGATAGGCTATCACAACGTAGAGGTCTAAAATGAAAATCCAGAAAAACGTTACAAGAATTAATCACAGTAAAAAAAAAGAAAGGCCAAACAATTTTCGTTAGGCCACTTTTACACCAACTGCTTCAAATGTAAGTTTGTTTAAGTAGCGTTTAATTTCGTTTGGCCGTAATTAATTGAGACCGCTTTTTAATTACATTCCCCCTTCCCCCAAATAAAGAAAATTATTTTGAACCCAAAACAATTTCTTTTGGTTCAGAAATGAAATGGGGCACCAGTGTTTCTCTTTTTCACAACATAATCAGCCTATTATGTTCCCACTGTTGGGACACTGGCCTCCTCTCTTCGATAGGGAGTGGGCTGTAATCTACCACACAGGCCCAGTGCGGTTTGGTAGATGTCACATGTCTTCGAATTTTTGGTTCTAGGACATGCCGGTTTCCTCACGATGTTTTTCTTCACCGTTTTCACAGTAATTTATTGTACAGTAATTCTTTTATGTTTTATTTCCTCAAATCAAATAAAATCATTTTTATTGTGGACTATAGGTATACATCATAAATACAGGTCTTAAATAATTAAAATAAGTTCTGCTATGTCCCTCTTTTAATAAATTCATTAGAAAAATATATAAATTAATAATTACGTGATAGTCCATCTTCTGACTTCCTTTCCAAGGCCAACAAAAAAGAAAATTATATTAATCAAACCGGGATTCGCTTGCCAAACAAATATTACAGAATCCAACGTCAGCTTTGACAAGCTTTGACGCATAGAGTGCATTTCATCAAATAGGTCTTTTGCCGTAATGTTGGCTCCAATTTTAAATTTAAATTAAATAAATTTAAACCGGCCATGTGCATGTCGATCCACGCACAATGAAGGGTTCCGTAGTTGGGATGAATTTAGTTGTTATTCAAATTGAATTGAATTTAGATGAATGTAGTTGATTTCTTTTGTTGTTTATCTCATGTTTTTGCAACTGCAAATTTAAGTTGGTCGATTATTACCCGGTAACTTGTGGAGCCTACGTAACGGTTATAGTTTTCCTTTTAATTTCGTTATATATACTACTGCCGTGAATTTTTTTACATACCCAAACCCAACCATTTACCTGGCAGGGGGGGACCGGGCTGGGGCCGACTTGGGGCGGCTCCTGCCCAATCTTGGGGGGCCAAACGCCTCCTGCCGGAGGCTCTACGCGGGAGTCGTGCAGTCCGTGGCCGTTTACGGGGCACCGGTGTGGGCGCGTTCCATTAGGCTGGGGCCAGCCCGCCGGTTGAACGCGTCCCAAAGGGTCATGGCCATACGGCTGGCCCGGGGATACCGCACGGTCTCCCGTGAGGCGGCGAGCCTCCTTGCCGGATTACCGCCATGGGATCTGGAGGCGAAGGTCCTCGCGCACATCTGGGAGTGGCGCGAAGAGATGAAGCGCCGGGGCGTAACTCCGCTGCCGCGAGACATCGCGGCACAGCGGACAGAGCTCCGGCAGGATCTCATAGCGGAATGTAGAGTGCGATTGTCGCAACCCAGTGCTGGGCGACGCCACAATTGCGCCGATCAGTCCCCTCTTTGAGGAGTGGCTGGAGAGGCGCCACGGCATCCTCACCTACCACCTGACGCAGGTCCTCACTGGACATGGCAGCTTCGGGATGTACCTGTGTAGGAATAGGCGGGAGGAAACGTCCGGGTGTCACCACTGTGCGGATCGTCCGGAGGACACGGTGGAGCATACGGTGGAGGTGTGCCCTGCTTGGGCGGAGCACCTCCGTGTCCTCGTGGAGGCGATTGGCGGCACTGACCTCTCGCGTCCGGCCCTGGTCCAGGCCATGGTACGGAGCGAGAGGGCATGGGAGGCGGTCACCTCCTTCTGCGAAGCAGTGATGCTCGCGAAGGAGGAGGCGGAACGCGTGAGGGAGAGGCAAAGCTAGCGCCCTCACGCCCCTAACCGCCGCCGCTGGAGACACCCTGGGAGTCGGGAATCCCAGGCGGATTCCCGGCCACCATAGGCGCGGGCTTGCGGACGGCGAGCAATGGGTAGCTCGCCGTCCGATAAGGACCAGGCCCGGGTCGATGGCGCGTCGTGTTCCACGCGCGCCTCAAAGAGATGTCAGCACACCTGACGGGGTCCGTTAGGACCGATGCCTGCCAGGGTTGCGGAATAGTCCGAAAGGGATACCGGGACCCTGGCAACAGGCAACTGAAGGAACACGGGTGGGTTTTAGTCAGTAAGAGTCTGACACGCCCTTCCGCTCCGCCCAGAGCGGGAGAAGTCATTTGATGATTTCCCGCCAAAAAACAAAAAAAAATATTGACGATAAAAAATATCCATCCCCACTTTACGTGTAGGGGAGGTAACCTACAAAAAAAAATTGATTTGTTTATACCAGTTTGTCGGCGTGATTGATGTATACCATACCAAATTACAGTTTTCTAGTACCAACAGTCTCTGAGCTAAGCCGCGGACAGACAGACAGACAGACAGACTGACGGACATGGCGAAACTATAAGGTTCCTTGTTGACTGTGGAACCCTAAAAACCCGACTTTGGCAGTGACGTAGCGTATTCATATTAGTCCTACAACAGTGGAGCCAACATTACGGCATCGGCACTATTTCACTCTACCTAGCGTGCTTAAGTCATTATATTAATTAAATGGAAAAATAAATTCAAAAAAACAAACACCTGCTAAAAATAAATGCAAACGAGAACAATTGAATATAAATAGAAGAACAAGAACCCAGTAATTGACTTGAGCCAAACAAAAGACGGCTCTATCCGCATTTAATCACCTGCCTCCATCAGTCTGCGAACAAGTGAGATTAGTTCATTCAAATGATATTAATCCCTTTCAAATGCGCTTCACAGAATGTGATTCAGGAGGTACTGTGCGCTGAATAGACTTGTAATCAAGTTAGCTTCACGCTTCTTTTGCGTTATAAGATAAACAGTACAAATCTACCTATAGAGTCACGGTACATACTTCCTACAGTCACGAGCATAATAACTAATAGTATTTGGATCTCACGAAGTGACGCGCGCTTTACTTGTGATACCAAGTGTATAAACACGCTGTGAATATCATTAAGCCAATTTATTAAAAAAAAATATAAACGTATTACATACATATATACAGTATGTTACCTAACACGCAATAGTATATAGACCAAACATACAAAAAAAAAAAACACTTTTTTTTAAATAATTATATTGTGTAGTGTAGTTCTCACAAAAATATTAAATAGATACGTAAAAGAAACACTCTGTATACGCACACTTGTATTTCAACGTAGAAAGACAACACAGTGTACAGAGTGTTTCTTTTCCGTATCAATTTAATATTTTTGTGAATATTTTACTATTAAAAAAACTATAACCCAACTACGACTAAAAAGGTATAAAGAAGACACCAGAGACAGACAAATAAAAAATCCAGAGTCACACGTGTTAGGGCATAAATCGAACAGATTACGTGTGACTCCGGATTTTTTATTTGCCTGTCTGTGGTGTGTTGTTTATACCTTTTTAGTCGTAGTTGGGATTTAGTTTTTTTTTTATTCTTTTGGGGATATATTTTTTTTTTTTTGAAATGTGCTCATTAAGCCCTTTCATTTGATACCCAACATGGTACGATGGAACAATTTTTTTTTTTTAGTTCCTGACTTTATGTCCTCTAGAGGGCGCCATTTTTAATATTCCAACGATACCTCATTTGTCAAATTGTTATGAGTCGTTTAGAAGATATGAGGGAACAGATGAACATACATACGTACATACATACCGGTCAAAATCATAACCCTCCTTTTTTCTTCGCCGTAGTCGGGTAAAAAATAAAAATACTTTTTTATAATATGGTAATATTTTTTTTGCATGATATAGACGCTATTCTATTGCAGGTTAACAGGAAGGGAAGGCCTTTCGTTAGATAACATACTGTATATACAGAAACATCCCCATTAATATCAAAATTGAATCCCCAACAAATCCAAAACTTCGTAATGAAAGATTCTTCAACTTGTCTTTTCATTATGATCTTCTTTGTAACAGGCGATGTTCCTTTATTTTCATCCACAGTGAAGTTCTAATAAAAGAAATTCTATAACTTCCTCAGAACAAAAGGAACATGTAGTACTTATAAAGACTAATTAAAAACCGCGGCCTGGCTTGTGACTGTGGTCTTTTTTAAACATGGAACTAGTTTCATCTTTATGAAAGTACTAGTTGTGCCTGCGGGTTCGCTTGCGTTTTTTGACATATTCTATTTTCTGGGTGGATTAATATTCTTTGCTATCTACATAGTGACAAGCGACTTATTTCTTATTAGGTTCTAATCAAATTTTCTAGTGTACTTTCCATATTATTTCCTCTCGACCTTCATATTTTTTTAAAATAATTCTCCTTGTTCAGAATACCTACCTGTGTAAAGTAGCAACGTCGTATTGCTTTATTTCAGAAAGTGACAAGAAACGGGTGTTCTTCATTAAGTACAAGTTACAATAAAGTATTGTAATACAGTACAAGCAACAATTTAATATACGTCGTGAAGGGTGGGCGTCTAAAAGGCACAATATTACTCCATTAGAACCTTATGTTGTTTCATTTTATCAGAGAGAGATAAGAATATACAGCTATCTCCAGCACACCTCCATTTAATTCATGTTTACCGTAATAAAACAGAGGAACTTATTTCAAATGGTAATAAAAAGTACAATTTACACGAGGAAGAGTGTGTGTAAATGTAAGGGTACATTGCAAGGCACAAGAATTTAAGGAAACGTTCAGATTAAGAACGATGTCTTTAACACTCGGAGTTTGTTTCGGCATTTCTTCAGACCAAGGCTCAGATACCGGTTAAATTTTCAAACCGGTATGATGTACTTGACGCAAAATCCTTTACATTCGGTTTCGTTCGCATATACCGGTTTTTTTAACCGGTATTTGGAAGGGTATTATATGAAGGTTTTTTCAAATTTACCGGTTTAGAGCAATAAAAACCGGTTAATACTTCAGTTTTTATTCAGCGCGGAATCCACAAAATTCGTTACGATTTTACCGACATGCCACTCATCGAATAATTTAGGTTACAATAAAGTTTTCTAAACGTTCGCGTTATTTAGAAAAGTTCGGAGGAAAACCGAAATAACCGGTTTATTTCGGTTTTCCTCCGAACTTTTCTCTCTTCTTTAGTCTTGCCAAAGGGATATCGTATTACCCAGTTACTGGGTTGCGGAGGTCAGATAAGCAGTTCATGTAAAATACTGGTGCTCAGCTGCATCCGGTTAGACTGGAAAAGGCTAGGCAGATTTATTGATAAAATTAAATTAATTCCACCTTATATATCTGTAAATAAATACAAAATACACCAAACCAATAAAACGAAATAAACTTCAATACCATAATAATGAAAACATCAAACACATACCCTACATTACCAATTTAATATTCAATAACGTACCTAGCTGTTCTATTAACTTCGAACATAACTGACAGTCTGCCATTTACACTGGAAGTGTAGAGGTTTCGCAAACGTAGCGCTGAGTGCGAAAATGAAAAGGTTGAATGAAACGGAGCTTGGAAACGCGAAAATATAAATGAAACGCTTCTATTCATCCGTTGAAAGGGGACAACTGCATGGACTCCCAACGATTTTATTATATGTAATACATGTGCAAGATAGAGATAGCACTCTAATTGCGTAATACGTGACGATTAATCACAATCTGAATCGGTTTGAAACAAATTGGAAAACCATTGCTTATATTTGAAAAAAAATCTGCTCAAAAACGTAAATAACTCAATGAAAGTTGTTGAACTGTCAAAATGGAACAAATTAGTCATAATCGGTTACGAAAATAAGTTACGCAATTAGATAGCGGTCACTTTGAAGTGATCTGACTTGCAAACTCCTTTAGCCACGTCCGTGTAAAAAAGACCTTTCACTCACACACTCACACTACCCAAGAAAAACCGGGGAAAAGCATCTCAGGGGAAATTTTATTTCGTTTAAACGCCGGCGGTGGCACTGACATTCTTTTATTGTGCCTTTGTTGGGGTACCTACAGCAATTCTCGGGGAGTAGGGTAAATATTTGAGTTCGGAATTATAATAAGTTAGTTTTATGTTCTGTGGTCACTAAAGAGTTGAGTTCAGCAAATGAATTGTAATTTCAGAATGGGTTTCTTTAATACTGAAAGCTATGAGATAATTATCTAAACGTAAAAAAAAAAAACTTATAGTTAGAGGGTACTATATGATGCTTGTAAGGGCGGCCGTACACGGACTGCATCAAGCAGTTGAGACCGACTGCTTGAAGCCGCGACCGCGCAGTAAACTTTGTAGTCATTCATTCTCTGCCGTACACACGACTGCTCGAGCAGTCGCGACCGCTTCAAGCCATCAACTGCATGACGAAATTCCATCGTGCCGTCGATCGCTCGCGAGCGGTCGCGACCTCCCCCCCTTCCTTTGTGGCCTCGCGGCGTCTGTCTGTCTCTGTGTCTCTCTGTCGTCTCCGCTTGAACAGAAGCAGCAAAAGCAGTGCTTCCTCGTCAGAATCCATGAGTCGACTGCGGTAGAAAATCAACTGCTCGAGCGGTTGGTAGCGACAGCTCGAGCAGTCAACAACCGACCGCTCGAGCAGTCGACGCCGACCGCTCGAGCGGTCCGTGTACGTCGCTCAGCCGTTAACTGCTCGAGCAGTCCGTGTACGGCTGCCCTAAGTGTCTCTCTTCAGTAAACCAAACTACAACGAGCCACATGCTCTACTGTAGTCTTAAACTAATTGCTAATGAAAATGAGGAGCATTGGATTCGTGAATGCTACTTTTTAGTAAAAAACCATAAATAAAATAAAATTCATTTATTTCAGGTCCTTGACCCATATTAAATACAAAAACAATACACATATTTGTCAATTTTGTTCACAATTTTGAATTACATAAGTGTTACATAAGTTCCATAGAAAACTTCTAAGTGCGGATTTCACCAATGACGCGAGAAAAAAATACTTAGGACAATAAATAACATGCATAGCACCGAATCGCTATGAGAAGTTTTCAGAACGGAGGGTTTCCTTAACTCCGACTGGCATTTTACATACTTGAGTTATGTTTATTTGTCAAAAAGAATATGTAATATTTTAATTCCAATTCTAAGAGAAACATTCGCAAGCAATATAAATATGACATTAATTTACCTGTTATTAATACTTAATTTGATTTCTTATAAAGAACTTATGTAAATGCTATGCTATTCGTGTATACAACCAGTTACCACCAGCTATTAAGATTAAATGGAAATATGTTTAAAACAAAATAAAACTATTAATCGATAATGTATTTTATAATCTGTGTTTTTTGAAGAAAAAAGTAATTTATTTGTGATCTGTTTTTAATCTATTTGTAATGTATTTGAAATTTATTTGACATTATAACACGATTACGATTTGCGATTTTTACGATTTATACTGATTGATGTACAGAGTTATGCAATAAATATATCTATATCTATAACATGAAACTGAAACCGATCATCACTTCTAAACCATGTTCAAAGCTATCAGTGTCAATATTTCATAACAAATTTGACACTGACAGCTCTTGAATGCGGTTTAGATGTACTGAACGCGTTCATTGCAGTTTCATTGGTGAAATTCGCACATAATGACGTATATGGATCATGTTTCGTAATTGATTGAATATCAAACAAAGCTCTGCTAAAACCATATTTAAATTTTAAGATACCTATAGATATAAACATTAAAAGATTTGGTCTTCTTCTTTTCGTGTGGTCAGAGTTTTAAACCCGCCCAAGAGCCTCTGACTTGGCTTCACATGCCGTCGAGGAATATCTCTCAGGCGTGCTGGTTTCCTCACGATGTTTTCCTTCATCGTTTTTAAAGCAAGTGATAATTTTACAATACGCGCATGAATCCGAAAAGTCAGAGGTGCGTCTTGGGTTCGAACTCGATACCTATGACTTGGCAGTAGGTACGGAAAGTTATTACCCCTGCAAGTCTAACATGGGTATTGGAAAGTCGTGGACAGTGAGTTCAAAGAAAGTTCAATCCACCGTAAGACTCTTAACAAACTACAAATTGGATTCTCAAATACAACTTAGATTATTCCTCACATTGCAGTAGGTATACCGTCGTACTGCATTTCAGTAAGTCGTACCAACCGTATCTGATCTACTTTGAAAGTTTCCACTGAATAAAATACAGTTTCAAAGCAAAACAGGTAATGAATTTCCAAGCAGGTGTGGAAATTAAAAGAAAACTCGCTGTAGATGTTTTCCTCTGAGAACGGGAAGAAATAATATTGTTAGGTGTTGCAAGATCTCATTAATGCATGTTTTCGAAAAAGTTTTCAAAAGTTTTATTTTATGCATAATATAATTTTGCAAATGTTACAACCGAGTACATGATCCTTGTCATCATCTGCCTAGCCTTTTCCCAACTATGTTGGGGTCGGCTTCCAGTCTAACCGGATGCAGCTGAATACCAGTATTTTACATGGAGCAACTGCCTATCCGACCTCCACAACCCAGCAACTGGGTAATACGATACCCCTTGGTAAGACTGGTTGTCAGACTTTCGGGCTTCTGACGACCCGTAACGACTGTCAAAGATCCACAAATGACAGCCGGGACCAACAGTTTAACGTGCTTTCCGAGCACGGAGGAGTCTCGGTATGTCAAGATGGTCACCCATCCACGGACCAACCCCAGCAAGCGTAGCTTTACCTGATGGATCGACCCGTGCGGCTGTTATTACATAATAAAGAGTATACTATTATATTCTATTCGATCTAGAATTTCTCAGTAGCATCCTGGAGTTTGATTAGTGCCCGGTTGATGGCTATGGGCTCGCCCCTTATTACATGGGACTTAAACATAACTGGTGAAATGTGGGTTTCTCTGCCTAACCCTCCGAGGAATACAGACGTGATGTTATGTCTCAATCATAATTTCTATTACCATAATCTCCAACATCGTACCCCTCAACAACCTCTGAAGTCCACACAAACTACAACTTTCTAACAGATTTCCTCACCGGTTGGGTGGCCAACACTATTCCTAGTTCAAAGAAAACACTTCATCATAAAAATCATTATGCACTTCACACATAAAGCGACTATTCTTTAAAGTATAAGCTATTCATTTTCATAGACAGCCAAGAAAGGGGGTGTCGCCTCCCTTTACCCCTCCCCTCCAACTTTTCAGTATGGCGTCGCTCCCAGTGCCATTACTGGGTTTTTTTATGACACTTATCCATCCATATAAGAAGTGAGGTGAATCTATTCAAGTAGCTTTTAGTTTTAAGAATAAGTTTTATTTAAAAATTTGCTGCTGCCCGTGGCTTCGCTCACGTGGAGTCTAATTCTTTTTCTTTTTCTAAAATGAAAGTAGCCTAAGTTACACCTTATAACTTTAGCTATCTACCAGTGAAAGTTCCGTCGCAATCGGTCCAGCCGTTTCGGAGATTAGCCAGAACAAACAGACAGATATGCACGCAGTAAGACAAACAAAAATAATTTTTTTGTTATGGGTACCGTGTATAGTTTTATATGAATTTAGTAAAAGCCTGTTATTTTGACATTACAAACAGATACTTCAATTTTATTTTTTATTAAAAAAAAATAAAGATAATGAAAAATACCCAAAATATTTATATTTATAAGTAATGGTGCCCAAGATACAGGTCTATGCCTAGTTTGGGACCAGTGGTACCTCAATATTGTATATTTAAATGTTGAAATAAACGATTTTTACTTTTACTTCCCTAATTGTAAAGGTGTGTGATTTGACCTACCTAAAAAAAAAATGCCGTAACTGGTTTTTATCGATACTTTTAATATTTATAACATGTGAGTTTGTATGTAGGAGGTAATCTTCGGAAATACGGATTTAATCGGAAACTACAGCATTGCCGAGCATCATAGGATATAATGATTTTATGTTAAAACAAGGATGAAGTCACGGGCAGAAGCTAGTTTATTATATTTTATTATTTTTATACACACAGTAAAATACATAAAGATATGACATAATTATAATATGAGTACAAAGGAACCTATTTCTTAAGAAATTTCTTCCAGCAGACCTTCGAAAGGAGAAATGAGAAAGAAATATAGACAATAGTGTGTGACAACAAGAAGAGAAAGACATCATATGCGAAGTCTTATAAAAAATATGAAATATACCTACACGTATAACGCAAAAAATTAACATAATAATATACTTAAATAAATTATAATATTATTATGATTTACGAAAAGCTCGCTTCAAAAACACGAGCAATATCAATCAACTTTACAGGCACCATTTACAGTTTTACTATCCCATTGGGATGAATATATAATCTACGACGTAGTCCCTACATTATTATTTTTTATTGGAAATGTACCTTTGAACAGCTAAATGAACCTTTTGTTGCATGAAGTCTGTTTAATTTTCACTTGTTTATTTAGTCTTCATTATTTTGACAAATCTTAAATTATCACTTGGAAATGATTTAGCTTAATTTAACCTGCAAATCTCAATCAATCTGCCTAGCTTTTTCACAACTTTGTTGGGGTCGGCTTCCAGTCTAATCGGATGCAGCTGAATACCAGTATTTTACATGGAGGGACCGCCTATCTGACCTCCACAACCCAGTAACTGGGTAATATGATCTCCCTCTCGGGCTTCTGACTGTCAAGGATCCAAGAATGACATACGGGACCAACGGATTAACGTGCACGAGTCACGGAGGAGTCTCACGGGATGAAAAGATGGTCACCTATCCACGGACCAACCCCGGTAAGCGTAGCTTAACCTGCTTGATCGACCCGTGCGGCTGTTATTACTTAGCCACGAGCGTTGATGTTTTTATTTTAATAAAAAGCTGACACCCATTTTAAAATTCGTACTATATTTTAGCCAAAACAATAAAAAAAACAATAAAAAAAAAAAAGAAAAACAAGTTAGAAAAACCCAGGTTACACCACACAAAAAAAAACAGTAAAAGCTTAGGTAGAACTTTGATTAGGTATACTCTAACATTTTCAAGAAAAGTCTAAGAAAGCTAAGTTATACACACACGAGAAACGTTGTTCCACATTTCTGTCACTTTTATTACACAAGACCACGAAATGTCATTTCCTGAACTGAAAGGTCAAAATGTATTGACCGAGTTCTAGTCGAACGTTCCTAGCGAGTCTCGAAGGAGGTCAAGTCCCTCAATTGTGAGTATCGACCAAACTAGGCACGCGAAATCCTATTTTAGTAGGTTCTTCTTTAGTTTAGTTAGTAGTGACGTTTTTTTATTTTTGGAAAAAGGGAGAAGCTTTCGTAATGGAACCTTTTTCAAAAGGTTACTAACGAATTTCTCTTGTACTCTGCCTCTATTCTGTAAATATCTCACCGTATAAACTTGGCTTATAGATGAATCACACGAATTTACTCGCTCGAGCACGGGCGAATCGACACTTTTAAATTATTTTTTTTCTTCAGGCGATTCGCACTAATTTAATTTCTTTTAAGCGAATCTATTTTTATGTAAAATGAGCTTTAAGTGAGCAGTCAATCGTGTGAAACCGTAGAATCAGTGAAATGCAGCCCACTCAAGCAAGCTTTACTGTGACATTTTTACCGAGACCCTATAACTTTTACGCAGTACCTATAACTTTTACTGTATAACTTTTACTCAGTACCTAAACAAAAAGTTGGGTAACCTATGCGGGATCGACTTAAGTGATTTTTAATATCTTTAATTGGTTATGTTAGCCTAGGTGTATAAAACTTACGGGAATCAAACTATCGCAGGGAAATTCGTAGGACACTTTAAGGGTGTGGAAAAAAAAGAAAGAAATAATTTTATTTTATTTTGCACAAACTATAATAATATAATATAACTATATAATAAGTACAAATTAGCCAAAAGCCTCGTATTCAATATGAAACATTTAAAAAAGTTAGATTTTTTTTGTCTATTTCTAATTTTAATAAATATGGTTATTTATTATGGTATATTTATCAAAAACTACAATCACCATACAAATTAGCAATCGCTGCAATTTTTTCTTAATTTACGATTCTGTATCTGTCGTCATTACATCACATTGCTCTTTTAAGGAGTATTTAACACGATTTAAGAAGCTACATTCCATATTTAATTCCCACCTACAAATCAACCTTGACACTGAATCCAGATAATATCGACCTAGAAATAGCTAGACATGCTAATAAATCTATTCCTAGATTTATGCTTACCCTCAAGAAATTGTATAAGCATCCACCATATGGCCCATTTCTGATGATAGTTACTATTGTTTGTATTTTTACACCCGTTAGTTCTATTGATAGACGTTTTATTTCTGACATAAAAGTCTTCCTACACACCGTGACAAGACTTATGTTACGGATTTCGGTGGATTTGTGAAGCTATTCTTCCGTAAAAAAATGCTTGCCTTTGGTTCCATTACAAGGAGAGGATTATGAGCTTGAGAAGTAACTAACATTGATCACTATAATTACGTACCTATTTACGATCTTTACGATTTCAGATGATTAAATCCAGTTCTCGTCCAGCAGTTGACTTCACTAATACAGGCTGAGAATTATGAAGATTTCCAGAGGGCCTAGACAAGTGACAATCGCTTCGAAAGCGTTTCGTATTTCAATAAGCTTTTCGATAGCTTATGTCAGTCCTATACATTTTTGCCTTTTCCATCATCGTTATCGCTGATAGAATGTCACTTTGTCTAGGGGCAGTGACAATCGCTTCGAAAGCTTTTCGTATTTCTACAACAACTTTCAACAGGATTGAAATAAGCTTTTCGATAGCTTAGGTCTGTCCTATACATTTTTGCCTTTCCCATCATCGTTATCGCTGATAGAATGTCACTTTGGCTAGGGCCTCAGGTTTCCTTACTATGTTTTTTCCTTATATAAGCTACATTACTATCTCATTTTTATATGGCTAAATTTGAACGCACTACACCTGGCTTAAAAGCGGATCCCGTCCAATAAACCTTTAGCCACCTAGAAACTCTAGATTCAACAAAATCCGTAGGTAATCTCGTCACGGTGCGTGCTAAAACTAGCACGCATCGTGACGAGATTTAGTGGGTTCCTTTATGAAGCACGTCGCTGCTATTTATAAAAAAAGGCTACTGTAAATTCTGTAATAAGATACATTTTGAGTACCACGTTGGGCGCCAACATTAGGCTGCGTAAAGAAGGCAGAAAAGAGGGTAGTTGTACCCTTTTCTTTTTGATGCGTTTGCGAGATTTATCTTTTGTTGTGTAACTGATTTTATTAGGGATCAGTTTTTCGTTTTAATCAAGTTTGGAATTCTGAAGCTGTAAATAAGAACGATTCGAATAAGGGTATTTTTTATCTGCATTACGTGTTAGTATGACAAGAACACAAGGCTTAACGGCTTTTTTTGTTACAACTGGCTGGAAATTGTTATAGAATCTAATTCTGATGAATCGCATTCTGCTGAATAAATACAAGTGCCTCAGACGAATCTGAAGAAAGTCGAAACTTTCTTTACGAATTTATTTTTATAAACTTCGTACATTACAGGACTTCTTCGTTAGAAATTAAATGTCGTGTTTCCTCTGATTCCCAATAATTTTCCCTTATAAGCTCACTTTATCCAGGATGACGAGTAGCCTAGGTCCTTTTCCAGGTCATGGTCTACCCATATGCCAAATTTCATCCAAATCCATTCAGCCGTTTTAGCTTGTAAGCGTAGCAAACAAATAAACTCATTTCCGCATTAAGTATTATTAAGTTATGATAGTAAGGATCATGCACTGAAAGGACGAACGATAGGAGACAACACACCTACATTCAAAAAAACATGCGGGGCTGCCGATAAAAGTGAAAACCAAGTACATTTCTTCAAGCGTGACGATGACGCGAGTTCCATGATTTTTGTTCATCAAAAATGTGCTCAACGCGCCTAAAGAAGTTATCACTTAACATTCATTCATTTTTTTCAAGCGTGACGATGACACGAGTTCCACGATTTTTGTTCAGTGTTCACCCAAAAAGTGCTTAACGCGCCTAAACAAGTGTTTACTTCAATAAACAACACAATGACTGTTTATGCAAAACAATGTTATTATTATGTGCATGTGCAATGACGTCTACATCTCCAATACTTTCCTTAATCAAGTCAGTACACACATTGAAAAGTTTCCATTACTGCATTACGCAAACTATCGGCAGTATCAACCAATAAAGTCAATTGTCAATAATACTTATATATTTTTTATCAGTATCATAAACTCGGACATATTCGTAATTTTGTAACGACATGCCCAATCGAAATAATGCAGTTCGATGAAGCTAGTCATTTTATTAATGCTATTTTATTAAGCTCTCGAGACACATAGCAAGAAAATTCGCTATAGCAGCCAAAAGTTGATTGTGCCTAATATTGTAAATCCTAACTAATATTATAAATGCGAAAGTGATAATAGAATAGAATAGAATAGAATACTCTTTATTATATAAGTGAGTTTGTTTGTTTATATGTTCCCTTTTCACGCTAAAACTGCTGACAGTGTCGTGCCTGCCGGGTCAAAATCAGGGCAAACAGACAGGTTTTTTACGATTAAAAAAATAGCCAAGTGAGCGATTTACGGAGTTTCTATGTTGTTCATGGTAACACCATTATTATATAGTGTTATTTTTTTTATGTTATTGATAGGCTTAATTTTGAAGGCAAGCCGGAATTTTGAGCTTCTATGGAAAGAACGCCACTGACTGCTGACCGGATTTTGATGAAATTTGGCACATGGCCATGGGTAGACTAGAGAAGGACATAGGTTACTTTTCATCCTGGATCGCAGACGGAGTCGCGGGTAACAGATTGTAGTTACCGAATAATAAGTATTTGACCCTTATTTTGGATCAAATACTTATAATCATGAACGAAAGTTCTGCCCCTATTTTTACCCGGTTACGTTTTTATTTTATAGCCTCTGTGCTGCAAACTACGTCACCATTTAAAAAAAAACTAGGTCAACCGTCACAGTTTGAATTCTGAATTCAAAATGGAATCCGTTTGTATTTTATCCCAGTCAACCGTCAGACAGTTCAAATACACTGAGAGTACTGCAGACTCGGCGAACAGAAATTCTCGTGATTCTCCAAATAATTCACGGAACTATTAAATGTTTAAACCACTCAAAGACTACAGAGTACACTGTACAGATATTACAGCGTTCCAATAAATCAAGAACATGAAAGGCTTTGTAGACACCTATAATAATTGATGAGAAGGAAATTTGGATATTCATGACCTGGATTACGGAGGTCATATTGCGAGCGAGCGGGAAACTAATAAAGAGAAAACATGATTATTGAAACTAGCTTCCGCCTAGTATGTCGATAAAAAGTAACCTATGTCCTTCCCCAGGGTGCCATCTATCTCCTTGCCATTTTATCGAAATCCGTTGAGTGGTTTAGGCGTGAAAAGGTAACAGACAGACAGATAGACAGACAGAGTTACTTTCGAATTTATAATATTAGTATGTATAATACTCCCTCTTTTCATGCCATCATCAATTGTAACCAAAAGTCTGCACGCCATAGTTCAGTGACCTAGTAAAAACCATCTTAGGCTATCTAAAAAAGCCTATTACGAAAAAATCAATAGAAATAGGTATCACCCCGTTCTCAGCTCGCCCCATCCCGCCGTCAACCTGACACACTCTTTATCGTCTCTAAGGCTACCTTTCCACCAGATATGTGCTAAGTAAGCTACGTAGCGATAGATGTGTTTGATATCATCCAATGTGATCGGTGAATGTTCATAGCGTAGCTTAGCTTCGTTCAATAGGGTTCCTTCATGGAACCCTAAGCCTTGCCCTGTTGAACGAAGCTAAGTTTTTTACCGCGTCAAGTGCATCAACATTCGCCTACTCAAGAACGCATATCCGGTATGGCTCGCAAATCCTTCTTTATCCTGACATAACACGGTCTCCCCGACCATTACCCAGGGGCTAGTGCAAATCCTGGGGTTCATTCGATTTATCGAGTCTGCTAAACCACGCTGGGGTAAGTGCATTTAATACATTCATACGCGTCAAGTGCATCATCATAGCACATCTTATCCGCTGCACTCTACCACTAATTCCAACGTTCGCACAGACATATAAATTTAAATAATTAACATTTGATAATGATAATTTTGAACAACTTTTTCTATGGGACCAACATTGAAATCGCGAAAAAAAAAACAGCTGTTCCATACATTTTGTCAATTTAAGTGAACACAGATGTAGGGAACAGCTGATTTTTTTTTCGCGATTTCAATGTTGGTCCCATAGAAAAAGTTGTTCAAAATTATGAGTACAATGACCCCTTTTCGGGTTTAGCATAAAGAAAAAATTACGTTGTATAGTTCACAAAACCATTGTGAGAGAAAATAAATAAACTTATATTATTATTACTTAGCTCAAATAGAAATAGACACATACTTACTTTCGCAGCTTAGCTTCACCACTTAGGCCTGAATTCCTCTTACGCTGATGTCGGTCGCGTATGTCTGTCGCGCGTCCATATGTACATTGTGTTCTATACTGGGTGTTAGGGTAGACACCGTTATCCTTGAAACTAGTGGTTTGGTGTCCTCTATAATATACTTTTTCTATGGGACCAAATTTGAAATCGCGAAAAAAAAATCAGCTGTTCCATACATTTGTGTTTACTTAAATCAACAAAATGTATGGAACAGCTGATATTTTTTTTGCGATTTCAAGTTTAGTCCCATAGAAAAAGTATATTATAGATGACATGACGGTGGAAAAGCAGCCTTATATACCGTCCCTGACTCTAGGGATATTACTAAAACACCCATCTCAAAGAGATCCCGGGGAATTAAATGTATTCTTCATGCTTATTTCACAAACAGCAGTAACTGTTACGTAAAATAAACTCTTTATTTGTATGGAGTCTGAAATAACAGGGTCTGTAAAATCGCGGGATGTGTAGGCTCATCTATTTTAGTTTGTATTGGGACTGTTTAAAGGTCAATCTCCCGTAGACAGGCGCGACGTGACTCTGGTGGAACAATTTCTATGAAAATATCACGGAATTTTTTCTACTGGTGTCGCGTCGCGTCTGTCTGCTGGGAGCCTTAACCCGTTTTTTTTTCATAACTCTGCATTCAGTACTAACTTTTCAATTGCTCCAGTTTTTCCGACGTTTCGTGCCCCGGAGCACTCTTATACCGACTTCGTCATCTCCTGAGCTTCAGCAAGACCCAAGTCTTATAATGAACTGAATCCACAAATTATTACAGGGAAAATTATAGGATATTCGGATAGCGCGGTAGCTTCTTAGCATAAGCATAATCAGCCTATAAAGTTTCCCACTGCTGGGACACAGGCCTCCTCTCTTTGAGAGGGAGCGGGCCGTAATCCACCACGCGAGCCCAGTGCGGGTTGGTAGATATCACATGTTTTCGAATGTTGGGTCTAGGACATGCCGGTTTCCTCACGATGTTTTCCTTCACCGTTTTGAGACCACTGCCAATGAAATAATTTACACAAAGTAAAGCGCCTGTCAGGGTTCGAACCTACGACCTACGACTCGTAAGTCGTGGCCGTTACCACTGGGCCACCACTGCTCTAAGCTGTAGCTTCTTAACGCAAATATTATTTTGCAAACGCCTATCGATCATGCCTGAGATGACTAGCGATATCTATCTCCGATCTTTACGCAAACACATTAGACTATTACAACAAACGATGAATTACATATACCTAGTTAAAAATAACTTATTATACATCTACTAGCTGCGAAACAAAAAACCTACTGTTCCCTACATTTATGTTCGCATAGCTCGACAAGGTTTACTAATGTTAAGTATAAAATAGATTGTCATAATTTACGTTGGCATAACGAAATTCAGCATAATGTAATATTATGCGTAATTTTTACGCATAATATTATTAGGCATAAATGTTTTGCCATAATGTTAATTGCCATAAATACTATTGGCATAATAATAATGCAGCAGGCGAGGGTGGCCCAATGTTTATATTTATGGCTTACGATTAAAAGACAAATAAATAAATTATGCCTTAAAAATTATAGCAACTCCAAATTATGCTTAAACAAATTAGACCAAATGACAGTTATGCTAACCTTAGCATTATGCCAAGGTATTATTATGCTAAAAAAAGTTATGAGAAAACGTTATGCCAAACAATATTATGGCTAAAAATTTTATGACAAGAGGGGGATTCCCGCTCGACAAAATGTAGGGAACAGCTGATTTTCTTTTTCGCGATTTCATTGTTGGTCTCATAATGAAAGTTGTTCATAATACATTGACCCCTTTAGAGATTTCGTGCATGAAAAGGACACCTTACGCATATAGCTGGGATTAGGATATGTTAACATCTGTCTAGCCTTTTCCCAACTAGATTAGATACAGCTGAATACCAATAATTTACATGGATCGACTGCCTGACCTCCACAACCCAGTTACTGGGTAACACGATAGGTACCCCTTGGTAAGATTGTGCTTTGGGATTCTGAATAGTAACGACTGTCAAAGATCTTCGGATGACCGCCGGGACCAACGGCTTTAACGTGCTTTCTGATTCACGGAGCGGTTTCGATGTATTGCATGGTCACCCATCCACGAACCGACCGCTGCAAACGTAGCTTAACCTTCGATCGACCCGTGCAGCAGATAACTCAATTCACATATACTTACTCGAAATGATAGTCACAAACCTCTCTCGACATTTCCATTTTCACAATAAAATCGCGCTGTCATTTTTGTAAATTACTTTTATGAAAATGTTGAAAATCCCCTCAATTGCTTGAAAATCCGTTGGCTATATCTTCAAATTGCACAGTAATACCAGAGGTTGGGATAAAAGATCTGATAAGTTAAAGCTTTTGGTTGAGTTTTTGAGTATACAGGGTGTTAGGGTAGACACCGTTATCCTTGAAACTAGTGGTTTGGTGTCATCTATAATATACTTTTTATATGGGAGCAACTTTGAAATCGCAAAAAAAAATCAGTTGTTCCATACATTTTGTCGATTTAAGTGAACACAAATGTATGGAAAAGCTGTTTTTTTTCGCGATTTCATGGTTAGTCCCATAGAAAAAGTATATTATAGATGACACCAAACCACTAGTTTCAAGGATAACGGTGTCTACCCTAACACCCAGTACTCACATTAATTTTATATTTGGTACTAGCTGCGCCCCGCGCTTTCACCCGCATAAGTCTTGATCCCGTGGGAATATTGGGATAAAAAGTATCCTATGTTCTAATCCTGGTCATTATGTCTACTATGTGCCAAATTTAATTCAAATTCGTTCAGCCGTTTTTGCGTAAAAAACAAACAAACAAAGATACACACGTTCTCAGTCTGAAGATTGCAAAACATTTATACCTATACATTATTACATATCATTTATTTACATGACTCCGGATTTTTAATTTGTCTGTCTGCGGTGTCTTGTTTATACCTTTTTAGTCGTAGTTGGGTTTTAGTTTTTATTACTCAATTTTTTTTTTTAATTCGTTTGGGGCTATAATATATATATATTTGAAATGTGCTCATTAAGGCCTTTCATTTGATACCCAACATGGTACGAATAAACATTTTTTTTTTTAATAGTTCCTTACTTTATGTCCTCTAGAGGGCGCCATTTTTAATTTAATGTGACGTCACATAGCCTATAACCAGCGGACGATCAAGACGCTTCCAACGATACCTCATTTGTCAAATTGTGATGAGTCGTTTAGAAGATATGAGGGAACAGATGAACATACATACATACATACATACATACATACATACATACAAACATACATACATACATATCGGTCAAAATCATAACCCTCCTTTGGTCTTCGCCGTAGTCGGGTAAAAAGGCTGTTCTTGATAAAAAGTAATTTATAATATTTCGCATTCAATAATATCTCTGGCTATTTAACAGAATCCATTACCACTACAGTACCGATAAACTTTCAAATGCATAGTAGCCGTCTTGCGAAAAACATTGCATGTCCGATCACTCTTCAATACCTAGCCTAAAATAGATTGTACAATCATAAGCAACTCTTGTTCATATGTCTCATTACATATTCGCGTTGTTGCAATAAAACCTGAGTCTTTGGCACCCGTCCCACCACCCGACGAGAAAGCCACTAGTTATTAGACAACGATTTTCTCGCTCAATAAACGTACAAATGATTCCCAATTGCCATGTAAGTAAATGAGATAAATAGGTATATGATGATGGCTGATTGTCTGCTGCACTCGTTTGTCGTAGCGACAAAAGCTTTCAATAGAAATGAAAAATTAGAAAAACACTACTGCCAAATATGGAGGCGTGCTGCCGCCATATTGATTTTTCTTTTCATCCAAATCCGTTCAGGCATTTAAAAGTTATGGTGGAATAAAGAAACTCACATACAGACATACATTACATGAACCCTGAAAACACACACTCCTTTTTGGCAACATATATCTTATTTCCTTTAAAAAAATGCGCAGAAAAGAGCCTATGTAGGTACCCTACTATTATCCAGTGAGCAATCTATTTCAGTAGGTAAACTAAAAGTGTCATACATAATATTCCGTAAAACTTCTAACCAAATATAAATTCATATGAAGCCTGTCTCCACCGAAAATATACTCAGAATTTTTATATATAGAAGAATGATAATAATTTTTTTTCTGTACAAAAGAAGGTGGGAGTTAAATTATACGAACCCACACAAGATAGCAATAATAACGTAACTCCAAAAAAAACTTTGCTCAACGATGATATTTTTCTTACATTTCACCTACGGTATCTCGTTTGCGTTTTCAGCGACATCAAATTAGAAAACGTTTCGGGTAAAATCTGAAAACATTATTCCACTAATGGCACCTGCGAAAAATATTGATAAGTGCCATATCGTCGTTGATTCCGCGTAACTAACATTGTTAAATACCGCGGATGCTAATTTTAAAGGAGGGTCAAAAAACAGAATTTCACAAAAACTAATGGCCGTATTTTGATATGATTAAGGGGAACGAAAGGGTCCTAGACTTAAGTTCGTTCAAAATTCGGCCATTAATTTACGTTACATTAGTTACGCGGAATTGGACTATCAACGAAGATATGTGGAATACCTCAGGTGCTATTTGCTCAGGTGCCATTTAAGCGGGTGCCGAATGTGGAATCGACATAAACTATCGATGCGACCCTTTGCTAGACTGACAGGTAGGTATCAGCCAGTGTCACTCTTATTCAACCTCTTCAGTGGTTTCTAATAACTTTGTAACCAAATTAAACGGCGCCACCCAAAATATTTGCCTACTAATAATCTGTCTTCATTATACAAAGTGACTCTCAAAACACCATTTAGAAAGCTAGTCAATAATTCAGTTTAAAGCCTAGCTCTGTCTGTTAGCTTTATTTCCCTTGCTTACGTTTATATTTCAATACTCTACTTGGAAAAGCTAATTTTGAACAAACGCTATTTAAGCCTATTGTTGTAGGTTTGTTTATAAAATACGGCTAAACGAAGCTGAAATATGTTTATTAAGTAAATTAAACTAAAATTTTCTTTGAAAATAGGATTGTAATTTGTAAAGCTTTGAGTGTATTTAAAAGTGTGTTCATGAATTTGTGGGCTGTTGCCTCCTTCTAGAGAAAAACCTCTATGAAATTTCCAAATACTATCATTACAATTTAAGGCGAACATACACTTATCTGAGCCGAACGGGTCGAACGAAATGAATTTTATAATACATTCTATGAAACCCCGCACACCTGCCCGCGTCGAATCGTCCGAATCTGAAAGACTGTTCTCGTTGACTTCCATTCGTTCGACGCGTTCAGCTCAGATATTTGTGCGTTCACATTAAAACAATGCTCAGAAACGTAGACTTCATTTATTTCTGTCTTTCAATTGCATTCTCATCCCTCATTCGCTAAAAGGTTAGCTGTCCGAAAACAATTCGTGAACGTTATCCATTTGTTTTTACGTACGAAACTGTAGGATGTTTTTCTTACATCTCTAGTAGAGATTGAATTTTAAAGATAGAATTTTGAATTGTAGAGATGCTCTACAATTCATAATAATGCATAAAGAACGATTTTCCATTATTTCCATGTACTGTTAACGCCATTTTAATTTTACAACGACATGTTTCACGGCTACTCCACCGCTTAATCTGCATACTGTCCGTTCGCACACCGAAAAGCCTCGTCCACCAATCAATTAGTGTCCCTCAATTTTGGAAATGTCACTTTATGATACAAAATATAAAGTTCATATTTCAATGCTATTTATTCCAGTTGGTAATGAGTTGTTTCGGTGTAAATAGCACATTATGCTTCACAAATAAAGTTCACATTTCAACGCCGTTTATTCAGTTGAGTTGGTCATAAGTTGTTTCGGCCATATAGTTTCCAAAACAGGTGTTCCTGCTCTCAATGAAGTTTATCGACATTCGCCATACTGTTTAATAATCCTTTGATCAAGCCGCTTATTGCGAAATGATGTTTATTTGGGATGCTGGATCTATAGCTTGAGGAAAATGGTTAATGGGTTTATACCTATTACCCTTTTAACCCGCTTTTTTTTTTTTTTTTTTGGGTGGGATATCATCAAATTCTCCCGCTCTGGGCGGAGCGGAAGGGCGTGTCAGACTCTTACTGACTAAAACCCACCCGTGTTCCTTCAGTTGCCTGTTGCCAGGGTCCCGGTATCCCCTTCGGACTATTCCGCAACCCTGGCAGACCCTTTTAACCCCCTTTAACATGCCCCATTTTTTTTTTTTTTCATAATCCCATAGCTTGAGGTGAAGTAAGAACAGATTTCTTGATTTTGAAGAAAAAAGTTAATAGGGGGTTAAAAGGGTATTAACTTTTTCAATGCAGTGGCTCTTCTACCGCAAGCGGTAAAACGTAAGGTAGGACGCCCTCAGGATAGATGGAGCAACGATCTTCGCACGGTGGCTGGTAGCAGCTGGATGAGGGTTGCCGAGTATCACAATCGCTTAATGACGTGGAATTCGTGAGGGCTATGTCCAGCAGTGGACCGAATCTAAACTAATAATGGTTCGATATCGCCAAAAGTGATCGTTACTTGTCGGTACTAGAAGAGGCACTGCAGTGAAAAAGATACAGGCGTTTCAACTACTGGTAATCTTAAATTAATTAGTTTTTGAGTATACGACTATACAGGGTGTAAAAAAACCTATCAAATAGCCGCCATCTACGCATTCTGTACATCAAAATAGGTAACATGGAGGAAAAATATTGATGTGATGTTTACATCACATCAATATTTTCGACATTCGCCAATGTTCAAAATTACTGTTATTTTTGTAAAAATCTGTTTAGGTACGCCAGCGCGCAATGAAACACACAACAAAAAATGTTATTTATCTATATTGGGACTAAAGTTAAGTTATAGCATTTAAAACTTGGTTTCGTGAAGAAAAGTTGGAACTTTGACCTTCAATGAAATGAAATGAAATGAAATTGTTTATTCTGTAAATAAGATATTGAAATCACTTTTACACGTCATATTAAAAAATATTAAAAATAAGCTAGATGAGGTCGGCGTTTCCTATCTGTCTACTCTGAGATGAATGGCCGATACAAACTCAGAGGTCACAGTCTCTTTTAAAGTCCAGACATAATCTTGGTCAGGCCATATGAGGACCATGTAGATTAGAGTCTGAAATGGTCTTTTGAGGAAAGAACCACATAGATTTGAGTGGAACTGTCCAGTCAGTGCAAGCATTTGTCTGTAACCGAGGAGTTCAACTCAGAGCTTAAGGAGCTCAACGACTCGACGAACAATACCAAAGAAAGGACATTTGGGTAGGCCGCATAAAGTTCTCAAATTGCCAGACCATCGATAAAACTAACTGAGAACGAAAAAAATATAAAAACAAAATAAAAATCCAAATAGTCCTCACATTCACAATAATTAAAATAATACAATACTTATAATAATATCTCCGTAACCAGAAGGTTCCCAGATGCATGGGAACCTGCTGGTTACTCGCCACTTCGTAAAGCGTGTTTTTACACCTGATATAGAAAGTACAATCATTCAGACAGCATCGTATACTTAAATTAAACACAGTCTGTAGGTATTAATTACGTTGTGCTTTTTAAAATCGCACAGCCAAAATCACAAAATGGCGTCAACGCCCTAATGAGACTGAGAATTACGTAAGAGGGATTCTCATTTAAGATAGAACGTGTGATAATAAGACAAAGTAAATACATTGTACGTTTTCATTACCGCACAGAAAATTAATTTAATAAATGGAACGTAAACAAAATGAACGCGAATTGAAAACTTTTGCAGACAACAAGTTTCTCGTCGACATTTCCCCCGGCGGAATGTAATCTCGAGTGACGAAACTTTAATGTAACTCGATCAATCAATACATTTTCGTTCGAGATTCGTTGAAATCAATTAAAACAGTTTGGCGTTGATGACGGGCAGGAGTTGGGAATGGTTTCCCAAATTCATTAGTTGTTAAGGAATTCTGTAGTAATCTTTGATCAGTTGGTAATTTGGTTTTAGACAAACTTGTGTTTTGTTTTAATTATGCAAGTGTTTGGGTGAGCCGCGGTAATAAGTTCGTTTGGAAACTTAGCTTCCTTGATGGTAAATAAATCATTGCATATTATCTACAGTACAGCCGTTAACATAATGCTTTCCTGACACCTGTCAATTTGACAACTTCTAATAGTAATGAGGATCAAATTCGCAAAACACATTCATAAGTATGAAACTAACAGGTGTCAATATGCGCATACGCATTCTCTGGACAGCCGAACTGTAGTTGGATATACTTTCCTTTCTTTGTAAACCAGAAAAGATTTACGATTTGGAAACTGGAAACCAACGTGAAAGGCTGTATGGGATGACAACAATTTGTGGATTCAGTCGCAGTTTTAAGAAAACTTAAGACATCGTTCACTCCCATTTGTTTGAAGAAACCCAAAGACACATTAAAAATTAAATCAAATGAAATAGCTCACAATAAATCAATATTCCCCAAATAGTGGAAGGTACACGATGAATCAATACACGTTCATGAATAATAAATAAGCGATATTGTAGACGTTCAATTACTTACGTTTGTTACTATGGCGTGCGTAGTATAGTACAGGGGACAAAGATTACACAGCAAATGAAGTGCTAATCCGCACAATTAATTATCTCAAGAGCGAGCCCTGTGGAGTGACAGCGCTTGACCGTCGTCGCAGAATCGGTCTTTGAAAGATACCTACTTTTTTAACAGGTGTTGGAACTGTTATTACACAAGGTGGGTCCAAGGTTATTTTGGCGCGTGGCCAAAACTGGAACTTGCACATTTGAAGACCTAAAATAATGCCACTGATGCCGCAATCAACGTGGCCACCTACTGGGCTCAAACAATAAGAATCAACCAAAGTAAAGTCACGAAAAGAAGAAGAACGCGCATTAGTTACCAACTCACTGCCATCTCTGCTTCATTCTACAAGTAAGTAATTAAACATGAACAAACAAACTGAGCTAAACATTTTAGTCAGTCTCCATTTTCTCAGAGACGCGGGAACTGTAAACCATTTCGTAGAAACAGTTCGAGTCGTCGCGTCACTTTAGTTATCACAAAGTTGCAAGTAAATGCAAGTTCTTAATTAACTCTTCTAAGAAATAACTGCAATGTATTCTTATCTCTCTATTTGAGACGGTGTAAAACTCGAATATACTAGGTTTTGCCCGCGGCTTCGCCCGCATTGAAGTCGGAAATTGACCCACGACAAAGTGCTACCGGAATAAAAGTAGCCTATGTCCTCACCCATGCCATGGTCTATCTGTGTGCTATTTCATCCAAATCCATTCAGCCGTTAAGGCGTGAAGAAAAGGTAACAGACAGAGTTAGATTCAAATCTCATATTAATTTTTATAAAAATTATCGCATTATTATTCTTTTATTTCATAACGTTACATATAAATTACATTTTTAAATATTAGAATATAAAAATATAAAAACATTTAAAAATATAAAAAATAGTAGCCGTAATCGCATTATTATATTATTAGTATGGTTTATTAATAAAATACGATATAACCTCTAAAAGAACGTAGAACTCTCCTAAATGTTTGTCTGATGCTAATTATGGTCGTATTGTAGAGACACTAAATGCATTTATTGTCTCTCAGAACCTCAGACCAAGTAAAAAACCAAGATAGAGCGCTGCGAACAATACAGTGAAGCATGGCAAAACTACACCACCGCTCTGTGCAAACACGCTCAAACGCATACATTTACAACCATTTACAATCAAACTACACCAAAATATGTGCACACATGTTTACGAAACCGGCCTCACGTCACTGTTGACAGCGGTCTGACTTTGTTTTTTATTTGGTCTGAGCTCAGAACATAAAACTAGGAGCTCATGGTTAAGTAACAACAGCCACACGGGTCGGGTCGATCCATCAATTAAACTTTGCTTGCCGTGGTTAGTCCGTGGATGGCATATTTACATACAGAAACTCCTTCGTGCCTCAGAAAGCATGAACCCGTTGGTCCCGGCTGTCATTCGTGAATATTTGACTGTCGTTACAAGTCGTCAGAAGCCCGAAAGTCCGACAACTAGTCTTACCAAGGGGTATCGTATTACCCAGTTACTGGGTTGTGGAGGTCAGATAGGCAGTCGCTTCATGTAAAATACTGGTATTCAGCTGCATCCGGTTAGAATGGAAGCTGAACCCAATATAGTTGGGAAACGTCTAGGCAGATTGAGATATTTTTTGTTTAGATAGGCTTTGTCTAGTTTAAGAATCAAAACTTTCTAAAATATTTTGGCAAATATTGAGGTTTTGGGTACTTAGAATAAATTACAAGCTTAATCAACTGCGAAAATAAACGTAGTAGGTATATATAGCCCTAGCTATCACAAGCAGTCTGTCCAATCTAAATACAAGTAGAAAATTCCCATCTTTACATCGATTTCAGAGGTATTTCGTTGAAAAAATATTTAAAGTCGGCAATTTTCCTTTTCAGCGAGTCTGAGATTAGGTACCTTTAGCAATTATCTTTCTCGTTCATTTCCTTTTCTTTGGCTGAAATAAATGTTTCACTGATTGGAGAGCCTCCAAGTAGGTATAAGAAGGCTATAGGTACACCTCTGCCCAATCCTTTGGGGTATACAGGCGTGATGTTATGTTGTGTTAAAGATACGGATATATCAATCTGCCTAGCCTTTTCCCAACTATATTGGGTTCGGCTTCCATTCTAACCGGATGCAGCTGAATACCAGTATATTACATGGAGCGACTGCCTGGACCAACGGCTTAACGTGCTTTCCGAAGCACGGAGGAGTCTCGATATGTAAAGATGGTCACCCATCCACGGACCAACCCCGGCAAGCGTAGTTTAACCTGGCGGATCGACCCGTGCGGCTGTTATTACTTAGCCACGAGCTCCTCCTCCACGTACGGATAGATATTAGTAAGATTTATGTAAAAGATTAGGTTGGTTGATAAGATCAGCGGTTCAAAAGGTCGTATATGGTGATTAAGGGATTATTTGAGGAAAATGGGTACCTACCTGTACACGTAGGTATTTTCTTTATCCTATACTTATAAATAAGCAATATATATATTATTGTAATCACGTTCTCAAAAATGACGGTAACGATTTCGATGAAAGTTGCAAATATGAGCGAAAAATCGATCTACCTAGATCTCTTAACTAGGAAAATTCGTTTTTTCTATTAGCACCTGAACAGACCTCGATCGCCCAAAGTTTAAAACAAGATCTAAGGCTACTGTGGCGGTATCTACATCGCCACATGCGAACTACGCATTAAAAGACCTGACGTCATCCTGACGTCACATAAATCCTGCATCGCGCAATTAAAGTTTACCGTGCAGTGGACATATATACAAGAAACCAACATCAATCGTTGGGCAGTTGCCCACCAGACACAACACCTTGTTGTTGTTTGCTTGGAGGATCCTCCCTTTTCTATGGTGGATGAGTGAACTTTACACCCTGTTCCTCATGCCCCTAAACTACCTTTGAATAATGACATGGTAGCATGGAATTAGTATGTACTATACATGGAATTAGTATGAACTATCCTATACTAATTAATGAGCATTCTCTATTTTCAACAGAGCAACATTCGGTCGCCCGGACATAATTAAGTGGGGAGTTTGTTGTTCCATACTAGGAAGTAGTGAAAAGTGGGCGTTTTTGAAGCTGCCTTTTGTAACTACATCAGTAATATTTGGGTCGTCTTACAGATATTAAGATTTCAATATTAATTAAACTCCGGCTGATGAGAGAACGCGGTCCCGATAACTGTCAGTTAAGTACAAAAGAATTGGTACCCTTAATTAATACCACAAAACCGTGTTTATCCGTTGTTTAGCCTAAACACCTTTTAAACATGACATTTCTGTATGGAGATTGACATAAAACTGACATTAAACACGCATTGAACAAGTGTCTCAATTTTTGTGGTAAGGCCATACGTGTTTTACGAATTTGAACTTTATTAGTTCCTAATCGTGTCCAACTGAAATGTGTCAGGAATGCATTTTCTCGGTGGCCGGAATATACTGATAATTGTTTTGGGCTACTATTTACCTTCGAAGGCATTAAGTAAATTGTTTATATGCACCTTCAATAAAAAATATTGTTTACAATAAAATAAGCCTTGATAAGTAAAAGTTTACTGTTAGAGATGCAACTAATACCTAAGCTAAGGTAACTTAATATCTTAAATTCCTTAAAGTTAAATATAATTATAATTACCTGCTTACTTAATAAAAAATAAAAAAAATAAAACATTATTGTTTATCCTAACTAATATTATAAATGCGAAAGTGAGTTTGGTTGTTACGCTTTCACGCTAAAACGGCAAAACGGATTTGGATGAAATTTGGCACAGGGGTAGACCATGACCTGAAATAGGACATAGGATACTTTTTATCTCGATATTCCCACGGGATCGAGACTTACGCGGGTGAAACCGCGGCGTGCAGCTATAATATTTTGTATAAAGGTATCAGCGAATGAATGGAACTAATAAAGTGCCTACCTACACTACCATACATATTATAACACTATCTACAGAATAAATAAATGCTATGTCACTGCGATTACATAATATCATGACATTGACCGTCGAAATCTGCGCCTAATTCATTTGTCCTTGTGTTCAATTTGGCCTAATTCTCGTTTTGCATGCTGAGCGCGCTCGTAACTTTCTGTTATTATTAAATAGGTATCCTATTGTTTTACACCCACCTCATTTATAATACCTAAGTTCTTATATAAAGCGTTTATAATATCTACCTACTTAAAAATCTGGCGAAATGTGGGTGTACATAAGGCACCTCTAGTGCCTTATGTATATGTAAGGCGTAATGTTTATGTTATAAAAATTCAGTCGATAAAGTGTAAAATGTCTAAAGACTCACTATACCCGCGACAATCTAAGAAGTCCGTTTTGACGTTTCGTTCTCGTACTTGTAATAAAACGTTATGCCTTGAAAATCAGTTTTAATCAATGTAGTTAATATGTCGTCGATTACAAACTCTCTAAGTATGTTTAATCGATATGTCTCGAGAATCAGTATAAAGGAAACCAATTTTATTTTCATCACTACACAAAGGATTTTTATAGCTGTCAAAACGGTCTTCTTAGATTGTCGCGAGTCTAAAAACCCATTTACAAAGTTTTGAGTCACACCTCTTAATTTCTACTAAAAGTATCAAGAAAACAGTCTATAATTACAGCCAAGAACACAAGTGCTAAAAGATTTAATTATTACCCAGAAGAAAATGTTCCAAGAAGCGCTCGGACGTGAAGCTACCCTCACAGTTTATTAAAACTTTCAAAAGCCTCTTATTGAAATCGGCTTAAAAAGTGGAAAACCGCAGAAGACTACCGTAAAATGGGGTAAAAAACGAAGTCTTAAGAAAAACTTACGACAAAGGAAAACAAACACTAAGTTTTAGAAGCTAAGGTTGAAGATCCAGTGTGTCATTTTAATAGTGTTGGACAACAACGGCAGCTCTGGGCAGGTTTTCCAATTCTGCTAAAAGGACGTTTTGTCGTGGAAAGGTGCGATGGGAAGTTTCATTGAAGGTTGATTCGACGACTTGTGTGTTGTCGGTGAATTCCTAAGAGCACTTACGTGGATTTCTTTGGTCTAGACCTAGGTATAGCGCTTTATACCTATTGTTGAGATAAAACCGGCTAAGTAATTTAAAGGGATCCGTACCCAAAGGGTGCCAGGGGGCCTAGACAAAATCCCTTTTCTGTAAGCGTTAACGTCAACGGAAAGATCTAATTGTATGGAGTTGACATTAGCTTTAGAGATGTCACGTGACAGCTGCTGTCAATTCCATATAATTTGATCTTTCCGTTGACGTTAACGCTTACAGAAAAGGGATTTATTCTAGGCCCCCAGGACCCATTACTAAGGTCCATCTGTCACAAGGCTGTATTTTTTTTACCGTAATAGGTAAATACCTAATTTTTTTACAGAGTGTGTACTAGTATGGCTATTATAACAAGAAATAATAAAAGTTAAATAAAGTAAAAAATTAAAGTGGGTACTCATACAAGAAACATATTTTTAGGGTTCCGTACCCAAAGGGTAAAACGGGACCCTATTACTAAGGCTCCACTGTCTGTCTGTCTGTCTGTCTGTCACCAGGCTGTATCTCATGAACCGTGATAGTTAGACAGTTAAATTTTCACAGACGATGTATTTCTGCTGCCGCTATAACAACAAATACTAAAAAACAGTATAAAACAAATATTAAGGCTCCCATACAACAAACGTGATTTTTTTGGCGTTTTTAGAGATAATGTTACGGAACCCTTCGTGCGCTAGTCCGACTCACACTTGGCCGGTTTTTAATTATTATTGTGTTAAATATTGCACGGTGGTACGGAACCCTTCGCCGACTCGCCCTGGGCGATTTTTTTTTTTTTAAATCTGGTTTTATAGATGAAATGATAATAGTGATTATATAACTCTACTACAACGGGCATTCTACCTACGGGCGGGCGGACTATTCTTTGAAAGTAACCTTTGTTATTTATATCTATACTAATATTATAAAGAGGAAAGATTTGATTGTTTGTTTGCATTGAACAGGCTCCGAAACTACCGAACCGATTTGAAAAACTCTTTCACTGTTGGGAAGCTACACTATCCCCGGCTGACATAGGCTATACTATATTTTCAAAAAAATTAGGGTTCCTTACTAAAACTCCAATAAAGTAACCCAAGGTGTAAAAAAAATCCTAAAATAGCCGTAGATAAGTGCTTAGTGCTACCCGTGTGAAGCCGGGGCGAGCAGCTAGTCTGAAATAAACTAGTTTAGTTTAGTTTTTTTTTGTAACGTATTCCATACAGCACGTTATTTACATTAATATAAATGAACAAATAAAACATATTCAGTTACTATATTTTTTTGTGAAAGGAAAATTCAAAGCAAACTTGCAGGGCACACAAAGGTCATGTACACTTTATTATTGTTCAAGTTAAAGCACTCAATCTGCCTAGCCTTTTCCCAACTACGTTGGGGTCGGCTTCCAGTCTAACCGGATGCAGCTGAATACCAGTATTTTACATGGAGCGACTGCCTGACCTCCACAACCCAGTACCTGAGTAATACGATACCCCTTGGTTAGACTGGTGTCAGACTTTCGGGCTTCTGACGACTCGTAACGACTGTCAAAGATCTACAAATGACAAGCGGGACCAACGGCTTAACGTGCTTTCCGAGGCACGGAGAAGTCTCGATATGTGAAAATGGTCACCCATCCACGGACCAACCCCGGCAAGCGTAGCTTAACCTGATGGATCGAAACGAGCTCCTCAAGTTCAAGTTCAAGTTAAAGCACTAAGAATGTAAATAATGAATACAGTTTGAGTTGCTTTAACACTAAAACAAATGTTAGTATTGCACTTAGTTGTAGATAATCGTAGTAATAAAAGGAGAAAGCTTTGTTTGTTTTCTTTTCTTTTAAGATTGAAGATGCAAGGAGGTCGAATCACAACTCCATAGGTAGTATCATTAAAAAAAACAGAACGTCTGAAGAGCTGGAACTCCTAGATTCCTGAAGAACCTATAAAAGAGCTATCCAAAAACATGCAACAGAAACTCAGAACTCTCACTCAGGATATCAGCAGAGCATGGTTGAAAAGTTAGATTATTAGAAATCGATATAAAAATTAGTGTTTTAGTAAGAAGTATAAAAAAACTATTGAGTAGCTCTAAGGAACTAGAACTCCTCGTTTTCTGATGCACCTGTAATAGAACTATCCGAAAACATGCAACACAAACTCAGAACTCTCACTCAGATATCAGCAGAGCATGGTTGAAAAGTTAGGTTAGTAGAAATCGAGATAAAAATCAGTTTCAGTAAGAAGGATAAAAAATTTTTTTGTTGCTCTAAGGAACTAGAACTCCTCGTTTTCTGATGCACCTGTAATAGAGCTATCAGAAAACATGAAACAGAAACTCAGAACTCTCACTCAGATATCAGCAGAGCATGGGTGAAGGTTTGAGTTAGTAGAAATCGAGATTGAAATAAGCGATCTAATACATGGTATCATTTAAAAAAACAGAACGTCTGAAGAGCTGGAACTCCTCGATTCCTGAAGAACCTATAAAAGAGCTAAACAAAAACATGAAAAAGAAACTTAGAACTCTCACTCAGATATCAGCAGAGCATGGTTGAAAAGTTAGATTATTAAAAATCGAGATAAAAATTAGTGTTTTAGTAAGAAGTATAAAAAAACAATTGAGTAGCTCTAAGGTACTAGAACTCCTCGTTTTCTGATGCACCTGTAATAGAACTATCCTAAAACATGAAACAGAAAGTCAGAACTCTCACTCAGATGTCAGCAGAGCATGGGTGAAGGTTTGACTTAGTAGAAGTAGAGATTGAAATTAACGATCTAATACATAGTATCATTAAAAAAAAACAGAACGTCTGAAGAGCTGGAACTCCTCGATTCCTGAAGAACCTATAAAAGAGCTATCCGAAAACATGGAAAAAAAACTCAGAACTCTCACTCAGATATCAGCAGAGCATGGTTGAAAACTTAGATTATTAGAAAACGAGATAAAAATTAGTGTTTAAGTAAGAAGTATAAAAAATTAGTGTTTAAGAAGTGTATACTTATGTAGGTATCATGCCAGCATGGTATTAGTATGTACTATATAACTTAAAATTCAAGAGCGTTAATTCTGAAAGTGGGCAACGTCGCAAATAGATGTCAAATATTTTGCTATTACTGTATGGAAATATGAAATATGGCTAACTATACTCCATTTCAAATAAGATTAGACGTATAGATAAGCCTTTTTTACATTCCTTTCAACCGATTTTGAATTCTATTGCGTTGGTGGCATGACAAATGGCAGCCGCAGTAGATAGTTGGTATTGTGTAACTTTTTTTGCTTTTAATGCTCTCCTTATGCCTACGGTATAGAAGTCAAAATCGGTTGAACGTACTGTAAAAGGGTTTGTTTAAATGTCTAATCTTATTTCAAATGGGGTATAGTGCACTAAAATATTGATTATGAAATGCAATAAATAATGTCGTAACACCAAATATTTAGTTTTAGTTGTAAAAAAAGGATCTCCAAATGACTTTTTTACACCTAAAACGGTTACAACTTAAATTCAGTGTTATAGTTGCAATTCATTATTTAATATTCTAGTAAGTTAGTTAGCGATATTTCATAGTTCCATACAGTAATATTGCCAAAATAATCAAAACAGGTGAATATTTGCCAGTTATTTGCGACATTGCCAACTTTTAGAATCAACGCTCTTAAATGAATTATGGTCGTATTTCGACCACTGGGCGACCACTAGTAAAATAAAATAAAACATACACACAGAACAACAACAATTATTCACAGGAATGTTCCGCATTTATTTCAATACCGCTGGATCGTCGACAGGTGTACAGAAGCCATACAAATCAGTTAACACGAATATAATTTTATAATGGTCGGTTTGTGGTGACTGACAACCACAGGTGTGGGCCGATGCAGACTTATTTGTCAGAGAAATTACAGAAGTACACATTGATGACACAGTGAACTATCAAATCGAGTGAACCAAAGAAATTCTCATAATTTTCGTTCAACACAAAGACATCCGTCCACTGTTGGATATAGGCCTCCTAAACCATCGCCACAACGTCTGGTGTTTCACTTCCTGCATCCAGTAGATTCTCGGAAGGCGTAGACAAGTGACAATCGCTTCGAAAGCGTTTCGTATTTCTACAACGACTTTCAACAGGATTGACATAAGCTTTTCGATAGCTTATGTCAGTCCTATACATTTTTGCCTTTTCCATCATCGTTATCGCTGATGGAATGTCACTTTGTCTAGGGCCTCAGGTCGTAGATTAATATTTTTTTTTAGTATGAACATAACCGGAGCAGCTTTCTTTAGTTTCTGCCTACCCCCATGGGAAGAAAGCGTGACTTTATGTTGTTTGTGTTATTTATTCATACATACAGTCTACATACAGCGCCCTATTGTTTTTATTTCATTAATTACGCTAGAAGTTAACCTATACCTGAAAATGAACGTGGAACGTGCTTTAACCCTTACCTACATACTCCTTTGGAGAATAAAAATATAATTTTCTGTTTTTTTTTTCCATTTATCTAAAACGTTTAATCTCTCATTAAGTTTATCTTCTGTACTTTCATTATTTAGTGGAATGTCTGTGACATGGCTTTTAATAATATTAGCGGCCATACCCATTGTTTTCATGTTACTAAAAGTTACCGATTTTTTGGGATGTGTAACGTTATGTTAGAGTTATATTATAGACGTTACATCATCCACCACTATCTGCCATCCTTACATACCGATACTTCTCCGTGCCTCGGAAGTTGGTCCCGGTTGTCATTCAAGGATCTTTGACGGTCGTGACGGGTCGTCAGAAGCCCGAAAGTCTGACAACCAGTCTTACCAAGTGGTATCGTATTACCCAGTTACTGGGTTGTGGAGGTCAGATAAGCAGTCGCTCCATGTAAAATACTGGTATTCAGCTGCATCCGGTTAGACTGGAAGCCGAGCCCAACATATTTGGGAAAAGGCTAGGCAGATTGATTGATACTGGATGTCGGCTTGTTCGCCTTTTGAAGTTATTTGAGATAACTTTAGTGCCACGATTGGAGGTAAAAACCGTATTTTTTTTTTTAAACTTTAATAAGACAACTGATCGAAGCACAAAATCTTTAGGTATACTGGGTTGAGGTTTTTTTCTATGGAACTAAAACAGCCCTTTATGCGCTAATGAAGACATCGTGTCAAATAAAATGATAGCACCTAACATTTAAATCTAAACTACTAAAAACTTTCATTAACTTATTCACCCATTGAGACAAGATTATAAAAAATAGAAAAATGACATAAAAAATAATTTGAAGACTCAAAGAATTGTCTTTCTTCGCAACACTGCTTTCTATATAAAGTTTTTTCATTAATTGGTTCGTTGAGTAACCAACTTTTTATTACATTCAGTGGGTATAAACTTTAACGAAGGCAAATAATAAATAAGTAGCAATATTATATCTCGGCAGTGACTTTGAAATAATCACGTACCTACGGCCGCTCGGTAGAATAAACTTTACTTTAGAGATTTCGCGCGTCGTTTCGGCCGTTTTCTATGAAGATAAAATACTGTTACTTATTTATACTGTGACGAAGGCTTGGTAGTGAAATGAATTGGTAGGTACCTAAAATGGCGGGTTGTTATTAGCAGGTCCGAGGGTTCTACTGCCAATGCTTGCATTCGCGCCAGTATGTAAGAGCCTTTGTGTACCCTCAAGCTTAGATGAAGTAGGTGCTAGGTGGTATCTTAGAGGAAATCCAAAAATTTTACTTAATAGAATAGAATAGAATAGAATAGAAAGTTTTTATTTCAGACCGGAGTCCATAGGGTTAGTAACAATTTTACTTAAGTTCTAGTGTTAGTAGTTAGTTAATAATACGTGCACGCGTAAAGTCATGTACCACCTAATATAAGCGAACGTCGCGCGAATACGCGGTTTTTGCGATAATTTTATCACTCGTGTATCTATTTGTTCGGAAAACTGGAAGGCGCCCCTGTCGGCGCGATGACGTGTTCGGGTTCGCGAACAAAATGAACGTGACGATTGCGTATTCACGCCACGATCAACACGTATATGTATATTAGGACACGGTCTAAAACAACACACAACTTCACTCGATAATCACTCAAACAAAGGCAACCAAGAAACAACCTAATACTAATACGCAGTACAGTGCATTATCGTTATGCAATTTTGTACCAAAAAATCGTCAAATCTGTGACACATGTCATAGTTGCCGATATAGTAAGGACTTACGCAACTATCTCTCTAATACCAACAAGGACAAAGATACCTAATCATTCAATGATTAGAATATTTAAAACAATATCTCGGGCTCTCACGCCAAAGAACAATTCATGAACGAACATAATAGTTTTACAACTGATTACAAAGTGATAAGATTATGTTGAATAACGCCTAACATTGAGATTACGAATGTATGAAAAATAATGATGTCAAAATTGCGAATCGGCTGAGTAATCTCTTTTTAGGGTTCCGTACCCAAAGGGCAAAACCGGACCCTATTACTGACTCCGCTGTCCGTCTGTCTGTCTGTCTGTATGTCCATCTATAACCAGGCTGTATCTCATGAACCGTGATAGTTAAACAGTTGAAATCAATGACTGATGATGTATTTCTGTTACCGCTATAACAACAAATACTAAAAAACAGAATAAAATAAATATTTAAGAGGGCTCCCATACAAGAAACGTGTTTTTTTGTCGTTTTTACAGATAATGGTACGGAACCCTTCGTGCACGAATCCGACTCGCACTTGGCCGCTTTTTTTGAACATATTTAAATTCTGAAAATTAAACTTTGTACTTATAATTTGAGTTTACTGAAAAAATACGGATTAAAAAACTAGAGACATTCACTAAGTTTTTAGTAGATACAGATGTTACTCTATTCTAATCTACCAAATTAATGATTAAAAGTCTGCATTCATAATATCCTATCCAATCTGACTGATAGAAATTCAGGTAACGTGTACGACGTGGCCCAGTGGTAAAGGCCACGACTTACGAGTTGTAGGTCGTAGGTTCGAACCCTGACAGGCGCTTTACTTTGTGTAAATTATTTCATCGCCACTGTTCTCAACGGTGAAGGAAAACATCGTGAGGAAATCGGCATCACCTAGAACCAAAAATTTGAAGACATGTGACATCTACCAATCCGCACTGGACCCGCGTGGTGGATTACGGCCCGCTCCCTCTCACAGAGAGGAGGCCTGTGTCCCAGCAGTGGGAACATTACAGGCTGATTATGCTTAAGCTATGTACGATACAGTATTTATCGGAAAGCTGTGGTCATAAATAAGGTTCTGGTACAGATCATCAAGCTGAACAATTTTCTCCAAGGAAGAAAATCGCGAAAAAAAATTCAACTATACCATATTAAACTTCAATATCTACTCGCCTCCAATGTATGAGATGTCTAATATTTTTTTCGCGATTACGACCTTTCATTTACATATAACTAGTTTATATACTATCTTTGGCTGGGAACTAGTTTATATACAAAGACTTGCAGCTGCTTCGATAATTATCTACTATAATATTCCATTTTCTTGTAACGCAAATTTGCAGGAAATTGAATTTTTCACCCCGTGATGCGGCTCCTGATTTTTGCTTTAAAACAAGTATCAATCAGCAGACGGTACTTTAACATATAAACTTGCCCTGTAGGATTTATGTAGTTCATCCAATGGGCATGCCGTGATAGCAAATTGAATAGTGTTTTAATCTAATTCTAAATATATTATTTTATTTCACATAAACCTACATGGGCACTTATGAAACTTCAGAAGCTAGGTGCACGGTTCCAATTGATCGTTTCAGGAGTTCAGCCGGCAAGAAACTCCACGGTAACTTTTTTTTTTAAAGAAATTGTCTTTTACATTTCCAAATTACAGTGTGCGGGGCGGTATGGGAGGACAGTGGAAACGACCAATTGGAACCGTACACCACTATTATATGATTTGATTGGAGTGTTAATCTCTCAATCTCTGAGTTTAGTTGTACCTTGAAGTTGCATCTTACAAAATTTTCGGGGATTAACTTTAAAAAAACATTACACTAAAAAACTTAAGAATTACGACGCATTTTGAGATAGGGATAAGTGGATTTGCACATACATAATCTTCAAGATTACTTATACTTTTGCATCGAAACAAATACCGAAAACACTCTAAATATAAAATCGATTATCCTTCATCGATGAAGTGGCAACTTATTGAATCGATTGAAAGTGAAATCTTCGCGAAATAGCCTTGACACCTCGACAGGACCCAAACGGTGGAACCTGTCGTGCAAGTATGTAGAATTTGCAATATATCTGTCCTTTTCACACATGGTAACGTTAAGTGTGTGAAAGTAAGACGGAGAGATATCCTCAATTTGATTGTGTAAGTGGTTACTTACTGTATGTAATGATAAGTGATGTGCCAAAATGGTATTAAATTGAATTCTTTATTTCTTATTATCTACATTTTTTTATTTTCGTTGTATGTTTCTAGGTAAAAGAATAAGTATGAGGAATTTTACTAATATCAAAACAATCACTGCTTCAAAACGACTTTTATTTTTTAGCCTCTGTTTTCCCACTGCTTGGAAAAGGTACCCCTTATCATTCCATTGTTCTTTGTGCGTGGCCTTCTCCGACCAATCTCCCGTAAACGCATATAGATAGATCTCACGCCAGCGTTTCCTATAGGCTCCCCTCGGCGACGACGTCCGTCTTCTGACACACACTGTAGACTCTGACCCATCTCTGTCTCAATGGATCCTGTATACATGGCCCGCCCAATCCCACTTCAGGCTACCAGACTGACTGCCCGCATCGGTGATTCCTGTTTTGGAGCGTATCATATTCGGTACCCACTCAATACGCTATGCTCCATAGCCCTAAACGATTTATATTTATTAATTTAACAGTCTATGTTAAATTAATAAATATAAATATATATAACATAGACTGTTAAATTAATAAATATAAATCGTTTAGAGCTATGGAGCATAGCGTATTGAGTGGGTACCGAATACGATACGGTCAAGATAAATTATAAATTATCACATAATATTTATAAGTACCACCAAATATGAATTATGTAAAATTTTAATACATCAAGCTAGACTATGTTATCATGATTCTAGGTTAATTGGCAAGCTAATAATTTTTCTATAAAATAGTAACTTCGGTCCTATTATGCACAAATGACCTATGCACGGCTATTATATTATAATGACATAATGGGCCTATAATATTTAAAATAATGATCGCTTAATTGAGAATCTACCGAGCTTTAAAGTAATCATAAAATTGAAAATTAACTGTTTAAAACATCATCCTTATAATGAAAACTTCGCCTGCAACCAGCAACTCATCATTCATCAACGAAAGACGTCCACTGCTGGACATAGGCGTCCCTCAAGCACCACCACTTCGACCGGTTCTGTGCTGCATTCAGCGGATTGCTGCGGCCTGCACAAAATCATCGGTCCACCTGGTGGGAGGCCTTTCTACGCTCCGTCTTTCGGTACGCGGTCGCCTCTCCAGAAACTTTCAGGTCCATCGGCCATCTGTTCTGCGAGCAATGTGTCCTGCCCACTGTCACTTAAGTTTGGCAATTCTTCGGGCTATGTTGGTTCTCCTGCGGATCTCTTCATTGCTGATTCGATCACGTATAGAAACTCTAAACATAGCCCTCTCCCTTGCCCTTTGGGTGACTTTTAACCTTCTAATAAGGCCCATTGTAAGTGACCACGTTTCAATGCCATAGGTCATCACTGGCAACATGCACTGGTCAAAGACTTTCGTCTTGAGACATGTGGGAACCGATAACCTGCAACTACGAATCCGGAAATCAAGAATAGAATAGAAAAGAGTACAAGGTAACTACACCGATGACGGTAAAGAGTTGTATTGAATTAAACATCCGTATTCAAAATACGCGCTTTGACGTGGAGTTGCGGATACAGCCCGTATTGCCTATTACCTAAACATCCTCAATGGTACTTACCACTTTTAGTAGTAAACAAGTCATTATTTATTTGTTGCCCGCCACAAGTCACTCAATTACCAATTAGTCACCCCATTCAATAAAAGTGAAGAATTAAATACTTCTCAATCATTCTGCCAATCCTTTTCCCAACTATGTTGGGGTCGGCTTCCAGTCTAACCGGGTGCAGCCCAATATCAGTATTTTACATGGAGCGAGTTACTAGATAGCACGACACCCCTTGGTAAGATTGGTTGTCAGACTTCTGACTACCTGTAACGACTGTCAAAGATCTACGTATGACATTCTCAGCGGCCAACATCTTTTTGCTGCTTAAGTAGATTGAGCGTGCTCGCTTACAGCACACTTTTTGTAGGTCCTGCAATCGGTCAGATTATTTTGCCCTATGTTATTAAATCTACGTTTTGTGGGACATGTGACTCATTTGATCTCTACTGTTTCATTTATGTAACTCACTCTACAATAAATCAGCCACCGATTGAATTCCGTCTGCGAACGCTCTGAAATGTGCAATTTCAAACTGAGTAATCGTTGTTTTACCTCCATGTGCGATATTGGTGTTGCTGTATAGCAAGAGTTTACTCACATTATAATTATGTTTGTGGTGTTCCTTCTCATTGATAAACAATAGCACGTGCATGTAGTGGTGCCATTATTATTCAAATGATATACTTTTAGCTTGTTTCTGGGTAGTTAACCCACAGCTGGTTAACAACCCGCAGCTGGTTGACAACCCGCAGGGTAATTGCGCAATACACTTACAGTGGCAAAAGAATTTTTTAAACATATACGAGTAAAACAATGACAATTGAAATGAATGACAAATAATAACAGCCGTACGGGTCGATTGATCAGGTTAAGCTACGCTTGCTGCGGTCGATCCATGGATGGTAGTAACTGGGTTGTGGAGGTCAGATAGGCAGCTGCTGGATGAAAGTATGGATAATAATTATGGATCTATTATTTATAAGATGCTTTGAACGAATGTCATATAACGGATGTTTCCAAGAATAAATAACGTAAATAAGCTATTTTTAGAAGCAAGGGAAGGGTGAGTCTACTTATGTCATCGGAATGACGGAACAATATGCCATGGGGAGGGGAATAAACAATAGGTACAGGGGACCTTTACTTAGATTACAACTCTCTTAAAGGTTCGTATACGTAAATAGTAACTATATGAAGGTCAACAGTTAACATATTATTGGATAATATAGGTAACTAAATTTAGTTTCATTTTATTTTACATATTAGGTAAGTATCGTATCGTCGTAACGTATGGCAACGCTGTGTTGAAACCGATAGAGCAATCTGATGTAGATTAAGATACCTACCCAAATAGTACAGAACAGTCAGTAGATACAAATACGAATACAATCGTATGTTTGTATGTAATCATCTATGTTCAAAAATATCTGTCCAGCCTTTTCTCAACTATGTTGGGGTCGGCATCCAGTGTAATCGGATGCAGCTGAATTCCAGCATTTTACATGGAGATCTGACCTCCACAACCCAGTTTAACGATACCCCCCCCTCCCCTTGGTAAGACTGGTTGTCAGACTTTTGGGCTTCTGACTACCCGTAACGACGGTCAGAGATCTATAAATGATTGTCACCACGGCTGTCACGGGCGCCTTCATCAGACTGTTACATTTCCCAATAAAAATTCATCATCGTGAACATAAACTAGGATCGTAAAGCAGGTAGACATAATTTTCACACTCGGATGACTAACTAATGGATGGTCATCCACGAACCGACCGGCGGCAAGGATAGCTTAACCTCCGAGCAACAAGCGCGGTTGTTATCATTTAGCCACGAGCCCCTGACTATGTTCAAAAAGGTGATAAGTTCATAATAGTTCAGGGACCTATTAATATTTACGTAACACAATACGAGTTACTCTATCCACTATTGCCCACGACATTAACAAATTACATTTTGTAATACCGGTTTCAATTATTCATTTTGCTTTTTAAACTTGGTCACCTACTTTTCTACTAGTTTAAGTACTACCTACTTCATGCTCATAATATTAGTAAAACACCTTTTTCACTTATAGGGTGTAATTAAATTCATGGGTATCCCCTTAAGGGGTCATTGTATTCATCATTTGGAACAACTTTCAGTATGAGACGAACCCTGAAATCGCGAAAAAATAATCACCTGTTACCTACATTTTGACGAGGTAACGGACTTACATGTAGGGAACAGCTGTTTATTTTTATTATTGTCTTTTATTTCATAAAGTTACATATAAATTACATTTTTAAATATTAGATTTTTTTTTTTTTATATATGGTTACATATCTCGGGACCATGGGGTCCCGGTCTTTTGGAAGGCGTATGAGGGGCCGAAGCCAACTCGTAGAGGCCCGTTAGACGTTTTTAATGGAATGAATTCACCAACCGACAATTGTCCCTGTTCGCACTATGCAAGTGCAGCCAAGGACAATCCCCGGTTGGAGTAGGACTACTGCAGGATTGGGAAACAAAGATAATGGATTATGAGTTTGGGTGGCTAAAGTGGACTGGTAACCTGGAACTATGGAAGGACTATGGCCCCTGCCTGATCAATGTTTTATATATACACGGATAAAATGGCAGGGGGTGACTTGCACACTCAATAATGGGCCCCCGAAAACAGTCGCTAGCACATAGTGACGTAGCGACAAGGGGGCAACACTTCCTGAGGTGCTTGAGGAGTGGAGAGGTATTCCACGGCTTTCAGAACAATCCCAGAGCCCGGAAGATGGTCAAGATCCGTACGAGCACTTACTGGATTATTATTGTTATAGCCTTTATTATTATTAAATATTCCTACAAATAATATTTCATTAAATTTTATAGCATAGGCTGATCAGTGGTTAATGATTTCTATTCATTCATATTTTTACAATTAAAATTAAAATGGTTTACTATCTGAGCAATTTAATATTTATCAATTATGGACCTTTTCACGAGTAAAGACCTCCTCACTTTTCCTCCAACACTCTCTATCTGATGCCTTGAAAATCCAGTCAGCCAGGTTTTGGCATTGGTGTATTTCTTTAATGAGGGATTACAAATAATATCTTCAAAATCACAAAAATATTTTACAAAAAAAAAATACATTTGGAAGTCGGTTGTTGTTTTTTTTTTTGTAAAAAGTTTTTATTTTCGACTACCTGCTATGTCAATAACAGTACCGGGAACTTAAAACATCATCCATATAGGTTGTGGGAAAAATACGTATTATTGAAGCTAACTCAAAAACTACGCAAGCAAAATTAATAAAATTTATATGGGACCACCTCTGAAGCATGGCCTACCAAACAAAAAATCCATTCATAATTGGAGGAGTAATCACGTAACAAACACAAAAAAAAAGAAACACAGTCGAATTGAGAACCTCCTTCTTTTTTAAGAAGTCGGTTAAAAATACCAGCTGGTTGTGCTCTATTAACCTAGATGTGGCTAAAACTTCGCATGAAATTACTTCAACATTATACCTACATGATACGGACCAACATAACGTGACGGACGGTAAGCAGCTCGACTTTTCTGTTTTTCATTTGGAAAATTGGTTACTGCTCTACTTAGTCTAAAAATAGCATAATTTGCTTTATCAGCACGAATAATGTAAACTTTAAAGACATCACGCAAAATCCTGCATCACGCAAACAGTTTAACGCGCAACCAGGATATATACAACGTCCCAACATCAATCGTCAGGCAGTAGCCCACCAGACACAACACCCGACTGGTCGGAGTATCCTTCCTTTTCTATGGAGGATGAGTGAACTTAACACCCTGTTCCTCATATACAGGGTTAAATTTTGTTCGTTTTAATCCACTTAAGGGGTCATTGTATTCATCATTATGAAAAACTTTCAGTATGGGACCAAACCTGAAATCGCAATGAAAATCAGCTATGCCCTACATTTATGTTCGCCTATCTCGTCAAAATATAGGGAACAGCAGATTTATTTGCGATTTCGGATTTGGTCCCATAGTGAAAGTTTTTCGATGAGTTCAATGACCGCTTAAGTGGATTAAAACGAATAACATTTCATCCTTTATGTACCATATTACATGTGGACGTATTAGGTACATAGTATACCCAGGCCGAGAGCTCGCTTACAGACTTCATGGAAATAATAAGAGTTTTCATTTTCATTGACTTTACATTATGAATTTTCTCCAATGCACACACGGTACCAATTTAAAAACAAACGGAACTGTAATGTGGACTCATATCTTGCTAGTACAAACACAATAAACACCACTTACATCATGTCAACCGTAAAAAGCAGGGCACGAGAATCATATGTGAACTAGTACCGCTCTAATTGTAACATAACGTACATACAACCCCCACAAGTTAAACAGAACCTTAATTCAATAAAGCTAGAGTTTAATTTTGATTGCAGTGAAAACATTAAATGTTTCACCAAGTTTGCGTCAACCACTTAAATTAAGAAGTTGTCGCTTGAGTTGCTAACGCCTATCACGCATGCTTGTTTTAATTTACTACAACTAAATGAATAAACAATCTGTATGTGTGTTTTAGTGATAAGACCAAAGACAAATATAAGTTGAACGAGTGGGGTGGCGCTAGTTGTCAAGACAAATTACATCTAAACGTCAAATTCAGTAATTTTTTAAATTTAGTTCCAAATTCCGCCGTCTATCAAGGTATGCTGGTTCTGTATTCATGGGAAATGCGAGGTGCAGATTGAAACACAAGTAATAAGTTATGTATGTACGTCGGTATGTGTGTGTTTGCGGGTGTGTTCCGTATTCGCAAGTCACTGTGTTTTATTTGGGTCATGTATACAAGTGTGTGTGCGTTCATAGGGGTCGTAACTTTTCCCTTTGAAGAGTGTTTGGGCTTATTATTGTAGTATATTGCTTTATTTTTTTTTATCAGGAACAGATTTCAGTCTCATTAAATATGGCAGTTGCAAATAAAAGCAGGTACTTATGTTAAAAAGAGATTTATCTCCAAATATACTTTTTAAAACATGAAATAACCCTCGTTCAGACGCAGTCGGGTAAGTATGTTGTATTCAGCAGACATTTAATTAACACGAAACTCTCAAGAGCGACTAAGCTAACTTATACAGATGATAGTATTGAAAAATACACTATCTTGTACACATCCAGTATTGTGAGGTAGCTGTCACTAATGTCAACTGTCAGTTACCAGTAATGGCGGGAAAAGGTTGTCAGGGATCACGCAGTGCCTGCACAAAGAGCCTTGATGTGATGATGAGCTACACTCGCGACAATCTAAGAATGTCCGTTTTGACGTTTCGTTCTCGTACATGTAATAAAACGTTAAGCATTGAGAATCAGTTTTTATCAATGTAGATAAGTCGTAGATTACAAACTCTCTAAGTATGTTCAATCGATATGTCTCGAGAATCAGTTTATAAGAAACCAATTTTTTTTTCATCGCTATACAAAGCATTTTGATAGCTGTCAAAACGGACTTCTTAGATTGTCGCGAGTATAGTGTACATATGAGATCAACAAGATTATACTGTAGAATCTTGTTGATCTCATATGTACACTAGCTGGTGTTTTCTTATAAGTAGGTGTAACACCTACTTATAAGAAAACAAAGTACAGTATTGATCCATGCTATTCCTTCGTTTGTTCATTTGTTATACAAAAAATCAATCTGCCTAGCCTTTTCCCAACTATGTTGGGGTCGGCTTCCAGTCTAACCGGATGCAGCTGAATACCAGTATTTTACATGGAGCGACTGCCTTTCTGACTTTCACAACCCAGTAACTGGGTAATACGATACCCCTTGGTTAGACTGGTTGTCAGACTTTCGTGCTTCTGACGACTCGTAACGACTGTCAAAGATCTACAAATGACAGCCGGGACCAACGGCTTAACGTGCTTTCCGAGGCACCATTGATTTGTTATACCTATAATATTATAAATGATGACATTAGTAATCACACTGGCACCTCATCATAATTCAGATAACACCTGCCAACATGTCCTAGGTCACAAAAACTTCAAGACAACTTTCTACGTACATCATTACATATTCTTAACACTTTGTTCCTACCTTGATGAATACAAATGAGAATTGTTTTTCGTACAAAATAATGGGATTGGCGGTTTTTACTGCGTACCTTACCAACCTGCCGACTTAACTAAGTACTTATATATTGTACTACTCAAATTTCAAATTTCAAATAGGTAATAATAGTGTTAACATTAAGTGGTCACATCTATAGGTACACTTGACTTATTCTATACTCCATTTGAAATAAGATTAGACGTATAGATAAGCCTTTTTTACATTCCGTTCAACCGATTTTGAATTCTATTGCGTTAGTGGCATGACAAATAGCAGCCGCAGTAGATAGTTGGTATTGTGTAACTTTTTTTGCTTTTAATGCTATCCTTATGCCTATGGTATAGAAGTCAAAATCGGTTGAACGGACTGTAAAAGGGTTTGTTTTAATGTCTAATCTTATTTCAAATGGGGTATAGTTAACAAATTAGGTATGTGTTGCAACCAGCACCCTTAGTAAATTATGAAATAACTTGTATTAAGGGCAGTGGTACAACCCCTTAATTAATTCAGTATCACAAAAGAACTGAAGGCAGAACAAGTGTTTAAAAAAAAACTAGTTATCATAAAACCATAATTGCTATATTGGTGCCGATTCTGCTGTTCACAAACTAAACTAGTAAAATTAAGTTCAGTGCATCTTTTTCTTTCTATTTCATTATGAAAAGGACAGAAGATAAATTTTAGTTTAGTCCTGTCAAATTAATCAGCGCCTGACGTAAATTGACGTAATTTTAGTAGGCAAATTTTTAATCGCGTCTAAACTTGTATGGAGTCGTGACAGTTTGATAGGACTAAACTAAAATGTATCTTCTGTCCTTTTCCTATTGAAATAGAAAGAAAAAGATGTAATGAACTTAAATTTAGTTTAGTTTGTGAACAACAGAATCGGCACCATTGTACATACTAAGTTAGGTGTGTGTCTTGTACAAATTCAACAAAATGAACATAGGTACTTAGATTATACAGGATGGAATTTAATTCATAGGCATCCTCTTATGGGGTCATTGAACTCATCATTATGAACAATTTTCACTATGGGACAAACCATGAAATCGCGAATAAAAAAACAGCTGTTCCCTACATCTATGTTCGGATAGCTCGTCGTAAATGTTTTATAACAGCAGATTTTTTTTCGCTTGTAACAATAGGACAGTACGATTTTTTGTGTCTGGTTTGGCTATTAAATAATATGCAAATGAATTCATGATAGTAGGTAAATTAGAATGGTAATGGTATTGATGAATATCTCAATTTCATTCATCGTAAAGGCGGTACCTTTGTCGACAAAGGTACCGCTGCCTGTCGCGCCTGTTTATACGAGCCTTAATAAGGAGTTTTGCTCATAAATGCCTCAACATTTAGAGGCAAGCGCAGCTTTCTTTGAGATTCTTCCTCCACGAAACAATGAAATCACTCTAGAAAAACCCATCATTACAGTCTTAAAATTGTAGTCTACGCTTATTAAAATCCGAGGACCGTGTGCACAAGGCTACACATCAAGCTATACATTTCCAGTTTATGCTGATCTCGCATTGTATAGGATTTACGTACAATGCGAGGTCAGGTTATACCAGAAATTATAGCTTGATGTGTAGCCGTGTGTACAAGGCGCTTACCCACTCAGTCTGTTCTATTACAAAACACTTCTTTCTAACCTTGCAAGTCAATTACTTAAAGCGATGATCGTCATAGAATAATAAACGACTGCGAATCATTCGCATTAACATTCTTAAACTGTATTACAGCGAATTTAAATTCGCGTGTCTATTCAACAACATGTTGTTCACAAACTAACTTGATGTTTGGTTTTATTCCGGACTAGCTTCCGCCCGCGGCTTCGCCCGCGTGGTATGTCGATAAAAAGTAGCCTATGTCCTTCCCCAGGATGCCACCTATCTCCTTGCCAAATTATGTCGAAATCCGTTCAGTTGTTTAGGCGTGAAAAGGTAACATACAGATAGACAGATAGACAGAGTTACTTTCTAATTTATAATATACAAACTGCGCCCCGCGGTTTCACCCGCGTAAGTCTCGATCCCGTAGGAATATCGGAATAAAAAGTATCTTATGTCCTATTCTAGGTCATGTTCTACTCCTGTGCAAAATTTCATCCAAATTCGTTCAGCCGTTTTAGAGTGAAAGCGCAACAAACAAACAAACTCACTTTCGCATTTATAATAGGTATTAGTTAGGATTCCGGATTCCGGATTTTGTTATTAGGTATGTGAATCAATCAATCTAGCCTATCACAGTCCACTGCTGGACATAGGCCTCTCCCAGGCTGCGCTACAACACCCTCTGCCTTCCACATCCAGTCTGTACCAGCCACCTTTTTAAGGTCGTAATTGGCGGGCGTCACACACTACGCCTGCCGATACGCGGTCTCCACTCCAGGCCTCCAGGGTATGTGATTAAGTGGCACGTTTTGGATAAAATAAATAAATAAATTATTATTTCCTTTATTACCGGAAGGATAAATTTGATACCATCGGTTATTATTATAATTGTAATAACATCCGCATCGGTGTGCTAGGTAGATGGCTAGTGATAACCGCCATTTCGGATAGCCTGCATCTGTTACCTGATAGTTACCTCTACTCTACCTAAATTGACATTCCAAGCAGCGTCAGACGTAAAAAAGCTGAATGAAATTTTACATAATAAGTTACACGGGTACATATTGGTGAAACGTCACATGAAATGTATATGTCGCAGCCATCTGGTTAACTGTGCGTTTGCACTAGCGAAACATTCACAACAAAACATGTTGAAATCTCTAGTTCCTGTAAAAAATTGTATGGAACTTTGATCGAAAAAATAGAGATTTCAACGTGTTTTGTTGTGATTTTCGCCAGTGCAAACGCACAGTAAAGCCAGCTATTTGGATGCCTTGGCCGATAGTTAATCTTAAACCTAGAATCATTCAACGTTTAACAACTTGGCTTCTTGAAAGTCAGCCATTTGAAGTGAAGTGATTCGAATGGTGTGATTCAAATGGTTAAAGTCAAAAAGGTAAAAATCTATTAAAGAAGAAACAAAGAAGCCTCATTAATCAAAAAATTGCCAAAGAAAACACGTGCAATACCGTCAAACGACCTCTAAGGTCACACAGACAGGTTATTACGACATAGCAAATGATTTCAAATTGTTTATGCAATTCCGTGAAGGATTTGTGAGAATGTTCGGCGAAGCTCGGAAGCGAGAGAAGGCATATAGATGCACGTGTAGGTAGGTTTGTGTAGCGACGCGGCACGTGTAAGCCCTTCTGTGTATAACCTACTTAGATAAGTGTTTGTTTTTAAAGTTAGCTTTTCTGCAAGGCGAACATTTATGTGCTCTATAATTATGCCTTAGGGGATTATGTATTGATTTTATCAAAGGTCAATCGCAATCTCATCTCAGCGACAAGCAATGTCAAAAATTTTACAGCAATTTACGAAAACATGTGCTTTTTTTACTGATTGCAGCAGAGAATAGAACGCGAACGTTCTTAAAAAATTACGGGACATCCCTCTGTTTTTTTTGTTGATGATGGGAAATCATCCAATGACTTCTCCCGCTCTGGGCGGAGCGGAAGGGCGTGTCAGACTTTTATTGACTAAAACCCACCCGTGTTCCTTCAGTTGCCTATTGCCAAGATCCTGGTATTCCTTTCGGACTTTCCCGCAACCCTAGCAGGCATCGGTCCTAGCGGACCCCGCCAATTGTGCTGACATCTCTTTAAGGCGCGCGTGGAACACAACGCGCCATCGACCCGGGCCTGGTCCTTATCGGACGGCGAGCTGCCCATAGCTCGCCGCCCGCAAGCCCAAAGATTTGGGATTTGCCTCTGGCAATGGCAAGCGAATCTTTGGTTTTGTCTGTTCAACCATGTAACGTCGAGATTCAATTAAAAAACTAGTTTATTTAGTTTGTCGATAAACGATCATACATAGTGTAGTCATAGTCCGCGTGTAGTTACAAAATATAACGATGTACTAGTAAGTGCGCGACTGCGTGCGCCCGACTGTCGCCTAGGCTCGACAAATTATTCTATTGCACTTAGACCTTGTCGTTAGTGATGTGCAATCGTCTGGAATTGAGTTTAATTGATACCGATACCACTACTTAAATAATTTGAGGGATGCTCGTACTAAAGTGATTGCGAAACTTGTACACAAATTTACTGAATTTACATTAGTTACTCATCTGCAAAGAATTTGTGTTCACGATAAAACAAAGATTGCATCACAAGTTCACAACATGAAATGTATTTAGCGTTACACAAGTTCTAATTATACGTTCTAATATTATAAACATCCATCGCCTTGCAGATATTATTAAACAAGTCGTCACTCCTTTCTTGCTTGCAAATCAGATTTATGATGACGAAACGTACAGTTTTGGCGCAGATACCAAAAACAGATTAAGGTTATTTTCAAGGCAGGCAACATTGATGAGTATTTTTCCAATATCGAACTTTTGTTTTTGCTTAGATGTACTCATCAAAAAGGCCAGGCCTGTGTTCAACAGTTGAAATAGGCGTTTGTTTTTTTATAGAATGACGTTGACTTTCTATTAAAAAACTAGGACTAAAAACTAATGTTCGACGTGACGTTTTAAGTACTGGGTCGCAATAAATTGTTAAAAGTGCTCACGCAGGTGAATTCTATTGCCCATTTTCGTGATAAATGTCTTAGTAACTCTTTGTGACATTCAGGGAGATCGATTTGGTCTTATTTGGGACCAAAGAAAACTTTGTTAAAAAACCTACCTTTTATATGATTATTGAATGAATTATAAGCAGTTCTCTAATTGCGTAACTTATTTTCGTAACCGATTAAGACTAATTTGTTTCATTTTGTCAGTTCAACAACATTCATTGCGTTATTTACGTTATTGAGCAGATTTTTTTTTCGTACTTATAAAGCAATGGATTAGTGTGATTAATCGTGTATTACGCAATTAGGGTGCAGTTATAGGTAATATACTAATTAATAGGACATGACACATGTTAAAACTTGATTATATCGTTCCTATTTCTCTTCCTTCCTCATTTATATCAGCGTTTTTCTACACTGGCTAACAATAAAACTTGCTAATGAGCATGGAGACAGAGCAGCGGTGGCCCAGTGGTAACGGCCGCGACTTACATGTTGTAGGTCGTAGGTTCGAACCCTGACAGGCGCTTTACTTTGTGTAAAATAATTCATCACCACTGCTCTCAAAACGGTGAAGGAAAACATCGTGAGGAAACCGGCATGTCCTAGAACCAAAAAATTCGAAGACATGTGACATCTACCAACCCGCACTGGGCCCGCGTGGTGGATTACGGCCCACTCCCTCTCACAGAGAGGAGGCCTGTGTCCCAGCAGTGGGAACATTATAGGCTGATTATTATAATGAGCATGGAATTTCAAACATTTCTATTTTTAGTTTTGCTTTATTTATCTTACACATACAAAATTCTCTAATTAGTAATGCAATCACAATAGACATTCTATTTCTAAACAAACAACCTTTGTTTCACACATAATTATTAGCCAATTACTAGCACAACCTGAGTAATTAAATATGTTTTGATAATTTTAAACAACCGCTCTTATAGAGCCTAATTAAAACTAAGGCCTTTAACACCTTGCTTAAGCATAGATATTCTGTCTAATTTTTTTTTTCTTAGCAGAAAGCAGCAGAAGTTTCCTCCCTTTCCTTTATGAAAGAAAGAATGATCCACCATTTGGGCCCAGTACTGGCTGTTGGAGGTCAAATGTATAATTTTTTTGTCTCTAGTTCATACAGGTTCCCCCACAATTTTTACCTTCTCCATTTTTAGAGATTAATTTGGATATTAATCATCATAAAACATAATGGAACACTGATCATTGTAAAAAATCGTTTTCCCTTCACGTCTAGCAGAGTCGACGTAATAGATCTTTTGAGGTACCAACAAAGTGGATCGGTTTAAGAAAACCCTACTCATTGTGATTCCACTTTTGTCGGAATATTTGTCATTGCGATCGTGAAATATCGGTCCCTTTCATATAGAAATAGATGACGTATCGGTCCACTGATCTTCATAATCGAACATCGTAATTTTTTATTTGCAAAAGAAGCTTGGAACTGGCCGGTTTTTGGGAAGAAAAGTAGTTAAACAAGTCCCATTCGACTTTTGAGAGTTATTTCGGAAGGTAATACTTTCTCCGCTTAAGTGTATCAATAAATCGTAAAGTAATCTTTGGTACGAAACCAAGATTTGTAACAATACGTTAAGGTCAACAGTAATAGTTTGGGGTGCCCTTGCTGGTGAAATACGCCTTGTTGGAAGGTCACTCGGAACTAATGGAAAATAGTGAAAAGCCTTGACATCAAATAACTTTGGTCTTGTTAATTAATAACGTATTTCATATGCCACGTGCGTATTGTATTGAATTTGGGGAAATTTTGAAAGTAATTACTTTGTTCGGGACAATGACTGAATTGAATTGAATTGAATCATCAAGTTTACGGAATATTGAATACGAAACTGTACGACAAATACTCATAAATTAAAAACCATACATCAGTGAGCTATGTAACGGTTATCGACAATAGGTAATTAATATTGATTACAGCAGCCCCATCGCTACGTTTCACTAAATGAAAACTGCTAATTATATCCTACGCGAAGTGTGCATCATTATAGTTTCTTAAGGAGCATCTTCCAAGACTTATATAGCATGGCTTATTCATTCATTATCATTCTGATTTACAGGTAGACGCTCTAATGAAAAAGAATTAATTATTCATGAAATAGGTATTAAAATATTAACACGTTCATTAAACTTAATGGGTATAATATTTGTACTGCAATCGAACATTTATCATTCTTCTAAAACGATTGCTTCGTCTTACAAGAATGATAATAGTATAATTTAAATATACTTTTTTCTTATACAATATGTTACGATCATATTTACTATTTTCTGCTGCCTAGAAAAGACGTAAATATAACAATAAACAATGAAGTCTCCGGTGCTTCATCATATTTACGTAGTTGCGTGTGTTGGGGTCGGCTTCCAGTCTAACCTGATGCAGCTGAATACCAGTATTTTACATTGAGAGACCGCAAATCTGACCTCCACAACCCAGTTATTGGGTAATACTATACCCCTTTTTTTTTGTGGTTTGGAAATCATCCTATGACTTCTCCCGCTCTGGGCGGAGCGGAAGGGCGTGTACTTTTACTGACTAAAACCACCCGTGTTCCTTCAGTTGCCTGTTGCCAGGGTCCCGGTATCCCTTTCGGACTTTCCCGCAACCCTGGCAGGAATACTATACCCCTTGGTAAGACTGACGACCCGTAACGACTGAAGTCTCCGGTGGCTATACCTATATAAATTTTCAATTTCATCAATATTGGAAACACTACCTACGTTTCAGGGGAAAGGTAACAGTATCTATTTTAGGCTCTCCATTTCATATCATGTTGCATTCGTGTCGATCTAGGCACGAAAACTAATAGAATATTTCAATTTATCGTAAGATACAAATAAAAGTTGAGTGAAGACAACTGAATTACTTGTTGGCACGTATGTGTAAGTAAAGCTTAGCAACAGAACACAAATAACTTGGGAAAACCTGTCAAGTGCGAGTCAAACACGCACAAGAAGGGAAACTAGAAAAAAAAAAAAAAAAAAACCTTTCTTTAATTTTTAACTTTATTGTATTTTTATTGTTTTAGCGACCATAGTATTACATACTATGTGAAAATTTCAAATGTTTACCTATTACGGTTCCAAAGATACAGCCCTGTGACAGACGGGCGGACGAACAGCGAGCCTTAGTAATAGGGCATACCTTTAGGTACGGAACCCAAAAAAAAATGTATTTTGTCTCTTATATTTTTTTGGAATATTATATCAAACTCAAACTGTCACTTCCATAAAGATAAAGTAGGTACTTAAACGTTTCAAATAATATTACGTTGATATTTTTTTATTCTAAATGTTATAATACTGTTTACAAGCATTTACGAAACATCATGACTTTATTTCCGCAGTACCAAATCATTAGTCATTATATTCCCATTAAAACCAACGTACTGGAAACTCATTCAGAATAATATTGTTTTCTACTTGTATAAAAAAAAACAAAATGAAAACGTTTGCCTTTTGTTTTTTTAATATTTATTTTCTTGTCTATTCAAATGTATTAAGAACTTTGTAGGTTCAATTTGGAAATGAAAAATTGTGATTGCAGTAAAAAATTCATGTGCATTAGAAGTTAGCACTCTAAATACCTTTAGCCCACGTCCGCGAAACCGAAACTAAAACCATCATCAATCAATTGGTTGGTACCAATACCAAGTACCTGGGTATCAATTAAATACCACATTGATCACGTGTCCCATCCCTACCGAACATGACAAACACACGTTTATTTGAATAGTTTACATCAATCTCATATCTATGCTATAAACTTTATGTCACAGTATAAATTATTTTAACGAGCATCCTAAGGCCTACCATTATGTGAAGATGGTACTACTGGACGTAAACCGTGTTTATTGTTAGACTGTGAATGTTAGTAGGACACACGTTTGGGTTAATCACGCATTTATCTTAACGATGCCACAGTATAGGTAAATAGGTATTAACGATACCCTGTGGATCTTTGGCTATGTATACTAAAAGTTCACAGGGTCCAGGCCTGTGGACTTTTCGTATACATAGCCAATTAAGATTATAAGTTGAATTGACCTGGTTACTAAGAAAGTAGACACACCTGGTTAAATCGTTAGTACAAGGGCCTAAAATAAGTTGCCTAAAGGTAAGGTCATGTTCGCCCCAATAACAGCAAAATCTACCCGCTAATCTACAGGAGGTTATCTAACGAAGGGCGTTCCCGGTCACCTGCAATAGAATATCGTCAGTAAAAGCAAAAAAAAAAAAAACATTAAAAAAAACTTTTTTTTATTGGATTTTTTTTTAAGTAAAATATTCACAAAACTATTGAATTGATACGTAAAAGAAATACTTTGTGCACGCACACTTGTATTTAAACGTAGAAAGACAATATGTGTGAAAGTGTGCGTGTAAGGTAAGTTTCTTAGTGAAGTTCCTCCTACAGACAATGATTCAGTAGTCCTTGGTGAGAGTCACTCGGTAACTAAATTATTTACTAGGTTATGTTTATGTTGATACCAAATGACATTTTAGTCTAGCAAATTAAAATTCAGAGTAATAAACTATGTAAAAGTCGTCTGAAGCATCTCCTCCTCTTTTAAACAACATCAAAGAAAATCACATAGATAATTTAACAAAGAAATAACTCTTAGATGGCTTCCAGAATAAATCAACGAGGATTTATTAAAGTACAGTCTGATTCGATAGTCTAGACTTGCTCGTGCCGCAGATTGAACTGAGATCTCAACATCGATCGTTTTGACTACGAGATTGAACTATTAATTCCAGTCTTAACTGCATTACGGGAATTCTTTTGAAGACTTTTTTGTAAAAACTCTTTTTGTGTTCGCATTAGTTTTTTATTTAAGATGGATTCGACGCACAATGCCACCATTCGCATAATGACACATTGGCGAAAAATGACACATTCGCAAAATGTCTTTTCTGGCACACTAGCAAAATGCCACACTACCAAATGGCACATTCGCAAATTGTCTTTTCTCAAAATGCCACACTAGCAATATGCCACACTAGAAAAATCCTACACTAGCAATATGACTAGCAAAATACCACAGTAGCAAAAATGCCACTAGCGATATAACTAGCAAAATACCACACTAGCAAAATGCCACACTAGCAAAATGACTAGCAAAATGGCACACTAGCAAAACCCACACTAGCAAAATGCCAAACTAGCAAAATGACAAGCAAAATGGCACACTAGCAAAACCCACACTAGCAAAATGACTAACAAAATGGCACACTAGCCAAACCCACCGTGGATGGGTGACCATCTTTACATTTCCAGACCCCTCCGTGCCTCGGAAAGCACGTTAAGCTGATGGGCCCGGCTGTCATTCTTGGATTTCAGACAGTCGTCTGAAATCCCAGTCTGACAACCAGTCTCACCAAGGGGTATCGTATTACCCAGTAACTGGGTTGTGGAGGTCAGATACGCATGCAGTCGCTCCATGTAAAGTATTGGTATTCAACTGCATCCAGTTAAACTGGAAGCCGACCCAAACATAGTTAGGATGAGGCTAGGCAGATGATGAGCCTGCAGAGGTTTTGAATCAGAAGCTTAGTCTCATCTATTCGATGTTTTAAGATGGTGCAAATTGCTCTGAAAGTTGACAACTTCGCTAATAACTTTGAAATACTTCGCTATTTTTATTAATTTATTAATCCATAGTAATATTATAAATTCTAAACTAACTCTGTCTGTCTGTATGTTACCTTTTCACGCCTAAACCACTGAACGGATTGCGATAAAATTTGGCAAGGAGATAGATGTCATCCCGGGGACAGACATAGGCTACTGTTTATCGATACCACGGGCAAAACCGTAGGCGGATGCTAGTATTTCATAATTACAAAATCATCAGCCTACAGCAGGCCACTGCTGGAAAAGGATCTTGCATGCCATTCAACTCGATTTTCGGCAACTCTCATCCAGCTGCTACCAGCCACCCTGCGAAGATCGTCGCAATAATTTCAAAATATTGAATAAATAAAATAGCTTAGGGATGTTGAAAGGGTAAGAAAAAATACCTAAACTATCTTGGAGTCTTCCGCGCGCTGACTGAGCGGCGCGCGGAAGCCTCCAACTCTCAGCTCAACTCTCCAGCTCTCACTCTCACTCAGTCTGTCAGTAGCTGTAGTGTGCGAGCGAGATACAGAGTGAATTTGAGCTGCGGTATTATGGACTCTTAAGTTTGAACTTCAAGTATAATCAAATGACGCAGAACATCAAAATTTTATTGGAACTGACTGCCATTCAATTTTGACCTTCACAATTAATTAAAGTGGAGGATATCGATATACCATGATGTCAGATTGATTGTCAGAATTTTCGATCAAAATTATTTCCTACACCGAAAGTTGGTGGCTAACATTATGTGGAGAATATTATACATTACAATACCTGCTTAGTTTCAAATCAAAGACGATTATATTGCAAATAAAACTTTAATGTCTTCATTAGTTACCTAGCAACAACGGGTTGAATATGGACAAAGAAAAGATGACCAATCTATTGAAGGCCAGATTCAACCACCAGGGGTAGAACATGGACAACATTTAGGGGTTGAACATGGTCGGGGGTTGAGACTGTAGGGGTTGAACGTGGACTAAACCAAATCACATACCTACGTATTATGTATATAACAATCTATAAGCATATCCTTTCATAGGAGCCATAGCATTCGATGCTGCATCTTCTGCATTCAGTCCGCCAGTTTACTTCTCCATGTCATCATCTGCCTTGACATTTCCATTTCATTTCTACTTTAACCGGATGCAGCTGAATAACAGTATTTTACATGGAGCGACTGCCTATCTGCCCTCCAAAACCCAGTAACTGGTAACACTATACCCCGTGGTAAGCCTTGTGGTCAGACTTCCCCAAACCATATTCTAACCTTAGAATAGTTAAATTTAAAATGCTCCATTAATTAAAACATAACAAAGTCGTTTCGATAATGCGTCAATTAAAAGAAAATGAGATTACATATAAATATTTAGTACATTAACATTAACAAGATACTGATAACCAGTCAAGGGCACGTTATCAAGACGCCATATCTATTTTAGTAACGTTATTGGCAAATAAATAACATTTGAATGTTAAATATTTACTTTGTTGTCTATATTTGTGTCAGTGGAGTTTATTTTAATTTTCCCTAATACGTTATCTTTTTCATTTTTAGGGTTCCGTACTCGAGGGGTGCCAACAAGACAAATATTTCCTAACTAACCTATTTTTTTAGATTTTTCCAATGAGTCCAAACACGGTAGCTGTGCTGTAAGTTGGAGAGAGAGTTGGGTATCCTGCAAATACCAGGTGATGCTGCAGCATCAGTTAAAGTTTTGTATTCTTCTCATATCATGGAATTCTAATTTTCGAATCGTTTAGACCTGTGGAAGATGCTCACATCCATTCATCAACTTGAAGGAGCTGATAATCTTCAAACGGCTGAACCGATTTTCTTGAATCATAGCTAAGAACACTCTCGATCAAGTCACCCTTCAAACAAAATAAAAAAAATCTGCTACGATGGAACAGACAGACACGTTAAAAACTTATAACACCCCTCTTTTTCCGTCGGAGGTTAAAAATGAGATTGTGACAAGCAAGGTGTGAATTTGACAGCAGGAGAAGAAGTAGATCCGCTACTTAGTTCTTATGGGTACAGACTGTCCGTCCGTCTGTCACAGGGGTGTATGTTACTAACAGTATTATGTAGACTTTTCTTCACACAGAGTATGTACAGTCTGATTTAAAAATCTTGTAGACTAATTTGACACTTCAAGTGATTGTTGTTTGTTTTTTCAATATGGAGCTTGTCATTTGTTGAGCTCCTTAAGTTCTGAGTTGAGCTCCACTATTACTGACAAATGCTTGCACTGACTGGACAGATCCACTCAAATCGTTGTGGTTCTTTCCTCAAAAGACCATTTCAGACGCTAATCTACCTGGTCCTCATATGGCTTGACCAAGATTATGTCTGGACATTAAAAGAGACTGTGACCTCTGAGTTTGTTTCGGCCTTTCTTCTCAGAGTAGTCAGATAGGAAACGCCGACCTCATCTAGCTTATTTTTAATATTTTTTTAATATGACGTGTAAAAGTGATTCCAATATCCTATTTACAGAATAAACAATTTCATTTCATTTTATTTGTTCCTGTCAAATTAATCTACGAGATTAAAAAACAGACTATAGTACAATAGCAGCTGTGAACCTCTGTCACTAACGAGACACAATAGAATTTTAATTGTTATCGGCCTTTAAAAGGCCTATCAACAGATAAACGGTCCTTACTTCCTTACTATATTATAAATGCGAAAGTAACTCTGTCTGTCTATCTTTCTGTCTGTCTGTCGCGCTTTCACGCCAAAAGTACTGAACCGATTTAAATGTAATTTGGTACACAGATAATCTAGAGCCTGAGAAAGGACATAGGCTACTTTTAAATCCGCGGGCGGAACCTAGTAATAAAATAAAATAAAGTAACGTGAATGTTTTTTTTTTATAACTTGTATTAAATGTTATACTGTAGTATGATACCCTTAGTGTGCGAGTCCGACTCGCACATGACCGCTATTTATTCACTTTTTGTTTAAATATTTTTAATTAATTTTTCCTTGTATCGGGTCTCACTCCAACTAAAATTATAATTCAAGATATTTATATTAATTAGGTATGTACGGCTGCATACCAACACAGTGAATTGCATAATGTTTATAAAACCTGTTTGCATGAATAATATGAATACATATATATTAATATTTATTGACCATTACTTAATATAAATTACTCGGTATATGTTGGTCATACTCAGTGCATTTGTTATGCGTACGGCCAAAGTGTGTAACTCCTTACCAGCGTCTTCAAAGCAACAATGAACTGGCATCTTCTGGTCATGCTCATTCTATCGTAGACCTCATGAGGAACAGGGTGTAAAGTTCACTCATCCTCTATAGAAAAGGGTCCTCCGACCAGACGGTTGTTGTGTCTGGCGGGCAATGCCCAACGATTGATGTTTGAATCTTGTACAGCTAATTATACTGATCGGGCGGTAAACTCTAATTGCGCGATGCAGGATTTTGTGTGACGTCAGGATTTTTTGTGACGTCAGGTCTTTGATGCGTGTTCACATGTAGCGCTGTAGATGCCGCCACACATCCATCGCTTTCCATCGGGGAGGTCAAGAGCAGGCCCATCCCGCAATAAAAAAAGTCCTATAACATTTCTTTAAATTACCATTCACTGAAATTTAAAAGCCGCCTTTAAAACCGCCAAAAAATTAAAGGATAATTGCTTGAAAGGAACAGAGGCTACATATTTTTCCGTATAACATTATGCCAACGGCAGAACCAAATGACAAAAGAGAAAAAGGACTAAGGGCGCGACACATGTCAGCAACTGCCGGCGAAGTGTCGCTTGTCTGTCAGTGCCTTAACGAGAAAAGACAAGGAAAACGCCAAGAAACAATTGTTGCAAAAAGACTTATAAAATCCCCCGAAACAAGTGAAAATGGATTGAAGAAGAAATAAAGTTTTTATTTATGTCTTTTCGAATTAGTGGTTTAAATACGTACTTACTAATTCATTTTAACCCTTAACCCCCGTGAGTTATGCAACGTGTTATTTTATATAAATATGTTTTGCGATCATTACCTATATTTTTGGCAAGCTGTTGTGCCTAAATCAAGATTATGTTTTTGATAAAAAATTAATTATGTCTTTATGTGCAGGATTATGACATGACTCATCACAACACAACGCTTAGATAACAGCCTTAAAATGTAATTTTTATCTTTAATGTCATCCATTTGGGATTAATTGCGCTATAGAAGCAAATAAAGTAGGCGATTAACTAAACTTGGTCTTATGACAAACTAAAAATAACTTACAGAGATAATTTTCATTAAATAAAAATAAGATAAAACCGGATTCTTCATAAAGTCTGAGGAATTAAATGAGGGCTTTCATTTTTCTTTCATTACCTTACCTTACATATCTGCAGCATTCTTTAAGTAATTATTTATCTCCGAGATTTCTCGTTTCTCAGTTATTACAAGGATTTTTTTTGTTATAAAAGAAAAGATAAAAGATAAAAGAAAATCCAATAGAAGAACAAAAGCACGGGACACGTAACAGGCACACAAAAGCTTTGCACCATCTCACTTATGTAGGGTGACAAGCTATAGATTTTTTTTAATGGGACTTCAATTATATTTTTTTTTTTTAATATATAGATGATAAATAGGATTAGCGTAATAGCCCCATGAGATCCCAGTACAAGAACTTGCTACATTCGGGACATTACAAAATACCCCATGGTTTTAAGGATTATTATGTAAAAATTTTACATATAAGGTAACTGCACAACTTTTAGGCAAATGTGAAGGGCTTTCTAAACGATACTAATTTATCCAGATTATGATTGATAAAATTTATGTAAAGACCACCTGACTATAATATTTATTATTAATTGACTCACTTTAATTTATTAATATTTTAATTAATGTAATAAATTGCACGCGCCGTAAGGTAGACTGTAGCCGATTTCATTAATTTATGTACAACATCTTATACCTGTACCTACATTAATAGCAAATAAAATTCTGATTCTGATTCAAAGAAAAAAAAATTTTTTTTTACTTTTTCAAGTCTTCTAAACCAAATAAATACTACAAAAAGTAGTTTGCACGTTGCAGACCACATCTCAAGCGGAATAATCAGATCCTGGACCATAACAAACCGGTCGGCGCTACAAGAGTGACAGACCACTAATCGCCATCATTACTGTGGCAGCGCCTCACCTTATAATGGAGGGTATCACATTAATGGATCCAATAATTACCGTATCAATCGTGTCTTGCATCAAAACAGTCAATGAAGTTTATATTGCAAAATCATTAAAATTTGGATGTTCACATGATCCCCTGCAAAGAACCATCAGTCACTTGCAAACCAGAGACATCTAAGGGTGATCTGCCTCTGTCTTCATAGGAACGGATGTTGTGATATGGCTATATTATTTTGTGCCAAGAGGCCTCCTGTATGCAAAAAAACCTGCCAAGTGCGAGTCGGACTCGCGCACGAAGGATTCTTTCCATTATCTATAAAAACAGCAAAACAATCACGTTGGTTGTATGGGAGCCACCTTAAATATTTATTTTATTATATTTTTTTGTACATCATCTGTGAAAATTTCAACTGTCTAACTATCACGGTTCATGATATACAGCCTGGTGACAGACGGACGGAGAACGGAGTCTTAGTAATAGGGAACCAGATACATTTAGATAACCAGAGGTTTATCTGATACTCGTTTTATATCTTAATGTTTATTTAAAGTATTACTTTTACTTATGTCTGAGCATTCAAACAAAAAGTGACGTGATTGACCTATACACTAGACTTCGTGTTGTAGTTGCGGGTCAAGGTTAAAAAGCTTTTCAATGTGAGCGCTCGAGCTGCCGAGTGTGAGGCATGTGGGGAAGATGAAACACATGAGTAAATAAAATTTATATTATAAAGTTTTAACTTGCAACCTTTCTTTATAATATTTTTTCAAGGTTTTCTCATCTTTAATAAGCAGTTATTGCATAATTAATAAAATTGTAAGTATAAAACAATTTAGCCGCCTGTGATTTAAAAAAAAATATATTTCATTATTTATAAACCTTTACTGATATCGTCCTTCCAAAACCACTCTCAGTCCTGTTTTTTCTGACAGAATTTCCTGACTTATTATGTCATCCTAAAATTAAAAAAAAAACATCAATTTTCTTTATAAAACAAAAACTACTTTTTGTATCCGAAAAAGCTCCAGTATTTCCTTAAAGCCTGGTCCCACTACCGATCTCCGCCCACACCTCGGGCGAGATGTGTCCCATATACCGGCCGCGTCGTGCTATTTTAGCGAGAACACTCCTTATAAGCCACCGTGATGATACAAAGTGTAGGCTCTGTTCAGAAAGAACAATAAGTTTCTTCTAAATAGTTTTAGGTACTTACTTACCAGTCTAAAGTCGTAGTACCGTATTTTGACAATTCCACAAACTTTGGGGCCAATAAAGCGGTCAAATCTCTGGTAATGACTACAAAAGAGGCTTTCAGATTCCATCCGATATGCAAAATGCGGGTATTTCAGATAAATTATATTCAAATCAATTTATAATCCTACTAAGATCCTACTATCCTACTAATATTATAAATGTGAAAGTTTGTGTGTTTGGATGTTTGTTACTCAATCACGCAAAAACGGCTGAATGGATTGGGATGAAATTTGGCAAACAGATAGTTTATAACCTGGATTAACACATAGGATACTTTTTATCCCGATATTCCCACGGGATCGAGACTTACGCGGGTGAAACCGCGGGGCGCAGCTAGTAAATTATAATCTCAAGCTCAAATGCAATAAAAACAAGTGGTACTTATTTATTTATTTATTTATTCATAGGAGAACCAACAGCTATAACAGATGGATAACAATTAAATAGGAAACATAGAGTCAATTACAGGTTCTCACGGGTAAAAACTGAAAAGCAATAGAAATCTTAGGATCACTAACAAGCACGATATAATAAAATAATATAAAATGAATGAAATGAATAATATGAAATGTAAGGTACAATAAGCACTATGCAGTTTTAAAAAAAATTGCGTTCAGCCGATTGCGTGCAGAATGGGATTTGGTGGTAAATGGGTCAAATGAGAACTCTTTACAAAGAACATTAAAGTCTTTACTCGCTCGCACCATGTATGAGTTTTGCCTGTAGTTAGAAGAGGAAAAAGGAATGAGATAGGTGGATTAAATCTAACTGATCTCTGAGGGACATTGAAACGCAGTTTATGCGTGTTTGTTTGTGTTTATAAATAGGTAAACTCTCCTTTAAAAATCCCATGTAATAGGAGGCGAGCATACTCCATTAACCGGGCACAAATCCAGACACCGGGCTGCTACTGAGAAATTCCAGATGCAAAAACCCAAAACACTGCCCGCCCCGCTAATCCACAAGTGACATTCTATTCATTCCCTAGACAAAGTGACATTCTATCGGCGATAACGATGATGGAAAAGACAAAAATGTAAAAGACTAATGTCACAAAAATGTAAAAGCTATCGAAAAGCTTATGTCAATCCTGTTGAAAGTCGTTGTAGAAATACAAAACGTTTTCGAAGCGATTGTCACTTGTCTAGGCCCTCTGGACCTCATGCTCGGAGCAATAGGTAGCTTGCCGTCCGATAAGGACCCGGGCCGGATGTCAGCACAATTGACGGGGTCCGCTAGGGCCGATGCCTGCCAGGGTTGTAGGAAAGTCCGAAAGGGATACCGGGGCCATTGGCAACAGGCAACTGAAGGAACACGGGTGGGTATTAGTAAGTAAAATTCTGACAAGTCCACCCGCTCACATAAAAAAAAAGACCTCATGCTCAGCAAATAGCGCTCCATTTTCCTTTGAACAAAAAGATTTAAAAGCCTCATCTCTCAATCAAATTCAATACTAACATAAAAAATATTGTCTCAACAAGTCACAAAAATAATACTCTCGCCTTTCTTCATCTAGTCTTCTCCTGCTGGCTTTCTTAAAAGAACAAAATATTCATCAAAGTAATTACTTCCAATCAAAATCGTGTGATAATTATGGCAACACACGAAAACCGGCAACCACAATGCCGGTCAATGTGAGGGACGTTTACGTCACCCACCAAATTAAATCCACGAGTAATTTGGGCTACCTTTCATATCGACTAATGTAAAGGGTAGTAGGGCCACCATGTGCCTTGTACTAAATAATGGATTATCATTTATTTTAATTGTGACTTTTTATCTTTTAGGTTGATAGAGAGGTGGCTGCTCTGCTGTTGGAAAGTGGTATAGCATAATCAGCCTATAATTTTCCCACTGCTGGGACACAGGCTTCGACTCAGTGAGATGGAGTGGGCCGTAATCCACCATGCGGGCCCAGCGCGGGTTGGTGCACCACTGCTCTTGCACTGAATGTGGTTTACCGTTTGATAACTTCAACTGCATTAGGGCTGAACTCTGAAATGGATGACTCATATAATTTCACCGCCTATCACTCTTCAAGCCTGGAGAATGTGATGCTAACTTAATGTTTATGATAGGGCTAACTAGTGCTATTATAACTTTCCCGGTTGACTCGGAGCTGTACCACCAAAATATACCACTTATCAGTGGCGTAGCTACCTTGGGTGGCACCCGGTGCGGAAGTTGGTGGTGTCACCCCATCGAAAGTAAAAAGCAATAAATTTTATATGATAAAGGACATGGATCATTTATTATTTATAATATTGAAGAAATAACAAACCACAATAATAACCAAGACAGAAAACGAATTGTTATACAATTAAAATTTCTTCTTTCTAGCTTTGACAGCTGCAAACTCAGCAATAACTTCATCATCGAAATTTATATTTTGTATTGCCTCGTGTTCGATGGCTAATATACCAAGATTGCTATTTTTTTTCTTTTTATTATCTATCACTATAGAATAATACACGTTTAACAATTCACGCCAACCAAACTCAACACACTTCACGAAACAAATGAGAAATGTTGCAACTGAGACGTAAAAGATCGCGAGTATGGGACGGGGAATCCCCCACGATAGCGTCAGGCTCTTTTGCGGGAATCCCCGAATTATACAAAGAGCTGAGCTAGTGCTAGTGGAGGAAATCCCGAAAAAGAAATTTTTGTGCCAGAGTTTTTTTTTTTTTTGTTTGTACATGTTCTTAAAGTTGAGAGACCGGGTGGGTGTCACCCCAAAAAAGGTGACACCCGGTGCGGCCCGTAACCCGCCGCCCCCCTTTGCTACGCCACTACCACTTATATCGCCATACCTTTAAAATACTTTGGTAAGTATTACGATGCATTTCTCTACTACCTGATTCCATTATTTATTTTCTTTTCTAGGTTTCTGCCATGAGAAAATGGTTCATAATTGACCAAAATAGTCGAGTGCGTTGTCACCCCACTGGTATAGTAGGTGCCATTTACGATCGCGTGGTGTTTCTCAGAGCCTGTAGTTATTAATATTCATCAATTAGAGAGGATGTAATAGAATAACGTGTGAACGGGAATATTGTGAACTATGAACTAGCTTTTAACTGTTCTTGTAGATTTCTCGCGATTCCCATTTCGACTCATTATTTTCATCCGCAGTTTTCAATAGTTTGGATCGGAACTCAAAATTTTCACATAAAAAGAATTAAGATAAATAATAAACAGATTTTATTTCCGCCGTCTTTTCGAAAAATAGACCTTTATTATCAAATCATAAAACTGTGAAAGATCAGAAAGCCACTCTGCTAAAATCAACAATTAATTCAAGGAAACTTTTCATGTTCAAATCGATGATATTTCGAAAACATGTTCTCTGATCTTACGCGTCTATTTCCGTTATATGTTCCAATTAGCCTAAAATTCGCTTTGTCCCAGAAATTAGAGTGACCTCATTTTCACACGAGCGGAATAGGAAGAAACAAAAATATTTGAGCATTAGGTAACTAGGTAGTAATAACAATGTACGTTTGTTTGTACGTTTTAATTCGAAAAAAATGTTCTAGAAATTAATCTGTTTAGGTCACCGTACTCGGGCACAACTAGTTAGTCAGTGTCAAAGTTCTGTGTTGCCAGTGTAAGTTGTCCTTCTTTCTGAGGCAATTTTTCCAGGCTATGAGTTTTTATGAAACCCTCATATGTCACCAGTTATGTTTCAATCTCATAGTCCTACGTAATTAAGGGGTCCATTGCGTTAACCGAGCGAAACTACTATTAAGAAATTCCTAATGGAAAAACCAACACTTACCGGACCAGCACGCGTAGCATGGCGCTTTCTATCTCTACGAAGAATAGACATAGCTTTTTCTATACAAAATGACATTTCGTTTCTTCATTTTTGACATCGCACCGTAGAAATCCTTCTTCAATCTGTCATTTTGTCTTTCGTTTCTAACGATCTTTGTCTATGTATTTTTATAAGTAGACTATTTCGGAAGAAAGTTTTCTACTCAAACTGTCAAAATCTAAATAGTTAATAGGACATAAGTACTAAGGAAATAGTTAAGGCCAATATTACTGTAATTTTTTTTGATCCAAAATACGGTACTTAGACACTTTGAGAAAAATTGTTGTAGTTGACATGACTTAAAATCAGTAAAAATAGAGAATCAAACAGAAAAAAATCCTATGACGAAACAAGGAATTCTGAGTCGAATTATATAAAAGAGTGAATTTCGTAAAAAGTGCAGTTGACTCTTTCTACTTTGTTGCCGTCGTACTGTCTACACGAAACGTCATTTTTGTCTACGTTTCCGTCGACGAAACGGTGCTCATGCTACGCCTGCTGGGTACCAACGCCCGGCTGAAATCGTGAAAGAAGTAATTTTCTCGTTATCTCGATTTTTTCATAATATTCTAGGTATGGTTAAAAGGGGGATAAATATTACCAACTTTGGCAACACCATAATTGTTTATGCGCTCGATGACGCGGAATGACGTCTGCGCATCAATTACAATGCGCACTGACATATTACAAGACGTCCACACTGTTTTCGCTTGATCACAGTTAATTACCATGAATGTAACCTAATTACTGTATATTACGTTGTTTTCCTTATTCTCAATCATATTGGTATTGGACAATTTGTTTGGATTCTATTTTGTTTTATTTTTATCAACATGGTTAGAAATCGCACAAATTAGAAAAGTGTGGAAAGGAAAAATGGAAAGCCTTCGCTAAGCAGTGGGACACAAGCAAGGTTTACAAAAATAAAATCAACATGATTTATCTTTAACGTAGCAAAAATAACCAATTTAATTATTACGAAGCAAACAATTTAACTTAAAAATATGCGCAATTAGAAGTCAATGTAAATTCAATTGTATGCTCCGTAATAATTAAAATGTTTATTTTTGCTATTGTATTCTTATGTTATGACCCTTTTTTTTTTTTTTTTTTTTGGGTGGGAAATCATCATATGACTTCTCCCGCTCTGGGCGGAGCGGAAGGGCGTGTCAGACTCTTACTGACTAAAACCCACCCGTGTTCCTTCGGTTGCCTGTTGCCAGGGTCCCGGTATCCCTTTCGGACTATTCCGCAACCCTGGCAGGTATGTTATGACCCTGGCTGGTTATTTTATATCGGCCTGTATTGAAACTTTTAAAATACTGATTACTAACTGAACCTGTAGAGAGGACAATCTGATACTAAATGAGGTTGTTTTTTTTAAACGTCTTTCCATTCTCAGATCTTTTTTGTCAATATCCAATAATTATCATCATCTGCCTAGCCTTTTCCCAACTATGTTGGGGGTCGGCTTCCAGTCTAACCGGATGCAGCTGAATACCAGTATTTTACATGGAGTGACTGCCTATCTGACCTCCACAACCCAGATAATACGATACCCCTTGGTAAGACTGGTTGTCAGACTTTCGGGCTTCTAACGACCAGTAACGACTGTCAAAGATCCACAAATGACAGCCGAGGCCAACGGTGTAACGGACTATCCGAGAAACAGAGGAGTCTCGGTATGTAAAGATGGTCATCCATCCACGGACCAATCCCGGCAAGCGTAGCTTAACCTGATGGATCGACCCGTGTGGCTGTTATTACTTAGCCACGAGCTTCTCAGTCAATATACAATTATACATATGTGCCTTATTTTTTTACACCCAACAACCATTACATAATAACAGTATTCGTTAGCTCTACTCAAAAGAAACTAGAATAATATAAACTAATCATACACGATCCTTACGTCATCTTCAATTTATGGCAACAAGAAAAACAAATGAATGACATGAGACTACTTTCATTCGCATTCATTGATGAGCATCGATTGAATGTAACATCTAGCCCTCCATTCATTCAGTTGTCACTTTGTGAGTAATTTGGCACCAAAAGACAAGCCTTTATGGTTAGACTATCATAACGAAGTTTGGAATTTATGGTAGTAACTTATATTACGACCAAAGGATAGCCATAATCAGCTTTATTAAATAGAGTGAAGGAAATATGCTGTAATCACAGGATAGTCCGTTTTGAAGATCGTGCACTCGTCAAGTATATTCTCAACATGCTTTGTGTGCATATGAGTATACTGTCCAAAAGAGGGAAACAGTAAATATTTTTATGTAAACTAATGTAGGTAGGTACAGGGCGGTCCAATAGCGGTCTCGCGGTGGTCTAAAAAAGGATTCCTCATGCCCAGGGGTCAGGCGAACGTAAAATGCTCCTTTTCGATTCAAATTTTTGTATCTTGAATGAATGATAGGAAGACGATTATTTTATGTCTGAAAGAGTATTTTTTTAAACAGAATATTTAAAAAAAGAATGTGTAAATGCCGTGTAATAATATAGATAGTTTTTTTAATGCGGTTCCCATAGCGTTTTCAAGTAAAAAATAATTATTTCTTTCAGAACATACAAGGGGTATTTTCGGATACCCGTGGACATGAAGAATCCATTTTTTTATGACGTCACTATTTGGACCACTCTGTATACACGGTATTTGCACCAATGCAGTACCAGTACCATTGACTAAATAACACCTGAGATGAATATGAGTTGTGATATCAAATATTTTAGTAAGTAAGATTAGTACTTCAAATACTCACCTTGCATAACTAAATAAAGGTCATAAGGGTGAGGAACGTAAATAGGTACATACCTACATAACATATGAATATTCAAATAGACAATAGTGCTTAATAATAATCAACAGTGATGGTAAATCTGACCTTCAAACAACCTCAATGGCATTCAAACTAAAAGGTTTGAAACGACCAGAAACAATCACTCTTCCTACAGTGCCAGTCTAACCGGATGCAGCTGAATACCAGTATTTTACATAGAGCGACTGCCTATCTGAGCTCCACAACCCAGTAACTGGGTAATACGATACCCCTTGATTTCACTGATTCAGATTTTCGAGCTTCTGTCGACCCGTAACGACAGTCAAAAATCTACGAATGACAGCTGAGACCAAAGGCTTTCCGAAGAACGGAAAGGTCTCGATGTCTAATCTATGGTCACCCATCCACGAACCGACCGCGGCAAGCGAAGCTTAACCTTCAATCGACCTGTGTGACTGTTATTATTTAGCCTCGATCGAAACTAAAAGGTTTTAAACGACCACAGACAACAATTGCAAAATTGATCATCAAATAAAAAGACCCCTTCACATATAGGGGACAATATTATTTGGTAATTGGTTCCAAGTGATTCTGCATAGGAAATGTTCCAAGTTCATTGGCTTGCGCGACCTCAGTGAACGCCCGACCTTAGTCGCAGTGAGTCGAGTCGTGAATGGCGAACTGACTTTGATACAGTATCTTAAAAGCTCGTTTTATTAGTGTGGGGTATAAATAGCCAAGATGCAGTTTATGCATAGGTACACTACACAATAAACCTTGTACCTATTCAACATTCGTTTTTGTTTATGCTAAACCCGAAAAGAGGTCATTGTACTCATCATTTTGAACAACTTTTTCTATGGGAACAACTTCGAAATCGCAAAAAAAAATCAGCTGTTCCATACATTTTGTCGATTTAAGTCAACACAAATGTATGGAACAGCTGATATTTTTTCGCGATTTCAAGGTTGGTCCCATAGAAAATGTTGTTCAAAATGATGAGTACAATGACCCCTTTTTGGGTTTAGCATAAACAAAACCTAATGTTGTATACTCTAGGAAAACATAGTTTCAATCCCAAATGTATCCTCATTTTAAAATGAGAACTTCAGTAGTGATATGAAGGCCAATTCTTTTGCTTAAAAAACGTACACATTTAAGTCGCAATCTGTCAAACTTGTCAAAAAAAGGTTGGTAAATTGATAGTATTTTTGACAGATTGCGAATGAGATGCGAATGCTTTCTTAAAAATCACGGGTATTGCCCCTCAGATTAGTATCTAAGTTCATTCATAAGTTGCACTTTTTGGTGTTATGTAGCCACTAGGTTATGTAATTTATTTATTTTGACAAATCTTCAATACATTAAACAATCTAACACTAAAATTATGTACAAGGATACAAAGGAATAAAGGAAGAGCTCCTTGTACATAATTTTAGTGTGTACTATTGTAAAATAAACACAAAAAACCACTAGGTTGATAAGGCATTTAAGTTACTTTTTCATTCGAAAATCAGTTAACAAATCGTAAAACCTATGAACAAATTTTTTTTTTTTGCGGTTCTTTATTTTTCTCCAAGACCAAAAGCAAAAACCCAACGTCATTTCCATGTTATAAAATACGTTATGTATACCATGTTTATACACGTCAGCTGCATACATCATACTCATGCCACCATACACGATATTGCGTCACAGCCGTAGCTCGAAGATTGATGGGAAAATAATTGATTGCGCTAGGAACATCGTATAACATGTTGTAAACTGTTTTGCAACATTTATTAATGAGCCTCATGCAGAAATCCTTCATGTTCGGCACTTAGTAACCTGCGTGGTGCTGCAGTGACAAGAAACGTGTCACAAATTTCATAGAATTTTATGTATGGGTAAATCTGTGTCACAGATCTTGTTACATAATTAAACGGCTCAGTTTATAAACTCACACTCGTGTTTTATACAGGGCATTAGGTTAAACGAGGAAAATATACTCTAATAGCACCTACTCATTTTGTAATGAGTAGGTGCTATTAAAGTATTTTCCTCGTTGAAATGAACAACTTTTGGAATGAACTAGGAAAAAAAACACAGCAGATTTTTGTATATGTCAATCAATCTGCCTAGCCTTTTCCCAACTATGTTGGGCGACCCCAACATAGTTGTCTAACCAGATGCAGCAGAATACCAATATTTTACATGGAGCGACTGTTTGTCTGACCTCCCGAACCCAGTAACTGGGTTTTTTTATATGTATCCAGTTAATATAAATATTAGTTGCAGGTGAAAGTATGTAGCAACCTTATGCCTCGACGTAAAAGCCAACCCTTTTCTGTAATCGATGACAACAGCCTCTTTGTTTTTTAGAGTTCCGCACGCGATGGTTGCCAAACAGAACTCGCCTTCCTCTATCAAAAACTAACCCAGAGGATTTCCACCATCAGTGTCTAAACTTCCTTTAGACAAACTTTAACACACTTTCAAAAACGTAGGTACTTCTTTAAAAAAACTTTTACACCCGCCAGGTCAAACTGCAAAATGCAAACTCGTCTACAATTACCAGGAGACTATAAATATAGAAGAAGTTATTTCATACATTTACGTTCGTGGGTGTTACTGCCCACACTGCCCAACCCTATGAACGTACCAGCATAACAACTATGTCATAATATAAAAGACAGTGGGCTGATAACCAAACCCTACTATTATTTACAATGTCGGGGGGTTTTCGCTTGTAAACTTTGATAAATAAATATATTGGATCACCATATATTTTTAATGTTTTCCTTAAAGTTTATCCTGAACTGAGCCCGGTCAGTAATTGCTCGTCAATTTGACCTATTGAGTTATTTTGTTTTTTTGCTTGCCTCTTCAATACAATGATAACCATTTTATCTTTCTAGGTTGTGGACGAAAACATGCATTAAACATTAAAATTACTATAGACAATATAGACGGTGTATCTTTTCATACACGAAATCTCTTAAGGCTAATTTTTTCGACGCCATATTTTAGTTAATTGTGTATTTGTACAGTTAGTTTTAATCTGTCATTTAATTTAGTTTCTAATGTAAATAGTTGTGTTATGTATCTGAGGTGTATCTTTTCATACACGAAATCTCTTAAGGGTTAAAATCTCATTGTACTCATCATTATGAACAACTTTCACAATGGGACCAAAACTATAACGAAAAAAATCGGCTGTTCCCTACTTTTGTTGCAGCTGTTTTTTTGTTGTTTTTGTTCAAGTTGTTCATAATGATGAGTACAATGACCCCTTAACAGATTTCGTGTATGAAAAGATAAACCTATACATAACACAACTATTTACATGAGGAACTAAATTAAATGACTGATTAAAACTAACTATAAAAATAAACAAGTAACTAAAATATGGTATCGAAAAAATTCTCCGCATCGCTGTCGGCTGGTAATGTACCCAAGAGACTGGCGGCATTGCCTCGTTGTATGGCAATGCTTAGCCTCTGACCAAGGTAAAAGCCAGCCCTTGGGTCACGGGAAGTGTCAAACAGACGTTTGGAGATTCATTTCATTTCGTTCATTGAACAAACTATGAGCACTCATCTTAATAAATTATTTCATTCTTGTTTGTTTTGACCCACAGCTGGGCTAAACTCCTTCTCCCTTTTCCACACACTTCTGTTCTCCGAGAATGCTTTGCTTTGCTGGTTTTTCATACATCATTACTTAATCCATACTTACATACTTACTATAATCCATACTATCCATACTATATATCCTAACTAATATTATAAATGCGATAGTGAGTTTGTTTGTTTGTTTGTTACGCTTTCACGCTGAAACGGCTGAACGAATATGGATGAAATTTGGCACACGGGTAGACTATGACCTGGAATAGGACATAGGCTACTTTTTATCGACATATCACGCGGGCGAAGCCGCGGGCGGAAGTAATATTATAAATTCGAAAGTAACTCTGTCCGTCTGTCTGTCTTTCTGTCTGTCTGTAGGTTACCTTTTCACGCCTGAATGGATTTCGACAAAATTTGGCAAGGAGATAGATGGCATCCTGGGGAAGGACATAGATAACTTTTTATCGACATACCACGCAGGCGAAGCCGCACGCGGAATCTAGTTATTATATAAAGAGGTAAAATTTGTGAGTTTGTATGTAGGTGGTAATCTTCGGAACTACTGATCCGATTCCGAAAATTCTTTCGCTAATGGGAAGCTACAGTATTGCCGAGTGTCATAGTCATATCATCAAATTTCACGCGGACAAAAACGCGGGCAGAAGCCAGTGTGTTATGAGTAGGAACTGACTGATTACTCGTCACGATCGCTAGCCTGCGGTACTTACAGAACTACTCCTAAAAAATTGCTCAGGCAATTTTCATTAACCGCGGTTACGTCATTCGTTAACATTTCGGTCACGTAGCAGCTGCTTCAGGCCCGAACGAAGCTCCCCGAATGACCCTCTTATTGGATGTCGAACGGACATGACTTTGCTTTTAAAATAGAGGCCAGTTTTTACAGTTCCGTACCCAAAGGGTTAAACGGGACCCTTTTACTAAGACTCCACTGTCCGTCCGTATGTCTGTCCGTCTGTCACCAGGCTGTATCTCGTGAACCGTGATAGTTAGACGGTTGAAATTGAATTTTCACAGATGATGTATATCTGTTGCCGCTATAACAAAAAATACCTACTAAAAAACAGAATAAAATAAATAATTAAGGATTTTTTTTGCCGTTTTTATCGATAATGGTATCGAACCCTTCGTGCGCGAGTCCGACTCGCACTTGGCCAGTTTTTCAAGTAGGTTAATCAATTTGCCTGGCCCTTTCCCAACTATCTTGGTATCGACTTACCGGATGCAGCTAAATACCAGTATCTTACATGGATCGACTGCCTTTCTGACCTCCACAACCCAGTAACTGGATAATACGACACCCATTGGTAAGACTGGTTGTCAGACTTTCGGGCTTCTGACGACCACGACTTAACGTGCTTTCCGAGAGACGGAGGGGTCTCCATATGTATTGGATGGTGACCCATCTACGAACCGCACGTGGCAAGCTCAACATGCGATGGACCCGTGCAGCTGTTATTATCGTATTTGGTTAATAACACACTAAAAAAAAACGGTTTTTATAAAGGCCTTCATTATTTATCTTGACATCAATCAAGTTATCCTCAAAAAAAAACTTTGTAAAGAACCTTATCCTAATCAAGGGTTTTCCCATTCGATGATGCAATCTGCTTTCCTGATTCATCTTGCAATATATTTGTACTAATCACATCCACAGGATTTTCCTCGAAACAAACAAAAAAAAACTGCACTATCCCATACAATTTGTTTGTCGAAATAAAAATTAAAATAGAAAAACAATGTCATAATCATAATGACGTCATAACGATTACGCTGTCATTGTTATGGAGTTCGTGTATTAATGGGAAATTCATTAGTAAGGGTTCGTGCACATTGCGCGGCAAGCGATGCACGCGATCCGTTTAACCGTCAAAAGCGTGCATATCATGTATGAACTGCACGCTACTTCATATTTGAGTGCAATGATGATGGAATCCTACTAATATTATAAATGTGAAAGTTTGTGTGTTTGGATGTTTGTTACTCAATCACGCAAAAACGGCTGAATGGATTTGGATGAAATTTGGCAAACAAATAGTTTATAACCTGGATTAGCATATAGGATACTTTTTATCCAGATATTCCCACGGGATCGCGACTTACGCGGGTGAAACCGCGGGGCGCAGCTAGTTTAAAAATAATTTAGCTGATAGATAAATAGTACCTAACTATTAAAAACAGTACAGGCTTAGAAAAATTTAAGCTTTTATTATGGTTGGACACCAAAGAAAAAAACCGTTTTAAGGATTTCAATAATACGTTTATTATCCTTTTCTTTATAGATTGGAAGGTGTGTTCTACTAGTATTATGAGAGACGTGTGATCCCACACAAGGCTCCAAGTATAGTAGTAGAACACACCTTCCAATCTATAAAGAAGAGGATAATAAACGTATTATTGAAATCCTTAAAATGGTTTTTTTCTTTGGTGTCCAACCATTAACCCTAACAGTATATAGTAAAGTGGCACTAGAAGTCCTTAAAAAAAAAATCTGCCTAGCCTTTTCCCAACTATGTTGGGGTCGGCTTCCAATCTAACCGGATGCAGTTGAATACCAGTATTTTACATGGAGCGACTGCCTATCTGACCTCCACAACCCAGTAACTGGGTAATACGATAACCCTTGGTTAGACTGGTTGTCAGACTTTCGGGCTTCTGACGAATCGTAACGACTGTCAAAGATCCAGAAATGACAGCCGGGACCAACGGCTTAACGTGCTTTCCGAGGCACGGAGGAGTCTCGATATGTGAAAATGGTCACCCATCCACGGACTAACCCCGGCAAGCGTAGCTTAACCTGATGGATCGACCCAAGCGGCTGTTATTACTTAGCCACGAGCTCCTCCTTAGCCACGAGCTCCTCATCCACTAGAAGTCCTTAAAATGAAAAAAAAATAATAACTACTTATTAAGAAACTGTCAGTTTGACATAACCCGAAGAATTGTCAAACTTAAGTGGCAGTGAAGAGGGTGATTTCTCGAATAGATCTATGGTCTATGGGGCCGAAAGTTTCTGGAGTAGCGACCGCGTACTGGAAGACGTAGCCTTGGAAGGCCTCCCCAAGGTGGACTGATAACCTTGTGAAGGCCGCAGGAATCCGCTGGATGCAGGAAGCACAGAACCGGTCGAATTGACGGTGCTTGGGGGAGACCTATACCAGCAGTGGACTTGTTTCGGTTGAAATGATGAAACTGACAGTTTTGCCCACCAGCAAAAGTGACTATGTTTTTGTGTTTGACCCGCAGTGAGCACGGACCCTAAGGTACTCTGGGAATTGTCTCACCACTCCGAATAGCAAGGAAAGTCCCGTTATAAATGTTTTACCTACGCTACGTGTTCACAATCAGGAAACTTTGAAAATTACGTATTTTACCGAAAGAGGTAAGTTTGTTCCACGTCATGACGTCATTGCTTTGAGGAACTTATGTTGCTTAAAGTTGACTCTAAGTTCCCGTTATATAAGTCGGTAATATTCTATTATTAATTTTACTCAGTATTCCGAGATTACTGGGAAAGCGGCGATAACAGTGGACGGTTTTGCAAGTGTTGCAAAGGAGGAATGACGAGCAGAACAGTTTGGATTTGCTTTTACAAGTAGCAGGACATTTATAGATATTTGCAACACTCAGAGTAGGTAACTAGGTATTACCAAAGTGTTGCCGTCCGTAACGAAGAAGGAAAAATCTCTAATGGAACCCGTAGCATAAGTACTCTTCCAACCGAAAATCACAATTTTATCAAGTACTTGTGCTCATTAATTTTAATATCAATCCTGAAAACAGATATCACGAAACTAGCTCACTGAAAACTAGCAAACCAAAGTCTGCTTTTTAATATCGTAGAGTAATTTGACAGGTGCAATGTCAAACTCCATATTGAAAAAACAAACAACAATCACTTGAAATGTCAAATTAGTCTACGAGATTAAAAAACAGACTGTAGCAGAAAATACTTTTTCAAGGAATTATTGAATACTTTGAGTACCTTAATACCCGACTACGGCGAAGCAAAAAGGACGATTATGATTTTGACCGGTATGTATGTATGTTCATCTGTTCCCTCATATCTTCTAAACCACTCATCACAATTTGACAAGTGAGGTATCGTTGGAAGCCAACAGCATGTGACGTCACATTAAATTAAAAATGGCGCCCTCTAGAAGACATAAAGTCAGGAACTTGAAAAAAAATATTGTTTAATCGTACCATGTTAGGTATCAAATGAAAGGGTTTAATGAGCACATTTCAAAAACATATATATTATAACCACAAAAGAATTAAAAAAAAAAAAAGTTATAAAAACTAAAACCCAACTACGACTAAAAAGGTATAAACAAGACACCACAGGCAGACAAATTAAAAATCCGGAGTCACACGTAATCTGTTCGATTTATGCCCTAACACGTGTGACGCCGGATTTTTAATTTGTCTGTCTGTGGTGTCTTGTTTATACCTTTTTAGTCCTAGTTGGGTTTTAGTTTTTTTACTTAAAGAGACAATGATAATATAAAAAATCCTAAACTTTTTATTATTTCAACATCAAAATTTTACTATCAAACAAAACAGTACATATTTTTATGATAAGTGCAAAGATAAAAGATACAACAGCAAGACAATGGTAGTGGTGCTCCGCCCACTACAGTAAAAAGAAACAAGGGGTAGGTAATCTGGCACAAACAGACTGGAAGCCAATTATTAACGTTACCGTACTACGGATCAATTATGTGTCGTTGACCTTAATACTTCACGTTATTATTTATTTGTTTTCACATCATTGGCACAAACATCAGTGTAGCCCTGGCTCTTGTACTAGGAGTTCCTGTACCACAAGAGCCAGACCTCTCTCTATCCACTAGGAATATGTTAAAGACAAAAATGAGATACATTATAGTTATGGCATGCATTAAATTGTAGGTTGACAAGTATTCGAGAAAGAAAAAAAAAAAAAAAAAAAAAAGTAACAATAATAAAGATTTTCAATGACCACTGCGTTCTATCGAGAGTGAGAGTGAGTGTGAGTGAGTAGTGTGTGTATGTGTGTGCGAGGTGGGGTATTATTCATTTAGATAGATACGTAAATAAATACATAAGAGATTTATATACGGTGTATCTTTATATACACGAAATGTCTTAAGAGGTTATTGTACTCATCACTATGAACAACTTTCACTACCTACGGGAACAAACCTGAAAAAAAAATTAGCTGTTCCCTACATTTTGACGAGTTATGCGAACATAAATGTAGGAAACAGCTGTTTTTTCTTTTTCGCGTTTATTATATTTCGTGTATGAAAAGATACACATTATGATGTAGTAATAAAATTGGCACAACATCAAGAGGCGATGTCAATAATATGGATGAGACTTTAGCGCAGCAGTGACATAATCAATACGACTTTTGTCATTGTGAATGCGCAACAAGGACAGATTTATATATATACCTTATTACCACAAAACCGTGTTTATCAGTTGTTTAGCCTAAACACCTTTTAAACCGACATTTCTGTATGGAGTTTGACATAAAACTGACATTAGAGTCTCGTTGAACAAGTGTCTAAGTTTTTGTGCTAAGACCCATTTGATTATCCGCCTAGCCTTTTCCCAACTATGTTGGGGTCGGCTTCCAGTCTAACCGTATTCAGCTGAATACCCAGTATTTTACATGGAGCGACTGCCTATCTGACCTCCACAACCACTATCTGAGTAATACGATACCCTTCGGCATGACTGGTTGTCAGACTTTCGGGCTTCTGACGACCTGTAAAGACTGTCAAAGATCCGCAAATGATAGCCGGGACCAACGGCTTAACGTGCTTTCCGAGGCACGGAGGAATCTCGGTACCTATGTAAAGATGGCCACCCATCCAAAGCGTAGCTTAACCTGATGGATCGACCTGTGCGGCGGTTATTACTTAGCCACAAGAAGACCCATTTACTTTAGTTAAAACGTTATTAATTGAATAACGATTAATAATTATATTATAAGTAGATTAGATGTAAAACCGTCCACATTCATAATTTGACCTTCTATACTATACATATTGGTAAGTAAAAATTGGCATAAGTCTGACATTCGTTTTAGCAAATAAATTGTTATATGCATTCATAACAAATAATCAATGGAAATAGTTTATTTAATTTTGTTTCCCTGCCCATGTTTTTGACATCACCTCATAGTCGTATTTAGCTTCACCCACGCAAAGAGAGGGAGTGGTATTCTTAGCAGAATGCACACGACACATCCATCCATTCGCTATTTTTACATTTATCTTTCATTGAAGGTATTTCTTCAGGAAATTTACTGTGAAGAAGACATTAGAACCGTCTTCGAGGGTCATAATTCGCGAATGCTATAACGCAAGCATCTAAACGTCAAAATAAAATATGGCCAGTGACTAGTTTATTGCGTTTTAAACGCCCATTCAAAGACACTCCTTAAAGCAGTGAGGCACCTGGAAATAATAGTAGCTCTGTTTACTGTGTCATTTTGCACAATTTAAAGACGATTCGTTTTAGACTCAAATATTCAGTCTGATATTGCTGCTCATTTACGAGTACTCAGGCACCTGGGAACACGGTCCCAGTTTGACAGCGGTCCTAGTCGCCTCCTGCCAGGGTTGCGGGAAAGTCGGAAAGGGATACCGGGACCTTGGCAACAGGTAGCTGAAGGAGCACGGGTGGGTTTTAGTCAGTAAAAGTCTGACACGCCCTTCCGCTCCGCCTAGAGCGGGAGAAGTCATTTGATGATTTCCCACCCTCAAAAAAAAAAGTAGTCGAGATTTTTTTTTCAGTTCTACTCTTGGCATTTGGCCATTGCAGAATCCTTTTCTTACCAAAGTAGCCAGCTACTAAATAGTTGGATCATCCGACAAAATAATGACGAATATAAGACTAGTACCGTAGTATTTACCTAGGTAGGTTTAGGTAGGTACTTCATATTTTTGTCTCGCCATTTTCAAAAGACTTTTCCGAAAATGTGATAAATGGTCATAACAGCACAATATTTATGATGGAACCTATCACACCATACAGACATACCAACTTTGGTTGTACACACGGCTCCACATCAAGCTATATATTTCCGGTATAACCTGACCTCGCATTGTCCGGAAATCCTATACAATGCGAGATCAGCATAAACTGGAAATGTATAGCTTGACGTGTAGCCGTGTGTACCATAAAGTTGGCTTCAGTGTAGACTCATCAATTTCCATTCGACCAACAACCTTTAGCTTTTCCAAACTCGAAAAATATGGCGAGACATAAACTTTGTCATGTTATTGTCATAAATTATAGTGTTCACATATTTCAACTAGTACTGGAAGCATTGGGAGCGTATCTTCTAAGCACTAAATATGTTAACGATAGCGAAAATCGTTCACTTTGTGAATATTTATTATTTTCTCGCACACTACCGTGGCAATAGTTAGAAGTAATATTTGTCAACTATTTTGTCGCAGATTTCTCATGCAAAATTCCACTACCTGTGACATAAAGGTCTTGTCACTGTGTAGGTAGTCGGAATGCTCTGGATTTCAACCTAGCTCTCAATTGACATGTGAAATTGGACTCACTCTGACATCCGATTCGCGCTGTCGTCATGACACGGTCACTCCACGTTTGGATTCGACATAGTGAAGATGTGAGAGTGAATTCAAAATGAAGATTTGAATGTGTGAATATAAAAGACATGCGAGTAAATAAAATACATCTTTATGAGGAATGATATGAAAGAGAAGGGAGTAAATGATAGCGTGACGGTTGACAGGGGAGAGTGGAAAAAGAAAACGTGTTGCGCCGACCCCAAGTAACATGGGATAAGGGTGTGGCAGTATCTACATCGCCACATGCGAACTACGCATCAAAGACCTGACGTCAGACAGACGTCACATAAATCCTGCATCGCGCAATTAAAGTTTACCGTGCAGTGGACATATATACGAGAACCCAACATCAATCGTTGGGCAGTTGCCCGCCAGACACAACACCCGTCTGGTTGAAGGATCCTCCCTTTTCTATGGAGTATGAGTGAACTTTACACCCTGTTCCTCATACCCCTAAATCATACCCCTAAAAGGGCAGGAAGATGATGATGAAACCAGATAGAAACTTTTGATTCGCTATTCCCCTACTAACTTTGAACTAAGTCAACTAAAATTTTACTGTGATGTACATGAAGATTTTTATTACTACACAACATAACACGCCTGTATTCCCCTTAGGGTTGGGCAGATATGTACCTATTAATACACCCACATTTCGCCAGTTATGTTTAAGTCCCTTGTAATGGGGGCGAGCCTATTGCCATCAACCAGACACGAAATGGCATGGGAGGCGGTCACCTCCTTCTGCGAAGCAGTGATGCTCGCGAAGGAGGAGGCGGAACGCGTGAGGGAGAGGCAAAGCCTGCGCCCTCACGTCCCTAACCACCGCCGCTGGAGACACCCTGGGCGTCGGGAATCCCAGGCGGATTCCCGGCCACCATAGGCGCGGGCTTGCGGACGGCGAGCAATGAGTAGCTCGCCGTCCGATAAGGACCAGGCCCGGGTCGATGCCTGCCAGGGTTGCGGAATAGTCAGAAAGGGATACCGGGACCCTGGCAACAGGCAACTGAAGGAACACGGGTGGGTTTTAGTCAGTAAGAGTCTGACACGCCCTTCCGCTCCACCCAGAGCGGGAGAAGTCATATGATGATTTCCCACCCAAAAAAATAAATATAAAAAAAGATAGTAAAACCCAATAACACTTTGCTGAGGAATCGAACCCATGACCCCATGCTCAGCAGTAGTATTACTATTGGTGTATAATTAATTATTTACTTAGTATAATTATTGTATTTTATTAAGTCTAAAGAAAAATCTTCAACAATTTATCAAGTACCTATCGACAATTACATACAGAATTAAAACCATAAATTCTCAGTCGTTTTTTTAAGGGAGTGCCTCCACTGCCGGCGCCGTCTCCCAAAAATAACGCCATTGGGAACCGGCAGTGACATCACTGTCGGCAGCCGATGTTTATAATCTCGGCTGCCGGCAATAATGTCACCGCCGGCTCCCATAATGGACACCGGTGGCGCGGCGTTTATAGAGACCCTCCCAGTAATCAGAACCCCAACTAATTAACCGTAACTAAAATATGTTTTCCTGCATATTCTAGTCGTTTTTGGCGTAGGGGGGTCACAGTTCTAACCTAACCTAACCGTTTTTTGCGATTAAAATTATTAAACCTAATCTTACTAGTTCGGTTTCGGGTACTTTATGACTTTATTACTGGAATATGGAAAATAAATAATGCTCTATTACATGTTTTTTTTTAATTATGCCTACCCTGTCTATGGCAGCCAATTCAGCAACTGGCGCCGGCAGCGGAGGCACTTCCTTTTTTTAATTAGACATTATTGACTTACTACTGGGCAAATGCCTCCCTACTCTCTTTCCATCTCACTCTGGCCAGAGCTGCCAAGGACCAACCTTTATTAAAAGACAGCTCACCCCGCCATTTCTGTTTGGGCCAGCCGCGATGTCTTTTGCCATCAAGCGGGACCCACTAGGTCGTAAGTTTGGCGCATTGATCGTCTGACATGCGGCAGATGTGTCCAGCCCAATTCCATTTAAAAGTGGCAGCATTTAGCAGTAACAGGCATTTGTAACTATAACGATCGCATGAGAAGGTCGGGTGTTAAATAATATTTAATTATCTTTGACAATAACGCCAATAATCGTAATAATTGGTGCTCGGTCACGGTTCACCTTGGCTCACGCGAAACTGTCTCGATGGAAGCAATCAATTTTATATCGACCATTAGACGGACGACTGGGTGAATCGTAAAAATGTTTTCATCATAAAAAACGTAAGACAAATGAGCACAAACTGTAATGGCCGGTATTCAGTTTTAACAAGGTAAAATATTTTTTTTTTAACTACATGGGTAATATTAATCTGGGTAAAAAAGATTGACGAAAGATATGTTATGTCAGATTTTTGTCATTAATGTTATATCATTAATTATTGTTTTGCTTATGGAATATTTATGGTGTATTGTCTATGACCTGGAATTTTGATGTTTGTTTGTTAATTTATCTTCGGACCACGATTTGTATTTCTTGATATACCTACTGTTACTGACAATTTAAATTTTTAATGAATATTTGAATTTTAATAATTTTATTTAATGAGAATGACATAACTAATTTGTTCCAACAAGAGTTTAAATTTTAACAATTTTATATAATGAAAATGTTTGCATGCCGAATGGTGAAATATGGCAGAACTCTGATGAAAACCTACTACTACCTACTTATGTATAACCCATATTTGCAAATAAATGCTATTCTATTCTATTCAGAAAATTCAAAATAAATAATTTTGACGCACAAGCGTCAAAATTATTTAATTTTTGAACGTCTTTGACGTCTTAGGGATGAAATAGTGAATAGTGAAATGAATGATGACGAATTATTCGTGAATTCAGAAGAGTTATAAACTTCTAACTGTCTATTTATTAATAACTCTTTTAAGAGGAACTGGACCTAGAATTCTTATTTTATTGTAAACCTTTTCAATAAATGGTAGTTATGTAGCAGTGAACAGTTTTACCAACAGATCTTGTGGATGACCGTTGTGACGCACATGTCTTGTCAAACCATTCAGTAGTTAGAAGTTCAATCTATGAGCAATTATGAGTAAAGAGACAGAACCACGCAAACCAGCAATTAATTTTACAGAAATACGTACCTACGTTCTTCGACTTAATTAAAACCGCAGAATCTTTTAATTATCTTTCGCCTCTACGAACGCTCCACGAGCGGTGAACCGTTCGAGACTTTTTTATTCAATTTTCAATTGGACAGGTTCCATCCTGAATTTTTACCGTATCTGAATTCTGTCTGCAATGTTTCACGAAAACTCGAACGATGCCAAAATTCCCGATACATAACGTGGCCGCACTAGCTCAGCAATCGTGAAAAACTAGACTCAAATTGGGAACGTAGGTAGTCGGACGGCTCTGAAAAAATCTAGGGATACATTTATGAGTGTACGTTTTGAAAGGCACGAGTGATGTTTTCGTACTTCTACTATTCTTTTATATCAGCAATTTCACACGGGATATAGGCCTCTTCTCTGTGAGAGGGAGTGGGCATCCATCATCCACCACGCACGTGGGGGGGTGGGTTGGTAGATGTAACACGTCTAGACAAGTTTTTGATTCTAGGACATGTTTCCTCACGATATTTTCCTTTACCGTTTTGAGAGCAGTGATGATGAAAGAACTTACACAAAGTAAAGTGCCTGTCAGGGTTCAAACCTACCCTGCCAGGGTTGCTGGAACGTCCGAAAGGGATACCGGAACCTTGGCAACAGGCAACTGAAGGAACACGGGTGGGTTTTAGTCAGTAAAAGTCTGACACGCCCTTCCGCTCCGCCCAGAGCGGGAAAAGTCATTTGATGATTTATAATACGCAAAAAAAAAAAAGGAGTCACAGTCAGTCCGCTTATTCAGCTGCATCCTGTTAGACTGAAAGCTGACCCCAACATAGTTGGGAAAAGACTAGACAGATTGATTTTGATTGATTGATTTGCTTTTATTTTCAAAACATTGTGCCAATTTATTGATTAGTATAATTAAACTGTACGGTTAAAGCATACCTATGTAGGTACTTTTGTTTATCTACTGAAACTACCAACCTACGACCTACAACTCGTAAGTCGTGGCCGTTACCACTGAGCCACCACTGCTGATCTAGCTAACACTTTTTTATTTTATAATCACCAAGCTTGACACAGGCTACAAAAACCAATTTAACTTATGATAAATATAACCACAGAGCGCAAACAGAACAAAAGACTTTCCCCCATGTAATTTGATGAATACCCTCCGTCTCATCACGTGTATTACTCAGGGGAAATTTTTCTCACCTTTATGTACTTTACACACACAACACAATGTACTAAACATACTATACATACATATTATAAATTAAAGTCGCTTTTCTTGTTTGCCTGTATATCCGCCTAGTTCTTCTAAACCACGCAACAGATTTTGATGAGGTTTCACCAACGTTTAGAGAATTTATTCCGGAAGGTTTATCTAACTGTCTAACTAATTATTATAAACGCGAAAGTTTGTTAGTATGGATGGATTGATGTTTGTTACTCTTTCACGCAAAAACTACTGAACGGATTTGAATGAAATTTGGCACACAGATAGTTTATAACCTGGATAACACATAGGATCTATTCCCACGGGATCGTGCCTTACGCGGTTGAAACCGCGGGGCGCATCTAGTGTGTAATAAATTAAGTATAATACGTTTATAATAAAGTTACATAGGTATAACTAAGAAAAACTGGTCACTTATGTAGGTACATAATAAAGCAGCCAGTCACACAGCGTTTATGATGATATTTCTCAATGTCTAAATGGGCCGTAGGCATGTAGGACGAGTTGACGAATTACTGGCGGTGAATTGCCACCCAATATAAAAAAAATAATTAAAACAAACCGCTTATGAGCCAAGAAACTTCCGAGAATATAATTCTAACTCTTAGTTTGCGGCCTAATGTGGCCTCAGCCTTAGTGCTACCAAAATATTTATTGTTTTACGCTAACCATTTGGCGCAGTAAAATACTTACCTAGGTCCAATTTATTTGGCATTCGGCTTAAAAATGTAGAATGTGTGAATGTGTTTAGTGATTCGTTTTATTTCTTAAGAATATTAAGAATATTTTTTATTCACATTTTTAACCATAGTTTATTTCGTCTGTTTGAAATAAAAACCTATTGCGTATGGCTCCTAACATACTGTCTTAAAAATTTCAAACGGGTTATTTTCAACGCAAAAATAACACGATATAATCTTACATAGACTCATGAATGATGCTAACAGTATTACTGTAAAATTATTTACCATCATACGTCAACAAAATTGAATAACGCAAAAATAAAAGACGCTATCCAAGATGGCGTCGTGTTTATTTCGCGTTCGAGACTTACAGTCGTCACATCGGGTATCATCGGGGGTCACACGACGCAGGCGCATCGTTAGATGATTGCGTCAAGCAGATCGGGTACTGACCGTATCTATGACGTTTAGATGCAGAATTGAGAATAGACTTGAAATGAATTTGCGTTGTTACATTTAAAAATACTTACTTAGTACTTAATAATATTTCCCTAACACCATAAATGTTTACTTTTTTGCCGGCCATGGCAGTATCATTTACTATTACATCACAATGCACAGTTCCCAAGGCCAGTACTGCTGTCAACCATATATTAAAACGGGCCTTATTAAGGAGGCGTAAGCTCAGTAGCTGACCTATCACAAAACATACGTAATTTGTCTAACCACAGAGCATCATGCACGCTTGATGCCTCAGTAGGTAAGCAGGGGTTTAAAACAGTCACTTTGGCAGAATCATAATAGGAAAATATTATGAATCATCGTAAAATGTCACAAACTCACAGTCATATTACGAAATAATTCATCTGTTTGACAGTTTTCTATGGAGATTTGTAAAATGGTCCACATAATGTGAATAGCTTTTGTGTCAAATTAGAGCAATTGCTAATGACAGCTGGAAGTTCAGGAAATGAAATGCTTTTAGAGGAATTGCTAATGTGACCGTTTTAGCCCCACAGGGCAGTGAGCGGTACAAATAAGAGGCGAGTTACCCTGACCTTATCGTTCACGACAATTGATAAGCGTTTGATACTGTATGTTTGATCATAAATATTAGGTCTTTACCTATGAAATTGCCGTTCTGCAGTACTGGCCATTTCAAATCAAAATAATTTTTGTTTGGCTAAGAATTCTAATTTCAAATTAATTTTATTTTAAAAACATGGATTTTTTTTCCAAAAGTAGTCATTTCTTTATTGATTAGTGTTACATTTTCATCGCATTTCAATCTTTTTCGTCATCATGGATACGTTAAAAATTCGAGTAATTATGGAATATGAGTACCGTCGTGGCAGCAACGCGGCACAAGCGGCACGCAACATCAACGACGTTTACGGAGCTAACACTACAAGCCAACTCACCACCTGTTATTGGTTTGCTCGCTTCCGTTCTGGAAATTTCGACCTGAAAAATTAACCTCGCGGTCGTCCGAAGACTTTGGTCGACAATGACGAATTAAAGGCGATTGTGGAAGCTGATGATACACAATCTACGGCTGAATTAGCAGCAGCTTTCGACGTTAGCGTCAAAACAATATTGGTCCATTTGCGTCAAATTGGCAAGGTAAAAAAGCTTGACAAATGGGTGCCCCACGAATTCAATGATCGCCAGCGCGAAGTACGCGTCGAGACGTGCCTTGCACTGCTCAACAGACACACAAACGAAGGAATTTTGAACCGCATTGTTACCTGCGATGAAAAATGGATTCTGTTTGATAACCGCAAGCGCTCAGCAAGTTGGTTGGATCCTGGTTCAGCACCTAAACAATGCCCTAAACGAAAACTTACCCCTAGAAAAGTGATGGTCACTGTTTGGTGGTCTAGCGCCGGTGTGATTCATCACAGCTTCTTACCAAACGGGGTGAGCATTACTGCAGATGTGTACTGTGAAGAACTGAACGCAATGATGGAGAAGCTGGCGCATCTCCAACCAGCATTGGTCAATCGCTCGTCTCCGCTGCTCCTGCACGACAACGCGCGACCTCATACTGCACAGCAGACGGTCTCCAAGTTGCAAGAACTGGGGTTGGAAGCTCTCCGTCATCCGCCCTACTCACCAGACCTTGCGCCTACAGACTACTACTTTTTCCAGAATTTGGATAACTTCTTGGCGGGAAAAAAATTCAATACCCGAGAGGCAGTACAAAATGCCTTTGAAGAATTTGTTGCCTCCCGTCCAGCTGATTTCTTTAAGAAGGGCATCAATAAACTGCCACTGCGATGGCAAAGATGCATTGATTGCATGGGTGATTACTTCGATTAATACAAATAAAAAATTCATGAAAAAATTCGTTTAAATTTTTTCATACAAAACGGCAATTTCATAGGTAAAGACCTATTATATAGATCATATCAGCTTGGCAATGGATTATTTAACGCCTTCTTTTTCTTATGGATCGGCAGGAACTGCATGAAAATAGCCCATCCTTTTTTTGAGCGTGAAAAATTATTTAAATCACTTCTCCCGCTCTGGGCGGAGCGGGAGCGTGTCAAACTTTTACTGACTAAAACCCACCCGTGTTCCTTCAGTTGCCTGTAGCCAAGGGCCCAGGTATTACTTTCGAACTTTCGCGTAACCTTGGCAGCCCCGATTGCTGACGGGAAATAACCCATCCTTAAGCATAAATATTAGACAGTCATCAAGTCTGGACCCAGGTTGGACGAAGCGAGGGAAACCTGCGCAGGAGATTCTCAGATGACTCGCCACTGTCTGACTCTCTTGATAGATGATTCACAGATGATGCCCTTTTTTTTGAGGATGGGAAATCATCAAATGACTTCTCCCGCTCTGGGTGGTGCGGGAGGGTGTGTTAGATTTTTACTGACTAAAACCCACCCGTTTTCCTTCAGTTGTCTGTTGCCAAGGGCCCCGGTATCCCTTTCGGACTTTCCCGCCACCCTGGCAGGCATCGGTCCTAGGGGACCCACCAATTGTGCTGATATCTCTTTGAGGCGCGCGTGGAACACAACGCGCCGTAGACCCGGGCCTGGTCCTTATCGGACGGCAAGCTACCCATTGCTCGCCGTCTGCGCCACCCGCGCCTACGGTGGCACAGATGATGCCTTGGAGTGTAAATATGGTGCTGTTCCTCGGGCTCTTATAATATCGCAGTTACAGGAACTGATGGGCGCTACTGAAGGTAATCGTAGTCAAATGCTGGGTCGACCCTATTTAGATTGCCATCGCCACGCTAAGAGGATTATGGTGGTGGAGCTGGCTCCCAGGGTCCGCTGAAAGTTACATTCAAGTATCGCCACTAGTGGAAGGAATAACTAAGTTCACAATGCTTATTCTCGTCTCCTGTTTCAGCCGGAGCTTGCAATGAAAATATTTGCTCGTCAGCAAGTTTGGTAGAGTGGCTACTGAAATGTCGTCACAGGTAAAAGAATATTTTTCTGATTCTTGAAATAAAAAACAAGTAGAAAGAAAATATCTTACGCTTGGCACAATTTTGTGTAGCGTGCCCACTGCTGGGACTCGGGCCACCTCTTGATGAGAGGGAACAGGCCGTAATCCACCACGCAAGCCCAGTGCGGGTTGGTAGATGTCACATGTCTTCGGTTCTAGGACATGCCAGTTTCCTCACGATATTTTTCTTCACCGTTTTTTGAGCAGTGGTGATGAAATAATTTACACAATTCCAGCACCTGGCAGGTTTCGAACCTACGACCTACAACTCTAAAGTTGTGGCCGGTACACTGCTCTTACAACAAACACTTCGAAAACTGTTAATGGAAACAAAGATTAGGTACCAAATCAACTTGCTCAATCCTTTGTTTTGTCCATCAATGGTGCATATATATTTTCTCATTCAGAGCATTTTACATACATTTCATTTGGCATTTCGTAATTATGGTACAATGTATACATGAGTAGGTATCTCGTTTTTATCAGATTACCCAATCTTCACCGTCTTGAAATAGTGTCTTATCTGAACAATTACAAAAATACACTGTCATTCTATCTTTTTCAGTGACTATTTCAAGGTCAATATTAGTTAGAACAACGTTTTTCAACTCATGGTTATCTTAAACTTTGTCATCATCATAATTATTCAAAATAAAAACGCAAACTTCCAATTATGAATGAATTATTTTTCTTCTCTCTTAAAGAAGTATGAGGAACAGGGTGTAAAACACTCTGGGCAACTAGCTTCATTTTTCTGACTGACCGACCCCTTGACAATTCAAAAGTGCCTGTAATTGGTTTATTTGAAGTAAATGCTTTGAGTTTGGGTTTTTGAGTTTGACTCATCCTCCATAGAAAAGGGAGGATCCTCCGACCAGAGGGGTGTTGTATCTGGTGGGCTACTGCCGGACGATACATGTTGGGACGTTGTATATACAATAGTCGCGCGGTAAACTCGCCTTGCGCGATTCAGGATTTTGTGTAACGTCAGTGTGACGCCACACTCGACAGCAGACAAATTCGAAAAAATGAAGCAGTTAAAAAAAAGGCTCAACAACTTAAATAACGCAATTAATGTTGTTGAACTGTCAAATGAAACAGATTAGTCTTAATCGGTTACGAAAGTAAGTTACACAATTAGATAGCTGATGATAGACATTCTTTAACCATCAGTTAGCAACAAGCAACACCTAACATATAAAATAACTAGGCCTCGTAGTTAGCACAAAGCATACGTTAACCACGACCACGGTATACCCATGAAATCCACAATTATTCCACAATGGCCGGTCTCTTGATCTCAAAGAGAAACATAAACGCTTCAAACTTATTTGCATACATTACAACAATATTACAATGCCGCCAGCATGACCGTGCAAATTGGAGAACGTATTTGTAAAACTAAAGAGGTTTACGCACCATCGTGTATCGTCTGTAGGTAATGCACAATACCTCAATCAATGGGAAAACATTTTGCTGGATTTGCACGACGCATTTTCCAACCGTCATGCAAACCGATCGTTTTGCACGACCCACGTGCACATCGGGCACAGGAACACGATCATGTGTAAAGCATATAAAACCGATATGAACTTATCTTGGAGAAGAAAGGAGTTCCTAATCTATGGATGGATTTCGTAAGATTATTTATTTTATTGTCAATAAAGTTACGCGTTTCGACATTTTTAATATTTATTTTTGAATATTTTTAATACTATGAGCTTCAAGGATTATCTGATATTATTATAATATGATTATATCCTTTTGAACAATAATGTCATAATGTTTTTTACCTCTTTAATAAATTGGATTCCCACAAAAGATTAGAAGCTGAACAAAGAATTACCAGCTAATCCCTGCCTGCCACATTAGACTTTTCTTTTGACTGTATATATCTTCAATGTAAACTACTTACATACAATGTAATATTGACGTCAAACCTACCATCAAAATAATCTCCGAATTAATCGTAATGAACTCCCGAAAGTTCCACGCAAAACTAACCCACGCAGAAAACCATAACATTACAAAAATAAACAGTTGACGATATTGAATAACAAAAATATAAACGACTCATAATCTACGAGTAGGTATACACAAAAACAGCGCAACGACGTAAACATTTTCATATTACATAAATAATTCCAGCCAGAATAAGAATCTAATATACTGCAGTAATAACTGTTTTATTTATTCTTCTTTTCGTGTAGTTATTGGCTATCCTGGTGTCAGAGTTTTAAAGCCACCCAAGGGCGAGGGCAACGGTTTTATTTATTTAAAACACTTAAAGACATTTTGATTTATCATTTCCTCAGAGTTTTCCCTATTATATTTGGCTCGGGTTCCAGACTATCCAGCCTTGTTTTTTGTAATTCACTTCTATTTTCACAGGGTCACAAGCAAAACTCTATTTAAGATGCGGATACATTGTAAGTATGAGGTGAACTTTATCCTGATATTGAGTTTTTTACCTTAGCTCCAACAAAGACTTTATTCTGGGCTGTGATTCTGTAAGACCTCATTCTAAACTTCGAATCTGAATCCGCTGTGAGTTTCTTGATTAGCATTCTAAAAACTCGTTTGATACACTAGCGCTACCCTTGCGAGCGTGTCAGCGAGTTGAACTAAATTGACCGTGAGATTTTGACAGATAAAGTATGAGATGACGAAAGAAGTGGCATTCAGTAAGGTTATTCCCCCGTCACTTCGACGCTCACTTCGCACTCGAACCCGATTCAAAATTCGAAGTGAGAGTGAATAGCGATGTGAGATGCGAGTTGTTGTTTGAATTTTACAGAATCAATCGTTCAGGAATAGCCTTCTTTCTAGTCATTGTAGAAAGACCCGCACCCTAATTGTATACCACACGATCAATCATAATCTGAATCATTTTGAAGGATATTGCTAATCTATTACTTCAAATGTTTGAAAAATGTGTCTGCTCAACAACGTAAATAACGCAATGAATGTAGTTGAACTGTCAAAATGAAACAGATTGTGATTGATCGTGTGCTACGTAATACGGGTGCTGGGTCTTTCAAATGAGAGAGTGAGAGGAAAATCCCTGAACATCACAAGGGACCAATTAAACTTTAGCGATTTATTGTTGAGAAACCGTATTCACGTAACAAATTACAAAACCGCTGAATCATGGCCGGTTCGAACTTTGCGCAGGAAGATGCGCAATATTATTTACCCGACTACGGCGAAGCAAAAAGGAGGGTTATGATTTTGACCGGTATGTATGTATGTATGTTCATGTGTTCCCTCATAACTTCTAAACTACTCATCATAAATTGACAAATGAGGTATCGTTGGAAGCGTCTTGATCGTCCGTTACAGGGTATGTGATCATTAATTTGAATATGGCGCTCGCTAGAGGACCAAAAACCATTAACAAAAAAAAATTTTTTTTTAACGATGTCGTGTTGGGTATCAAATGAAAGGACTTCACATTAGCACATTTCAAAAATATATGTTTAATAACGCCAAAAATTTTTAAATAAAAATAAAAGTTATAAAACTAAAACCCAACTATGACAAGAAAAGTCAACTAAAAAGATGTAAACAAGACATCACAGACAGACAAATAAAAAATCCGGAGTCACACGAAATCTGTTCGATTTATGCCCTAACTCGTGTGACTCCGGATTTTTTATTTGTCTGTCTGTGATGTTTTGTTTACATCTTTTTAGTTGACTTTTTGTGTCGTAGTAGGGTTTTATTTAAATTTATGAATCAAATGGTAGCATGAGGCAAGTGTGAGTGAGAGAACATGCTAGAAAGTTCTGACAGCCTATGTTCAGACCAGCCATGATTCATCAGACGTATTGTACTTTTGCCTGAATTATCATCGTTCAGGGATTACATGCAATAAGATTATGTACCAAGCATTTATTTATAAATATTTCCTCTTTCACACAAAATGATTGCCGCCTTAATTAAACGTTTAAACTGATGTAGCAGTAGGACCAAGGAATCCAGCATTCTGCCAAACTAATTACGAATGCAAATAGATCGCAACTCAGGAGGTCGGATGGCATAAATCTTAATACAAGGTCAATAAAGGGCGTCTAATAATAGATTTGTTTATGATATTAGCAATTAATTCAACGATATTTCTGGAATGATGTAAACAGGTGGCCTAACACGCGACGTAAACGTAAATTCCAACAATTTTAAAATTCTCACTCACACAGAACATTTACTTAGTTTTTTTATTAAAGACTTTATTCATCTGTGGCTAAGTAATAACCGCCGCTCGGGTCGATCCATCAGGTTAAGCTACGCTTGCCGGGGTTGGTCCGTGGATTTGTGACCATTTTCACATATCGAGACTTCTCCGTGCCTCGGAAAGCACGTTAAGCCGTTGGTCCCGGCTGTCATTTGTGGATCTTTGACAGTCGTTACGAGTCGTCAGAAGCCCGAAAGTCTGACAACCAGTCGAACCAAGGGCTATCGTATTAACCAGTTACTGGGTTGTGGAGGCCAGATAGGCAGTCGCTCCATGTTAAATACTGGTATTCAGCTGCATCCGGTTAGACTGGAAGCCGACTCCAATATAGTTGGGAAAAGGCTAGGCAGATTGATTCATATCAATATGTGTAAACTGATATTCTATAGGATTGAAGAATAAGAAGATGAAGAGTTGGACCATGTACATTTTATCGAACGGATAATATTTCGATATAGGAAACTGGCCATTTGGGAAACCATTCAGGAAGTCACTCTAATAGCTTGTCGAGCCTGTTCCAATCTCTATGGTGAATTATTGAGTACAATATCTTACGACTACAGTGATGTATGTTGAAGCTTGTCCATCGTGGTAGGCCATTGTGTATAGCCTCCAAAGCCAGCTCGAAATCTTGCCTAACTGCTCTTTCCTTCCTATAAGTACCTACACGGTATTTGTATGAGGGAATCAATACACATTTGAATAAATTACCTCTCGTTCCCGCAGCTCTGCCTGAAAGTTCCAAGTTGCGCTCAATCACAAGAGGACGATTCGTATTTTTTGACGAACTGTCTTTATCCCGACTCGTTTTTTTTGTTGACGGCGGCAATGATTTATTAATGCACGTGTTCACATGCATCACGACTCGTGAAAAATGACGGACACGTCTTAAATCACGTATCGTCTTAAAATCACGTTTGTCAAATAACACGAATCGCTATTTGTTTGTGACGGAACAGCTGATGCGGTCGCCCAAGACTGAACTCTGAATTACGAATCAAGAGCGAATCGCGAAAAAAGTCGTTTCCGTATGCGAAGTGAACGTCCATCCATCATGACGTATCGTGTTTTTTTACGAATCGTCAATGACGGATCCCGTGTGTATGCGGCCTACCTGGTAGGCTGGTATCAAGCTACCATTGTGAAAAAAAACATCAAATATTCGGTTCGGTAATTAAGCTGTATAAACTTATCAAGTAGACAGCCTGACACGCTAACGCCTACTAAGATTAGTAAGCACAACACAAATCATTATCAAAAACAAAGCCTCCACCAACGTGGCACTATTTTGTTTCTATCACAAAAGATAATACTGACTCCTGACATTCACAAACACCCACGGAGCCCTGATTTCTGATTTTATCTCAGAAATAAACAATAATAAACTTCAGAATAGAGCAGGAGTTTCTCAGCCAAGTCTCTAAGACCATAGATCTTTTATAACATAGAAATATCAATAAATAAGGGTCAGATTTAATTCATGGGTATGCTCTTCAGGGGTCATTGTACTCACTATTATGAACAACTTTCACTATGGGACCAACCCTGAAATGACGAAAAAAAACAGCTGTTATGCAGCCCTACATTTTGACGAGCTATGCGAACATAAATGTAGGGAACAGCTGATTATTTTAATTTTTTATTCATATTATTTTTATAATTAATTTCACCCTGTATTATCTGGAAGAATATTTTCGCGTACCTACCCCTACTGAATTCTTAAAGGTTTCCAGATACCTACTTCGAAAAAGTTTGAATATACGAAGTTCTAGTCCTGGCATAGTAGGTATATTTACTACCATAACTACTGATTTCCTGTAAAGTAAAACATCATAAAAAACCAGAACTTACGGTCTAAAATTGTCTACACGCAAACCCCGAACATGGTGGTATGGTGGTGGTAGGAGTCACAGTCACTCATGGCGGCATGGAGAGTGCGATTGTCGCAACCCAGTGCTGAGCACGCCACAATTGCGGCGATAAGTCCCCTCTTTGAGGAGTGGCTGGAGAGGCGCCACGGTGTCCTCACCTTCCGCCTGACGCAGGTCCTCACCGGACATGGCAGCTTCGGGAATCAAATCCAGGTGGATTAGGCGGGAGGAAACGCCCGGGTGTCACCACTGTGCGGATCGTCCGGAGGACACGGTGGAGCATACGGTGGAGTTGTGCCCTGCTTGGGCGGAGCACCGCCGTGTCCTCGTGGAGGCGATTGGCGGCAATGACCTCTCGCGTCCGGCCCTGGTCCAGGCCATGATACGGAGCGAGAGGGCATGGGAAGCGGTCACCTCCTTCTGCGAAGCAGTAATGCTCGCGAAGGAGGAGGCGGAACGCGTGAGGGAGAGGCAAAGTTTGCGCCCTCACGCCCCTAACCACCGCCGCTGGAGACACCATTTGATGAGTCACAGTCAGTCCGCTTATTCAGCTGCATCCTGTTAGACTGAAAGCTGACCCCAACATAGTTGGGAAAAGGCTAGACAGATTGATTTTGATTGATTGATTTGCTTTTATTTTCAAAACATTGTGCCAATTTATTGATTAGTATAATTAAACTGTACGGTTAAAGCATACCTATGTAGGTACTTTTGTATATCTACTGAAACTAGAACGAGGTACATATTGATAACGTTTGAGGACACACGACTATTGCGAAACCTATTTAGCACCACTATAATAACAATAAAATTAATTTAATGTATGTTAAACGTGGTGATAGTAGCAACATTCTTATAACTAAATTACCAGTTTTATTTCGACCCTTTATAAAACCAAGACGTTATGCACTCGGCGAGTTTTTTTTGTTTTTAAGTTTTCTGCATATTTTGTTGATTTTGACAAAGTAGGTTTAGGTCTGTAAAATTATTGTGTTTAGCTATATTTGCAAGAAAAACATTAGCACTGCAGTGTTGAATCGTATTTACGCTAATTACAAACAACTGCGGTCGCCAATCATTTACCTGAGGTTTTTTGGCAATTCACATTTATGTTCGGTTCGGTAGGTAAGATTTGATCAACAGTGTTATAACATAACACTAGAATTCTCGCAATAAAAACAACTAAATTCAGTACAAGATTCATAAAAAAAAATCGCAAGTTATTAAAAAAAAACTGTTCCATACATTTTAGCCGTGAGTCACTTCTGTATGATTTTTTTTGTAACACTCGAAAAATTCCTACTTTTATGGTTCAATAATTATGTGATAAATTCATAATAACAGTTTGCGCATCGTACATAATGTGTAACAACATAAAAAAAAAACAACAATCTTAGTTCAGAATGCTTATGAAGAAAACCAGCTGACATTTTAACACAAGATCAGTGCCAACAATAAGTTCAGTAACTATTATGCAGCAGAATCACTAATGAACGCTGGAAACTGGAGCAAGGCGAATAATTTAACACTAAATAGCGGCCATCTTGGATCTAGGTATAAAATATAGATAGTGCTGTATTACACGCGAAGGATTTCTTAGAATCTGAAATGATCTGATAGGTATAGGGGCTAAGCTGTTGAGCCTGATACTGACTCTCACAGTGAGGGTGAAGGATTTATCTTTTATTTGAATGATATTACATAAATGTAAATCGGATTTGTGCTTTCTGAGTTTACCTAGGATATTAATGACATCGGTGGAAAACATATTCGTGCGGAAATCGTTTCCCAGCAATTATTTTTATGCAATGTTACTTAAAGGCTCTTACATACTGGCGCGACATGTCGCGCGACGCGACGCCCCGCATTGTCCGCCGTGAAGTTTTCTCAGAAATAGATTTTTTTAAAGTCGCGCCAGTATGTAAGAGCCTTAATTTGATTGTTGTGCCTTAAGTTGACGGCTATGTGATGGGTCTTTTTACACCCTGTATATTTTAAATATGGCGATAGTTAAGAGCCTACAACAGTTTTCCTTATAACAAAAGAATCGTAGTAGGCTACAGGAAAAACCAAAGTATTTGTAAACAGCTGATCATTATCATTATCATAGGATCATTATGAGTCAGCTGAAACAATAGATACTATAGCAATGAACCTAAATCTAGCAGATATTAATGTACTTTATAATTGACTATGTTAAGTTTATGACTGTTTATCTTTAGTTATGGAGCGCAGGGTGTTGCCCTGCGCTCCATAACTCAAGGTAGCGGATGTTGGAGAAAAAATAGCCAGGCTGAAGTGGGAGTGGGCCGGCCACGTCACACGAATGCACCCGGAGAGATGGGCAAAGATCGTCACTCACTGGACGCCTGAAGAAGGACATCGCCGACGAGGTAGAACGCGGCGAAGGTGGTGTGACGATCTAATCATGTTTGCGGGGTCAACATGGCCTGAAATCGCACAAAACAGAGAGATTTGGAAGGAAAAACGGGAGGCTGTTGCCTAGCAGTGGGACACATTACAGGATAAGAAAAATAAAAAACTTTAAGTACTTAACACTATGTAGGTAGATGTCAATGCTAAATATGGGCCTGCAGTGCGATTCTGTAAAAACCATCACCGTGAAAACTTTGGAGATGTGTGTTTGAAGTGATCTGTCAATCCCTGGCGTCAGGTGGGACGACAGTTCCTTTAATGTGGATGCTCGAAGGCAAAAATACATATTTGTTTTAGTCGCGAATCATATTTTTATAACATAGTTACATCCTGACTCTGACCTGCAGATTGCAAAAAACGTAAGAAAATTTTAATTTCGCGGACTATTTTTGCGCGTCCACCTTAAAGGCCCTTAAAAGTCGCGTTAAAAGTCGCGTCGCGCGATATATAAGTATGTAAGAGCTTTATAGCTCACTTCTCCTACATTTTCACGCTGAGATTATTACAGAATAAACCCGCTGATTTATAAATGAACAAGATAACACTCACTCATCGCAGGCGCACGGGTAGTAATCGTGCCTACACTACCAAAAAAACGATCTAAAATAAAATAAAAATATAATGCCAAATAAACGTTTTATCTATCTATCTATCATCATCTGCCTAGCCTTTTCCCAATAATTTTGAATGGTTTTTACATGGACCGACTGCCTATCTGACCTCCACAACCCAGTAACTGGGTAACACGATACCCCTTGGTAAGACTGGTTGTCAGACTTTCGGGCTTCTAACGACCCGTAACAACTGTCAAAGATCTACAAATGAGAGCCGGGACCAACGGCTTAACGTGCTTTCCGAGGCACGGAGGAGTCTCGATATGTAAAGATGGTCACCCATCCACGGACCAACCTTGGCAAGCGTAGCTTAACCTGATGGATCGACCCGTGCGGCTGTTATTACTTAGCCACGAGCTCCTCCTCCTTAAGCTCGAGTGCTTTATCTATCTATCTATCTATAAAGAAAATCTTCATATTAATTTTTTTACAGCTTGACTCGCGTCGTATGTTTCGGGATTTTCCGAAACTGATATCAAGAAGTCCAGCTTGTCAATCTAAATCGCGACCTTTCCACGGTATCAGTTCATGATTACGGCTTTTTTTGAAGTCCATAACTTGTAAAAGCGCGTGAGTAAAACTTTGGTACCTACTATAACCGATGAATAATGTTGTAATGTTGTATGTTATAATAATGAAGTATATCGTAAGTGCTCAGACCAAATAAATAACCAAGACCAGAGCGCTGCGAAAAATACAGTGAAGCATGCCAAAACTACACCACCGCTCTGTGCATACACGCTCAAACGCACACATTTATAACCATTTACAATCGAACTACACCAAAATATGTGCACACATGTTTACGAAACCGGCCTCACGTCACTGTTAACAGCGCTTTTTCTTGGTTTTTATTTGGTCTGAGCGTAAGTGTAATTGGTTGGTATACCTTTCAAAAATGCATCAGATGGAAAACATGGTATTTGTTAGATATCTTCACCTCTTAATAAGACGAGTAAGGATTTTTTTTCCAAAAAAATCGTGCTCTTAGGTTGCAAGTTGCAACCACTGCAAAACCGCAAAAAGCAAAAAAGACGCAGCTAAAACACTAACAATGTTGGCGCAGTTAGAACTGTTTACACAAAGCAAAAGAAACGCAAGAGATAAATGCGAAACCGCTCAAAAGAAGCGAACTAACGAGTGTACCCAACAATAATAACAGCACTTCACAAAGACCCGAAAAAACGGTTCAATCTAGCTGAAACCGGCTCAGACCGGTACTGTTTTGAGTTTAAAATGAGCTCTGCGGCCGCAAACAGACTCCTTTTACGTACATTCGTATGTCTAATGCGACGGATATGGTGGCTCTTGTTAAAATTTCATACGCGGAGTAATCCTTAGGGAGTTTCAGATGAATATTTGTTGCTGCGAAGCGCTGGAAGTTCTAGATAAGACAGGGTTGCTCTTTGTTATAGAAATGCTTTGTTTTAATGGGTTATGTGTTTGAGAAGACGTGTTAGATATTAATGGATATTATAATGTCTCTCGTATGGACTTTGATTTCCAATTTAGAGAACGATTAAACATCATGTAGTATGCTATTGTTTTAATAGGTGTGTTAACTTTTACTGTCGTTAATAAAAGATGCATTGTAGAACAGTAGATAAAAACAGGTGTGTGTACAAATAAAAAAATACGCCGAAAACCAGTGCTTAAAAGCCATCGACGGCTAACTCGAAATACCGAAAAATGCTTTGAAAATGCACCTCCTGGAATTGTATTACAGTCCCCCTTTGAGTCTGTGAGGTAACAGGAATATAAAAACAGTCTAGACAGGATACGAAGTAATCGACAGACGTTAAAGTGCTTATGATTCTAGAACAGAAAGAGTTTGTAAGAGTGTTATTTTTATGGAGAGATTAGGCTGCTTTTCCACCAGATATTTGCTATGCTACGTTGCTATGGATACGTTTGAGATCCACCAATCATATTCATTGGTCCACATAGCATAGTATGCGTGCTATGAATGGGAGCTATGGATGCGCGAGTGTTGTAGCTATGTGCAGAGCAGAGTGCCTTCCGTACTGTCTATGCATCGCATAGCTCGAGCTGCGCATATACCTCGCACAGCTCGAGCTGCGCATATACCTCGCACAGCTACCTCGCGACGGTGCATCTTCATAGCATATCTTACCCGCTACGCTACACAGCTTAGCATTAGTGGAAACGGTCACATAGTTTCGTAGTTTAGCTAGATACAACAAACTTGACTAAACATGATAAAACAAAAAAGTTTTTTTATTTTTTTTGGGGGTTCTTTGACCGCAGTTACTTGAAATATCAGTTTAATACATCCGTTTTTTTTCAATAAAATTTTTTAATCGATACCTAAACACGATAAACAAAAGAAAACAGATATTCTCACCGTCACCACCACTTTTAGAAAAATCTATCAGCGGTCGTTGAACCCAAAAAAAAACTTCAAATCTTTTTTTATTTTATTACTTATACATATAGGATATATAGTAGAGGGAGAGAATCTTATAGGTACGTAAGTAAGGTAATTCATCGAGGTCTTGGAATGGTGACCATGGATTGCAAGCAGAGCATAAGACTGACATGAAAGACATAATCATAGTTCATCAAGGTTCTGGAGAGCCTCTGCTTGTAAATTTTAACAGATCTATCATATTTTTAATAGAAAGGCATCGAGCATCGAGATTTTGCCGAATTTTTTTGATATAACAACGGCGAATTTTTCCCTTTTCCAAAAAGCCATCAAAAACACGATGAATCAAGCCAACATCGATACCCAAACAAATAGGTAGGTGAGTAAATACGTACCTAAAATACTTTTTACTATCTTGAACGCTGATTTATAGATTACAGATATCGGAATGAATCATACCCTTTCAGTTGTGACGTCACGAATCAATCAACGTTGTTTAGATATCCAAGATAGCTTGCTATTGGTCTCATTCGCATTTTTGGATACCAGTATCGCACTTAACGTTTTCCAAAAGCTTTATTACCTACATGTTGGAGTCGCTTTTTAGGGTTCCGCACCTACCCGAAGGGTGCCAAACGGAACTCTGTTACTAAGCCTCCTCTGTCCGTCCGTCTGTCTGTCTGTCTGTCAGCGGGCTTATCTCATGAACCGTAATAGGTAGACAGTTGAAATTTTCACAGATTGTGAAGGATTTCTATTGCCGTTATAACAAAAAAATATAAAATATAAATAAAATTCATTATTAAAGGGGTCTCCATACAAGAAACGTGTTTTTTGCTCGATATTAAAGCCTTGTGCAGACTTGTACGATGCGACGGCGCGACGCATCTTACCTCAAAAATGTTGTGTTCCATTTGTGTCCTCCGACAAACGCAGCATTTGTACTTGCAACCACAAACCCAACGAGGCAGCTTTCACCTCCAAAACCCAATTTTCAGGCGACACGTGTCCTAGTCGTGTCCCCTAGTCGGACCAGAGAGCAGTGGTGACCCAGTGGTCGGCCGCGACTTACGAGTTGTAGGTTCGAACCCTGACAGGCGCTTTACTTTGCGTAAAGTATTTCATCACCAATGCTCTCAAAACGGTGAAGTAAAATTTCAAAAGGAAACGATGAATGACGAATGTCCCAACCGAAACCTGCACTGGACCCGCGTGGTGGATTACGACCCACTCCCTCTCACAGAAAGGAGGCCTGTGTCCTAGCAGTGGGAACATTATAGGCTGATTATGTTGTCTGTGTCCATAAAGTCCTGTCGTTCTCGTTCTAAAATTTCAAATAAAGAAAAACAAAATCGCATCAGCCGCCATCTTGTCTGAAAACTGCTTAATCGCGTATGTAAGCAGAATATGATTCAGCAGCGCCTGTTAATGCGCCCATTCAAGTGCTCACTTGGTGTTTTAAATGTGAGTTATACCACATGTAAGGACCTACCATATGGACCATATGCTACGTCGTTTGTGATTACAATGTCGTGCAGACCGGTGAGTGAATGGTATGTTTTATAGGCAGCAGCGAAAACACTGATTTCTTAATTTGAAATTCGTCTGGTTATATAATAACTACGGTACTGTAAGGTTTTATGCATTAAGCAACCTTATCTTGTACACTTTAACATATCTCTACGACTATAACAACAGAACACCATACTTATAGTGTAGTATTGTTACAGCGCATCAGATCATTTGTTTAACAACGTCACCCAATGTTTGCTGACTCGTGATCTTCTTGAGATTGACTTTGTTGTATTGTAAATACAATACAGTGACAGACTAGGTCATTTTGGACCAGTTTTTCTTGTTCTATAGTGATTTCTGGTCATTGTCTGGTCACAACTTGGAAATGTGAAGCTAAATGTCCATCAAGTGCTAACATCCGGTTAGAATGGCTTAATTATTTCTGCAGATGGCGATTGTGTGGGCAATATTGTTGTCCTCCTTATACATCTATGTATCTAACAGTTAACTGAGTGACTGATTGAATACCCAGCTATCTTGATGTGTATATTAAACTAACTGCGCCTCGCGGTTTCACCCGCGTAAGTCTCGATTACGTGGGAATATCGGGATAAAAAGTATCCTATGTCCTATTCCAGGTCATAGTCTACCCCTGTGTCAAAATTTCATCGAAGTCCGTTCGGCCGTTTTAGCGTGAAAGCGTAACAAACAAACTCACTTTCGCATTTATAATATTACTAGCTTCACCCCGCGGTTTCACCCGCGTATCTCTCGATCCCGTGGGAATATTGGCATAAAAAGTATCCTATGTCTTATTCCAGGTCAAGGTCTACCCCTGTGCCAAATTTCATCCAAATCCGTTCAGCTGTTTAAACCCGGGTCTGACTGGAGTTTGTCGGTTGAATACAAACACGAAATACAATGACAAAGACGAAAAAGATAGATAGAAAATGCTTTAATCCGCAGTTTTTGCCCGCGAAGTTCATTAATTTTTACGTGTTTTGCAATTTGCAGGTCAGTGTTAGGTTGTACCTTGAACAAAATATGATTCGCGACCATAACATATACGTATTTACAGAATTATAATAGTTAGAATCATTAAAACATCTCTCTAAGTTAGATTTGTTCCCTTAGATCTTTTACAAAAGAGATTGGTTCATATGGAACAAATCTATCTTCAATAAATTGGTTTATCGGAGAAATATGAATACAAAACCGAAATAAAAGCTTCAACATGAACCTTAATGCTTTTCATTTTATTATTGTTTCATTTTGATTGAACAATTAAAACAGAAGCTGTGAATAAAATCTGTTTGTCGTATCGAGTCGGCAAAAATTCAGTAATTGGCGGGCTATGGAAGTATAATTGTGTTATTTCAGTACAATAGCCTTCCAAATGATATTGGGATCGACAGTATTTTGTTTCACAAATCCGCTTTTTCAGTATGTCATCATCTGCCTAGCCTTTTCCCAACGATTTTGAGGTCGGCTTCCAGTGTAGTTGGATGCAGCTGATGAGCTGAATACTAGTATTTTACACGGAGCGACTGCTTGTCTGACCTCCACAACCCAGTTACTGGGCAATACGATACCCCTTGGTAAGACTGGTTGTCAGACATTCGGGCTTTTTTTTTTTTTTGTGCTTGGGCAATCATTTCTCCCGCTCTGGGCGGAGCGGAAGGGCGTGTCAGACTTTTACTGACTAAAACCCACCCGTGTTCCTTCAATTGCCGGTTGCCAAGGTGGAGACTTTCGGGCATCTGACGACCAGTAACGACTGACAAGATCAACTAATGACAGCCGGGACCAGTGGTTTATCAGTCGTGTTTTGCCATTTATGGATTTAATTTATTTAGTTACGATTATTTGAAAATTCAGGTAAAGAAAACTAGTTTTTCTCATTATATTGAAAAAAGGATCACATTGGGCCATCATAGATTATTAATAAATTGCTGCTGGGCCACTTTTTCCCAGCTAAAGCACTAGGAAGTGGTGAAATCTTAATTATTTTATCCATTATTTTTTAAATTTAATAAAAACTTTTTACAAAAAAAATACAACCGACTTCCAAAAAAACTTTTTTTATTGTAAAAAGTTTTATTTTTCACTTTTTAGTTGTGGTACCTACTCCACACAAATTCGAATACCACTACCTGGTATGTAAATAACAGTGAAGGAGTCAAACAATATATCGTCAAAAAATACATATCGGGAAAAATACATAATTATTGAAGCTAACTCAAAAACAACGCAAGCAAAGTTAATAAAATTTATATGGGACCACCTCGGAAGCATGACCTACCAAACAAAAAAAGAATCATCAAAATCGATTCATAATTGGCGGAGTAATCGCGTAACAAAAATACAAAAAAAAAACAAAAAAAAAAAAAACATACAGACGAATTGAGAACCTCCTCCTTTTTGAAGAAGTCGGTTAAAAATACAGAAACATTTTTTTTTAAAGACATTACCTACTCGGCTCTGCTGACGGCAACATGCCTATCACAGGGGTGAAGTATGTTTGGGCAGTCCATCCGGTCCGCGATCATCGCCAGGACAACATTGGTGTTACCCCACACCCTACGCACCAGAAACGCTCCCTGCTTACGCATAGTTGCGTGGAAGCAATCAACAAACAAGCCTCAGCAAATATGCCTGAGGCACTGCAGTAGCGAGGCAGCCCTAATATAGCCCTGAACGCGTTGTTGAACTGGATGCGTGGGCTCCGTATGATGCACACGTGTACCCCGCCCACAGACTGCACGTGTAGAGAGACGTGCAGTACGCCCTAAAGAGCGCTATCTTCACCGTTTAGATATCGATGAATACCAATCAGGTCTGCGGAGTTTTGCTAGATAATTCAATTTGAACAAAGAAGAATACTACCATCGATACGAAGTGATCATCTACAAGTCTAGGGCGCAGCTAAATAGTAGTCGCCAATATTGGGTACTAGCTGTGCCCCAAGGTTTCAACCCCGTAGGTCTCGATCCCGTGGGAATATTGGGATAAAAAGTATCCTTTGTCCTATTCCGGGTTATGGTCTACTCCTGAGCCAAATTTAATCCAAATCCGTTCAGCCGTTTTAGCGTGAAAGCGTAACAAACTCACTTTCTCATTTATAATATTAATTAATAAATATATAACTAGCTTCCACCCGCGGCTTCGCCCGCATCGTATGTCGATAAAAAGTAGCCTATGTCCTTCCCCAGGGTGCCATCTATTTCCTCGTCAAATGTCGAAATCCGTTAGTGGTTTAGGCATGAAAAGGTAAAATACAGACAGACAGACAGAGTAACTTTAGAATTTATATTATTAGTATGGAAAATATAAAATAAATAAATAAATGCGAAAGTGTATATATATGTTAGGATTCATAAGCGTCTTTAACGTTATCTGAATAACTTTACAGACAAAATTATGACCGTTTTTGTCAGAAAACGGTTTAATCTCAGAACATTTATCTATGTACGTGACACTATGGTATGTTTATTATATTATCACACATACATTTCACATCCCTTTGTATTTTTTGTGAGTAACCGATAAGATTTTACAGGCCCTCCTTTTTGCAATGACAAAGAAAAGTTAGATCTGAAATAAATAAGATTGTTTTGAATGAGTGATATCTATATATAATAATAATATATAACATGGCATACTTTTATTTAGCCGAACAATATTTACGCGTAATATTATTTACGCATAATAGCATACGCATAATTATTTTAAGCATAATTTCTCCAATCATAATAATGTATAAGCATAACATTCAAAAGCATAAATATATTTACGCATAATGACATTAAAACATAATTTTTGGAGGCATGCAGCGTGCAAACAGGCATGCAACATGCAGCAAGCATTATTTCTGTCACGGCTCCGGCGCTGCGAGGTTTGGGCGGCCCCACGCGAGGTTATCGTCGCAGATGGTTTTCACGCTCACCACCGCAGCTTCGGCTCGCGTTGACATTTGACGTTGGCGCCTCTGCCGCGGCGGCGGGCCTTCAAACCACCTGCTCCTCAGCTCACGGGCTTCCCCACCCCTCCGCGCCTACGCGGGCTTAAATTACACTCTAGGGGTAGGGCAGACAAGACTACGTGAAGTCGGTTTTGCAGCGATTCGTTATTGTCACTAAATTTTGTAGTTCAACATTACGCCTAGTAACATTATGCGAATTAAAATTATGCCTAAACAAATTATGCAACAACATAATTATGTCAACATAAACTATATGCCAAAAAAAAATTATGGCAAAGAATTATTAGACCAAAAAATATTTTGCCAAAATCGTTATGCCAAAGAATATTAGGAAAAACAACATTATGCGAAAAAAAGGGGTCCCCTAACAAACAATAATAATTCAAACAAATTGTGTTATACCACGTGCGGATTTCACCAATGAAACTAAACGCGTTCAACACATCTAAACCACGTTCAAGGGCTGTCAATGTCAATATTCCATAACAATTTTGACAGTGCTCTTGAATGCGATTTTGAGGTGCTGAATGTGCTCAATTGGAAAATTCGCCTTACATAAAAAATAAAAATTCAGACATACTTGGTCCATAATATTGTTAGTAGAAAGACTTAAGAACTATGTTAGTACATTAAAAAAAAAAAAAAAACATACAATATTAATTTAGGTATTTGACGCCCTCTGGGGCCCTGGGCACACGCACTTGTGCTTGAACCCAGTGCCCCAGAAGGGGGTTGTCCACCTTGTGGCTGAGCACGCTCAGGATGGTGTTGGGGCTCCCACGCGTGCGGAACATCAGCGAAGCGATACGGCGCCGCAGCACAGTGTGAAAGCCGTCTGTGTGCGCGTGCGCCAACATGCCGCAGACGCACTACAGTAACGTGAGAACCCCACCAGCACCCTGAACGCGTTATTATATTGTATGCGGAGGGCGTTGATGGCCCGCTGCGTGTAGTTGTCCCACAGATTGCAGGTGTAGAGAGTTTGGCAGAATGCTTTAAACAGATTGATCTTTACCCCCAAACTACACCTCGCAAATCTGCGTGCCAACATGTTACAGCGGACCGCCAACGCCCTCCTCTCCCTTTCTATATCATCATCGTCTTTTAAATCCTCGGTGACCACATGGCCGAGGTATTTAAATGTAGAGCAAATATGTTTTTTTTTTTTTTTGTTACCCTAGTGTCCCACTGCTGAGCAAAGGCCTCCCCCAAATCTTTCCAAACATCCTTTTCCAGAGCCAACTCGATCCAACCCTAGCGGTACGCGTCTAGATCATCTCGGTTCGCGTCTAAATAGTTTCAATAAAATTACAAATACCTACACAAAACAATACACTCACTACAACAACAAAATCACTGTCTTCCAACGAGAGCTTAACATACGTCGTTAGTCTAGTCGATTTCGAAATTGTGTTACCACTTTTGTCAGCAATTCCCATGCAATTGAAACTTTACTAAGATTGAATCTATGTAACTGTCACATACACTAATAGACCGAGTGTTATTCAACCTTAGAGTTAAAAAAACACGACGTCGACTATACAATCTATATGAAAAACCATTTACAGAATTATTATTCGGCCTACATTTATATCAGCTCTTAGAGCTTGACTGTCAATGCCCCAGAAGCTATAAGATTGATATCTTGGCCAACAACCAAACATGCGTAATGTAATTCTGATCCCGTTTACAACTATGTAGATCAATATGTTAATGGATGTTAGTGGATGTCAAATATTTATAGCTTGTTGTGGAAGAGTATAATAGGGCAGTAAACATCCACTCTCGATTTAATACATGATGTTTGTTAAAGGATTTGCCTCACTGGATGCGTTCTGTGGTCTACGGTCAGATCAAACTGAACGCAGCCCACATTATGTATAAACAACATTGTCGGTCTCTATATATTTTGTATAGATATGTGATCTGACCGTGCGAGCACGCGGTAGGAACGGAAGGACGCGTACGGGCAGGGCGGCGGACAATGGGCGCGAGCAGGCGGGCGGCGGGCAGGGCAAAGGTCACGGCCAATTTGACGCACGTAATCAGCTTCCCCGGATCGCTGACCATTTTCGCTGCCCGGAACTGTGACCGATTGCCTTGCGTCGACCGCTGACCGATTTCCCTGACCGACAATGATGTTCATACAAAGTTCATACGGGCTGCGTTCACTTTGATCTGTCCGTAGACCGCAGAACGCACCCAGTGTGTCAAATGCTTTAAGCCGTTTTCATGACTAATCCAACCGATTTTGATGGAAAGGGAAAAAGTTGGAGGATATAGAAACGCCTTGAGCAAGAACTGCTAGTATTATTTATTTTATTTAGGTTAATTCACAGGTGACAGTTGCCGTAACATTTTTTTTTATTACACTATACTGCCGGGCAGGCCTCCCCTTTTTCCTTCCAAATCTCTGGTTTGTGCGATTTCTGTCCAAAAACAAACATAAATATTAAAATTAAAATCATTTGATACCTAACGTGGTATGATTAAAAAATATTTGTTTTTTAGTTCATGACTTTATGTACTCTAGAGGGCGCCTTTTTTAATTTAATGTGACGTCGCATAGCCTATAACCAGCGGACGATCAAGACGCTTCCAACGATACCTCATTTGTCAAACTGTGATGAGTCGTTTAGAAGATATGAGGGAACAGATGAACATACATACATACATACATACCGGTCAAAATCATAACCCTCCTTTTTCTTCGCCGTAGTTGGGTAATAAGTATGTTTTTCTTATTTTCAGGGAAAATGAAGAAAGCGCGCTACAGAATATGGAAGTGAGACACAAGTGAGTGTTAGATGTAAGAGGAAGTTGAATATGTTCACCTACAGAAGAATATTCTATTTAAAAGGCAGAACTAAGTGCTTACAAGAACGAAGACAGAAGTGGTAACGAAACTAAGGGTGAATTCCACCAATGAAACTGAACGCGATCAGCACATCTTAAACGCGTTCAAGAGCTGTCATTGTCAATCTTCCACAGAAAATAATGACACTGACAGCGCCTGAAAGCTCTTACATACTGGCGCGACTTGTCGCGAGACGCGACGCCACCGCATTGTTCGCCGTGAAGTTTTCCCAGAAATTGTTTTGTTAAAAGTCGCGCCTGTATGTAAGAGCCTTTAAACGTATTTTACGAGCTGATGGCGTTCAGTGACTGGTGAAATTAGACCTTAAGGTAGCAGCTGTGTCTACAGAAGCATTTCAGCCGTCAACAAGCAGTTTTTAGAATCAACTTATATTCTTATTTTAATTTTCAAATCAAAACAATCGATCCCGTGATCTGCAACAATCTCTCAACTCCTCATTCAAACCATATGTTACTTGTTGTTACACTGCCAGAATGAAAAAACGGCAAACCAATAAACTAGACCAGTTTTTACAGGTATTACCGGTTACCATGTGTTTCGGTGACGTATAGTCTGCGAGTAAACGTGACCACACGACTTGTTACAAGTGAGACAATCTTGTGAGAGGAATTAGCACTGAAATTATAATTGTGTAGGCTGTTTCGGTTATATTTTACATATTCTAAGACTACATTGCCTGACTGCATGAGGTTCGATTCCTAGGTCGGGCAAAGTGCCTGCCAGGGTTTCGGAATAGTCCGAAAGGGATACCGGGACCCTGGCAACAGGCAACTGAAGGAACACGGGTCGGTTTTAGTCAGTAAGAGTCTGACACGACTTTCCGCTCCGCCCAGAGCGGGAGAAGTCATGTGATGATTGCCCAACCACAAAAAAAAAAAAAAAAAAGTCGGGCAAAGTGATATTGGGGTTTTTTTATTTGGAATTTCTCAGTACCAGCCCGGAGTCTGGGTTTGTGCCCGGGTGATGGCAACAGGCTCGGCCCCGGCCTATTACATGGGACTTAAACATAACTGGCGAAATGTGGTTGTACTATAGGTACACCACTGCCCAACCCTTCTGAGCACAAGGCGACATGTTATGTTATGTTAGCATTGAAAATGCTTTTTCGATCGCTTCATTTGGGTACCCAATTTCAAGAAAAGTGCGACCGATTGCTAGCTTCCTCAATTATTATTAAGATAGAGAAATGAAAATGATATCAAAAGATGTGTTACAAAAAGGGCTAAAATACTGAAAAAAAAATTGTGTAAAAGTTCTTTTTTTATTATTCTTTCGCCAATTTTTTACCGTTTCTTTTGGGTAATGTTCAAAGAATCTTAGACTTCTCAAAAACAAAAAAAGATATCGGAAAAATTAAAAAAGATCCTGGATAATTTAAAGGGCTTCAAAATTATATCATTCTGGTTTCGATAGGATTATAATTAAGGGGAGAGGCTTAACCACTTTCGTAAAAAAAAACAGTAAAAACTTTTCTGCTTCTGTGCAGACCTGTCTAAGTTTCTTGAGACCTAACTAAGCCTCTTAGGCTTAGTTAATTAACTCATTATTGTTCTTCTTAATAAAATGAAACAATCTCTTCTCAGCAAAATTAGCCCTTCAATTTATTAACTTAAGTACCTAATTGTTTGATTTAAACAAATTCTTGACGTCGAATTTTCCACTGCGCGCTGAATTTTCTTTCACGGATAAAGCACATTAGAAAAGTAGTGAACATTTTTACTTTCATTATCATCTGCATAGCCTTTTCCCTTTTCCCAAGGGTCGGCTTCCAGTCTAGCCGGATGCAGCTGAATACCAGTATTTTACATGGAGCAACTGCCTATCTGACTTCCACAACCCAGTAACTGGGCAATACGATACCCCTGGGTAAGACTGATTGTCAGACTTTCGGGCTTCTGACGACCCGTAACGAATGTCAAAGATCTACAAATGACAGCCGGGACCAACGGCTTTCCTGCTTTCGTGCTTTCCGAGTCACGGAAAAGCCTCTGTATGTAAAGATGGTCACCCATGCATGGACCAACCCCGGCAAGCGTAGCTTAACCTGATGGATCGACCCGTGCGGCTGTTATAACTTAGCCACGAGTAACTTTGCCTAAACATTAGAAAAGTAGTAGGTAAATAATTTTATTTCTTTTCATAATATAACCTCTAAATTGTAGTAAGTAAATACATTAGTGAATGCAGTCGTTTGCATAGCGGCTTATAATTCATTATGCATTCAACGCCTCCACAGAAGTGCATATTTTTCGTACCCACAAAGGAACGCTTCGCTAGAGGAACGAGACTCCGATGGAAATTATAGCACCCGAGAGAGTCCTTAAATTCTTTTGTAAGCAGACCATTTATTAAACCCCGACCGGAAAAAGAGGGGTGTTATAAGTTTAACGTGTGTATCTGTGTGTCTGTCTGTTCCATCGTAGCTGCCAAACGGCCGAACCTATTTGTTTTTTTTTGTTTTGTTTGAAGGGTGACTTGATAGAGTGTTCTTAGCTATGATTCAAGAAAATCGGTTCAGCCGTTTGAAGATTATCTCTTTTCATGTTTATGAATGGATGTGAGCATCTTCCACAGGTCTAAACGATTCGAAATTTAGAATTCTGTTACTTCAATGATATGAGAAGAATATTGTAACCTTGAACGGATGCTGCAGCATCACCTGGTATTTGGAGGATACCCAACTCTCTCACCAGCTTACAGCACAGGTATCGTGTTTGGGCTCATTGGAAAGGTCTCAAAAAATGGTTAAGATTGATGAGGGTCTGATGATGGAGTAGGAGAGAGAAATGAGGAAATATTTGTGTGTGGGGCTATTAAATATTTAATTTTTGCTTGTCATTTATCTTTTAACAATTTTAATTTTTTATCTATTTCTGTAATAGTCGTATTTACGCTGCTGAATGAAGACACGGATTACCAAACATGCTTAGGTATAAGAACTCGTGAAGTTGGCCCCTTTTAAGTCGATAAAAATGCATTAAATCGTATAAAGAAAAGCAGAGTGTGTCTGTACAGAATATAATAAAAAAACTATAACATTAAAAAATATAATTATGTAAATAAAAAAATATTTTAAAAAATTAAAAATCTTGCTTCTTCCAATGATTCGAAAGGTGAAATTGATTAATGGTTCATACATTACATACAGTCACTTAATAGACAGAGCAGAGCAGTAGTAGTTGGGCAGAGGTGTACCTATAGTACACCCACATTGCGACACTTCTGTTTATGTCCCATCTAATAGGGGGCGAGCCTATTACCATCAACCAGTCATTGTATTGCACAAATCCAGACTCCTGACAAAGAAATTCCAGATGGAAAAACCCAATAACACTTTGCGCGACCCGGGAATCGAACACAAGACCTCAGGCTCAGCAGTAGCGCTTGCGACCACTAGACCACAAGGCAGTTACCGAAAAGAATACTTTAAATCTGACCGAAGGTTGTCATCATGGTCACTTGAACAGTAAGAGCCAATAATGGGCGGTATCATGTTCAACCGAGAGCCAAGTACACGTAATTAGCTCTTTGCGCCTATTAAAACAGACAACACACTGCAAAACTCGCAAATTATATCTCTTTATGCTCGAGTTTAATTTTTGAAAACCAAAATGGCGGAGCTGTCGTTTTGTTGCCTTTGTTTCAGATTCGCACCGCTTGGGGCCATATATCCAACGCAAATACATAAATAAGCAGAAAATAGATGGAACTTATTTGTTGATATTTTGGTATATTTCTTTGCTCCTTTGTTTTTTTGAGATCAAAAACAACGCTTTTGTTAATGATATGGGTAAAAAGGTAATTCGGCAAAAAGGTTGTTTCAGAAATGTTATAGAAAACGAAAATGGAACGCGAACGGCGGGATAATTGCGCAACTGACAACAGTTCTTTTCATTTTGACAATTCAGGCACGTTCATTGTGTTATTTACGTTGGTGAGCAGACGATTTTTTCAAACTATGAAGAAGCAATGAATTAAGAATTTCCTTCAAAACTCTTGGATTGTGATTGAAAGTGCACGCAAATAGGATGCTGGCATACATGAAAAACGTAATTGATGTTATTAGGAAAAATAATGTGGTTTGAAAAAAGAACGAAACGATGTATTGTAAGTATAACTACGTATTAGAATTTGTGAAATATATTTGTTTTTATATCATACTAGCTGCTCGCCCCGGCTTCGCACGGGTAGTACACTTATCTACGGCTATTTTAGGTAATTTTATTACACCTTGGGTTACATTATTGGAGTTTTAGTAAAGAGCCCTAATTTAAAAATATATATAATATAGCCTATGTGAGCCGAGGATAGTGTAGCTTCCCAACAGTGAAAGAATTTTTCAAATCGGTTCAGTAGTTTCGGAGTCTATTCAATGCAAACAAACAATCAAATCTTTCCTCTTTATAATATTAGTATAGATGTAAGAATAACCAAGAAATGGAGAGGCCTCTATCCAGCAGTGTACTGCTATAGACTGATGATGATAATGATAATAAATTGATCTCGACATAGTAAATCTAAATTAGTATTTTTTTTTTGGGTTTTCTTCAAAGACTTTTTAAGTACCTTCACGAAGAAACAACTACCCTACCTTGAAAATCGACGCCTACGCAACAACTATTAATTAAGTACCATAATAAAAGCTATTACAAGTATTTCCCTAGTCCGACCTTAGTCTTAACACCCGCCCACTTCCTTAATCAATATTAAACGGTTGGGAGACTTAGCACCTGCGGAGGGTAATTTTCTTTTATTTCCTATTTGTCAGCTTGACTTTTATTTAAGTCGGTATATATTTTAAACTTTGAGGTTACATGTGGCAGATTTATTAACATGACATTATTTGCCTGTTGACGGGTTTGGAGGAGAAAAACAAAAACAAAGTTGGTTTTATAATTTAAAAAATATTTATGATGGGGTGATGAGTTATTGAGGCCTAATTGCGCTTTAGAACGAGCAACTGTCTGACTAAAGTCTGTTTTTTAATCTCATATACTAATTTGGCAGTTTGATATACAAACTCAAAATTGAAAAAAGAAACAAAATCAATTGAATTGTCATATTAGTCTATGAGGTGCGCTCATCTCATAGACTAATTTGACATTTCAATTGATTTTTGTTTAAATCAGGCTTTACCTGACCGACTCAAAAGTGCCGTGAAAAGGTTCTATTGAAAGAAATGCAATTGAAAAAAAAATTGACTACAGTGGAATGAAAAATCTTGTGGATGATGAAAGAGAAAAATATCGTGCAAGTACTAACACATAAGTAGGTCTTGCTGCCAAAAATCTGCCGAGCCTTTTCCCAACTATATTGGGGTCGGCTTCCAGTCTAATCGGATGTAGCTGAATACCAGGATACCACAAGCCAGTTACTGGGTAACACGATACCCTTTGGTAAGACTACGACTACTAAGTTATCAGACTTTTGCGCTTCTGATAACTCGTAACGACTGACTCAAAGATCTACAAATGACAGCCGGGACCAACGGCTTAACGTGCTTTCCGAGGCACTGAGGAGTCTCGATATGTAATGGACCCATCCACGAACCGACCGCGGCAAGCCTAGCGTAACCCTCGATCTCTCTCAAAAACTCTAGCAGCTGTTATTCTTTAGTCACGAACCCCAGCATAGTAGATACAGTTCCATTTAAACCTAGTGGCGGCTCAGAACATGAGGCGAGTCGCTGCGCAGTAACAATGTCATGTGGCAGTGGGGGTGAGGGGTGGGGTACTGCGCAGCGAGAAGCTAACTTCCCAGCCGCCATTAAGTTTGAATCGAACTGTAAGTACATTTACTGCAGTTAGTAGTTTAGCCTGAATGCCCGATTATGTCCAATGTCGAACAAGAACGTCCTAACATTCTCACTGACCGCTGTAATTAACAGTCTCTCAAGGGAATACTGCCACAACAACTCTGCTTGGAAAACATTTTACGTGCAAAACATTGCATTGTTAGATTAATGGAACCCACGGGAAAGGGCGTAGTCCAGTGGCGGACTAAGCTTATTGAGGAACCGGGGAGGCAAACTAAATGGGGGCCCTCGCCGAGGTATGCAGAAAATTTTGAGAATTAGAAGAACATAGAATATTAAAGGGAGCTCGAAATTCTAGCACTCTACCTCTAAAAGAGCAGTGGTGGCCCAGTGGTAACGGCCATGACTTACGAGTTGTAGGTCGTAGGTTCGAAACCTGACAGGCGCTTTACTTTGTGTAAATTATTTCATCGCGACTGCTGTTGCTACTGGTCTGCGCCTCCAGATGGATCCTTCCATCATTATGAAGTCTTGTAAATCCACAGGACCTTGTTAGTTAGAGATATTTTAAGATTGTAATCAGGAACAAGTCACCTTTCGAATGTGGTGATAGTATGTACAGCAATCTAACATTGAGAGCAGTGGTGGCCCAGTGGTAACGGCCACGACTTACGAGTCGTAGGTCGTAGGTTCGAACCCTGACAGGCGCTTTACTTTGTGTAAATTATTTCATCGCCACCGCTCTCAAAACGGTGAAGGAAAACATTGTGAGGAAACCGGCATGTCCTAGAACCAAAAATTCGAAGATATGTGACATCTACCAACCCGCACTGGGCCCGCGTGGTAGATTACGGCCCGCTCCCTCTCACAGAGAGGAGGCCTGTGTCCCAGCAGTGGGAACATTACAGACTGATTATGCTTATGCTACAGGCCTCCTCTCTGTGAGAGGTAGCGGGCCGTAATCCACCACGCGGGCCCAGTGCGGGTTGGTAGATGTCACATATCTTCGAATTTTTGGTTCTAGGACATGCCGGTTTCCTCACAATGTTTTCCTTCACCGTTTTGAGAGCGGTGGCGATGAAATAATTTACACAAAGTAAAGCGCCTGTCAGGGTTCGAACCTACGACCTACGACTCGTAAGTCGTGGCCGTTACCACTGGGCCACCACTGCTCTCAATGTTAGATTGCTATACATACTATCACCACATTCGAAAGGTGACTTGTTCCTGATTACAATCTTAAAATATCTCTAACTAACAATGCCCTGTGGATTTACAAGACTTCATAATGATGGAAGGATCCACCTGGAGGCGCAGACCAGTAGCAACTGATTTAGTCGTCATACTTCGTTCATACAAGATGCAAGAAATGACAAAAAGTATCGATATCGTATCGATATTTAAAAAAAATATCAGTATCGATATATCGGTGATTTTTTTTTTTATAATAAAAATGTTAGAAAAGTATTTGTAAAGTTCAATTGTATTTGTTTTTTTATTTATTAAATACCAAACTGGGAAAAAAAGTCTACTTTTTACGGCTTAGGTTCTAATCAGTGGCTACAACGGTGTTGCTATTGGAAATATATCGTACCTATTTGATACATTTTCGATACTTGATATTTTATATCGATACATCGATATATCGATACATCGATATATCGATACATCAATATTTTTTCTGCATGCCTAGTTAATGCGTGAAGATTGACCATACTACCCATAACATGTTGGTGTCAACTTTGTCATACTTTCGCTGAATCAATAGAACATGCATATAAAATACTTCAGGAAACTGGATCAATGGCGTCTGATGGTGACACTTTCTCTGTTTCGAGTGCTATTGTGTTCTGTAGACGTATCAGGTGACAGCCGAGAGCCATTTCATGAGTCGCAGAAAAAACTCAGAACATTGAAACATTCTTGGTAAGTCTTCAGTTTATAATTCAATAGTGTTGTTATTTGTAAGTCGCAACTTCCCAATAATACAATAACAGGTAAATAGGTACACACAAATCGATATTTTCCTGTTATCAGTACAGGAAAATATCTAATTTTGTGTTAGTGTGATAGTTAGAACAATATGTCCATAATATTTGCGCACACGCATGCGTTGTGGTTGACCACGCCTCCTTCTAACAGCAGTAACTTGTATGTAATGCTACTGTTATGTATGTCCGTTGCTGTCTAATGCTGACAGTGACAGGTGAACATTAGTCATTTTAGGAAGAAAAACATTTTTTTTTTTCAATGCAATAAATCATAACTGACGTGTAAAACAAAACATAACCGAACGACTGCCTGTTGTTCTAGTGGTCGCAAGCGCTACCGGTTCGATTCCCAGGTCGGGCAAAGTTTTGTTGAGTTTTTCCACCTGGAATTTCTCAGGTGCAGCCTGGAGTCTGGATTTGTGCCTGGTTGATGGCAATAGGCTCGCGCGCGACCTCCTATAACTGGCGTAATGTGTGTACACGTCTGCCTAACACTTCGGGGATTACAGGCGTGATGTTATTGTATGTAATAACAGTTTAGGAGTATGAGGAACAGGGTGTAAAGTTCACTCATCCACCATAGATAAGGGAGGATCCTCCGACCAGACGGGTGTTGTGTCTGGCGGGCAACTGCCCTACGATTGATGTTGGGTTACACAGTTGTACATATTTCCACTGCACGGTTAACTTTAATTGCGCGATGCAGGATTTATGTGACGTTTGTCTGACGTCAGGTCTTTGATGCAGATCAGGGCGATGTAGATACCGCCACATCACTCCCCTCCGAAGACCGGAGGTCGATAGTGGGCTGAGTCTTGTATCTTGCGATGCTTGCCAGTGCCAGTTGTGGTTCCAGTGAGTCGGAACCGGGTGTCGCATAGTTCGCGGTGAGTCGGAACTGTCTGCGGTGATTCCCCAGTGGGTCGGGGTGGCGCTGCGTGGTGATGGTGGATATAGTGATATAGAGTAGGATTTATGTGACGTCTGTCTGACGTCAGGTCTTTGATGCGTAGTTCGCATGTGGCGATGTAGATACCGCCACAACAGCACGACTGTTTTCCCGAAGAATAAGGTACAGATGTACCTATACTACACTCATATTTTTCACTATCGTTTTTTTTGTAATAGTGTTTACTTACAGAAATAAATATCATGTATCATCATCATTATCTTTATATAGACTAAACTCCATTTGAAATAAGATTAGACATTTAAATAAACCTTTTACAGTCCGTTCAACCGATTTTGACTTCTATTGCGTTGGTGGCATGACAAATGGCAGCTGCAGGAGACAGTTGGTATTGTGTAACCCTTTTTTGCTTTTAATGCCATCCTTATGCCTACGGTATAGAAGTCAAAATAGGTTGAATGGACTATAAAAACGGCCAAGTGCTAGTCGGACTCGCGCACGAAGGGTGCCGTACCTTTATCTATAAAAACGGCAAAAAATCACGTTTGTTGTATGGGAGCCCCGCTAAATATTTATTTTATTCTGTTTTTTAGTATTTGTTGTTATAGCGATAGCGGCAACAGAAATACATCATCTGTGAAAATTTCAACTGTCTAGCTATCACGGTTCATGAGTTAAAGCTTGGTGACAGACGGACAGACAGACAGACAGTGGAGCCTTAGTAATAGGGTCCCGTTTTACCCTTTGGGTAAGGAACCCTAAAAATCACGTTTGTTGTATGGGAGCCCCCTTAATTATTTATTTTATTCTTTTTTTTAGTATTTGTTGTTATACCGGCAACAGAAATACATAATCTGTGAAAATTTCAACTGTCTAACTAACACGGTTCATGAGATACAGCCTGGTGACAGACGGACAGACAGACAGCGGAGCCTTAGTAATAGGGTCCCGTTTTACCCTTTGGGTACGGAACCCTAAAAAGGTTAGTTTAAATGTCTTATCTTATTTCAAATGGAGTATAGGTTATGTAATATGACACACACAGACAACACATGATATGTGTGACTTTCTGAAACTGCCTACTGAACATGGTCGTTGCATGTGTGAGTGTGACACATGCAACGACACGTTCAAATATGTGGTTTAAAGAGCGTAATAATACAGATAATAGTGGATTACCATTCAAATACTTCTTCTTCTCTTACTTTATTTACTTCTCTATTCACTTCAACACCCATTTAACACTTTATGTGTCGCCTCGCACAACAATACACCATAATAACGGGATAGCTGCAAAACAAAAGCGAATGGAATGCTCGTTAAAACTCCCATTATGCGCAACTTCATATCTGAGACGTAAACAAAAATACAGCGTGTAACAAAAACCCTATACGATCCGTGAGGGTGTTGTTAAGAAGCATACTGAGAGTATATTTAAGTGAATTGGTAGAAAAAAAAAAAAAAACTTTTTCTTTCAATGGTTTTTTAAATGGGGCGCGGGCGGCCTTCCTTTAGCGGGTGTCTACAAGTCATAACTAACTATGACCTCTTTAGAAAATTTGCTAATTTATAATGAAATAGAGGTATTTTTTTTGGTACCAAAAATGTGAATTTCAAATTGCAATAACTTTTTTATTTTCAAAAATAATATTTTATTTTTATTTTTTCTGGTACGTATTGTTATTGCAGTACCTATGTGCACTTTTCGGTTTCGGAAAGGGTTTTTGTTATATGCTGTATATTATTTACCTCTGCCAAAGTTATTACTAACGTAGGTATATTGGAGCCATTGAACTCAAAAAGTGTTGTGACTGGACAATTGTACGTGTAAGAGAAAAGTTGGAGAAGGTTCACTAAGAAGGTTCACAGCAGGCGTAGCATGAGCACCGTTTTGTCGACGGAAGAGTAGACAAAAATGACGTTTCGTGCAGACAGTACGACGGCAGCAAAGTAGAAAGGGTCAACTGCACTTTTTACGAAATTCACTCTTTTACATAATTTGACTCAGAATTCTTTGTTTTGTCATAGGATTTTTTTTTCTGTTTGATTCTAAATTTTTACTGATTAAGTCAACTACAAAAAAAAAACTCAAAGTGTCGAAGTAGGCGTATTTTGGATCAAACAATTTCACAGTAATATCCCCTTTTTTCTTGGTACTTATAACTACTTATTATTAACTCAATGATGTAAAATAGGAGAAGATAGCTTTGTCCTTCTATTAATTATCACAATTTTGCGTTAAAGACGCTCCCTTGTAAAATCATGATTTTGTAGATAACCGTTTATACTTTGTGGCCGTCGAGTAGAAAGTTTTTTACTGGCGATTCCAAAATCAAATTGTCTTCACTACCATAGACAAATGTCAGTTGTCCGTGTGATTTTGACAGTTTGAGTAGAAAACTTTCTTGCGAAATAGTCTACATATAAAAAGACCTAGACAAAGATCGTTAGAAATGAAAGACTAAATGACAGATTGTAGAAAGATTTCTACGGTGCGGTGTCAAAAATGAAGAAACGAATTGTCAGTTTGTATAGAAAAAGCTATGTCTATTCTTCGTAGAGATAGAAACCGTCATGCTACGCCTGCAGGAAACACTTACCAAGAATCACCTGTTGTACTCAACTCAACTCAAAGCATTTATTTCAATTAAACCATTTACTTTTGAATTATCAAGTAGTCAGTCAGTCAGAAATATGAAGCTAGTTGCCCATTCCAAAGCGTAGTAGGTACCTATAGAGAAGAACGGGCAAGAAACTCCATGGACACTCTACAATAGTTTATCTTTTTTTAGGCCCCCGAAGGGTGACAAACGGAGGTTTCGGGAAAGTCCGAAAGGGATACCGGGACCTTGGCAACAGGCAACTGAAGGAACACGGGTGGGTTTTAGTCAGTAAAAGTCTGACACGCCCTTCCGCTCCGCCCAGAGCGGGAGAAGTCATTTGATGATTTCCCACCCTCAAAAAAAAAAAGGTTGCCAAACGGAACCCTATTCCACCTCCGCTGTCTGCTCGTCTGTCAGCGGGCTGTATCTCATGAACCGTATTATGTAGACAGTTGAAATTTTCACAGATTGTGTATATTTTCTATTGCCGCTATAACAACAAATAACAAAAATAAAATTAAGTAAAAAATTAAAGCGTGTCCATTCCATACAAGAAACGTGTATTTTTTCGGCGTTTTTTGCCTAATATTGTGCGGTGATGTGGTGATGGTACGGAACCCTTGACTCGCACTACGCCGGTTATTTAATAGTCTTTTTTGTCGTCTATGATCCTTTTCGTTGTGAAACGCACTTGATAACCTTTTTCTTAGTTTTTAGTAATCGACTCACTAGCTAGTGCTGTGCCAAACGCGGAACCCTATCGATATTAATTTTGTTTAATTTACACAATTATCAATGGAAAATAATTATAATACATGGTGCTTGATGAATCTTCTGTTTTGAACCTCAAATTAGCGAGTGTTACAGAATTGAGGTATGTTCGCAATAAATAACAACAAATATAGCGTTAGAGCCAACAAAATTTTGGCAGACATCAATGTAAAAACTTCAAACTTTAAAATAAATACATTTTTTATAGTTTTTGGCTCCTTCTTCGATAAACTTTGAAATCGAATGTGCCCCACAGGAAGGAGGCGCCCAACTTGTCGAATACAGTTTTGTTATACCTATTAATGTGAATACCTACCACATGACCACGCACCAATCAGCGTGTGCATATCTCTAAAGCTACGGTTTCCTTGAAGAGCGGTGGACGTCATATAACGGCCGCAGTGAAACGTAACGTCAAACCAAATCAGTGTCAGGTATATTTGCCTGACACATGCTGAGTTGGACTCCCATTTGGTGCAACATTGAGACGCACACCGCACTTTGTATGTTTCGTTATTTTTTAATGTGTGTCATAGACGATATTGTCATCAATGTGTCTAGTTTCCCTTTTTTTTTTTATATTGGCCCCTTGTAACTATTTATTTATGTAATTAGTTATTATTTAACCGTGCTTTTGTATGTTGTGCTGTCTTTTGTGTGCACCAAATAAACGTTTTATATATCTATCTAAAATGCGGGGTTTGACTGACCAGTCTTGAAATATAACCATAATGTTTTTCATCGACTTTTCCCATCTCTACCTGAAAAGCGGATGAAGGAATCCACTTTCCTTGCTTCGACGTAAAAAGCGGATAAGGATTAAGTTTATGTCTGTGTGTGTGGATAAGATTCTGAGCGATATCGACGACAAATCCATATGAACGTATACATATTATGTAGCTTTATAATCAACAAAAATATATATAAAGTACCAAAAAGGATATTAAAAATTAATAGAAACGTTTTCGATTGTCAAAACAATTGATTGGTTATCGACCTCTGGCTCTTTAATAATAAAACAGTCAGATATACAGCGTTTAACATGACGTAAATTACATGTTACAGGTATTCATTATAGAAGCACGTACAAAATAAAAACTGCCTACGCATTTTAATAGTTCACGATTAAAACAAAAAAAGATAGCCCAAAAAGGAGTTATAGAAACAATAGATTATTTTAGTAGGCAAAGGAATTACAATATTCTGCCAACAATCTAATACTTGGTGGGCGTAGCTCGTAACCTTTATTTATTTGCCAAATGTTTCATAAGATCACAAGCATAAAGAAACAGGATACTTACAACAAAAGTTATTTTTAACCGACTTGCAAAAAGGAGGAGGTTCTTTGACCGTTTTTTTTTTACCGATTTTGAAAATTCTCATTTGGTAGAAGAAGCTTCTGCGGTGATCCCATATTTTATAAACTTTGCTTTTATAGTTTTTGATTTAGCTTCAATAAATACGTTTTTTTTTTTTCCACGTATAGACTTTTTGCCACTTTTGGCAAAAATACGTGTTAGTTGATAGTGTATGTAGATGATTTGAAAAACGAAAAGTCAAAACAAAAGACACCGGCTTCCAAAACTAAAGTAATTTTTCATTCAATACCTAGTCTCTTTTTTGGAAGTCGGTTTTTCTGCGATTATTTGCCTAGAAAGGTCAAACTTGCAATTCAAGACAAAATACCAATCTTGTGAATCTAACCTTAATAAAACTGTGACAGTTATAAGCAGTGCCGTAACTAGGGCGGTGCCAGCGGTGCCCAGGCACAGGGCGCAGACCCTGGAGGGGCGCAGAAATGACCAGACCAGGGCCACTAACAATACCTATTATTTATTTTTATAGCAGCTCGCACCGGGCGCATAAAAGGCTAATTACGACACTGGTTATAAGGCACATAATATGGTTAATTATAGTTCACCAAACAACCTTATTGTCCTAAGCTCACAAGGTGATAATGTCAAACCTTTATTGATTTGATGCTTAAAATATATCTGTCTTGTCTTTTCGTTAATTTTAGTGACCGCCCATTTATAGGTCAGCCTGAAAATGACCACTGTTTGAACTTACACCTTTAAGAATATCAGCTTATAACTTAGGCTTGTAGAAAAAATATCGATGTAGAATCTGACCAACGAAAGCTGTCCAAGAAAAAAGGCTGCATTAAAAAAAAACAAGAGCTATGAACCCACTGCTTAAACGGAGTCGATACTATTTATTATTTAAGACATATTATGCGATATTTACATCAGTATTTCATAATTATCCTTACATATTATAAAACAAAGTCCTACGCCGCGTCTGTCTGTCGTCCTGTACGTGATAAATAAAAAATAAAAAAATAACTGATATTAATTCGTGGGTTGGTCAGAATCTATCGATATATCGCAATTTTTTCTTCGATATATCGATATTTTAGGCAATATTTATTATTTTGATATATCAATATAAAATATCAAGTATCGAAAATGTGTCAAATACGATATTTTCCAAAAGCAACAACACCGTTGTCCCCTCGCCTAAAACCGCTGGAATTCAGAGCCGTAAAAAGTAGACTTTTTTTCCTAGTTTGGTATTTATAATGAATATAAAACAAACAAAATTGAACTTCATAAAGTACAAAATATGCTTTTGAAAATTTCACTGTTATATCGTTTTTTTTTCGATAACGCGCTACGCAGCCCGGCACAGCGCGGCGCAGCGCGGCATTTTCGAATTATATCAATTAAATGTGTATGTTTTCTGTAGCAAATAAAGTTATATTTTGTATGACTATCTTAAAAAGTGCGCGCAGCGTCGCTTCGCGTCTCGTCTTGGTGTAAACTGACCGTTATACTTTCTTTATTTGTTCCTAATCAACTGACGACCGGAGTTTAGTACATAGAAAGATGCTCGCTAAACTGTAAAAAACGCTTAGTAAAAATATGTTTCTGCAAATATTTGTGCACATTATAATTATACTACATGTAGGCAAATGCCGAGACAGTTTGCTTTCGGCGAGCCTGCGTTATCAGCGATCTGAGTTGACGAGATAACCCTGAAAATGCCTGAAAGTACGGCTTGCTGAATAATGTGCTACGTAATACGGTAGGTACATCTGATTATGAAACTAAGAGATTCCGTATTTTGTGGCTAAGAAAATATTAATATTTCATATTAATATTAAAGAAAATATTAATATTTCATATTAATATTAAAGAATATATTTATATAATTTTTAAATTCAAAAATTTTAATTTCAATATATCATATTAAAATTTTCCCCGGTGGCCGGACTGTAAACAATAAATTTCACTAACTTCACCTATCGCCACTCGTGGAGGCTATTTGGACGAAAACAAAAATACCACAAAACGTCATGAAAAACATAACATAACATCACGCCTATATTCCCCGAAGGGAAAGGTAGACGTGTACCTATAGTACACCCACATTTCGCCAGTTATGTTTGAGTCCCATGTAATAAGGGGCGAGCCTATTGTCATCAACCGGGCACCAACCCAGACTCCGGGCTAATATTGAAAAATTCCAAATGGAAAAACCCCAATAACACTTTGCCCGACCCGGGAATCGAACCCGGGATCTCATAGTCAGCTGTAACGCTTGCGACCACTAGATCATCGAGGCATTTCTTGAAACTGAAATACCGACATCATTTTACTAGTCTACACTAGTAAAATGATGTCGGTATTTCACTTTAGCTAACTACAAAGTTACGATATTATCGATACCCTACATTATGTGTAATGCGAGTAGAACATTGCGGTAATCGTAGATTAGCCGATACCACTGATAACGCGTGATCAAATCTTTACTGACGTTAACAGACTACGTGATACTCGAATGAATCGTACTTATGTGTTAATAACCTAGTGACGTCACAATGTCATAGTATACATGTGAGATAATGTGGGTACTAGTAAAGGTTTACAGATAGGAATCATATTTTGATAGGTACGAGGAAGCACTTCAGTGGTATCAAAAAACTTTTTCCAAAAAAAAAAAACAACCGACTTCCAAAAAAACACTAAAAACGTGAAAAATAACTTTAATTTCGGAAGTCGGTGTCTTTGCTTTTCAATTTTCGTTTTTTGCCACCGACTTCCGAAATTAAAGTTATTTTTCACTTTTTAGTTGTGGTACCTACCCCACACAAATTCGAATACCACTACCTGGTATGTAAATAACAGTGAAGGAGTCAAACAATATATCGTCTACATACACTAAGTGGGAAAAATACATAATTATTGAAGCTGACTCAAAAACTACGCAAGCAAAGTTAATAAAATTTATATGGAACTACCTCTGAAGCATGACCTACCAAACGAAAAAAGAATCATCAAAATCGATTCATAATTGGCGGAATAATCGCGTAACATAAACACAAAAAAAAAAAAAAAAACAGACGAATTGAGAACCTCCTTTTTGAAGAAGTCGGTTAAAAACAGTATGTCCTGGCCTCTTATTCTATTGAAACTCCGTACTAACAGGTCGTATATAAGGCGGGGGCAACAGGGTCTATAGCCCCGGTTTATGTCATTGCATCAAATTACATTGAAAAAAAAATTTGTTCCACAATTTTCCCCGGACTTCAGTGTGCAGTGGTGGCGCGGAATCTATTTCAAATATTCTATACCCCATTTGAAATAAGATTTGACATTAAAACAAACCCTTTTACGGTCCGTTCAACCGATTTTGACTTCTATACCGTAGGCATAAGGATAGCATTAAAAGCAAAAAAAAATACACAATACCAACTATCTACCGCGGCTGCCATTTGTCATGCCACCAACGCAATAGAATTCAAAATCGGTTGAACGGAATGTAAAAAAGGCTTATCTATACGTCTAATCTTATTTCAAATGGAGTATAGCTATGTTTTAAACGCAATTATTATTTTTGTTTCAATTTTAACCTCAACCTTAACTTATAAAAACTCTATGTAGTGTAGGTCAATTATTTTGCTCTAAAAATAAAGCGAACGCCGCAGTCACTATTATGTAGATTACATGGCCGAAGTAAACTCATTCCCGTTGTCTGATTTACGTCACGTGCATATTTAGCGGCTGTTGTTTTTATATCAACGTTATTGACGCACTCTTTTCTCCCAGTACCTCCCCTCCTCTCCTCATAACTAGACGCGTTAGTTTTCTGTTCCATTTTTTAGGTCTCTGACCTAAAAAATGGAACAGAAATCTAAGCTTGGAGTTTCCCTGTGTGATCGAATTGGAAAGAGAACCGAAGGAAAACGAAGATAACCGACATAGCCCGAAGAATTGCCAAACTTAAGTGGCAATCTTCGCAGCACCGATGGCCGATAGAGCCGAAAGCTTCCGGAGAGGCGACCGCGTATCAAATGCCTCTTATAAGGTGGACCGATGACCCACAGGAAGCTGGATGCGAGAAGCACAGATTCCAGAGGCCTATGTCCAGCAGTGGACATCTTTCGGCTGAAATGATGATGATGAGGCTTCCTTGGTCTTTATAGATTTCATTAGTAATTAGTAAATAATTAAATATTCCTTAAATTCTTTTTTAAATTGTTCGTCTCCCAACTCAGAGGTCAATAAATTAAAAGGGAATTAAATAGTATAAATTTCAAATTAATGGTCATTTTCATTTTATGCGTAATTAATGGGAATAAAACGATATTCATTAAACATTATTTATCAATATTTAATCACAAACATCATTAATTTCATTTTATTCAGTTCTTCGTTACGATAACAATTCTATAAAAGTTGTACAGTAATTAATTTTAAATAAAAATGTTGTGGTAACTGTACTGAGGCCGTGTCTGTAATTAATTTCATTTTCTGTACCTAATTAGTTTATTCGCTCATTCACTCGTTCGTAATTCATTCGATTGTTCACTGCCCGTTTGTTATTTCCGTTCATCAGTTTATTTACGAGTGAATACGTTTACTCGTTTACATTTAAAATAAAGCGACCATCTGTATTACTCGCTCATACAGTGCGTTCATTATAACTTGAACAGAATTTTGCCTAATACAGTTCAAAATGGCGACTGACAGAACAGGTACGACCAATCAGATGACTGCAAAATTCAGCGCTACCAAAAGCGTTCGGCCCGGTATCCACCAAAGCGGAGAGGAGAGGAGACGAGAGGAGATGTGTTTGAATAAACCTATTCGATTGCTAAGCGGAGAAGAGATGATTGTAGAAATAACGAAATCGGATTGGTTTACTCAAATACATCTCCTCTCCGCTTTGGTGGATACCGGGCCTTAGTATAAGGTCACGTTATAATGAACGCACTATAGGTACACCCTAACTTTACCTAATATTATAAATGCGAAAGCAAGTTTGTAATACTTTCACGCTAAAACAGCTGAACGGATTTGGATGAAATTTGGCACATGGGTAGACCATTACCTGGGGAATGACAGAGGCTACTTTTCATCCTGGATAGCAGACGAAGTCGAGGGCAACAGCTAGTTTAAAATAAATCGACCATCTGTATTCAAAATATGACTAGGTAATATAATATCTTAGCAAAAACGTGAAAATCTATGCAATGGTCAGAAAAAAACGTACCTAATGATACACTATTTTTACAAATACCTAATAGAATAGTTTTAAATTGAAACTATACTCCATTTGAAATAAGATTAGACGTATAGATAAGCCTTTTTTACATTCCGTTCAACCTATTTTGAATTCTATTGCGTTGGTGGCGTGACAAATGGCAGCCGCAGTAGATAGTTGGTATTGTGTAACTTTTTTTGCTTTTAATACTATCCTTATGCCTACGGTATAGAAGTCAAAATCGGTTGAACGGACTGTAAAAGGGTTTGTTTTAATGTCTAATCTTATTTCAAATGGGGTATAGTCTAAATTGAGGCAAATTGTTACCAGCCAGACTTGTATAACTAGATTTTCACAAAAAAACTATGTTATAACAACAACAGAATAATAATGTGAAAATATGTGTTGTGTTGTTTATTTTATTGTGAATTTACTGTATAGTGTACTTAACTATCGCATTAGGGCAACCTGTAAAGTTAGATCTAAGGAGTTGTATAAATAAATAAAATAAATAAATAAATAATATGCAAGCACTATATTTTTTGTATTCATTTCAATACAAAGAAATATTGAGAGGTAAGTAAACAAATCAAAATGAATAAATAAGCTTCGATGTATTCACAACAAAAATATGGCTTGTATTTTTATTATTGATAAAATCGATATGAATATGAAAGCTGAATAGTCCATTCTCATGCAATGAAGTCTATCATGATACCGATACAGAATCGAAATATTATTCGAGAACTGTTTTGTATTTCGAATGAAAATGAATAACAGCGGTTTAAAAATAGAACGTGAACGTTATTTTTTATGATTCTATTGAACTTTTCACGTGAAAACTGTAATTCTGAAAATAAATGAAATAGATGCTTTTAATCTTGAATATTGACCTCTACGGTTTAAGCCGCTTCTGCGTTATTTCTTTTTAATTTTAAAAAGATTAAAATGGTGATAATCGTTGGGTAGTTTAAAAATACCTGCTTTCTATGGTTAATTTAAAAATAACATATGTTCTTGTGTATGTGCTTATTATTACTGAACAACTAATTAGTTATATACACAACTCCAAAACTACAACTTACACACACACACACACACACACACAACACACACAACACACACAACAATACAACACACAATAATTACAACACAACACACACAACTACAACTACTATTACTACTATACTTACACTACAACTTTACATTCTTTTTTAGATTACTTGTTCTGCCTTTTTGTTAGGATCATGACCGATTCTACTTTTATCCATTCGCTAATTCGTTTATAAAATCCGTCCGTCATTTCAGTCATTCCTGCATCTCGCACGCACACACTTTCCCGTGCGACTATTTTGACAATTAGTCGCGTGTCGCGTTCAGTAATATTTTCCTACATATATCATTGTCACAATGAATCCGCATAGCTTGGTAAAGACGACCAACATAAATGTGTATAAAACGAAACACATTTTGTTAGATTTTCTCGGACATGATTGTAAATTATAGAAATCGAGTTTAAAGGCTGCGAATTCATTGTGACGCTACTTTGTCTCATCCATAGATATGCTTAATGACATGTCACTAGCGAAAATAATTTGCGCATGCGCATAGCAAATGCCAATGTCTTGATGGCCCAGCGATTATAGGCCTCGACTCTGATGCACACAAGGTTGTGGGTTCAAATCCGGACAAATACCAATGTGACTTTTTCTATTCATATGTATTTTCTTTTTGAGTTTATCTTGTTTATTACTTAACTTGTGAAGGAAAACATCGTAAGGAAACCTGGACTTACAGTTAAGGCCGTACCCTACCTCAAATTTTGTCTCGCTCGCACCATACTACTCGCGGCCTGAGTGAGAGCGAGACGGAGTGGGGTGCTGGCTCTCAAGCCTCAAAAAGTTTTGGTAATTGATTTTTACCGTGAAAATAATGGTAATTTAAAAAAACTAAAATTCATAGGACCTGCTTTATAGTTAGTTCAGTTATTTCGCAAAGTTTCATGATCGTATTTGAAGTATTTTTTGAATACCAGCGGTTTACAGTTCGGTTTAGAGGTAACTTTGGATTTTTTTTCTATAGAGAAAATTTTATGTAATCGTGTTTTCGCCAAACATAGGACCTAGCATCAATCCTCAACTTTAACATATATTTATTTCAAAATTAATCCTGCAGTGTTTTCGGCATAACGGAGGATCATGCTAAGCAATTAGAGGTAGGATGCGGCCTTAATACAGGGTGTAAAAAGACCCATCACATAGCCGTCAACTACGCATTCTGTACATCGAATTAAGTAACATTTTCAAGTGACTTTCGGCTTCGTTAACTGTCTTTTTACACCTGATAAAAGTCTAAAATCGCAAACCCGTCTTGAGCGTGGTGATCAATACTCGTGCCTTCTCTGAAATAGGCTGGTACTACTAGGATATACTCTTAGCTACAGAAACAGGAGACTTTTCAGCGTTTTCAAAGCGTGTTAGAAGCAATACAATGTCGCGAAAGGACATAGGTAGAATCATTCCTCAGCGGCAGTGCTACGTACCTACGAAATATAAGGCGGAGGTTTCCGTTTCACATTAAATAGGCTAGCTCACACCGTCACACGACTGTAATCCTGGACCTTTTTAAGGACGGGTCTAAAAAGGTCGGGTCCCAATTGTGTGTTCTAGACCTAAAAAAAATTAACAAGGCGAACCTATAGCGAGTTTTACGGTCTGTTTATACAATACGACCTTATATAACAAAGCATATAACTCTATGAATTATTATATCAGCTTATTATTCACGCAAATTATGAACACTAATTGGCCTGAACTGTGAATACTTTGAATTATTTCACCGAATATTTATCAACTTATATTTTCGGAGTAAAGGCCACGCGTTGTTTCTGGTTATAAATCTTAGTAATAATAAAATAATAACAATGGAAGCTGTATTTCTTACAAACTTGCGGTTACCTAACGGCTAAGTTGATAATTATAGTGTACGAAACGTTATAGTAGGTTGAATTGGGAGTCGTTGTTCCGAGGGCATAGAAAAAGTGACATCACTCCATATTATAAAACAAAGTCCTCCGCCGCGTCTGTCTGTCTGTCTGTTCGCGATAAACTCAAAAACTACTGCACCGATTTTCATGCTGTTTTCACCAATAGATAGAGTTATTCTCGAGGAAGGTTTTAGTATATAAAAAGTAATAAAAACTTAAACCCAACTACGACTAAAAATGTATAAAACAAGACACCACAGACAGACAAATTAAAAATCCGGAGTCACACGTGTTAGGGTATAAATCGAACAGATTACGTGTTACTCCGGATTTTTAATTTGTCTGTCTGTGGTGTCTTGTTTATACCTTTTTAGTCGTAATTGGGTTTTAGTTTTTATTACTTTAATTTTTTTTTATGATTATGGGGTTAATATTTTTGAAATGTGCTCATTAAGCCCTTTCATTTGATACCCAACATGGTACGATAAAACAATTTTTTTTTTAGTTCCTGACTTTATGTCCTCTAGAGGGCGCCATTTTTAATTTAATGTGACGTCACATAGCCAGCGGACGATCAAGACGCTTCCAACGATACCTCATTTGTCAAATTGTGATGAGTCGTTTAGAAGATATGAGGGAACAGATGAACATACATACATACATACCGGTCAAAATCATAACCCTCCTTTTTTCTTCGCCGTAGTCGGCTAAAAATGGACATCCACGCGGGCGAAGCCGCAGGCATCAGCTAGTCCTATATAACTTACAAATGCGCAAGTGAGTTTGATTGTTTCTCTATCACGCTAAAGCGGCTGAACGGATTTGGATGAAATTTGGCACAGGGGTAGACCATGACCTGGAGATGGACATAGGCTACATTTGATCCTGGATCGCAGACGATAACGACGATGGAAAAGTATGGAACTGACATCAGCTACCGATAAGCTTATGTCATTCCTGTTGAAAGTCGTTGTAGAAATACGAAACAGCACATGCTGAGGCTTTCGTCCATATAAGTCTGATATACCATTCCTCGATCTCCAGCCGGGATCCCTTCTTTTCGCATAATATTTTTTTTTTCTAATATTCTTTGGCATAACTATTTTGGTATCGAAAACCCCAATATCAATTTGCTCGATCCGGAAATCGATTTATTTTATAAGATGTATTGATAAAGCACAAGATAGGCAACAGTGGAAATCGTTGGAGGAGGCTTTTGCCAAAAGGCACGCCAAATTAAGAGACATTTTATAGTAGTTTTTTAACCGACTTCTTCAAAAAGGAGGAGGTTCTCAATTCGTCTGTATGTTTTTTTTTAATTTTTTTTTTAATGTTTGTTACCCGACTTCTCCGCCAATTATGAATCGATTTCGATGATTCTTTTTTTGTATGGTAGGTCATGCTTCCGAGGTGGTCCCATATAAATTTTATTAACTTTGCTTGCGTAGTTTTAGAGTTAGCTTCAATATTACGTATTTTTTTCCCACTTAGTTTATCTAGACGATGTTTTCATTTACTCCTTCACTGTTATTTACATCAGCTAGTGGTATTCGAATTTGTGTGGGGTAGGTACCACAACTAAAAAGTGAAAAATAAAAACGTTTTACAAAAAAAAAACGACTTCCAAAAAAAACACTCAAAACTGAAAAATAACTTTAATTTCGGAAGTCGGTGTCTTTGCTTTTCAATTTTCGTTTTTTGCCACCGACTTCCGAAAATAAAGTTATTTTTCAGTTTTGAGTGTTTTTTTTGGAAGTCGGTTTTTTTATAGTGTGAAAGTTTATAGTGTGAAAATGTTAAAATGTTGAAATTTCGGAACAAAGGGCTTATTTATTTATTTATTGATAACACGTTTCTGGCTTACCCTTCCCTTCCTTCTAGGGGTAGACAGAGATATAGCGAACCTTTAAATCTTCTATTACTTATTATCTTTTATTTCTTCCTTTTTTTATATTTCCTTTAAATCTTAGAGGTTCGCTATCTCTGTTGACCCCGTCAATTACCTACAGGTTTTATTTTATCCCAGTCTTCGTCCATCTAAAAATATCGTCACAATCCGGATACGTAATCCAGACATCCATGTGTCTAAATGTATCCAACTCAAAGGTACAGTTATTTACGGACACACAGATGGACAGATGTCGCGTTAGATAAATGAAGATTAATTAATTGATAGTAGGAAGCGGTTTCGTTGAGATAGAAGCTATAAAAAGATGATCTGAGGTCAAATGTAAGTAGACTTTCTGAGTAAACTGGTAGGTTCTAAAGACTGTGGAATCTAGGTTCGTCAATTCAATCAATCTTCCTAGCCTTTTCCCAAGTATGTTGAGGTCGACTTCCAGTCTAACCGGATGCAGCTGAATACCAGTATTTTACATGGAGCGACTACTTATCTGACCTCCACAACCCAGTAACTGGGTAATACCTACGATACCATTCGGTAAGACTGGTTGTCAGACTTTCGGGCTTCTGACGACCCGTAACGACTGTCGAAGATCCACGAATGACATCCGGGTCGAATGGCTTAAGGTGCTTTCCGAGGCACGGACGGGTCTCGATATGTAAGGGATGGTCAGTGGTCAGCCATCCACGAACCGACGGTGACAAGCGTAGCTTAACCATCGATCGACCCGTGCGTCTGTTATATGATTTAGCCACGATGGAAGCCAAAAGGTATGAATTTTTTGCTTTCTACAAAATATCTGATAAACTAGCTGCGCCCCGCGGTTTCCGCGTAAGTGTCGATCCAGTGGGAATATCGGGATAAAAAGTATCCTATGTCCTATTCCAGGTCATAGTCTACCCCCGTACCAAATTTTTTCTAAATCCGTTCAGCCGTTTTAGCGTGAAAGCGTAACAAACAAACTCACTTTCGCATATATAATATTAGTTAGGATTAAAATGATTTAATACAAGTACAGTAAATAAAACGTCAGTATTTACACCCACCATAAATTTTATAAAATTTACAACACATCACGCTACGGAAAACATCAATCTATTCATCACTATATGCCAAAATATACGATAAATTACGTTTTTTTTTTATACGTCATTGTTTTAGAGGAACTCGTAGCTAAATAAAAATCGACCGATCTGCAAGGTTAAGTTAACCTTGCCGAGGCCAGTCTTTGGATGGGTGACTCATTGAGACTTCAAGTGCTCTTTTCGCATTTTGGAAAGCAACTCGTTGCGTCGGTCAAGGTAATCATACAAACACACAACACAACATACACTTGATACTGTCTTAGCCTTAAAATGTCAGTTTTGCCTAGTTAATGGTCTGCGAATGCCTCTAGTAGCACCACCCACGGCACCTAACAGGTAACGGGGTGGCTTGTAATGCCTTTTTATTTATTCTTTGGGTGGGAAATTATCAATTTATCGAATAACTTCTCCCGCTCTGGGCGGAGCAGGAGGACATATCAGACTCTTACTGACTAAAACCCACCCGTGTTCCTTCAGTTGCTTGTATGTTGCCAGAGGCCATGGTATCCCTTTCGGACTTTCCCGCGCCCCCGGCAGGCGTCGGCCCTAGCGGACCCCGTCAGTTGTGCTGACATCTCTTGGGTGCATGGAACACAACGCGCCATCGACGCAGGCCTGGTCCTTATCGGACGGCGAGCTATCCATTGCTCACCGTCCGCAAGTCCGCGCCTATGGTGGCTAGGAATCGGCTTGGGATTCCCGACGCCCAGGGTGTCTTCTGCGGTGACTAGGGGCGTGAGGGCGCCAAATTTGCCTCTCCCTCACGTGTACTATCTCGGACGCTGCACCAGAAAACGTAATTCTTGTTCAAAATATTTTCAAAATCCGTGTTGTTTTCAGTCGTTTTCACGTGATAAAAAAACAAATTTTCAAAAGTATTTTTTCGACAATGTTGCCATCTGAGGGGAAATTCCCGTAATTTTTAAGAACGTTCGCATTCGCATCTCATTCGCAATCTGTCAAAATTACTATCAATTTACCAACATTTTTGACACGTTTGACAGATTGCGACTTAAATGTGAACGTTTTTTAAGCTAGAGAATTGGCCCTCAGATGTAAACATCTAATATATAATAGTCTAATATATAATAGTTAAATAGTTGTCTTTAGACAACTATTTTACTGAACTTTATTTTTACTTCGGCTCATAGGCTCCGTCCTATTACATGGGACTTAAAAAACATAACTGGCGAAATGTGGGTGTAATAGGTTCTGCCTAACCCTTCAGGGAATACAGACGTGATGTTATGTTATTACCTTACAGCAAATAAACCACTAATCCAGGTAACAGTAAATAAGTTTAGAAACCATTAATTAATTAAATGTAAGAGGATTCTAGGGTTAGAGCTACATCGGCACTAAACCGGGATGGATTGTTGGCTGTTCGCTAAAACCGATAGCAGGCACCTGGACTGCTAAGTTAATTAATTACTAGGTAGATACTCGTACAATTTGCTGTGAAAAAGGTTTGCTAATTTTATGTAGTGTCCGATCGAAAATGGATTTTCAGCCGAAAACGAAATCGATAAAGAAGCTTCGGCTTTAGTCCTATTTTTGGCCGAAAATGAAAATGATTTTGACATTAAAAAGTATACTTAAATATTTCCGTTGTAAACTGAAATCGTGTTAATTTTTTTTTTACACCTATGGGTAGGGAGCGAAAGAGCAAACTAGGCTTTTTAAAATAAATAAAACACGATAGCCGAATGTTACCTGATATTGCAGCAGAGCTTTGTGAAGTAGGACGAATGACGGATGAACTTCTGATTTTTGGCTTGGCCGAAGCATCGGATGGTTTATGAACGAAAACGAAAATATGGCTGAATCATGATTTTTTGGGCGAAAATGGCCGAAAACGAAGACAAAGGTACAGTCGGTCACTAATTTTATGAAACAGCCAGCTTTTTGTTTATGTAAAAAATACGTGTTAAGTGAGTTACAGGCATTCAACTGAGAAAAGACAATTTTTTACAAGCTTTATACTTTCTTCGTATGTGTGTCTGCGGGGTAATTGCGTAACACACTTGCAGTAGCAATGGCTTTTAATTTGACAGTTCAACAAAATTCATTGCGTTATTTACGTTGTTGAGCAGACAAATTTTTCGAACATATTAAGCAATGGATTAGCAATTATATCCTTCAAATTCATTCAGATTGTGATTGAAAGTTTGTTATGCAATTAGGGTGCTGGTTTGCGGGAAAGTCCGAAGGGGATGCCGGGACCTTGGCAACAGGCAACTGAAGGAACACGGGTGGGTTTTAGTCAGTAAAAGTCTGACACGCCCTTCCGCTCCGCTCAGAGCGGGAGAAGTAATTTGATGATTTCACACCCTCAAAAAAAAAAAAAAAATTGTGCTAGTTATCTTTTGTGCAGTTATCGTCATAATTGTCGTTTGGTAACAACCTTAAACCTCACAGAACAAAGGTATTGTTTTTTAAACGAAAAATTTATCAACTATGAAAAATAATTATGATAGGTATCAGTAGGTTTTAACTTTTTAACTAAAAATATAGGATAGGATGTAGGTCTCAATCAATACATTAGGTTCCTTACATTAACATAAATAGCCGAAGCTTACAAAAAAATCTACTAAACGAAAATTCAATTCGAAGATCGAAGTAATAAAATTATGATATGATTTTCGCTTAAAAACTTTTCCTAGCTCCAATCCGACATGTCCTATCGCAGTAAACTTAGATGATACACAAGAAAAGCTATCAAACTAAACAATAGTTAGATACCGAATGGCACAAACTTGAAAACAAGTGAAATGAAGGAAAAAGGATAAAATGTAATGGTCGAATCGTTTCCAGGAACAATTTAATACTCACAGAAACAATTGATCTCGAGGAAGTTTTTCAATTATGTCTAGTGCAACTTGATATTGCATTGCGTTCTTATTATAAACTTTCATGTTTGTTATGAAAGGAAGAAGCAGGTAGGTATCATTTTGAATGTAGAATACTCCGCAGAAAGTACACATAATTTGGCAATTCATTCAAAAATATGTATTGACACTCAAGACCATCATCTGCCTAGCCTTTTCCCAACTATGTTAGGGTCGGCTTCCAGTCTATCCAGATGCAGCTGCCCAGAATTTTACATGGAGCGACTGCCTATCTGACCTCCACAACCCAGTTACTAGGTAACACGATACCCCTTTGGTAAGACTGATTGTCAGACTTTAGGGCTTCGAACGACCAGTAACAACTGTCAAAGATCTACAAATGACAGCGGAAACGACGGCTTAACGTGCTTTCTGAGGCACGGAGGGGTCTTGGAATGTAAAGATGGCCACCCATCCACGAATCAACCGTGGCAAGCGTAGCTTAACCTGATCTATCGACCCATGCGGCTGTTATTACTTAGCCACAAGCCATTCTCACTCAAGACCAAGTATGACAAAATCTCCACCACTGTGCGCGCTCTTGCAACTGACCTTGGCTTAGAGTAGGCATTTCGGGCTTAGAACCTAAAAACTTGTACAAGATCACTTTACTTCTATGCAATTTAAAATGATTAGTATCTGCTGATGAGTGAAGATGACATTTTTTCATTTTCCATCCTTTTCTATAATGACAGTAAAACAGCAAGCGATGAGTAATCAAAGGTAAAATTAAAGAAATAAAAAAGACACCACAGACAGACAAATTAAAAATCCAGAGTCACACGTGTTAGGGCATAAATCAAACAGATTACGTGTGACTCTGGATTTTTAATTTGTCTGTCTGTGGTGTCTTGTTTATACTTTTTAGTCGTAGTTGGGTTTTAGTTTTTATTACTTAATTTTTTTTTAAATTCTTTTGGGGTTATAATATATATATTTTTGAAATGTGCTCATGAAGTCCTTTCATTTGATACCCAACATGGTACGATTAAACAATTTTTTCTTTTTAGTTCCTGACTTTATGTCCTCTAGAGGGCGCCATTTTTAATTTAGCGTGACGTCATAGCCTATATCCAGCGGACGATCAAGACGCTTCCAACGATACCTCATTTGTGAAATTGTGATGAGTCGTTTAGAAGATATGAGGGAAGAGATGAACATACATACATACCGGTCAAAATCATAACCCTCCTTTTTTCTTCGCCGTAGTCGGGTAAAAATGGGGCGTCAGCTTGTTAAGTTTTCTTCAATAGTTAGACAGAAGCACAGTCACTATATTCTTTGCTCAAAAAGAACACTTCGCACTAAATTAACTCAACATCGCAGTCACGCAAATCATTAATTGAAAACACAACATTTATCTCCATTCTGCTCATTATAGCCAAAGAAAAACAGCACGACATAATCCAGAAATAAGTCCAAACAATAAGTCAGCGGCAGGACCCGACCAGAATCTGGAGCGAACAAATTAGATTATATTAGATTAGATGTGTCTATCAGGCGTTGCTGACAGGAACGTTACAGCATCCTGAAGGAATCTAGGTCGCACGTAGACTCAGCAAATATTGTTTTGGTATTATGAAAATGGGAAAGAGAAAGCATACGTGCTTTGTGAGGGAAGGAAAGGGAGGAGAGCAATATATTTGGAGTAGTTCGTGCGAAGCAAATTGCATTTTGACGAGAAAAAGATGGAGAAGAACCAACCCGTAGCGCGGCAAAATGCCAACGGATTGAAGTTTAGCTTTTTAGAGGCACATACAGAACACTGCTACGAAGATATATGGATGATATAGATTTGATACACTGGAGTAGAAAAATACTTTACATACCGAGACTCATCCGTACCTCAGTAAGGCACGTTAAACCGTTTGTTCCCCTCTATCGTCATTTGTGGATCTTTAGGAGTTGGTACTGGTCGTCAGAAGCCCGAAATTCTGAGAATCAGGGGTATTGATTTATTGTAATACCAAGGGGTATTACCCAGTTACTGGGTTGTGGAAGCCAGATAGGCAGTCCTCTCCATGTAAAATTCTGGCATTCAGCTGCATCCGGTTAGACTGGAATCCGACCCCAACATAGTTGGAAAAAGGCTAGGCAGATGATGACACGTTATTACTCGTCTGACGTAAATGGTGTTAACTGGTTGTCAGACTTTTGGGCTGTGACGAGTAGAATCTTGAAAACCGTCGATTTACTTACACGAGTTATACATAAACGCATAATCATAACATTATTAGAACGTATTACAATCCATTGTTGCCTATTTCCATCAATTGACTTTTACGACTTGACACAAGACCATAAACAATACGCCTATATTGTGAGCAGATAAGGAGAGAACACGTTTTAGTTTACCTATATTTTCCCACTGCTGGACAAAGGTCTCCCCATATTTATCCATATGTCTGCCTTCTCCGCCCAATGGGTGAGGAACAGGTTCAAATCGTCACGTCAGCTTTTCTTAGGCCTGACTCTCGCCCGTCTTTAGGCACCCACTGTGTGACGATCCTGGTCGGTCTGTAACTTATGACATACTTTTATGTTATAGAAGAGATTTTTAAAATGCCTATAACCAAAATTAACTATACGAGTAAACAACATGGAACATATATGGAGAAATAGTATAACGCAACGTTCAACTGGTCTAGAATCGCCAGTGTGCAGATTCAAGATAGCCCATTAGTAAAAAAAAAAAAAAAAATGGTATATCATTTTTATTTTGTTATAAGATACTTATTTATAGAAAATGGAGACGACAATACGACAACAAATGAAACTCCGTAGGTATATCTAATGACGATCTCGGTCTACATACAAAAAATTAATCAAATATATCCAATAGTTTAGTTACGATAGCTAGTCAAAGATCGGCAAACCCCATACTTGGCCCAGCACTACTATTTAGTTTGTTTGAAAAAATGACTTTTTTAATTTCGATGATAGGATTAATTTGATAGTTCCAAAATACTCTTATGCGTTAGTATTGCCAGTGTTTTCATTTATTGTTGTATTGTCATCTCCACATTGTAGGTATATCGCCACTTTCGATACACGTCACTTCTGAGAAGATTTACCAGGGAATTTAACCTTGTAGGTACAAGTTATGAATGCCCATTGAATCACAGCACCACTAAGATAAATGAAGGGAAATAAACAGTTAATTTTCCTTCTATTTAAAACAAGTCATCTTTATCAACATCTTACGTAATCTTGTTATACTGGCATAATTTACACCTTGTTAATTATCATTCGTTCACTTAGATAGCATGGTGCGATTGCATACTTTATGAAGAACTATGCAATCTATGTCAATGATTTCACTATTGTTTGCGGGTATTTTATAACATTATGGACAGGGAGAGCAGTGGTAATGATAATGGTGGTGGTCCAGATATAAGTATCGTAGGTCGTGGATTCGAACCCAGACAGGCACTTTTGGGACTTTCTTTTCGGCGACTTTGTTTAAGTAATTGCATCACCACTGCTCTCAAAACGGTGATGGGAAACATCGTGAGGAAACCGGCATGTCCTAGAACCAAAATTTGACATTCGCCAACCCGCACTGGTCCCGCGTGGTGTGTGATGGCATGGCCTATTCCCATTCACAGGCAGAAGGCTGAGGTCCCAGCTGTGGGAAAATTTTACGCTGATTATGCTTATGGATAGAGACTGAAATACAAGCCTAAAGCTATTTTCTGATAAAAATATAAGTTACAAGCAGCGTCCGCGATTTAATCCGCATAAGTGCCGATCCCGTAGAAATATTGGGATAAAATGTATCCTAATCCAGGTCATGGTCTAACCATCTGCTAAATTTTATCCAAAGCCATGTGAGCGTGAAAGTTTAGCAAACATACACACTCACTTTCGCATTTATAATATTACTAGCTGCGCCCCGCGGTTTTACCCGCGTAAGTTTCGATCCCGTGGGAATATCGGGATAAAAAGTATCCTATGTCCTTCTCCAGGTCATGGTCTACCCCTGTTCCAAATTTCATTTACATCGATTTAGTAGTTTTGGCGTGAAAGCGCGACAGACAGACAGACAGAGTTACTTTCGCATTTATAATATTAGTAAGGATTAAAGTTAGGATTTTGGCTTTCCATTTTATATATTAATCTGTAAACTGGAGCTCGCGTTCTCTCTCTATCACATCAATCTGAAAGCCTTTGGGGATTAGAAAGGAAAGTACCTAACAGTTACTTTCGTAAAAATAAAGAAAATCTCTTTTATTTTTCTTTGGTGTAAATTTTATTTACCCACCTACATAATAAAGGGAAAAATAAATAATAGTATGATAGAAAGACGCGATTCATGAAGAGGTTTTGTTTTTAGTTTAGATCTCAAACATGATGTACTGATAACTTACATTCGCAATAGTTCGCAATGTAATTTCTAGCCTGTACCTATTTTTTGTGTAAAAATCTTATTTTCTGTAAGGTTTAGACCTTAGGTAAGTAAGTAAGTACCTAGTAGTAGTGCCTATCCAGGCATTCTGGGATTATACATCCTGAATTGTTGAATTTCTAGGCATCCTGTTGAATTCCTAGGCATCCTGTCATTGTACTCATCCAATCCATCCCAACCAACCCTGAAATTACGAAAAATAACACGTTCCCCACATTTTAACGAGCTATGCGAACATATTAAATGTTGGAAACAACAGATTTTTTTTATGACCCCTTAATAGAAGAACATAAATTCAATTTCACCGTGTATTTTAGACAAAAAGGCGTCACCAAATAATAGAGCAAGCTAATATAAACCTTGTAAAAAGGGTCTTTCTTTGAGCACCTGAAATCTCAGGAAACCGATTTTGAAATACCGAAAAAGAACCGCAAATATTTAATTATTCTACATTCATAATTAGTCTACATTCTTACACTAAGTATTTGATACTTGTCACGTTCGCCTGCCGCTGACTAACATAACTTGTTCCCATTTATTACTCATGCTGATTCAATTAAGGATAGTTCTAATTTAACTTGAGGATATTGTGGACATTAAAGGTGTTTTTGCGTTTATCATTCAATTTACGTAGGTATATTTTAGTTTGTTTTAGAACAAATATAAAATTTTTAGACCCAAGAAAACCATCGAACCATCCACCATAATGGAACCATATCCAATCCGCAGTGGGCCCGCGTGGTGGATTATGGCCCACTCCATCTCACAGAAAGAGGCCTGTGTCCCAGCACGTTATAGGCAGATTATGCTAAACCATTGAGCCACTTTTCAATTTCGAACTTTATTCCGACAACGTTAAAGTTCTAAACACAAAAACTTATTAAAACCCTGATACTAAGTTGTCAATTTTGCATTAAGAACTTTATGATCTCAGTCGAATTAAGGTTAATACAAGAACTATTTTTAAGGCGAATGCGCCAGGGTATCCCGCGAAATTCAATTTTCTTACATTTTATGCAATTTGCTGGCCAGTATCAGATTCTATGTTGATCAAAATATGATTCGCGACCGTACCGAATATGTATTTACAGAGTTTTAATAATTCGATACATCACTACAATATAAAATAGTCATTCAACAACTTGAAGTTATAGTATTGATGATTTTGTGAATTTTATTTATTTAAACTTTTCGCACTCAAAAAAAGGACTAAGGCAGTTTTAATGCCATAGGCATTCTCTACCAATCAACCAAGAGTGGTTTTACCGTCAAGTCAATGTAACATTTTTGTGTACGTGAAAATTCAGAGATTTTCCGAATTTCTGAGTTAGCCAGACGTTTTTTTTCGTGGCTACTACTTTAAGTTTTCTACATATTATAAACTTATCCAAAACCCATAACACGGTTTCCTGGAAGAGATCAATAAGGCTGTAAACAATTTTATTTAAATATTCAGGGTCACAGCACTTTCATGGTAACAACTGATCACAAAACTTCTTGTAAACTGTTTCCAACTTTAACAAAATCTAAGCAAAACGAAACCATAATGCAGCAATTTACTTCTAAAGATCAACCACATACCCTCGTCACTTGTTCCCTTTCACATTCTGTCCCTAACCCAATTTCATTTGTCCCTTTCCTTAGAGGATTGTCCCTAATATTGCATAAACTTATTTACTTTCTTGTGAAAGTAAGAATGCAAAGTAAGGAACTTAAGAAATGGTCCTTTTTAAAACTTAAAAAGGACCAGGAAGTTTCGAGGTTAACTCTTTACCCTCGCCACGTTTATCGGTAAGTTTAAAAGGATAGAAAGTTTTAATACTTCTAAAGTTTGCTTCCACGTGGAGATGAAATGGAGAGAAAAGGTGAAGGTTTGTGGAAACAAAATCTCGCTTTTTTACCTGACTACGGTGAAGAAAAAAGAAGGGTTATGATTTCGACCGGTATGTATGTATGAATGTTCATCTGTTCCCTGATATCTTCTTAACAACTCATCACAATTTGACAAATGAGGTATCTTTGCAAACGTCTTGATTGTGCGCTGGTTATAGGTTATGTTACGTCACGTTAAATTAAAAATGGCGCCCTCTAGAGGATATTTTTTAATCATACCATGTTAGGTATCAAATGAAAGGGCTTAAAAAGCACATCTCAAAAATATATATATTATAAAGCAAAAAAAATATTAAAGTAATAAATACTAAAACCCAACTACGACAAGAAAGTCAATCAACTAAGAAGGTATAAACAAGACACCACAGACAGACAAATTAAAAATCCAGAGTCACACGTAATCTGTTCGATTTATGCCCTAACACGTGTGACTCTGGATTTTTAATTTGTCTGTCTGTGGTGTCTTGTTTATACCTTTTTAGTTGATTGACTTTCATGCCGTAGTTTGGGTTTTAGTTTTTATTACCTACTTTAATTTGTTTGAATAAAAGAGATGTCTAAACTAATAATAGAGCAGTGATGGCCCAGTGGTAACAACCACGATTTAAGAGTTGTAGCTCGTGGGTGCGAACCCAGCCAGGCGCTTTACTTTGTGCAAATAATGTTAGCACCACTGCTCTCAAAACGGTGAAAGAAAACATCGTGAGTAAACCGGCGAAATGTACTAAAACCAAAAATTCGAAGACATGTGACATCTACCAACACGCACCGGGCCCGCGTTGTCGAGTACAGCCTATACTGGGATCCCGAAGAGAGGATGTCTGTGTCCCAAGCAATGGGAAAATTATAGCTTATGCTATGCTAAACTAATGAGCCAGTCTCTATCAAAAAAAAAACAAGAAAAAGAAGAATTACAACATGGAAACTCTAATATTATAAATGCGAGAGTGAGTTTGTTTGTTACGCTTTCACGCTGAAATGGCTAAACAGATTTCGATGAAATTTAGCACATGGGTAGACCATGACCTGGAATAGGATAAAGGATACTTTTTATCCCCATATTCCCACAGGATCGAGACTTACGCGGGTGAAACCGCGGGGCGCAGCTAGTCTTCCATAATATGTGGTACTGTGGTACTTACATGCCCTTCTTTCGATTAACCACCTCTAAATTTTAAATAAGGACCAACTACGCAAAAAATTTACGTATTCGTTATGAAACTGACAGGTGTCAAGAAAGCATTCTCTCGACAGCCAAACTACTGTCAGACTTCAGTCCTTTGACACTATCGCACCCAGTATGCGATAAAGAAAACTTTGAAAATATCCCAATAACAAGTATACAAGGTCAAATTAAATTAGCTGGCAAAACTTCATAGTCGTAGTGATAGATACTTACCCTAATTTCGAGTAGGTAATTAGAGCTGATTACGGGGTCAATGGCCGCTGGTACTTGAAATTTTGAGTTTATCAAAACCTTTTTTTGTTTTATCGTCATTAGATATCGATCACGAATGTGAAGTTTTGCCACCTAATTTAATTTGACCCTTACACAAAATACATCTTCTTTGTAAATCTACGACTAAAATACGATATCTAATTATTCAATTTCAACTCCAAGGCTAAACAAATGATTTAATAATGTAATAACATTTGATAATCCGGCCTTCCAACACGTCTTCGAAAGTATTGCAACGCGGAAGAGTCTCGGACTCTCGGCATTGTTCCAGCGCTTGGCCGGAGATATTTTAGTTATGTACAGACAGACAAATGTCCGTAGTAAATGTTTTGTTGGATTTATGGGGAATTAGAAGAAGTTATCACGTTGTTATAATGTGTGTTATAATTTTGATTATGGAATGGAAAGATACGGTGTGGCTCTCTATTATTTTAGTGATTGTAACTCGGTTCCTGAATGCATAAGTCAAATGCCACGTTAGGTTGCCTGTCGGAAATAACAACACTGTGACATTGCAACATCAAAACTTAGATTTAACGGAGGTTCTGTAAATGGGATTTTTTTACCTCCGAACTCAGATTTGAAGTCAGTCCTTTGCCTTGAAATTGTACAGCCTTTTGCAGTAACTCAATATTAACGTATAGAATAAACCTAATATACTTAGTAAAAATAAACGTTTCACTAAAATATCATGCGATTAAAAAAGAATCTTTTCTCAAATTAGGCTGAGAATCAATACTTTTTTAACGTCAAAAATTACATGAGACCGTCCCCAAAAACGCCCGCCCTTCACTATTTTTATTATATCACTATTTAGGTATATTTTTGACCGTGGACGTACACAAGGCACTATCATAAGCTTCAACCAACTTGTAATAAATCCAGCATTGCGACCAGATGTTTCCGTCTGAGCTATAAATAAATAAATAGCAAGACGTTAAAAATAACATGAGCACTATCATGATATTATACGCAGTTTTCATAAAACCTACATATCTAGTTTTAAAAGCCAAAATGTCACAAAATAAAGAAATAATTATGATGTTTTTATACACGTACTGGGCGTTGCCTCAGTTGCCAGTGTTGGTCTACGAAGATTTATTTATTTATTTTACCTACGTTAAATAAAATAAGACATAATTATAAATTGTGTCTGTTTTGAAGTAAACGGGTGCTGTTTTTAAAATCTTGCGCTGACTTAATTGAAAGATAGATCAATTTGTTTCTGTAGGCAATGATGATTTCATTATTTTTAACCGACTTCTTCAAAAAGGAGGAGGTTCTCAATTCGTCTGTAAGTTTTTTTTTTTTTATGTTACTCGTTTACCCCGCCAATTATGAATCGATTTTGATGTTTTTTTTTTTGTTTGGTAGGTCATGCTTCAGAGGTGGTCCCATATAAATTTTATTAACTTTGCTTGCGTAGTTTTTGAGTTAGCTTCAATAATTACGTATTTTTCTCACTTAGTGTATGTAGACGATATATTGTTTGATTCCGTCACTGTTATTTACATAGCAGGTAGTGGTATTCGAATTTGTGTGGGGTAGGTACCACAACTAAAAAGTGAAAAATAAAAACTTTTTACAAAAAAAAAACAACCGCCTTCCAAAAAAACACTAAAAACGTGAAAAATACCTATAATTTCGGAAGTCGGTGTCTTTGCTTTTCAATTTTCGTTTTTTGCCACCGACTTCCGAAATTTAAGTTTTTTTGGAAGGCGGTTGTTTTTTTTTTTTTTGTTTCACAACAATTCACAAAATATCAGAAACTACTATTTTGGTGTCTGAACCATCCATAAGCCACCTTTCAGACCTTGACAGTCAGCAAAAGGGATGGGATAGGTATTTATGTAGAAAATATTGCCCGGAAAAGCGACAATGAGAATGATAAATAATTCTAGAAAATATCGATTTGCACCTAAAACTACGGTTTTTCTTTATCGATTTTTGAAATAAGATTTCCTGAAAAACAAACACAAAGATTGTAAACATTTCACCACCATGTTATTTTTCTTAGTCGTACACTAAAACTTTTACTATCCACATCAAATCCAATTTCCCCCATCCCCACTTCTAGTCGATTAATCCCGACCCATCCCAGGATACTATTTGCATTAAATCAATCACATTTCCATACGAGATTGGTCTAAAAATGGCGCCGGCTTCGCTCGCTAAGTCAAATTACTTGGCATGACTTGCATAACATGATAATAACGTGTCGAGACTGCGAGGATGACTGACGGGGGAATGAAAACTTAGAGCGACAAGATAAAGTTCTATTGACAGGAACAATAGAGGTAAGTAAATGGAGTTGGGTACGGAATATATTACAAATTATGTGGGAAAAATAACATGGGAACATAATGGAGTAAAGTTCGTAGGCATTTCTGGTACCTAGTAGTAGGGCTCATTGTAAAGCGAGTTTCCTTTTTTTTTTTCAGTTTATAGGACAATAGCTTTTGCCCGCGGCTTCGCCCGCGTGGGTGTCGAAAATCATCCCACGGGAACGTAGGTACTGCCGGGATAAAATTATCCTATTCCAGGTCATGGTCTACCCATGTGCCAAATATCATCCGTTTACATGTGAAAGCGTGACAAACAAACTCACTTTCGCATTTATAGTTAGAAAGGCTCTTGGGGAAGTACAGCCACCCACGTTTGGTTCTGGAGTGGCGACCGCGTACCGGAAGACGTAGCGTTAGAAGATCCGATGACCTGGTGAAGGCCGCAGGAATCTCTAGAAGCGGGAAACACAGAACCAGTCGAAGTGGCGGTGCTTGGGGGAGGCATGTCCAGCAGCGGACTTCTTTCGGCTGCTGGAATGAATGAATGAATGACGCACGTGAGACATTTCCGCATTCATCTCTAGGATGACAATGCAGGTTGCTCACTCTAGTACCTACAGACGTACCATAGGCGGCGGTGACGGTGACTTGCTAACCACTTTCGATTAGGTCACCATGATCTCATAACAAACATAAGTAGACCAGGGAAGAATATACAACATTGAGAAAAGTGGAAAGAATTGGGGAGACCTTCCCCCAGGAGTGGAACAGAGAAGGCCAATAAAAAATAAGGGGGGAATGGTCAATTTTCATCTATGTTCTTGAATATCTTTAAAAGTATTTATTTATTATTTATGTACACACAGTAAAATACAAAGAGATATGACATAATTATAATATGAGTACAAAGGAACCTATTTCTTAAGAAATTTCTTCCAGCAGACCTGCGAAAGGAGAAATGAGAAAGAAATGTAGACAATAGTGTGTGAGAAAAAGAAGAGAAAAACATGATTATGCGAAGTCTTAACTAAAATATTAAATATACCTACACATATACGCAAGAAAATTAAGATATACTTAAATAAATACATAAAGCTTAAATATATAAAAATAAATACACTATAGGTACCTATATAATTATATACTCATAGTTGAGAGGAAAGATAATGTTCTTTTACACGAAATTTTAATAAAGAAACAGTTTTCAAATCACGAATGCTAGGCGGAAGTGAGTTCCACAATCTTACAGCATGGACAGAGAAGGAATAAGAATAATAGCTAGTTAATTATAAAAATTATACATATTTAAGATCCTCGCAACAAGCCCTTTCATTTGATAAGTCACACGGAGCATTTTTTTTTTTTCTAATTGGCCCTAAATGTGACCCCCATATTCAAAATTCATTTATTTTTGTTACACGTCCATTTTTGGGTCACAGAAATACATATAATTATGTGTTGGATTCGGTGCAAATTGGCTGTGACAGACAGACACACGAGTGATCCTATAAGGGTTCCGTTTTTTTCCATTTGAGGTACGGAACCCTAAAAAACGGAAGGCAGATGATTTGGCAGATGGAAAATGAATGAAAAATTCTAAAAGAAGGTTCGATACTCTTACACGTTTCTCTCATTTAACATTTCCATTTATGTATGTATGATGCACCGTTTTTGTACCTACACCTAGCCTTATATAGGACATAATTAGGTATTAGATTTACTACTAATAAGGTCCGCGAGTGTCTTTGACCCTCACTGATCTACTACATTCGCAAACACAGCAGAGTGTGGAACTCTTAATTTGTTTGCGATTTTAGTTTCAATGGTCAGCTTACAGGTTTAAAAAAAAAGACTAATTCGGACCTTGATCCTTAAGATGTTAGTAATACACACTACTTTAATACGATAATTTCTCCCGGTATGGAGTGTTTTATTAAGTGGACTCTAGGTGCCACGTACGGCTGTACACACGGCTACACATCAAGCTATAGGTACATTTCCCGTATAAGCTGACCTCGCATTGTACGGAAATCCTATACAATGCAAGATCAGCTTATATTGGAAATGTATAGCTTGATGTGTAGCCGTATGTACAGTCACGGACTTCAATTGATGAGCCACTTTTCAATTTTGCAGTTTCATACATTCACGAGATTACACGAATAAACACGAACTCAATCGCATGCTCGTAAACAAGATGACAAATTACTAGTAATCGGAAATAGTGTTGTCCATAGAGGTTGACTAATAAGTTATCAATAAAAAATAAATACAATGTTTATCGAATCTATTTGATACTGACCTCCTTTGAATCAGAGCTCATTAACTCGATAATACTGAAAACCTATCCGAAGACTGAAATGTCGATGTCAGAGACGTTATTTTCGAATTTTTCGAAATGATTCTTTAGAATTTCTCCGTACGCTAACGTTACTATGGCTACGCTAAAACAATCGTCGCTAAGTTACGGTTGCTAGACCTGCAATTGGTTGACTTTGGGTAGTTACTCTGCTGTCAAGTTTGTAGTTCTGGCTCTCAGGTTAGCCAACCGGTAAAGATATCAAAATATAATTTTCTTCTTCTTTAATACGGAGACATGACTTTCCGTGTCTGGATGTACGAGTATAACCGATTAAGCCCGATTTGCATTACACGACTAAAATGCGAACAGTGCCTAGTGGCTCATCAATTAAAGTCCGTGACTGTACAAGTCAAATCCCAGCCCCTGCCCCTCTTGAAAAATAATATGCTTGTTACATAATCATCATCATAAATAAGCATGTTTTATAAACAGCTTGGAATTGCACTGAGAAACAAGTTAAGGTTGATGCGCTAGGGTAGCCCGCGAAATTCAAATTTTCTTACGTTTTTTGCAATTTGCAGGTCAGTATTAGGTTGTATGTTGATGTAAATATTATTAGCGACCGTAACAAATATGGATTTACAGAATTATAAACATTAGAATCAGCAATACAACTCACTAAGTTCATGTAAGTGTATTGAATGAAAATTTCATGAAATCAATCAATACACTTACATGAACTTAGAGAGTTTTGCAAATTGCAAAAAACGTAAGAAAATTTGAATTTCGCGGGCCACCCGAGCGCATCAACCTTAAATAACCGACCATTTATTTAAAAAATAAAGCAACGGAAACAAAGTGTCTGACACTAAAGAATAATTTCCAAATTATTCAAAACATCTTCCTATCATATCATAACATTACATTAAACAATGAAATTACGTAATAATTGCTGTCTCACCTCGCGTTACTTTTCTTATCTATACATTATAGGTACATATGTACATGCAGATAGCAACATCAAACTCTAAATATTTATACTTGGCCTTTTCAAACACCTTTGTATCATACGTTCAATGAAGACAAACGATGGAAGCACCGGTTCATTAATTACCGATGAATGTGAGTATCGACGTCACTACATCACTAGGGTTGACCAAGACTGTCGAAGGTAAGAAAATTCGTAAAAATCGGCAAAGAATCCTGCTCATATTTTTTTAAACAAACTGTAGAGTGGGGTGCATTTTTTTACCCGACTACGGCGAAGAAAAAAGGAGGGTTATGATTTTGACCGGTATGTATGTATGTATGTATGTTCATCTGTTCCCTTCTATCTTCTAAACCACTTATCACAATTTTACAAATGAGGTATCGTTGGAAGCGTTTTGATCGTCCGCTGGTTATAGGCTATATGACGTCACATAACTATTAAAAAAAATTGTTTAATCTTACCATGTTGGGTATCAAATGAAAGGGCTTAATGAGCACATTTCAAAAATATATATATTATAACCGCAAAAGAATAAAGTTAAGTAACAGTTACTGGGAAATGGAGCATGCAAAAATTGATAGCAAATTCTGCGAAATCACTAACAGGGAGGTAGACAACCTTGTAGGACACCCTCCTTGAACTAACATGAGAACAAAACACGTACTAACTGGGATCAAAGATTGTAATACTGCACCAATTATGGCCGACTGTTATTCCGACGCCTACGAGAGCTGCATTCGCCTGACGATTTGTTGATTTTATTCAAGTGAGCGAACATTCAATTGATCGATTTGCACAACACTACTCGAGTGGTTTGAAATCGATTTTTTAGTTGAGCATGCCGCAAATGGAGAAGATTTTTCGAATATATCTAGTGGACCAAATTTTCTCATAACATAGGAAACTGAAGTGGCAATGGGCCGGTCATATTAGCCGTAGAACCGATGACCGTTGAGGTAGACGTGTTCTTGAGTGGAGACCGTGAATCGGCAAACATTGAGAGTTGCCGAGAATCGAGCTGAATGGCGTGCCATTGGAGAGGCATATGTCCAGCAGTGGACTGCTATAGACTGATGATGATGTTTGGTCTAGTTGTCGCAAGCGCTATGCTAAGCATGAGATTCTGGGATCTATTCCCGGGGCGGGCAAAGTGTTTGCCCGTGCTTGCTTGTTTGCTTGAGTATGTGCTTTTCTCATCGAGAATTTGCTGCTACCAGCCACCCTGCGAAGATCGTCGCTCCACCTAGCCTGAGGGCGTCCTACCTTACGTTCGCCGATTCGCGGTCTCCACTCAAGAACACGTCTACCCCAAGGTCATCGGTTCTACGGCTAATATGGCCGGCCCATTGCCACTTCAGCTTGCTTATTCTGTGAGCTATGTCGACAACTTTGACAACAAGACCAACGAGGCAGTGAAATTATCTATTGAGTTCGAAATAGCGCTTCTAAAATAGGACTCTCAAGTTTGGGTGCAAAATCTCAATTATCCAATTTAGCGGCGGCTTCTTCGTCACTCAACCAATTCTAAGTTTATCTACACAATCTACGGCTGTCTTCGTAAAATCTATTTGTGGCACATTTTAGTTAGATAGCTCTGTCTCGCAGCATTATGCTGAGCGATGGCCATTTTACGCGGATGTGACGCATCTTTTCCTTCAACTTGTTCTTTTTTTGCGATTGTTTTCTTTCTTTGCGTCATGTTTCTTCTTTCTTTTTTAGATTTTTTACTAACAAGGTTTTACAAAACGTGCATTTATATAATTTCTAACGTGACGATATTATCGTGGACGTCCACGGCATCACGATAACACAGGGAAGTAAAATGTATGAATATATATACGCTTTTAATCCGTCCACAATAGCGTTATAATGAGCAAGCTGCCGCGCTAGCGATAAGTGCAGTAAGTATGTTTGGCATAGTTTTGAGTAAATGGCGCTCAAAGTTTTTCGTCACATTTTTACCTTCTCTGACTTGTTTTATTAACTTATTTTGAAATGTGTAGCCTAAGTAAAGTATTGTTTCATTGTGTAATCATTAAATACGTATTCCTATTAGAATATTTGTACATGACAAAAAACTATTTTACACCTAGTACGAGTTTAACAACTTTAGTATGAATTGCTCAATATAATCGCAGTAAGTATGAAGTTACTCATCGAGTTACTGCCGTTATCCTTATTGAAAATTAATTAATTAAGATATTAAAATGGCAGTCAGATTAAATTGTACAGCTCATTGAGCTGATTCCGAATCTATGTTTATCTCAATTTGGACAAAATGATGGGTACTTACTGCAGTTATCGCAAGCACGGCAGCACGTATTTCTATATATTTTATAGACGTGAACGTCCACGATAATATCGTCATGTGAGAAATTATAAAAGTGCAATTCCTTTATTTACGTCAATCCTTCCCTCAGACAACTTTTATGACTTGGCAACAACTTTTGGAAACAACAATAAATAATATAAATGTAAACATCGTTTGGGTGTTTCATAGCAGTGCACAAGCTGCATTTTTTGTTCGCCAGTCAGAAAATAAATATTTAGGTATAGTGAATTGTTTATCAGGTGAATAACTTCGGGAGTTGAATGATGTTGATTAAGAAAGCTGTTGCATGAACAAATTCAACAATCAATCGATTCTTGTTCTCTCTGCTTATCTCCCGGGAAATAAAAATCGTAATAGTTGAAACTATCGGAGGTAATGGTAAATAAACACAAATCCCAAAGCATCTTTTTCGAGAGTGACGTCAGACACCAGAAGTTTAAAATTATCGTTTATGTACCTATCTAATCTAGTACATTTATTATTAATACTCTAACGACCCGTCTCGGCTTCGCATGTTCTTTATGTCTTGACAAAACATACTAATTTATTTACTATTATAATTTTAAATATTAACATAACTAGCTTCCGCCCGCGACCTCGCCCGCGTGGTATGTCGATGAAAAGTAGCCTATGTCCCGAGATGCCATTCTATCTCCTTGCCACATTTTATCGAAATCCGTTCAGTGGCTTAGGCGTGAAAAGGTAACATACAGACAGACAGATAGAGTTACTTTCGAATTTATAATATTAGTATGGATTATAACATTATATTTTTTTATTATTAAGGGTACACACACAGGAATCACTTCTCGAAAAGATGGTGAAAACCGCATCAAAATGCGTTGTGTAGTTTAGAAGAATAACGCGATCACATAGACTGATACAAAAAGCGACTTTAATTTATATCATGTTTATTTAGATATAGAAGACATAGTTATAGAAGAGCACGGCCATGCTGTCCTTGTGGTGGCCTAACACCAAGAGCAATGTCGTACAGGAATAGCCAGTAGTCTTTGAGGCACCGTTGAATTGCTGCCAACCACTCGACGAAGACGACTGATAAAAATACACACACAATGTCAGGCCACCGTAATGCCAGTTTATGAAAAAAAATTGCTAATTCGCTTATGTAAAACTTGGCAACACTGCTTCTTCGTTTAGGTTTTTATATGTATTGGTATTGTTTTTTTTTTTTTAATTACTGTCTGTTTACGTAAGTGACGTGCGAGCAGTACCCGGCGGTATGAATATTGATAGGTTACTTACTGCGGATTAATTATTTATAGACGGTTATTTCGTACTGATATCTAAGAATGTACAGTTTTTTGAAGAAACAAATCGGACTACTCCTTAAAAAGTTATGCATAGTCATTAGGTCGTTTTCATCGGTAAAAAAATACATAAGTAATATATATTCATACTGAAAGTCGAATTTGCGTCATGTACACACTTAATTGCACATAACACTACCTAGAACAAGTACCTACCATTAAATAAAAAAAATTTAAAACCCCCGACTAAAACAAAGCATCTAATAAACGATTTTTTCTATAGCTAAGAACACTCTCGATCAAGTGACCTTTCAAACAAAACCAAAAAAATCAAAGTCGGTTCAGCCGTACGATGGCGCAGACACACACACAGATACACACGTTATACTTATTATAACACCCCTCTTTTTCCGTCGGGAGTTAAAAAGAAGGAAATCAATATACAGAGTGAAATCAAGGTCATTGTACTCATCATTATGAACAACCTTCACTATGGGACCAAACCTGAAATCGCGAAGAAAATCAGCTGTTCCCTACATTCTTCTGTTCCCTACACATATGCGAACATAAATGTAGGGAACAGCTGATTTTTTTTCGCGAAGTCGGTTTAAAATGAACGCTTTTAGCACTTAACTAGATCTAATCACGTTCAATCGCTGTCAGTGTCAAAACTGTTATGAAATATTGACACTGACAGGTCTTGAATTCGATTTAGAACTGCTGATCGCGTTCAGTTTTATTGATGAAATTCGACCTTAGTCCTATTTACCAAGAATTAGCTTGTAGATATCTGAAAACCTGTATGAAGATATTTATACATAGTATACCTATGTACCTACGAGACATCTACTAAGGTTACATCATAATAATAAATATCTACGTAACTAATATTAACTATCCATACTAATATTATAAATTCGAAAGTAACTCTTTCTGTCTGTATGTTACCTTTCACACCTAAACCACAGAACGGATTTCGATAAAATTTGACAAGGAGATAGATAGCATCCCGGGGAAGGACATAGGCTACTTTTTATCGACATAACACGCGGGCGAAGCCGCGGGCGGAAGCTAGTATAATATTATAAATGAGGAAGTGAGTTTGTTTGTTTGTCACGCTTTCACGCTAAAACGGCTGATTGGATTTGTATGAAATTTGGCACATGGGTAGACCATGAACTGGAGAAGGACATAGGATACCTTTTACCCCGATTTTACCGCGAGATCAAGACTTATGCGGGTGAAATCGCGGGGCGCAGCTAGTAGGTTATAAACCTATCAGTGACTTTACCTACAGCTCCAATATAACACAACCTACTGGTACTGATACTGGTCAGTTATATTCCGCTCATAAAGGAAAAGAACATGAAAGTAGCTACATATTACATATATTATATACACCTACACATACATGTCTATTACCTACGTAGGTACCTACATCCATCCAATGTTTATTACGTCAACCACGATGTTTACAAAAGGCGACTAACAAATTATCCGGCCGTGCTAATTCTGGCTATATTTTGACCCGGGATAGAGCCGGTTATTTATGCCGGGAACCCCTTGTCCTATGGTGTGAAACGGTATATTAATATCCTCTGACGTCATCCGACTATATCGCACCTACGCCAATTCTAATTATCAAATGATGGATAGATAACAACTAACAACAATTTCCGTTTCCACACTGTTATTTTTTTTATTAAAATAATTTTAGTAGTTTTTCCTAATTGGAAACGAACTTCATTACATTTAAATCACCGTTGCTGTCTCTTTTACTCGCTCACACGACACGAAAGGAAATGTGTGCGGTGTTAATTGAGTTTATCGCGTCACATTACACCTGGCGCTAATAAAAACCGTGCCACATCCAGTCAGTCAGTTCAACACATACATTAAAAAAATGTAAGCATTTACACACGTAATTAGTACGCCGGCAATTTGGACTGAACACGACCTTTTATTTCGTGAATCGTAACATAAAATTAGGGGTTAAGTGCAAACATTACTAGGGTTTAATTTACACAACCATGTTTAAAAAAAAACGCGCGTAAAATCATAATTTTTGTTTGCACGTTCACCATAATAAAGAGGCTATTACTGCGTATAGATAAAGGTAAATTAAATATTACTGATTACATGCAATAATTAACTTATTCCGATAATAAATCAATCGTAATGAGCTACTAATTAATTTTCTTCAATCATTGTTCATTGACATAATAACCTTTCCTAAAAGCACAACCTTTAAGAAATCCGAACTCCCAACAGTTTATTTCGATATTATTTTGGCAGACACAAAAGACTTAATAATTATAAATCCGTAGTCTCGTTAAGGTTGCCAAAAATATCGATACCGTATTGGCATAAGTAAAACAACACTACTTCATCGTATGACTCGTTTTACCATTTAGGGCAGGCAAGCAGTAGGTAGTAAGTAGTAATTATAACGGGAATATTTTTAATTACCGAATTACTTCAAGAAAGGCTTGAAAGATGAGCAATATTTATAGAAGGCAAGGAAATTAAACTCAGTGGTTTATTTATAAACGTTGCTTAAGTTAAGTAATTGTAATATCGTATACTTTTACAATGTTTATAAACATTTGAGCACCATGTATCTATCTATCACTTAATTATTTTACTTATGTCATTGCCCCATTTATAATTCTTTTTACCTTTTGTGGTACAGTAATCTTATTGTAGGTGCATCGTCTTCACATATACCTACTTATAATTAATAATTTATGTATACAAAATATTGTAAAACATTTTTAAAAGAGTAACTGTGGAGTTTCTTGCCCATTCTTCTCCATACGAAAACTACCGTTTGGAAGGGGCAACTAGAATGGCAATGGGTAACGTTTTTAAATAAACCCCGACAAGTCTAGAAATGATAATGATATCGGTGACATTTGTGCGACAAGTGCAAACTCCTCGGTAACCGATATCTCTAGTAGTTAGTAGATAACACCAGAAGCATTCATTTAAAGACTGATTCGGACATGTTAGTTTATAGATACCTAACTAAGTACAGCCTAGATATCACTAGCATGTCCGAGTGGTGATGCGCGAGGGGTAGCCCCTTAGCTACAGTAGTTCTCTCCACCTTCAGTGCCACACGGCCAGGCCGTGCCCAGACCACTTCATAATCTTCATAAGGACTCTAAGAACAATGTTATCATAACACCGAAGTGTTTAATTCATTCAAATCGAGGCAAACGGTGACTTTATCGCGTTATCAACAAACAAAATCCACATGTTTTCTTTGATAACCTCTTGCCAAAATATTACATTGCTTCCAAGTTTCTGTTTGTACCTATGTTTGATCCAATATAAGAACTCAACTCGAAGATAGATGATTGTACCTACCTTATAACACGTCCAGTAATAGATCGGCGTTATTTTTCGCGCACATGACGTCACTCCAGCCGGTCCCGCCATCCGCCACGCCCCGCCTGCAATTGATGGACCTGGCAGTCCTCCTGAGTTGAGTTTACACTTTCTCATAATAATTAGTGTGGGTTGCAGAAAAAAAATTGACTGAACCACGCAAAATGACATTATCTGTAACAGTAGAAGAGTATCATTCTTAGCGCAAAGTCAGATGTCCATTACGTTACTTTCTAATGCTGCAATTAATTTAATGCTATTTTCCCTGTTTGTCTTTCCTTCTGAGGAAATTCTGTTGATTTTCCTCGTGAATCAATCCTTAACACATTTCTCAACATGTTCATTAGCAAGTAGGTAGTATTTTTTTCCTTAACTAATGAATTCCTTTAATTATTTCGACATGACGGATTCGCAACTTCAGGAGGGTAGACTCAAAAAGAGATTCGCATAAGTAGAGTGGCGACCTCGCCGTGTACCTCCCGAAAACGACCGTTCAGCATTTTATCGTCGACGATAAGATACGCTGTCTTTAGACAAGGAGCCAAAGATAATTTTTAGAGTTTCGTACGCTTATCTGACGTTCGTACATTCAACTTGAATCCTCAGTAATTTACATAGCTGTGAAGCAAGGACAAGACGAAGGTCTACTCCTACGATGAGTAATGTTTGTAGAACATAAAATCATTGGTGAACTTGAAAATAAAAACTGCGTATTACATTTCTGAAGGAAAGAAAACAAATTTGTTTTATTTTTCCCTTGTTCCATTTTTGTATCCGAACATCAGTATGAAACATTCATTGGTATGCGTAAGCAACTATGAACTCTATTTACTCGTTGCAATGGAAATGTCACCGTTAATTTTCCACTGTTTGTCTATCATTCGCTTCTAATCAAATTAGTTCACAAATAAATAATGTTCGTTCCAATTCAAACTGGTTATTTAAATATGTACTTCATTGCTTTCCACTGCGTGGTACTTATTTATTTGTGTATTCTGAACGGTTTCCGCTCATTGTTTATAATTTATCACTTTCAGCATTTATTTACTTTGTTAATACATAATTGTTCTAGTTAAAACACGGGAATTGGACGAGAAAACTAATCTTACCTATTGAATATATAAATAATAATATTTCATGATACCTCAGGTACTCGGTAATTGATTGGATTTGTAAAGAAAATGTTGAAAGAGATAATAATCATGCGAAACAGAATAAAAAGAACAAAGCACAATGGTAAACCGAAACTAATAACAAATATGTTAAAACGTTCCTACCTGTTTATACTTTGCAGGGGAAATGACTTGGATGTTTCCAATTCCATTCGTATGATCCATAGTCTTACTCACTTATTTGCTGTCAGTGATGACTGAAATAGGCCACAGTATCTTCCCTCTTTAATTGACCATCCCTACATATTTTAAAACAAAGTCCTCCATCGCGTCTGTCTGTCGTCCAGTACCTACGCGATAAACTCAAAAACTACTGCACCGATTTTCATGCTGTTTTCACCAATGGATAAAGTGGTTCTCGAGTAAGGTTTTAGTATATAATAACCGACATCCGCGCGGGCGAATCCGTGGGCATCAGCTAGTTATGGATAAAGGAATAGCCGATTCGAAACAGTCTTCTTTTTTTATTATGGAGCACTTGATTTCACTTGATTGAACCAAGATAATCGGGCATAGCAGGTGGTGACGTTTGATCACAGCATCAATAGCGTATATATATTATATAAAAGTATAAGTATAAGGACACTTGGGATACTAGCTAGTGGGATATAGTGAATCTACTTAGTCAAGCTGCTCTTCGGACACTTGCACTTGATTGTCCACAGAATCCAGCGACATAATCTTGCAAGAAAATCAATTATGATAAGGAAAAGATAGCGATAAGAGCTTGAAAGACGACAGATATTAAATCTTCCAAACGATGGGGATCGTTAGGAAGATTTAATATATTATGTCGTCATCTTTAGTTAGCTTTACTGTGCGTTTGCACTGGCGAAACGTTTACGACAAAACATGTTGAAGTCTCTAGTTCCTGTCAAAAATTGTATGGAACATTGACAGGAACTAGAGATTTCAACATGTTTTGTCGTGAATGTTTCGCCAGTGCAAACGCACGGTAAGTTTGGCGCCATACTCTCACTATTCGCAACTCAAGATAAATCAATAAAGCTAGACGGCCAATCACCATAACTTTATTTCGTCTCCTAATATGCGTCGCCAATAGTAGCGATTTTATTGCACACGACCTTACTATATTAATCTTATCGAAATCAAATGTATCATTAAGTTAATACAAGTGTTTTATGAGTAGGAAGTCGTCTAATCGACTCGAGATAGACTGATTAATCGCAAAAACGACTTTAAGTTCTAAGATCTTGGCTTAAATCATAATCAGCCTATAATGTTCCCACTGCTGGGACACAGGCCTCCTCTCTGCGAGAGGGAGTGGGCCGTAATCCACCACGCGGGCCCAGGGCGGGTTGGTAGATGTTACATGTCTTAGAGTTTTTGGTTTTAGGACATGCCGGTTTCCTCACGATGTTTTCCTTCACCGTTTTGAGAGTAGTGGCGATGAAATAATATACACAAAGTAAGCGCTTGTCAGGGTTCGAACCTACGACCTACGATTCGTAAGTCGTGGTCGTTACCACTGGGCCACCACTGCTCCTCTTGTGTCTGCTCTCTCTTGGCTTAAATACTCAAGACTAAATCCCAGTTTTTGCTAACGTTCAATTGGGATCAAACAGTTGTAACAACAGTTTATGAAGTTTTTGTTTTCGCAGATAAAGTTCAGCCTAATCCAAATTCAAAGACTGATTTATTATTGAGTTGTAATTTTAACTGTATTTTATAATTGTATGGATTAATTTTTATCAGAAATAAACTGATTAATAATAATAATAAAGCATTTTCCTAGGTCAGTGCATTTGAAACATTAGAACTTAGATATGAACAGTCCCGGGAATACTTTGAAATGCCTTCTCATGAGCAAAGAGCTCTTTAACTTGATGAGAGCTCCTAAGGGAAAGGTAATTGTGTTTCAATGTGTTTTGTGTGTAAATTACATGCTTACATTAAACATGAGGTAAATGAACGAGCCTGCTGAACTTAGAATTTTCTTTTTTTTTGGTTATGCAAAACAGGCTGCGAAAGTAAAATAAATCATAGCATTCATAGCTGTATTAGGCTATTCTTAAGATAATCTACCGGATAATGATACTGATTCCCGAAAAAGAATCTAAAATAAATATTTACCTTACACTAGCATTTTATAGTGGCCCCATAAAAAGCTTCAAAGGTAGGAATGATTGAAACGGAAATGCGCAATATCTGTCCCATCAGAGAAAAAGCAAATTTCAAAGGTGGTCCCACATTAAAAGAATCTGAATTATAAAGAGAACGCTGACACAAAACGTTCTTAGAGTTTCCTATAAACCTTGAACGGGTCTGCCGACCTTACCGTCATAAAACGGTCGCTTTGTGAGCACTCCGCTTTATGGCTATGAATATTATGGACAAATACATAAGGTACACCCGCCAATTTTCTAATAGACGTCTTTATACAACATTGCCAAGTTGCGTCGAGCTATGGTCGAGCCCATTACGACTCGCCAAACAAAAAGTTGTTATCGCCCAAACTCATTTTTATCTTAACTGGAATTTAATACTTACATAAATTTTGTATGTGTAGCACATAACTAAAAGACAAGTTGTTATTTCATGAATAATACAAGTGTGTGCAAAGTTTAATAAGTTGTTAGTTCATGTCTTGCACGACGTTAAAAGAAGGATAACATTGTGAACTTTTCAAAAACATTGTGAACAACAGTGGGGGCAAAAAGTTGTTAATTACGCGAAAATTCGCCATCACAGAAGAATAAAAAACAAACAACGTGGGAAAACCCGGCAAACACGTGACCATACTTAGTTGCTATCTATTCTAGCGACAAGAGCGAGATGAAACTAGAACGCCTCAAACCTTGGATGATATTGCCGTGTTTGAATGTGAAAATTAGCATGTGTGTAGTACCGATGACGTTACAAACTTTGTCGAGTGGAAAATGGACATCTGGCGAACAAATACTAGAGGATAGATGTGATCCCTAGCTTTTACTATATCGAGCAAACAGGGATAACTACGGTCCCCGACTGTAAATAAGGGGCAATCACAAAGTGGGCAATGGACCGTTCCACTCTGCCTACCAGACGTCCCCGATTAGAAAACACAAGCTGTTCACGACGTTAATCAAGTCAAATCAATTCGTAACAGCGTGAGAGTACGTGTTGACTGATAATAACATACCTATTTAAATTCAAGGCTATTTTTCGTCGACATGTCGCGGTTCCAAACTGGTTATAAATATAGAAAAGTTGACATTTACCTCAAAACTAACGCGCCCGTTTGTTATCGAAATTAAAGAGGATGTTGTAATTGTGAGCGACGCCTGTTCATAAGCAAAGATTATGCCGCAACGTCGGGCCGCGTATACACTGGGGGTATACGTAACATGTGCTTTCTCAGGCCCCAAGGTTGCAACAGTCGGTTGCGAGAACGAACCAGCCTTATAGGTAACACAGCTACCTACTCATTCGCGAGCGCAAAATGCTACATGAGAGCCGACACTGTAGATAGTATATTATGTGTGTTCCACTTAGGAACCGATCAATATTTGACACATTAAAGTAACTTTTAGCAAAGCAACTCCACTTGGAGACTGAATTATTGTTAGTGAATATTACGAGATATCACCAGTAGCCATTGTACTGAAGGGAAATATTACTTGAAGAAGAAATCAATTTAAGAAATGTTTATCTTAGATCTTCGAGGGAAATTACATATCGCTGAAATTTTACTTATCAGGCATCTATTAAAAATTTGCATTTCGATTTCGGTGTAGGTTTCGGTGAACTTGAATGTTGAAATCGCACTCACACACGTGAACTCAAAACGTCCGGCATCAAGACAAGTTTGAGTTGAATTATGCTTATTCAACATAAATCGATAAAGATAAATAATATCGGGACGGTCCATTCAGAAGTAGAAAATTAATAATTTCTGGCCAGAGCTTGTTTGGAACGTGATTAAGCCCAGGTTTTCTACTAAACATCTATTGTGTGGATTGATATGATCCTACTTCCCACAATGCAGATCGCGTGTCAAATCAGAACATATTCTACTATACCAACGTTGTAACATAGATGATTTTACTATTATATATCTGCGCTTATGTAAGTGTGTACCTACTTAGTGTGGATGTACAGAACATTCATAGAACAATAACATAAAATTCATAGTACAATTCTTTAGAACTCTGTAACAGGTAAATCTAAATGATTAATTAGTTCACAAAGTGACGTAAGACCCGCGGAGTCTCGCAAGAACCTTTGAATTTTAAGAATTTATGAACTTACATGCAGTTTTTGTATTGCATGGAGGGTTTTTACTATGTGCATGGTTCATACATTCATAATTACATAGGTTATTTACCATATAAGGATGAGGCGAACCGCGAAAATCTGAAAGGCAAAGATTCTACGATTTCACACTATGACGAACTAAGAATAAGTTTTGTGTGTTCATGCCAAATAGTTAATATAAACTAAAGGTTATCGAACGGCAACACATTGATAGGGCCAGAAGATCTTAATTAACATCCAAATAATTTAACTAGTAGAATAAATTTGATGGTTTTTAAAACTGATTACAGCGTAATACACAGAACCACAAGTTCTACTGTGTTTTGCCTCAATGTCAACTAATAGGCGTGATTCCAAACAACCTACATATTCGTATGAAGCAGTAATCAATAAGCATACCATCTACGCACACATAATGAGAGAATTTTATGAAGTTACCGTATTACAGGCAAAAGGCTTTAATAGTAATAGCGTAAGTCATTCATAAAATATGTTAAAATATTTGTCTGCGTCACATCACCCCGTAGCATTCGCAACAGAATTTCAAACAATCGTAAAATGAGAATTTTTAGCACATTTTGTGTAGACTTTATATTTGTGCTGGAATAAACATGGGCGTGGGCGAAAAATTGAAAATTCGTTTCAGTCGAACGAATGTATGTGATACTTTTTAAAGGTTGTCCGTTGACTCCCATCCTATACAGATACAGATCTGCCGGTATATTCTGTAAAAAACTCATCGTGAAAACTTAGGTGAAGTGAGCTGTCAATATAGTTTCAATCCCTGGCATCGGGTAGAATGTCAGATCACTAGATATCGATTAAACATACATAGAGATTGTAATCGACGACTAATCTACATTGCTTTAAAACTGATTCTCAAGGCATAACGTTTTATTACAAGTACGAGAACGAAACGTCAAAACGGACTTCTTAGATTGTCGCGAGTAATGCTAGGGATTGACACTAATAATTGCAAGTTTTCACGGTGACATTTTTAAAGAATATACAGAGAGATTTTTTTACATTTAACATTACTAGTTAATTCGAGCCCACTCCGACTCTGAATGTGCTCGAATTAAATTAAAAACATAGGTATTTTTTTATCTGAATTTTAGAAATCTAATCGTGTAGAATTAAAAACATCAGTATTAAAACCTACCCCTTTACAAATAATATTGAAGAAAACAATAACAGAAGAGACAATAGTACTAATAATAATAATTAAGATTGATAGCAGACAAAAATCTGCGAGGCGTCAATTTAATTCGTGAGAAATGGTTGTTACATGGCAGTAGCACGAAAATAATTGTGAATTATTGCATCCAGTAGAGAAACAGTGAGCGATAAAACAAATCTTTATCTGTCTGGCAATGATGAAGAGCGTACGGGCGGCGGAGCATTCCGCTTTATTAGGAAGCCACGTATTAAACCGGCTCGTTCGCCCCACGTGCTGCAGCCGTGCTGCTCCAAACGTGCGAACAACGTCAAACAATACAACATACGTATACCCAGGCGGATATTTTATCTTCGACGTACCAGCTACCAAACCAACAACATACGTCGGAAAGCAGATGTGCCAAATACACGCATCGTGTATTCAACATTGGAATAGAACACTGTCTTATAAAATCAAACCATTGTTTACTGTTACATCGATATTTTAATTTCATCGTAATTTTATGGAAGATCAATACATGGTGACAAATAATTACTGAAATTAACTGACTTTTTACACTTGAACTTTCAATGCTATAGGCACTCGATATAATAGATCTAGATGTGAACATTTGAATATTTAATACGCACAGATATAAAAAGACGACGGTTCGCAAATACACATACGATCACACTAATGTTTATAATATCCAAAATGGCTTAAAATGTTCACATTAGAACGTTCATATTGTGTCAATGAGCAAGTTGTGAAGCTAATTGGAATGAAAGACCGCGGATATCAAAGCTGATTCCGAATCTCCTAATTACTGGGGATACGATAACTCTACAGTTATATACAATGACTGTAAAGAAGGGTACACATCAGATACTCTTATATAGTCAATACAATATTTTTTAAATTATATGCTGCGTTGACACTACGAAACTGCAGGAGTTAGATTACGCGAATTTTTGAAACAACGTTAGAATCGTTAAACAATGTCTAATTGGTGAATGTCGCTTTCTTAAAAAGTAGCAAATAATTCATTAGTCCACAGGCATACTGCTCAGACAATAGAAAATAGATAAAACATCTCGCGCTAAAAAATAACTGACGCTCACAACAATGTCTCGAAAGCAATCTGAGAATTATTAGTTTACCTTCGACTCAATGGCGCCAGATGGAACATAGCGTGCTTATTACTTAAGACTTGGTTTACTCTCACTTTCAAAATCTGAAATTAACTATTCTATAAATTCTACTAGCTATCTCTTAATTAAAAATCTAAGTGTTTGGACACCAAGCTTTCAACATTGCCTCCACAGAAACGGCGTTTAGTTTACAAAATTAACAAGTATGAAGTGACTAGCTATGTTTAAGTATTGTTCTACTATTCACTGATACTTCGAGACTTACTTTATGACTTACATAAAAGGTGCAAAGTTTAATACTGACATATATAATATGCGATAAGAGTACCGATTTAGCACAGCAATATTTTGTTGTAAAGACGTAGGCAATGAATTTAATTATAAAGAGAATAAAAACGTTAACAATTTAATCTAAATATTTACACAGCAGGACCATTTCCAAAATAATAAATATGGCACCAAATGAAATAATAGGTCTTGATTTTAAAACTAAATTATTAGAAAAAAAAACAAATTAATATATTATTTCAAGGTCTAAAGATTTGTCAATGGACATTTCACCACAAGACATTGTTTATATAGCAGTGCTTAGTAAAAAAAAGTATAAACAAGCAATTTGAATACAAATTCATGATTTGACATTGAATGATCATAGAAAAGATTGAGAATGCATCATTTACATTGACTCAAAATGATTAATATAGTGTACAATTTGATATGATTTTACAAGTAGTTATTATCATAACTTGACCAGTTCCAATTGTAAGAACGAGGACAGTACTAACTCAAAGACGACAATCATATGCATGCATCAGACATAGCTCAAGTCACATCAGTAACATTTTATAATAAATATGAATGTGCACAGAGCGGTTAAGTAACCTTCCCATGATTTGAACCTAATAACTATTACCACAGACGCTCACAATGTACACAATGTAAAATGCACTACGAATTACTAGATATTTATTTGTACAGCCTGGATTCAAAGTCCTACATCTAATAGCTAACAAACGTTATAGTAAACTTTGCCAATTAATCATTGCTGTATCACACATTCCTGAGAATGGTGGGACCGAAATTAATAGCTGAACCTGATTATAATGATATCATTCTCATTATACACATGCTTATTGATAACATCAGTCTCAATGACAGATATCAACGCGACTCGACGCCGCGCTTCAATGATTTAACACTAGGTACCTTTAAACATATTCCTATTCTTAATGAAAACAATATCTCATATATAAAAATTCTCTCATGTCTTATTTTGTGCTGAATACCAAGTTGTAATGTATAAAACTATAAACATTTAACAGGACAGAAATATTGTTGCAAATTGGAATATGTTTAAATGAACAATATTTATTGCTTTTTATATAAACTGATGCTAGCAATAAGGCCAGGTCACATAGCACAGTTCGTTGAGAGGCTGACTTTAGAATATATATAGATGTATGTATTCATGCACATTCTGTATGGTTTGACTTCACATTTTAAAATAACTACACTTAAAACTACAAAATAAGGAACTAATACAAATTACACTTAAATTCAAATGAAACCTCACATCAGATCACAAACACAGGTCAAATTGCACATGTGAACACAACTACAATGAATACATATACAATAAATTAATCTCTTCAATAGTTTGATGTAGTTATAGTTCCTTAGTTAAAAATATCAACTGATACAACAATATTAACACTATAAATAAAACCAATAACGAAATGTCAATTAATTAGAACCTATACATAATTAATTTATAACATTCCATCAAGATAAGTAATACATAGTTTTAGGAAATTCAATTCAGTAATCTACTAAGGTATTAGTGATGGTCGTCGAAATTGCTCTAAGTTGATGGTTTAGTGATGTAATTAGATAAAATCGAAATTGAGAAGTTCGACCGTGAATTCTTAAAAGCAACAAGAAAAATTTGATCATAATTACATACTTATTACAAAATTGTATTCTTGATTTTGTAAAAACAATAAAAAATATTATATAATAATAAAGCTCACCACATCCCAATGCTATCAACAGCGAACTACCATGTACCATATGAACAACCAGGTAGCAAGACATTGAGTGCTGAGCGAGATGCTGCGGGTACAGGGTGTCAGTGGTAACACTCAGGATATCACCAGAACAAGGATCACTTCAGCTCGTCTACCTGCTCTATGTTATGTCAACTTGAAAGGGCACTAAGCAAATGAACGCCACCGAAATATCGGAAATCAGTTCTACTATCATCTTGCCTACACTCCAAATTTGATCCACATGGTGTGCCAGCCAGGGGCCGCCTCAGCGTCTATAATCACCCAAAGCTGTGGCAAAGAGACGCACTCGTCACCGTTCCACGACCACAATGTCACGGAAGATTCACTAAAAACACCTACTCACGGGAGTGTCCGCTCGCAGGCACCAACTACGCGCTCAGAACTCGGCAAACTCCTTCGCACACTTCTCAGTCGATGAGATACGTAAAGCCTCCTCCTCGTAGTCGTCAAAGTTGCTGGTGTCGCCCGGGCCCTTGCAGCGCGGGATGAACGGGGCCTCGATCTTCTTCTGGAAGACGGCGATCCAGTCGGTACTCGCGAACCACTTGTGGCCCTTTATGTCGTTCACGCCAGCCTTCAGGTTACCATAACGCTTAGTCAGATCGACTTGCAATAAATTACGGAGCAGATCCTTCAGATCCGAGCCAAAGTGCGAGGGGAAGCGGACCTTACCCGAAACGATTTTTTCGTAAATCTGGATAGGCTGGTCGGCGAAGAACGGCGGGTAACCAGCCGCCATTTCGTATACTAGGACGCCGAGCGCCCACCAATCGACGGCTTTGTTATATCCTTTGGAGAGGATGATTTCCGGGGCGAGGTACTCGGGCGTGCCGCACAGCGTCCACGTACGGCCCTTGACGCGCTTCGCGAAACCAAAATCTGTGACTTTGAGATAGCCTTGCGAGTCGATAAGGAGGTTCTCGGGCTTGAGATCCCGATAGATGAGGTCCAGGTAGTGAAGGTACTCGAACGCGAGCACAATCTGCGCCGCATAGAAGCGGGAGTGCGGCTCAGAGAAGCGCCCCACCTTGCGCAGATGCGAGAACATCTCACCGCCAGGCACATACTCCAACACCATGTACAAGTTCGAATTGTCCTTGAAATGGAACTTGAGGCTCACCAGGAAAGGGAAGTTGATAGCTTGAAGAATTCGCTTTTCATTTAACGTATGCTCAACCTGCTTCAATTTTACCACTTTCTGTTTATCTAATATTTTCATAGCATAATATTCTTTTGTAGGTTTATGTTGAACTATCATGACTCGACCGAACGAGCCGGTACCTAATGTTTTAATTCGCTCGAAATCGTTCAGTCCGGCGGTGTTGGTAGGATTCTTCTTCCATTTCTCCTCGAAATCCTCTTTGGCCTGATCGAGGAACTCCTTGACGCTTTCGGCGGCGTCCACCTTCTTATTAGCGCTGGGAGCATTGTTGCCCATGGCGCACCCCACAAACTGGTCCTACACCCTCGATTCGCCGTTATTAGAGGCCGCTTTACTGCACTAATCGATGCCTGCTGTGCGACCGCGTAAGAAACGGGGCAGGTCAACACAAACCAATTTGAAACACGTACATTCTCAATTTTGATATCACGATCACACGTCACGAAATACACTCAATGCAGGTACACATTGACACGATTCCTTGTACGGAAAATCACAAAATATACTTTGTCACATTCACAAGAATAAAATGGCTTCCACAACCGGACTCGATCGACAGAGCGAGATCGAGCGACGATTCACTCACGGGTGGCGGTCAATTAAAATAATGTTGCCAACTCACAACAAAAATTCTCCTAATGTGTTGTAAAAGCTACTATTATCAAAACCTACCATTATTTTATTTCAGAATGTAGTGTTATTATATTGTACATTTATGTATATGAACTGTCCGTGTCCAATCCCCTCGTATTTGTCGCTTGCAGGAGTCAGCCGAATTACGTTCTTATTTATCAGTTGGCGAAAAAAAAAATATTCGGCCATCGTCAAAAGAAATAAGTACGGGTAAATCAACACTTTTATTTTATTTATTCAGCAAGAATCGGTCAACCACTAAAATAACGATAACAGTGAAAATTCAGAAAATATGCTATTTCTCGTTTAATAAAACATCAGATTGTTTGATTATGATTATATTCATATACGAAAATTTCGTGTGAACAAAATTTTCGGTCGAATACCGAACACTGCAAAAAAAAATACTCAAATCATTATACCTAACCGTTTAAATAATTTTACCGGTTAAAATGATTATTATAAAATAAAAGATTGACACTGCGTTTCTTTTACCAAATAAAAACCTATCGACATACAATTTTTTTTCCGTGTTCGGTTTTCGGCCGAAAATGCAAATTAGGTTGAAATTAGTTTTTTTTTTTTTTCGTTCCTACTCTTCTGGCAGGTAATGGTATACCGGGTCACGGGTGGATGTTTTTACGAGGAAGTAAAGTCAGCTACTTTAACCGTTGCAGTTACGAGGAAACGTTCCTCTACGAGCTACGAGGAAACGTGCATTGAATGAAATTTTCATGAAATCACATGAACATGAACTTAGAGAGTTGTATTGCTGATTCTAATGTTTATAATTCTGGTAATCCATATTTTTTACGGCCGTAAATAATATTTAGATCAACATACAACCTAATACTGACCTGCAAATTGCAAAACACGTAAGAAAATTTGAATTTCGCGGGCTATCCTAGCTCATCCCCCTTAACTTTTCTTCCACAAAAAATAGGTAATTTACACTAAAACTCTTTTTGATACCCATCGATTGGTTTTCATAAAAAGCTGTGACATGACTCCAATCGACTGAAGTCAAGTGGATTAATGCCAATTATTTCAGCCACGGCGCACAATTATTTCAGCCACTTCAAATGGTTTAAGTTCGCATTGACGGGCTGCACAGAGTGCACGGCGTGCTGCTATGGCGCTAGGATTTCGCACTAACTCGATAAATAGTGTGATGTCAAATGGCATGAGGTGATGGATTAAGGCGGCCACGGATCATCCGAGGGTTGCCATCACGTTAAGCAATCCCGGTGCACCCTGGGCAGTCATCCACTCTAGCATCCTTCTCAGTTCAGTCAATCTTTTTCTTTCTATTTCAATAAGAAAAGGACAGAAGATAGATTTTAGTTTAGTCCAAAGAAGGTAGTAAAAAGATGCATGTTTAGTTTGTGATCAAGGGAATCGGCGCCAATAACTAAAAAAATTTAAAAAATTAAACTGCCAAGACTTGTTTGAAATAGCCATATCAAAACATCCATTCGTGTTCGGGTTTTTCGAATCCATAATTTCTACCATTTGGTTAAAAAATATGTTTATATGGCAACATAGTACGAATTTCCTCACATTGCTCATAGGTGGCAGCACGTTCTTTGCGCTATAAAATTATTATTTCTGTAGCTGTAGTATTTCAAGATCGTGCTGCCAAAGTCTGCCACAGCGGCATGTTGCATAACTAATTTGAATCGATATTTTTTCTCTTTGCCAGTCTTTGGATATTTTTGTGAAATACAAACTGTGCTGCTTCACCTTACTTAGAGTATTATTATTGTGAAAATTAATGGGCATTCCCACTCCCAGATTGTATTTGCAAACCATTTCAATGGAATGGAAAACAAAAGTGCGTGAATGTGTAGGTTTATGGGGTTTATTCATGGGTACCTAGATTTATTCGATGATAAGAATAAAATTCCAAGGTAGAAACAACAATAATATAGTGTGCATAAACAATAGACAATGATTATTATTTTCCTTTCATGAACTTCCTCGTTATCGGACAGTCAACCACACATCAGTACAACCACAGAGATATAAAGTACTAAACTAGCACTGCGTATCTACGAAAAGCACCCTTCCCGCTACGACATAAAGGCGCTGTCAAAGTCAAACTGTTATGGGGTTGCATTTGTACCTGAAGTCAACAGTGTAATTAAAAAGTACAGTTACATCCAGTTACTAGCCAAACGAAATAATTTTACATAATATTATGTAAATCTCGTTATAACGAGATTCGATTCGGTAACCTTACGTTATTTTCCTTGAAATCCAACAATCCACAGTATAACAATAGGTACAAGTCTGCACTGCACACACACAGCTCAGTCAGTTGCAAAATTAATTTTATTATTATTACGGCCACAACCACGAGAGCAGACAACCTTGAAAAAGCGACATAGCAACTGGAATATTATACATGAAATCATATAATTATTGCTTCATAACGCATTTAATTAAAGTTTTTATTACAAAAAAGGTTGTTTTTTTGTTTGTCATAATGGTAACTTGTTGTAACTTTGTAATAATTTTTGTTGGCATGCTTGTTGTCTGCTACTACACGGGAATTTTTGGCGCTCCGCGCTCGAATGACGCTCACAGGTGGCGCTGTTGGTCAACATTTGAAAGCACGGCTACACATCAAGTTTCCACTGAAAGCTGACCTCGCATGGTACGGAAATCCTATACAATGCGAGATCAGCATAAACTGAAAATGTATTGTATTCCACAACTGTGTGTACGACATTTTTGTGCTTGTTGTATGTGTAACTGTGCGTTTGCACTGGCGAAACATTCACAACAAAACATGTTGAAATCTCTAGTTCCTGTCAAAAATTGTATGGAACAAAAAACAAAACAACCGACTTCCATAAAAAACACTAAAAAGTGAAAAATAACTTTAATTTCGAAAGTCGGTGTCTTTGCTTTTCAATTTTCGTTTTTTGCCACCGACTTCCGAAATTAATTTAATGAGTTGCAAAAAAGAGGGCATGAAAAAAAAAAATCTTCGATTGATAGAGTTGTGAACACAATTTATATTGTTGGACAGGAGTCGCTACTGATAGTGATGCAACACGAACAGTTGAAAAGAGGGCTCCCTATTCTTTTCTCAAATTCACAACATACCTACCTACCTAAAGTGAAGACTCACCACGGATCTACGGTCTACTAACCCTATCAACCCGAACCCGAACCCAACCATAGGGCGAGAGGGGGTACCGTACCGACATCCGAAGGGCGCCCAGCCACAGATTAGCCCAGCGCCAAGTTACTTCTCTCGGACTGTGCCGCGCCATTTAGCATCTGCAAGTCTTGTGACTAAGCTTAAGTATTTATTTTTTTGTATCTACTTCAAACAATAAGCGAGGAATAGAGCACAAAATGCCTTCAAAAAAAAAACCGGCGCGGCGCGCGGCGGCGCCTAGACAGGTTTCGTTATCGTTTCATTGAAGTTTTTTGCGGGCCTATTACAATTACAAACAGCCAATAGTGGGTTAGGCATACCTACCCATTGCAGCGACCCCGACGCCGACGTACCTATTGTATCCGCAAAATGTTAGGTACTAGGTGTAGGTACTAAGAAAGTAAGTAATAAACATTTATTTGCATTTACGGTAAAATAAGATGTGACAAGGTAGGTTCCTAAAAAAGGCAAGGTCCAAGTAGGACCAATCAAAGTAACGCCGCGTCGTCATCCGACCGAGTGCGGGCGTCCAATGAATGTACAGTGCGCCCAGTATATTATCTGGGTAAGCAGTAAGTATTATGTATAGTACCTACTTAGTTTTTAGCCTTTGCAAACAGCACAGCCATGGACTTCCAAGAGAGAATTATACTGGGGGGAGGTGAGCAGAAACGGTTAAAGGGGAAGAGTGATCTAAAAAACGATTTGTGGTTTACCTACTAACATTAATACTTACATAGGTCTACCTATTATTTGTTGCAAAAACATAACCAGTTTACCTACGTGTTGCGTTCCATAACATTATTACATTACCGACCGAAAACATTACAGTGAGAACTAACGTATGGCCGATTCCTATAATTTACGGTTACGAACCGTTAATGGTTAACAGTCGTGTAAAAATTAGAACTCTTGTTGTCTTATCTTTACCAATAATGAAGCAAAGACCTTATCACCTTATAGCATTGCATAGTAGACCTACCCATACATCCATTAGGTAATAATCTATTTACATAGGTACAAAATGCCTAGTTTGCGACTAAATAAAAGTGATACCATTCATTGGTAAGTAAAACGATTCGTTTTTGTATATAGGAACGGAGCATCCCGATTATTCTCTTCTTTTGGTCAAAGTCAAAGTCAAATAACGTATTTCAAGTAGGTAGGCACATAAAAGACACTTTTGAACGTCAAAAACAATGAAAAAGAACTGATTCTATTTGCCCCTTCCAAAAGGGAGTTTTCGTATGGAGAAGAATGGGCAAAGAACTCCACTTGGAACCCGCTATTCATTATGGAGACTTCCCGTATTATTCTCATATTCAATCTTTATGTAAAAATGTGAAAATTGCATTATTCAGCTTTCATTTGATAGTCAGTGTGTCAGTGTCACAGTTATTATTTCAATCAGCACACTACCTACTAAAGATAGACAAGGTAGCCCTTAGCAAGCGTGAGAGGTTTTACCTCCACGTGATAATCGATCTTATACCTTACAAGTTAAGATTGATATTCTCTTAAAGCTAAAAGTTCTATTGGCTAGAGTCATTGAAATTGTAAACGCGATAGGTACGATACGAATGTTAGTTAGGTATGTAGTCGTGAAACAACGTAGTGCTACTTTACTAGGCGTATAATCAGGAGCGCGAAGGGGTTATGTGATAAATTCCCCGTATTTTTACCCGACTGGGGCGAAGCCAAAAAAGGAGGGTTATGTGTTTGACCTGTATGTTTTTATGTACCTATCTAATATGTAGGATTTATGTAAGTACCTACTATAAATACCCCTAATAATAAAAAGAGTGCTTAGTTATTAAAAACTTTATACAAAAACACTTACAAATTGAGAACCTCCTCCTTTTTGAGGTCGGTTAAAAAGAAAATTTTTAAATCAAGGCCAGACAGGCGCGACGCGGCACTCGTAGAACCGTAAAAGAATCGTGTCGCACTGTCGCGGCGCGCCTGTCTGCTAGAGCTTTTATGCTGTTGTCATGTGGCCAGCAGCTTATTAATTAGCACTTACGCACTATACATCCATGATGTACCTACTTAGGTAACATACACTTAGATAAATTAATGTACTATTGTCATTTGCGCTACCATGTCACACACGCAGGCGCAGGTGTCAAGGCGCACCATATTGGTTTAAATTACGCTTATCCTGTACGAATAACTACATACATCCAGTGTCGCGTTGATGTAATTTGTTTTAAATATTTTATTTACTATAGCTTCTCGCGACTTCGTGAGCGTGCTTGTACCCCCGAGCCCCGACCCACCGCGTCGCATTGCATCGACTAGAGATGGGTTGTAACAGGTTAAACACGATATCTGTTATCACTGTGACTGTGACAAAAAGTTACAGCTCCAAATATCTGTTATTAAATCACAGCCTGTTATTTTTGCACGGACGATAAATACCTACGCAGCCCGTTATTTTTGTACGGACGATAAATACGTATTTAAATCTCAATGACATATCTTCTTTATTTATTTTGGTTTAAAGTCGAAAATCGTATCTATCTGTTATAAAATAACAGCCTGTTATTTTTGTACGGATGATAAATACGTATTTAAATCTCAATTGAATATCTTCTTTATTTCTTTTCGTTAAAGTCGAAAATCGTATCCGAAGTTTTAACAGTAACAGCCGCGGTAACAGTCTTGAGGAGCTGTGATTTTAAGTCACAGATATTTTGTATCGTTAGGAGCAACTGTTATCTGCTATTTTTTTATATCTGTGATTTCTATCTGTGACGATAAATATGCCTCACTCCTAGCATCGACTGCTGCTTGTACCCCCGAGCCCCGACCCCCGACCCACCGCGTCGCATTGCATCGACTCCTGCTTGTACCCCCGAGCCCCAACCCCCGACCCACCGCGTCGCTTTGCATCGACTCCCCTCTCCCCATGCTATTAGATACTTCGTTTCCGATTAGCGTTGTTTCTGACCATTTTTCTTATTGCTCGGCTCCTAAAGGTTGTAGCGTGATGTTAAATAGACTATAACCTTTCTCAAGAATTGGGCTATCAAATGCAACAAGGTTCTTTTCAAATCCGACTGGTAGTTCCAGAGATTAGCCTTCAAACAAAAAAAACAAACAAACTCTACAGCTTTAAGGTTTAGTGTCATACAGAATGTTCAGGGGTCGAGCGGGACCTCATTGATGTAACTTGTAATGGAGTTTGGAAATATAAAATTACTATTACCTACTTAATACATATTACTATTACTAAGTACCTATTATATTAGTAGGTACCTACCTATAGATATTAATTATCATTTTATTGCAACTCACAATAGGTAGGTAAGTACAGTGGTCAGTGCGTTTTCTGACGTTTCATAAGTGTCCAATTGCCCATGTAGGTTTATGTGAAATAAAATATTTTGATTTTGATTTTTTTTATTGGTAGCACTGAATTTTGCAGTCTTAGTTTCAACACTAATAGAGTTCAAGATGGCGACTGATAAAACAATACCTACTACACTACCCATAGACCGGGTAAACAGGTACTACGAATCACCATGTCTGCAAAATGAGCGCATTGTACCTACAGCAGTACGATATTGTACATTTGTACACACGTGTTATTTCGTCTACAGACAGACACAAAAACCGCTATTGTATTTGTACCTATCTATAAAGGTATACTTATGGGCAACGGTTTACAATCTGTCATTCGCAACCCTAGCTGATGCGCATTTCGCACGTCCGTCAGTCGCGTCGCACGCACCCTGTATAAAGTCTATAAATAGGTTGGTAGGGTGAAGGTGGAAGGTATACCTACCTATAGGATTCTTAGGGTCGCGTCACACAGATCACGTCAAGTGTGTTGCAGTGCAGTCTGTTTTTTATTTGTGACTCATACATTACATTACCGTTACTTACCTATTAACCGGTCGCTTCCCTATATATACGGGCCTTTCGGCCGTATACGGCCACTCGACGCGCGCCAGCGGCAGCGGTCGGACGTGCGCAGTGCAAGTGCGAGTGCTCCCGATTCCGGAATCAAGCGTTCCTGAACTTCTATAGTCGTAGAGACTATCTTCTGCTACTAGTTGTTTGCCTTTTTCAAGGCACAGCTAGTAAAGTATTCTTAACAGATACTTATCACAAAACGTATCGTCGCGTGTTTGGCCCCTTCTGGGTACCCCTTCAGGGTAAAACCACAGTTTCGTGGTTCTCGGTGGAAACCTATACGGTGCCAACGAAGCCGAGAGGGTGCTGCCCCAATTGCACCCGCCGATTCCCCTTCAGGGTTGAGGCAGTCACGTTGGACGGGTCCCAGTGTCCGGCCTTGGGGGATCTCCTAGTCGGCGTTGGTGACAGTTTTGCTTCAACAGCTACACACCCGGTGTGGTTGGGTGTGTCTACCCCTTCGCACCGGACCCCGTTAGGACCCCGTTGCACAAATAAGATAGGCAACGGGCAAAAGCAAGCTTAGGGCTCACCTTAGGTACTCAACCTCCCTGTCTACACCCGACAGGGAGGGTTTTACACATCCCCGGGCATTCCTCCCGGGGAGTTAGGAGTAGGCTATTGTGTTAGGCTAATAGTTAGTTTATTTCTAATTTTTATTATGCTATATTAGGATAGTCTCCTAATAATAGTTAGAAATGGCACCAGACCCTCTTTGCAGGAGGCTCTTTGCCATCATCCTTAGGTTCCTAGCTAAGCCCACTCCCGAAGAGGAGGAACTAATCCGTAAGGATGTTAGGAAATTATTACCATTATTAGAAATGGATGATAGTCCCATCGCTGACTTCAGCGATGCTCTGGTAAGTCAGTCTCTCCCGGCTATTGACCTGGCTGACCCTCCTGTCCGCCGCTCTCCCAGTCCGGCCTTCAGCCCAGTCGCGCTAGACTCTGACATAGTGTCAATGGACACTACAGAGCCCGCTTCCTCTAAACGGGCCGTCACTCCGTACGCGTACGCGCCCTCTCTCATGACTCATGCCTCAGACTCAGAGAACAATGCTTCTCCTTCGTCCTCTCCATCCCAATCCGAAGACGACGGGTTCACCCCAGTCTTAGGAAAAGGAAGTAAGAGGAAGAAGAAGAAGCATAGCTCCGGTCAAGCGAGCAAAGTCATCGCCGTCGATGACGATTCCCCCACCCCTACCCCCGTAGCGCAGGTAGCCGCGGTAGCGCCGAGTAGCGCAACCGCAGCTACAGCTAACGTAATTTCCCCCTCCACCTCTCTCGCCGCGACCGTCGCACAAGTTGCTACCCCCGCGCGCTCTAACTCTAACAATACTTCGAGCTCTAAAAAGCTCCCGCCCCCTCCCCCCGTGTTCATTCAGGACAAGGGGAAGTGGACCGAAGTGTCCAAGTGGTGTTCCGACAAAAAGATCGGTTTCACCAACGCAAAGTCTACCCTACAGGGTATTAAAGTCACGGTCCCGACCTCTACCGACTATCGCGAGCTTACTAAGCTCCTGCGAGCCAGAGGTGTGTCATTCCACACATTCTCGCTCGCAGAGGACAGACAAATTAGGGTTGTCATAAAGCGCATCCCTAAAGAGATCGCCTCGGACGATATTAAAGACGACCTTCTGTCGCAAAACGTCCCCGTGGACGAGGTCCACCGCATGCACCGCTCGCGTGGCGGTGAAGCATTCGACATGGTTCTTGTCGTCTGCTCTCCGGTAGAGGGGCATCACCCCATTTTCAATATTAAATACTTGTGTAACCTTACCGGCTTCATTATAGAGAAGCCGCGTAAGAACGGCAATATAGGGCAATGCCATCGTTGCCAGCTCTACGGGCACTCGCAGAGGCATTGCCATGCGAAACCCAGGTGCGTAAAGTGCCTGGGCGAGCACGGCACGGCCGACTGCACCCGTCCCAAGGACCGCAATCTATGCCTCAGCCCCCCCAGCTGTGTGCTATGCGGACAGGAGGGTCACCCAGCCAATTACCGGGGCTGCTCTAAAGCTCCAAAATCATCTTCTCCCAAGCTCAAAAAGCGTGCTGACAATCGTCAGCAAAGGGAATGTCCCACTTCACTTCCTTCCTCTCAGATCCCACATAGGCTCAGCCCTCAGAGGCCCAGTCCGTGGAATAAACTCCACCATCATCATGAGGTATTCCCTCAGCTAGCCACAGCTAAGCCCCCAGCCCCCCCGCAAACCCCTATTTACTCTCTCTTGGATCCGCGTATCCAAACTCTCCCTCCGGCGCACTATGCGTCACCCTCCCGCCCCGTGCAATATGCACCCCCCTCCCCCCCCGCGCCCTCCGCGCCCCCCGCAAAACGCGCACCCGCTCCCGTAGCAACGCGCCCCGCTCCCTCCCCCGCCTCCGCTCCCGTGGCCTCCCGCGCTTACTTGTCTGATCCTTTCAATATGATCACGACGACGTACATGCAATTTCTGTCCCCCCGCGCTACTCGCATGGCCGCCGAACTCCAGGCGGCCCGAGATAGATGCGATCTCACGCAGATCACTTTGATCTATAATGCTTATCCTGATATTAAGCAAGCCCTTATGGACCTCACTAAACCGACCCAATAATGGATAAAGCCATCTTATCTAGGTTTAAACCCCGATCCCTTATCTTAGGCATCTTCAATGCAAATGGCATCCAAGGTCAACGAGACGAGTTAGCTCTCTTTCTCCGCGACCATAAAATAGATATTCTCCTATTACAGGAAACATTTTTAAAACCTAGCCACCGCGATCCCTCCATAGCCAACTATCGTTTAGTCCGTAACGATAGAACGCATTGCCACAAGGGCGGCACTCTCATTTATTATAGAAAGGAGCTATATTGCATCCCTATGGACCCTCCTACCCTCTCTCTCATAGAAGTCTCAATATGCCGCTTAGGCATGTCAGGCCACCAACCGATCACTATAGTGTCGGCGTATCACCCTCCCAGCGGCGGTTCAGAGGACTTTCAGTCCCTCTCGAACGATATCTCTACCCTTCTCGGCTTGAGTAGCTCCGTTATCATAGCGGGCGACTTCAATGCCAAACATCCCTCATGGAATAGTTCCACTACCACCACTAGAGGGCGACACTTGTTCGACCTCTCATCCTCCCTGACCTTTGACGTCATCGCTCCGATGACTCCCACCCACTACCCTCATAATCCCAACCATGCCCCCGATGTCCTAGACCTGGCGCTCCTTAAGAACGTCAGCCTACGATTAGACTCTATAGAAACGGTAGACGAGCTTAACTCTGACCACCGTCCGATAGTCATAAAACTGGCCCCCCGCATAGGTCTCTCTGACCCCTCTCATCCCTCCGCAACCAAAAGGATCACGGACTGGAAGAAAGTAAGCGAAAAGCTGAAATCCAACACGTCCGCCCAGCTGGATGCCATCCCCGATCAATTCAACTCTACCGCGGACACGACGGCCGCGATCGACTTGCTTACTGATCACGTGCAATCTGTCGTGAACGATTGTTCTAAGGAGGTTCCAGCGACGGATGACCGTCGCTGGGCCCTCCCGGCAGATGTGCGTGAGCTGATAACCGAGAAGAACGCGGCCACTCGTGCTTACAGCGTCTTTCCCTGTGCCGCTAACAAAGCCCATATGCGCTATTTACAGAGATCTGTAAAGACACGCGTAGCGGAGCTGCGTAACACGGGCTGGGATAAGATGCTGAGCGAACTAGAGCCCACCCACCTAGCCTTCTGGGATCTCACCAGAAAGCTAAGGTCAGATAAAATCACTAGTATGCCCCCCTTAGTACGCCCCGATAAGTCAATCGCTTTCGATGACCAAGAAAAAGCAGAGTGTCTAGCCGACAGTCTAGAGGCTCAATGCTCTCCCAGTACCCTGCATGTAGACCAAGCTCACCTCGATGAGGTAGACGCTGAAGTCGAACGCAGGTCATCCCTCCCCCCTGTAGAAGACCCCGATGACCCCGTGACCCCGATCGCACCCGACGAGGTACACGAGATCATCAAAAGTCTTAAAACTCGTAAAGCCCCCGGCTCAGATGGTATCACCAATAAGGTGGTCCAGCTGTTCCCAGCCCACCTCATAATGCTACTGGCCACCATCTTCAATGGTGCCCTTAGCAATAACATCTTCCCCCAAGCGTGGAAAGAAGCCACAGTCATAGGTATCCCGAAACCCGGCAAGCCCAAGTCGGATCCCTCGAGTTACCGTCCCATCAGTCTGCTCAAGGTTCTAGGCAAAATCTACGAGAGGCTTATTTATAAGCGTATCAGAGATTATGCAGAGACCAAGGGCCTCATTCCCCACGAACAGTTCGGTTTTCGAACTCAGCACTGTAGCGTGCATCAGGCACACCGGATCGTAGAATACGCCACAGCTGGTTTCCAGCGAGGCAATACGACCGGTGCTATCTTCTTCGATATAGCGAAAGCATTCGACAAAGTCTGGCACAACGGATTGATATACAAGCTATACCAACTCGGTGTGCCGGATCGTCTAGTACTCATAGTACGGGACTTTTTGTCGAACCGCACCTTCCGCTACCGTATCGAAGGAGCTCTCTCCTCCCCCAGACCCATTAGAGCGGGCGTCCCTCAGGGCTCCGTGATCTCCCCTCTCATATTCACGCTATTCACTAGCGACATCCCTAAGAGTAGAAAGGCACAGTTGGCTCTGTTCGCAGACGATACGGCCATCTACTATAAGGGAATCAGTAATGACAACATACGCACCACTCTCCAGAGGGCTGTCAATAACCTTGGCGCCTGGTTCAGGAAGTGGCGTATCGAAGTCAATCCTGATAAAAGCCAAGCGGTTTTCTTCCAAAAATCGCGAGGTAGCTTCACCCTCCCCCCCCCCAGACCGATCACCATGTTCGGCAAGCCGATCCCTTGGGAGAAGCAAGCCAAATACCTAGGTGTGATCCTAGACCAACATCTCACGTTTCGAGAGCACATAAAGCAGGTTCGTTCGCGAGCCGCTTTCGCTCTAGGTAGACTCCACTCCGTTCTAAATGCACGAAGCAAATTGTCACTCAAGTGCAAATTGCGAACTTACACCACGTGCATTCGCCCCATCATGACCTATGCGGGTCCAGTCTTCGCCCAGGCTAAGGCTCACCATATCCATAGGATGCAAACCCTCCAAAACCGTTTCCTTCGTAAGGCCACGGGAGCTCCCTACTTCGTTCGCAACGAGATCTTACATCTCGATTTAAAGATTCCCACTATCCGCCAGTTTCTAAAACGCCTTGCAAAGCGTTATTTCGATACGGCTGTCAAACATCGCAACCCTCTGGTTGTCGATGCAGCTACCTATGTCCCTTCTACTATTAGTCGTATTCGCCGTCCCAGGCATGTCCTATCTGAGCCAGATGACCCCATCACCCTCTTACAGGAGAGCAATAGGGCCACCAGTACAGTGCACAAACACAGACGCCTACCGTCATTCCGACCTCGCCGACGAGGTCCAGCACGACCGCGACCCCGTGTAAATTCGTCCCCCCGTCCCTTGTCCGATGATGTGCCAGCCCGCGCCGCAGCTGAGCACGTAGCTTTAAATTCCCCTGATAATAATAATGATACTATTGTTATCCAGCCCGTCCCGCCTTGCCGTCCTCCCGTCAGTGATGCGCCCTAAGCCGAGGTCCGTACCCCAACGGGGGTGCCCTTAGCGAGCGCACACTTAGTTTATAATTTAGCATAGTTTGTTTGCCCCTGGCTGGAGGCTTTAAGTTTAGGAGCTTAAGGCAGCCACAGGAAAGTCCGGTTAAGTAGTCACGGATTCAGAATCCAACTACGAGATGCCCTAGTTAAAAAAAAAACGTATACGGCTTTATTAGGTACGTAGGTACACACGACTACACAACACATCAAACTATAGGTAGGTAAGTACCTAAATTTCCAGTTTTTGCTGATCTCACATTGTATAGGATTGCCGTTCAATGTGAGGTCAGCTTATACTGGAAATGTATCTTGATGTGTAGCCGTGTGTACTAACTACTATAGGTACTGCTAACCATAGGAACATACAACTTCCAGAAAGTTCTAAACGTTTGACTAACAACGGCAACGCCCCGCTTCGGAAAACGTAATGTAGGTACGTAGCGGTTTTGCACTCAGTAAATCACTGCCGTCCGCTACGGCGAAAATGGTCGTGAGCATACTATTGCGTCACTAACGTAATATAGGTACCTATGGGTAGGTACCTTTATTAGTACCTATCGAGGAGTGATTGACAACGAGTCAACGATGGTCAACGCGAACGCCTCCGCGAGTACAGTCACCAGCACGTCAGTCAGTCTAACACCAAAACTACGAAAATAAAATCACAATTTATTCACCATCATTTTTTTTTACGTAAATCCATTTCTAAGTCATTGCAATGTAATTCTTATCTCATTGTAATAGATTATACATTTGAATGATGCAGTCAGTTTTATAACCCTCGGCAATCTTTCTAATTCATACTTTAGAACAATGTTATTAAGAGCTACATATATCAATGACTAAGGTAACTAGGCACTGATGTTTTTTCGTAAAAAAAATATTATCGTGAATGTCCTGTCAGTCTGTAGTAGGTAGTTAGGTATAGGTAGCTACTACGAGTATTACTAATTTTACCTACCTACTATGACTTCACGATTTCGTAACGCAACTAGGTAAGTACTTACCTTCTTTTCCTATACATATAAGTACCTAAGTAATAAGTACATAGGTATTTAGTTATTTATGCACGCTACCTCTACACATTCGCCCGCTTACGCACTCCAATTATATTCGTTCATTTGCAATTACCTACTTTAACTTATTTGATGGAGTTCTTGTGTAGTTAGAATGTAAGTACCTACAGCAGATGGCTACACATCAAGCTATATCTACATTTCCAGTTTATGCTGATCTCACATTGTACCCATAGGATTAAAATGCGAGGTTAGCTTTAACTGGAAATGGATACTTAGCTAGTTTTTTTTTTTTTCCTCTTTGGCAACTGAGCCGATGTCGATTATTCAGCCAGCGTCGTCGTATAGCTTGATTTGTAGATATCTTGTCTAGAAGACAGCGTCGTTTCGGCCCAAGTAGTTACTCTGTCTACGGTTTCAAACAATATAATGTTACTGTTCGTAACTAGGTATGTATGTATAAGCTGCCTATTTACATATATAAGTAGGTACTTACTTACCTAATAATAAATATTCCTGGGTATAAAAATAAAGGACGTAACAATGTATAAACGTACCAAATTCTACCCACAAATAATGTGTAGGCAGCCCGGTACATGATATGCATAGGTACCATGTTACATATGTGTGGACGAACGAACCTTCCTACTTTGTTTCATAAGTTCTGAATGTATCCTAAGTAAATAGAATTTATCCAATTTTAAACTTTATTCCGTGGACAACAAGGTCGAAAAGATTTAAAATCACTTCTAGATCGATAATTCAATCTGCCTGCCAAAACATCTCATTCCACAAACTCAACCAAATGATTGTATTCTTTATACCAACTATGTAAAGGTTTAAAATAGTACTGCCAACACAACCCCAGAACAAAGCTTGTTTCTAAAATGTAAAAATTCTAAGTTTAATTATAATTTATTCGAAAATGTCAAGTGGCCACTAACAAAAACACCGGTGTCGAACTTACTGTAGCGCCCCTGTAATACCTAATTATCGGAAACGATGATAATTACAAAAAAAATAATAAAACAATGACGTCAGAGAACAGTATTTTTGTATTTCATCCAAATTATTTCAAAATCTTTTCTCATTGGTAATGGCCTGCATTCATGCATGGGCCATGCCAAGTCATGACAACGCGATTTTGAGTTCTATGATGGTGGAATATTAGGCACCACTGTAAAAATATAGTTACATACCAACCTACTACTGAAAAAACGACCTAGGCAGGTTTCACGAGGGCACATTGGATCACGAACTGTTCTGCTTGACGAATTCATATTCTGACGAAATCACCAAGTAGTGCCAAGATTTCTTTTAAAAGCCATCGACCTATCACGGGACTACGTTATATTTTGCGTACAGTTTAAATTATTATCGTCCTTATGTAGTTAAGATAAGGAATAAAATAACACAGCATCATGTTTTGTAAGTTCCCTCCGATGTTTGTTTTAGGAGTCATTCGGACAAGACTCCGACCAACTCCGACAGTCGGACTTACGCTTTTCTGGCACAAGCAAACTGTGGTTGGCGGGAAATAAACGCGTTCTCATTGCAACGTGGTGAATTGATCACGTAATTAGAAGATTCTTTAATTAAGATGCGATTATAATTGAAATAACACGTAGGTAGGTATTTACCTATTATCTTTCATAGAAAACCTAGGTAGGTAAGTACTTTAAAACAGGTAGGTTGATGAGATTGGGCATTGAACTCCCGAAAACCACACGCTCAAATTTTATTTCACGGACACTTAATTTACGTTAATTAAATACCTAGTAACAAGATTATGAAGGTTTAGTAGGTATGTACTTAGTACAAATTAAAGTGGAACCTTACGCGCTACCTATGAATGAAAAACGCCAATGCCTTTCATAGATAAGCGTAAGCGTAAGCGTAGGTAGGTACAGTCACAGTCATAAATTACTCTGGTCCCTACATTCAATCGACCTGTTTATGTGGAACGCATCAAACGCATGTAATAAAATACCTACGTAAGGTGCGTGGTGTAACGACTAAAACAAAGAATCTAGCGTTTATGCGACATAAAAAGTTACTTTTTACAATAAAATTATTTGTGTGGAAAATACCTACGCCCAAGATATCTAGATATCTAGGTGGGTTTGGTACTTACATTCTTAGGTTTCCTAGAATATTTTAGGCACTTGTAGCTTGAGTTGGTTTAGTAGTAGATAATTAATAGTAAAATAGTCTCTGCTTAATGGTTGAAGGTCTAGACGCAAAATCGGCAATCGGCTATAATGTTATTAATTTTCCAGAAAAATACCCTTTTATTATTTTGTCTTGTTGGAACATTAACGATTGTATTTTTTTAAACAGCCAAGAAAGAGAAAGGTATAGTGTTGCTTGCCTGTGTTCTGTGTTGTTTCCTCCAGTGTAATTTTCAAGGTTGTCTGAGGATGAATGTAAAATCTATAACTATCTCTCTCTAGCATGCGTAAATCGCAGTTGGTTGTTTCACCGTCTTGAAGTAGACGCAGCTAGCTTCACATCGAGTACGCTGTACGAGTCCCCCGCGCGAGGCGTCGCGCATTATATTTTTTCCTTCTTCCTCCTTCATTTGGTCGTCGGTGTTTGTGCGGTGAACATTGTTGTACGTTGTGCGTAACACGTGCTTATAATTATTTCTTTATAATTTAAAAGTATCTCCTAATACTAAAAAAACATAATGGCAGACGCAGCCGTCGAAAAGAAGTAAGTGTTATCGTAAAATTCATTCAGTTTTAGTAAGTTTTGCGGTTTTATATTTTTGGCGGCTTCGAAAATGTGATCAAAATGGCTTCCTAATTTGTGTGAAATTCGTGTTTTCGGTGAATTTACAGTGTTTCAATAGTGTTTTTAAATTAATATCGGTTCGTTTTATTTGTGCGATAGTTAAAAAATATCGTTTTGAAATGTATTGATAGTTTGGTGATGCTTATTTTGTAAACGCCGCCAAAGATAAGACACGCGGGAAAATGTTATTTTACTGATAAACGAATAAAGTGGATTTCTGACCCTCAGAATGGATGCTAATAGGCCCATTATATGTTGGAGAATGCGAAGTGTCGATTAGATTTGATTGTTTTTCCTGTTATAGCGCATTATAATGAACTGGAAAAGTTAAAAGCACGCCGGGCGGCGGGCGCGGGGTCGCTTGTTTTATCCAAGATGGCGCTGCGTGCGCGGCGTGCCGGCGCGTAGCGTCGCCGGACGCCGGCGCGCGCTCGTTTGAATTCGCCGAGACCTCGAGTTTTGCAACTCAGGCAGGTTGCTGTTCGGTTACGTTATCGCGGGCGACGCGTGTTGTCATTAGTTATTTTTAACGCTTTACGACTCCGTGAAGTGTAGCCCACTGGAGCGAGTAACGTATTCATTCAGTAAAGGTGATCATGGTTACGTTCAGTTTCCTATGTTGCAACTTTCCCACATGCAGCCTTGCGCAACAGCCACTTGTTTTTGTTCCGGCAGACTTTTCCTTTTATACCGCCCCACTTAACCGCTGAGCATTGCCCGCGTGGAACTGTTGCATTGTTATGTTCCGTTACTGACTCGCACACTTCGCATTAGCCACGGTGCGTAGGTATTTAGATTGAAGATTTTACGACGCTCAGCGCTGTTATTACAACTTCTACTTACTAACTGTCAAATATCCCACTTAGTTTATACCGGTATTACAACTACCTGCATAAATAACACTAAAACATTGATGCTTTCAGGGACGTCGTAGCTGAGGAGGTCACCTCAACTGAGGTGAAGGAGTCTCCAGTGAAGAAGTCTCCCGCCAAAAAGGTCGTGGAAGCGCCCGAGAGCAACGGAAACGGCAAGGAGGAGAACGGCAGCGAAGCGGCGGCCGAGGACGCGCCCGCTGAGAACGGCGACGCCGAGGAGGAGAGCAATGACGCCACCGAGAATGGTGATGCCACAGGTAAACAACCCCCACAAATTACACCGTTTACCGTACAACTAAAATGTAAAAATAATACATTTCCTTTCAAAGCACTTGGTAAGTTCTTCAATGGTTTCTTTAACAGTTGAACTTTGTATTACAGAAAAGAAAGAAGCTGGCGTGAAGAGGAAATCTGTCTCCGCCGACAACGGTGAGGCGGAGAAGACCACGCCAGAGAAGAAGGCGAAAGTAGCGGAAGAGGCGCCCCCCGCCGAAGCAGAGGAGGCGGCTGCTTAAAACTTCTTACCAAACTACCTCGCTTGGTTTACTGCAATGCAACCATGCTCATTAGGGCTCAACTCAACCCAAATACATATCTACATTTATAATACAAAACTTAAACTACTCGGACTTCCTAACATGCCAAAATTTACAGACAATAGATGACATACAATAGAACTTACCCAAACACACATACAGGTATAATGTAGTGTGTAGATACATACAAACTTTTAGATACCCTGACACTTAGGAAGTCTTGGTAGTTCCTATTTACAGTTTATATGCTGCGTGTACAATAAAGAGTTGAGCTCTTTTGTGACCGCACTTATGTTTAGGTTTATAATACATCGTGTATTAAATCTTACCTGTGAAGTACCTGTAAATTGTAAATTTAATGTTACTGTCAATGGCGACCAGTGTGCATCGCAGTGAACTGAACATTACTGCACGAGTCGGTTTAGGTGTTGTATGCTGTTTTTGAGTATTGGTGTCTATCTCAACGGACTAGTAGCGGTGGATTATTGAATTGATGAAGGTAACGTGTATCGGTTTACATATTACGCCAGTAATGTACTGCCAAAGTAATTCACAAAGTGTGAAATCAATTCACAATCCGTTCTGTGAACGACGCGTTTTATACAACAGCTTCCGAAAAACATGGATTTTTAGATAAAGATTAAGATTAATTAAAAGTTTAGATAATTAATTCAGTTGTAAATTTAAGTTAGCAGATAAACGCACATTTTTGTATTTCATAGGCATTATTACTTAACCATTTGAACATTCCTTTGACATTTTGGTTACGGTTTGCAGTGTGAACGAGTAACTTCCTCACGAGTTGGATGGAGTTTGTGTTGACCCTACAAACAACTGATTCATAACTGTATCGTTTTACGCTTGTGAATTCCAACCGGCGCGCTAGGGAGGCCCGTTATTTAAAATAATTGTTCACATTGTAACACTAATTTTAAGAATTTGGAATTTAATTAAAGTTCAAAGTTGACAAATAAGGTGATAGTTCATATTGACATAACTAACTTTTGTGTGCTATTTTTTTTTTGTTTCTAATTCTATGGACAACTTTATTTTTCTTATATCCTGTTTTTCTAATTTATTTTCTTATATTGTGATAGTAACAGACCTCGAATGTAAGATATAACCCTTGTGGAAACGAATCTTCATAATGTTGTCGAGTAAGTTAACACTTGTGTGTTCTTGCTATGATATAATATTGTATTAAAGTTGTGACTAACTCTTTCAGATTGTATCTTACAATTTAAATAATTATTTTTGATTCAAAGTACATTTAGTATTAGATTTAAAGTAGTGTGTACAGTTTACACTTTACTTCTCTCAACCGTGGAGTTAGTGTTTGTAAAACATTTCTGGCAATAAAATAGTCCAATCAAAATAATATATTGTTTTGTTTTCGCTACATATACCTACCTTATTGTAAACATACCGAATTTTCGCTTTATTAACATCAGAATAAGAACAAAATTATGTAAAATAATGGCCTTCTATTGCAGTTAGTTTATCTAGATTTTTATCAGTTTGTTTATATTCTAAAGCTAGTTTTGATTCAACAGACGCATATATACTTTCTAGGATAATAAGTATTTATCTTACGACTCGAACACCATTTTATATGCCTCTAGTAGGTAGGCATACCTATAGATGTGTACCTAGGTGTGAAGTATTTATGGGCTATCTAATTAGAACTTGCTTTATAATCAGTAAATTAATATTTGAATAACTGGCGGTAGGTATTGCGTTGTGTATTCGTATGCATTGTTTCATGAGGCTAGATACCTATAACTAGTGCTGAATGCTGATTAGTATTTATAGCCTTCCTACTCGGCTACCAAGGATAATTTTATAAAGGGCATGTCGCATAAACGTCTGCTATGACGTAATCGGACAGTAAAGTGGTATTAGACGATGAGACAACCTAATGACTAGGTCTACATCATAGAAACCTGGCATAATGACTAGTGTACCTACCTACCTATATAATATTGAGTCTATGTGGTCTGTTTGTTCTTGGACAAACATTTGTATTGATGACCAATACATCAATAGGACAAGCCGATTCAAGGTCGGCCATTGCCGTGGAAACTATACGGTACACAGAATTAGTGGGTGAACCACCCTCAGTCGATGGTCAGATAGCTCGGCGATCAGTCATTGGGTTATTGGGAGGGAGCAGTGACGAATGTGACGATGCGCGACACGGAATAGTGATGGGAACAAACATGTCAGCGCGTACAATTTTTCTCCTTTTCTATTTGGTTCACATCGCTTTTGGACAAACTACGCAAAATATCAATGTTTGTAAGTAATGTGAAACAACAATTTTTTAGCGGCACTGACACGACTTTGTTTAATTTAGCATAAGCGGCTCCATAGTTTTCTTTGTATCGTTTTCGGCCTTCCAACTACGATTTTTTAAACTAGTGCGGTATTATGTATGACTCATACTACTCTGTGTAGTCTATACAAACAAATTGGTGCAGGAATACATTTCAGAGAGACGTATGAAAAGAAATGGTTTTTAGAATAGACATCTTATTCATACAAATTCCCGGTTGCATTTCCAGTACTGATTAACGAGGAGAGTAATGCGTTGGCTGAAAAGGCTTTTGAAGTAGCGAAGGAGTATGTGAGACGTAACCCGAGCTTGGGTCTTGCCGTGGATCCCGTTATTGTTGTCGGAAACAGGACGGATGCGAAGGCTTTTTTGGAGAATGGTAAGAATATTTCCAAATATTAGGTAGCCTTTATTTTCCACAATCTCCCTGTATTTTAATTTTAACCTTGCTTTGTGAGACGTTTGTTTTGTTGCGATAGTGTGCTTGTAGCATTCATGAAGAGTCAATTGCCGTGATAAACACATGCAAATCTGTATGCATTACAACTATGTTTATCTCGCTAGTTACAACATTAACATTGACTGAAATAGCCGATAAACAATCTTAGAAAGAGATTATGTTTGATTCAACCATTTTTAGTTTGCAGAAAATACAATGACATGCTCTTGGCGAAAAAGACTCCTCACGTTGTTCTCGACTTCACAATGACTGGCGTGGGTTCGGAAACCATTAAATCGTTCACAGAAGCTTTGGGCTTGCCAACCATATCCGGATCGTTTGGTCAAGTTGGCGACCTGAGGCAATGGAGGACTCTGAATGCTAATCAAACAAGGTTCCTTCTGCAAGTCATGCCCCCAGCTGATATTCTACCAGAAGCTATCAGAGCTGTTGTCACCAAGCAAGACATTACAAACGCTGCTATTATTTTCGACGAATTCTTTGGTGGGTTTGAAGCAAAAGTATTTATAAATGTTCAGTTTTATCGTATCAATCAATAATGACTTGTTTCACGTCAAGCGTGAAATTCGAGCTAATATAGCGTTTATGTCAAGGCTTTCAAGGCCCCAGTTCTAAAACCGTTTAGATAGCGCCCGCATAACATTATCCGTTAATTAAATTTATTGTTGGTTACCAAGTCATTTTAACTGTTCTTGATAATAAAATCCGTTTGTTTACAGTTATGGACCACAAATACAAGTCTCTGCTACAAAATATACCGACACGACACGTGATCACACCCGTGAAGAGTTTCGAGGCAAACGAAATTAAAACACAACTGGAAAGTCTTCGGAACTTAGATATCGTGAATTTCTTTATCGTTGGGAGTCTTAGAACGATAAAGAATGTTCTAGATGCTGCAGATAAGAACCAATATTTTGGGAGGAAAACTGCATGGTTCGCTTTATCATTGGAGAAGGGCGATATTAGCTGCGGTTGTAAAAATGCTACGATCGTGCACATGCGGCCGACACCCGACGCCAACAGCAGAGACCGATTGGGAAAGATTAAAACCACATACAGCATGAACGGCGAGCCAGAAATCACATCCGCCTTCTACTTCGACTTGTCTTTGAGAACGTTTTTAACTATCAAGTAATGACCTTTACTATTCCTGTGCTAGTGTACCAGTTTCTACTTTAGTACACCACGTGCAATGTGGTTTGTCTAAATATATCCTGGCTTATTCCATGAGAGTTCACGCTTATGAATTTCCAGATCACTACTGGACTCTGGCAAGTGGCCAAACGACATGAAATATATTACATGCGACGACTACGACGGTAAGAATACTCCAAACAGAACCTTGGATCTTAAAACGGCGTTCCAAGAGGTACGTTAACATATTTAGGCTAAAACGATTTTTTAAATTTAAATTGCCCGATTACTACCGGCTACGCTACGAGTCACTGGTTTTTTTTGCAGATAAAAGAGACGCCTACATATGCTCCGTTTTTTATTCCGCAAGATGATCCCATGAACGGAAGAAGCTACATGGAATTTAGCACCGATCTCCTCGCGATCACGGTCAAAGATGGGGCTTCTATAAGTAGCCACTCGCTGGGTTCCTGGAAAGCTGGCCTCTCCTCAAACCTAACCTTGACTGACCCCAATAACATGAGTAATTACTCCGCGCAGCTAGTATACAGAATCGTCACAGTCGAGGTAGGTAAATGAACTCCGCTATTGTTTAAAATTCTGTAGGCAACTTGATAAAAATTGTCAGTTTACTTAACAACAAACTGTTCAAACAACAGTGTCAGTCTTGTCTTCGGTTCGTCTGGAATTTTGATAAGAAACGCACAATTTTGGTAGCCATGCTTAAGAAACCCATTTTTTCTAGCAAAAACCGTTTATCATACGCGACGAAGAATCACCTAAAGGCTACAAAGGCTATTGTATCGATCTCATCGAGGAGATTCGGCAAATTGTTAAATTCGATTATGAAATATCCCTGGCGCCGGACGGTAACTTCGGCATAATGGACGAGAATGGAAACTGGAACGGAATTATAAAAGAGCTCGTTGATAAGAAAGCAGACATAGGGCTATCTTCGCTGTCCGTCATGGCTGAAAGAGAAAATGTCGTTGACTTCACTGTACCGTACTACGATTTGGTTGGGATTACAATAATGATGAAACTGCCGAGAACTCCGACATCCCTGTTCAAATTTCTAACTGTTCTGGAGAATGACGTTTGGCTATCGATACTTGCTGCATATTTCTTTACCAGGTAAACCAATGATATCATCCGGTCAGCTTTAGCGTTGCAGAAACCTGTTCCCAACACAACTGTGCTCCACAATATTTTACAATATCCGAATTCTTTGCAGGTGACCTTATTTTTTATCCCTGTCCTTTTTACATGAAAGAGAGAGATGGTGTGCGAATTTAGTTTGAAACCAGTATTTTAATATAGCGGTTATAAAGCAGTGTGGCGTACATATTCTGAAAACGGGCGTTCATCCGTGACATTTTGACGTGTATTACGATACTTTTAGCGATCGATGGGGCAGTGCCCACCTGCTTCCATTATTTCTTATCTGATTTTATGGAACGAGGTCAAACGATGGACCTAACACCTCATGAACGCCGATGTTACTATTTATTTATGAATATGGCTACTATTGCACCTGGCAAGGGAATCCTAATTAATTGACGTAGTTGGTTTAAGATTTCTAGAATGTTCAATATGAATGTCATGAATTTTTTTAGGGTTATAGTTATAAGGCACACTGCTTAGGTATACCTACAGGTAACTACCTACCTAAAGCGGTTCCTAGACGATCATGCGGCATGACATGCAATTGTTACCTACGTGAATTACGATGCCGCATGAAGGACCCTGCATGACGGTCCATCATGCAGCATGATAACTCACAAAATTTTATGGAATTGTCAATCAACTCCCAGCACGTAGTTTGCATGACATGCAAACTATGTGCTATCATTCGCATCAATCAATAGGTACTTACCTACAACTAAACGGTCATGCATGCATGACAGCAAGTAACGCATGTCATGCCGCAAGATCGTCTAGGGACAGCTTAAGTCTTTCACAATATCACTTATAGCTATCTGCTAATGATTGATAAGTTGAATAACATAAGCTTAGCATAATCCCACTGCTGGGACTCAGGACTCCTTATGAGAGGGAGTGGGTCATAACCTACCACGCGGGCTCAGTGTGGGTCCGTGGATAAATGAGAATACTATAGTTTAATAATTATCTACTACTTATTACTTACTGATAAAAAAAACAGATGATGGCTATAGCTATAAGTAGGTAGGTACCTACGATAAATACCCATAGGAGGATTACACCTACAGGTTAACACCAGTACAAAAGACAAAAGACTTCGAAACAAAACAAATAGGTATCTTTTGAAACTTAATTTCGAGCGCTCTTACACGGAAACACTTAAAGTCCAAAGATAATTGAATTTCCGAAGCGCAACGATCTTTTTTGCTTTGGTCGATATGCGTCCAAAAATTAGTCACAGTTTCAATGAAAGACTAAAGTAAAATGAATACGCATAGCAACAAGTATTTTTCAAAACTTAGCCTTACAATTTTAAACCTTAGTGCTCTAGTCTTATGAATGAAAATTTGTGTTTCATCACGAATTTACCAGCTATATGTATGTGTCTACATACCTACTGCTGAAACATTATTGTTAGTATGTTCGTTATTCGTACATAATGAGGAACATTACTGTGGTATTCTGAATATCAATATATTTCAACTAAACAAAAACGGCACAAAACGATGAAAAACATTTTTAAAAATGCAGTAAAAAAGACTCTTTAGAGACTGTTTGCAATACAAAATTGTTTTTATTTCGAGCAACTGCACCATTGAATTTAAAATGAGGACAGAATATTTTAAACAATGTCAACTTTGCAGCATTTAGAAAATTACTGTAAGGTTAAAAAAACAACAGCGGCAAAGAGGCTTTATCACTATAAAGAGCTTATTAGAGGCTAAGGCTTTAAAGACCGTTCATTACACTTAATTTGTCCCATGCCAACATGTTGGCACCATTGGTTGTCAAGCTATTTTAAACTCTAGGAAACTAAAGTTGACAAGCAATGGTGCCAACATGACAGCAAGGGACAAGTTGTATAGAAGTTGTACAGTTTGTAGTAACTGGCCAGTACTTACGCACTGTATACGAGGACCGTGCCATAACGAATGATTAAGTAATCTGTGCTAGTTCAACGAGGAAAAGTCGACCTAAATCTTCGCTATTTTTGTCCGGTTCGTTATTCATGTGTGGACATGATTTCATGCGAACTTAACGGGACTGAAAACCACACACACTTGTATAAAACTCATAAATTCCTTATAATAATACGATTATATTTATTTCTGACACAAATACCTATGTATTAAGTTTGCCAGCTAGCGGATATACATTTTTCAGATGATATTCTGATCGTTCTAGTAACCTATTTCCTTATTTATACAAAACAAACAACATTCTCGGCTAACATACACAGACACCACCATTTATTTTAAACTAGCTTCCGCCCGCGGCTTCGCCCGCGTGGTATGTCGATAAAAAGTAGCCTATGTCCTTTCTCAGGCTCTAGACTATCTGTGTAGGTACCAAATTTGATTCGGTTCAGTAGTTTTGGCGTGAAAGCGCGACAGACAGACAGAGTTACTTTCGCATTTATAATATTAGTAAGGATTAACATTAACTTGGTTCAAAATATTGAAACCCAGTTTCCTTCCAGTTTCCTAATGTGGGTTTTCGACAAATGGAGTCCATACAGCTATCAGAATAACAGAGAAAAGTACAAAGAGGACGAGGAAAAGAGGGAGTTTACTTTGAAGGAGTGTCTATGGTTCTGTATGACGTCACTGACTCCTCAAGGAGGTGGTGAAGCGCCCAAGAACTTGTCTGGACGACTGTTGGCTGCTACATGGTGGCTTTTCGGGTAAGTCCACTATCTGACCTATTCTATTAGAACATTTGAGTGACAAAAAGATTCCATTAGATTAAGGAATGAGCTTCTTTTAGTCTTCCTTGACAGAAGTGAAGAGTCGAAAAGATTATTATGAAAATGTTACTCTTAGGTATCTAGAAACGGTGCTCTCAAAACGGTGAAGGAAAACGTCGTAAGGAAACCGGCTTGTCCTAGAACCAAAAAAATCGATTTTTTTGGTTCGCGGGCCGCGGGCCTCGGGTCCCTTGACCACCAACCCTCACTGGGCCCGCGTGGTGGATTATGGCCCAATCCCTCTCACAGAGAGGAGGCCTGTGTCCCAGCCGTGGAAACATTATAGACTGATTATGTAACTTATGTCCCGAGCCGAAATTAAGCAAAAAAAATATTCGCCTTAATTCGGTCTCATGCATTTTTGCCAATGGCAATGATGGAGATCGTGGCTAATTAATAACAGCCGCACAGGTCGATCCATGAAGTTAAGCTACGCTTGACGGGGTTGGTCCGTGGATGGGTTACCATCTTTACATACCGAGACACTTCCGTGAACACGTTAAGCCGTTGGTCCCGGCTGTCAATCGTGAATCTTTGACAGTCGTTACGGGTCGTCAGAAGCCCGAAAGTCTGACAACCAGTCTTACCATGGGGTATCATATTAGCCAATTACTGGGTTATGGATGTCCGATAGCCAGTCGCTCCATGTAAAATACTGGTATTCAGCTGCATCCTGTTAGACTGGAAGCCGACCCCAACATAGTTGGGAAAAGGCTAGGCAGATTGATTGATTGCATTTTTTGCCAATGTGTAGAAGCCTATTTTCTCCAGAAAAACGACCATAAAACCAGCTTCTTTTCCCAGTTTCATTATAATTGCATCGTACACGGCAAACTTGGCTGCGTTTCTGACCGTTTCCCGCCTGGACACGCCCATTGAGTCCCTGGATGACTTGTCTAAACAATACAAGATACAGTATGCTCCTCTGAACGGATCTGCCGCCATGACTTACTTCCAAAGGATGGCTAATATCGAGGAGAAGTTCTATGAGTGAGTATTGAAAGGAGTTCTTGGATTTTAATTTAGATTTTTCAGGAAAATTTATGTCAGTTGATTAAGAAGAAAGTACGCTCGTGGCTAAGTAATAACAGCAGCACGGGTCGATCCGTCAGGTTAAGCTACGCTTGCCGGGGTTGTTCCGTGGATGGGTGACCATCTTAACATATCGAGACTCCTCCGTGTCTCGGAAAGTACGTTAAGCCGTTGGTCCCGGCTGTCATTCGGTGATTCTTGACAGTCGTTACAGGTCGTCAGAAGCCCGAAAGTCTGACAACCAGTCTTACCTAGGGGTATCGTATTACCCAGTTACTGGGTTGTGGAGGTCAGATAGGCTCCATTTAAAATACTGGTATTCAGCTGCATCCGGTTAGATCGGAAGCCGACCCCAATATAGTTGGGAAAAGGCTAGGCAGATTGATTTTTTGATTCAGAAAAATTGTCTTGATAAGTGTAACATTATTGTATCTACTTACTTACTATACATTGGTATTATTGTCGTCTTAGATATAGATAGTAGGTACTTTAAGTAGCTTAAAATTGAAAACAAATATTTTGATTCAAGTAATTCAATATCACGGCCCGTATCGGATTAATTTTATCAGTTAATCAGAATGTGGGAAATGGGTAATACCTTTTTCATAACATTATTTAATTTTCCAGTACACGAACACTGGCTCTCTTTATTTATAAGTAGATTATATCCTTGGTTTAATTATCTACGAGGAAAAAGGGGTTAAGAAATCATGCGTGTTTTAATTATCTTTTCCAAAATAGTGTTACGCACATACGATAAAATGTTAATTTATTATCACATGACAACGGCCTACTGTCCAAATTACATTTTAGGTTACCTAGCGTGTCTGAATGAGGATACTAGGTCTACAATGATTCACTATTAATTACAACACTATTTGAACATGTTTCAATGGAAGAAGAAAAGATAATGCATGTGACCTCATTCCACGTGAAACACAAATTCAATTTTCAAATTGTGGCCGTAAAAATTCGGACACGGAAATGTGTTTTTTCTCTCTTAGTTCGATGCATGGAATTAGTATTTACTATATCTTGGCTTGATGTCATATCCAATAGCTTGTCTAAAGAGATCTGTTTTCATTTGTTTTCAAAAGTGAAAAATCATCTGCTACGGGGTTATTTCAGGGAGAACAGTCAACTTTGTTATTTCAGTAGACTACACAAGTCATCTAGGTCGGGAAATCTTAGTAGGTACCCACTTAGTTCTTGGAGAGAAAAACGTTTGTATGAATTCCCTACCCTTCCTCTTAACCAAAAATAATGTAGCATCTCAGCAGATTTTACACAATGAATAAAATATTGGCATAATGGCATTTTCCCTAGAATACTCTTGATCCCACAATCTTTTGTTTGTCCAGTTGTACGCATGCATAGCGTACTAAACGTTATCATTTGTTATCGGTCAAACGGCACAGGCACTTTCATTTAATGTGAACTCCGTGATAAGGAGCGTCTTTTTATTATCATTGTTTTTCGGATCTCAATCTACGATCAAACATTAAAGTGTCATTCAACTCGATTGTTAAAATTAGCAACTTTATTAGTTTGGTTGGAGGCAGGAAGGCGAAAAATTTACGTGTGGGACTTTGGCACTGCTCAGTCTCTGATGTTAATGTACCGTACGTTGTTGATTTACATGTTCAGGGGCACTTAATCGGCTAATTAATTGTATTTTCGACTTTATAATCGGTCAGACAATATGCACTTTTGCTTATCAGGCTAAAGACAAAGACAACACGATAAGCACATTCCAAATGATCGATCGCGATTTCTCTCTTATTACGTCAGAGATTTTGCAGTTATGAAACCTTTGTTTGAACTTGGAAGAAGAGTAGTAAGTAGAAATATACAGGAAATATAAAGCAGATTTTTTTTTTGCGATTTCAAAGTTGTTCCCATAGAAAAAGTATATTATAGATGTCACCAAACCACTAGTTTCAAGGATAACGGTGTCTACCCTAACACCCTGTATATTTTTTTATGAAAATAACCATAGATGTATTAAAATAACAACGTACGCCTGTCAACTTAGTAGTAATTAGCACCTTCAAGGCCCCTACGTGGATTTGACATAGACCTGATCACGTCAAAATGCCTTAAAAGGCAAACTTTTATCTTACGTATTCTAACAATGACTGATCCTTGATAATCTATTATAAATACCTTATGCTGAAAACATCAATCTAACTAGGTAATTAAAGGCACCAAGTTTTTTATACATGCAACATTTATCGGACGGACGCCATCTTGAATGGTTCCCGCGCTTTTGACGTAGAAAGAAAATGATAAATTGGAAAATAAGAATAGCTTCTAATTATGGCTATGTACGGGAAACCTACCCTGTGCACCAAGTTTATGCAACGCAAGCTGCTGCATTTTTTGCATAGCGCATACTACACTCGATTACTGGTTGCACTAGGTGTCATGAAGGTCAAACAGCACTCGCTGAGCGTAGCACCAAAAATGATAGTCAGGTCACGGCTAAAGGAACTGGTCATGCGCTCATTAGCAAGCAACCGGACATTCTCAATACACGAAGAACACGATAGGATGTTACCATGTTGAAGTGGAAAGATGGTAGAGGTTTGTTATCACTACCAATTTGAAAGGTACTTACTTAGGTATAATAAATATATAGCTTATTACATGAAAAGGTCCAATGAATCCGAGGTGCTTGTGCCCTTAACGGCCGCACGGGCCTATCTATCAGGCTAACCTCTGCTGGCCGCGTTTGGTCAGTGGATGGGTGACCATCTTTACATAACACGATCCCCCCGTGCCTCCATTGGTCCCGACTGTCATTCGTGAAGATTTGACAGTCGTACGGTAGTCGTACGGGTCGTCAGAAGCCCGAAAATTGGACTACTAGTCTTACCAAGGGGTATCATATTGCCCAGTTACTGGGTTGTGGAGGTCAGATAGGCAGTCGTCCCATGTAAAATACTGGTATTCATTTGCAGATATAACCATCCCAAAATATGAAAGCTTACGAAAACTATACATACGTAAAGATTCCTATCCATTGGTGTAAGAGCCAGCCCTAACGAATGAATACAGAAGTAAATAAAGTTGCTAAGCCCAATGATGTAACACATTCACTGATTACGATAGACCACAACTAGTGATATGGGCTAGTTTATCGCTCACGTATGTAGGCATAGTGCAGTACTAGTGACCTACTTCTCTGGTTCATAAGACTCGCGAGCAAGATAAGCGACGGAGTCGGTTTCTATTATTCTATTGAGAGAAATAGCTACACCTAATGAAGAAAATACTCTTATTGGCCTTTCCCGCGTGGTATGTCGATAAAAAGTAGCCTATATCCTTTCGCAGGCTCTAGACTATCTGTGTACCAAATTTCATTTAAATCTACTAAAACTTCTAATCTACTATGGCCGTATACGGTGCCTGTACCTTAGAGTTACTTTCGCATTTAAGATCTGAATAGTCTAAATCTTAATATAGTTATAATAATATGGATATCAGCTGCATCTGGTTACACTGGAAGCCGACCCCAACATAGTTAGGAAAAGGCTAGACACATGATGAATATGGAATATGGATCTACACTCAATACCGTTGGTTACTACTATACTTAATGCTTTAGCGATAAAGTTAAAAATCTACTAAAGTTTTACAGATTGTGGTAGCTTGATGTGCTGGCGACTGTACATCGGTATTCAGTGTGCCCCTATGTCCACATTGCTACGTTAATTTTAAACGATTTCATAGCGAGATATTTACGATAAAGTCGTTTGATGTTGTGATTATGGAGTCATCAGTCGATGCTTGCTTGACAAGCTTTAAATGACCCACTTCAGCCAGTTTTGACAGCCAACATAAACGTTGAACTGTGGCTTACCTTGGCCTTTGTTTACAAAAGGCTCAAGACATCAACTTTGGCTACAAACAAGGTAATCTTAATTCAAGTTCTGCCCATCAGAAAGAGAAAACAAGCGTGCAACATTAAAATATGAATAAATAAACCGTTCTGGCAAACACTTCAATAATACCCGCGATAAATAAGTAATGTAACATCATAGAAATAAAACGACTTCCAAAAAAAACAAAAAAAGTGAAAAATAACTTTAATTTCGGAAGTCGGTGTCTTTGCTTTTCAATTTCCGTTTTTTGACCGACTTCCGAAATTAAAGTAATTTTTCACTTTTTTTGTGTCGGTTGTTTTTTTTTTGTAAAAAGTTTTTATTTTTCACTTTTTAGTTGTGGTACCTACCCCACACAAATCCGAATACCACTACCTGCTATGTAAATAACAGTGAAGGAGTCAAACAGGATATCGTCTAGATAAACTAAGTGGGAAAAATACGTAATATTGAAGCTAACTCAAAAATTACGCAAGCAAAGTTAATAAAATTTATATGGGACTACCTCGGAAGCATGACCTACCAAACAAATCGAAATCGAAGAATCATCAAAATCGATTCATAATTGGCGGAGGAATCGCGTAACAAACATACAAAAAAAAAAACACATACAAACGAATTGAGAACCTCCTCCTTTTTGAAGAAGTCGGTTAAAAATGCGTCCAAAATTGCGCTTCTCGCTACTTTCTGATGCGTAAATGATACTAGCTGCTCCCCGTCTCGATCCCGTGGGAATATCGAGATAAAAAGTATCTTATGTCCTATTCCAGCAGTGCTATTCTGTAAGAATCTCACCGCGACAACTTAAGTGTAGTGCTAGTGAGCTGTCAATAATGTCAATTGCCCCTAGCATTAGCTGGAATGGCAGCTCACCTTACTTTCACGGTGTGATTTTTACAGAATAGCACAGCAGGTCATGGTGTACCCATGTGCCAAATTCCATCTAAATCCGTTCAGCCGTTTTAGCGAGAAAGCTTTAACAAACAAACAAACTCACTTTCGCATTTTTATTGAAAGGTCTTTCTTCAATTTGTGAAGTTTAGCTGTCAGACAGACTATTGACTAGTACGACTACTAATGACTATTTTAGGACGTGCATCCAATGATAGAATGATTGATTATATATGCAGATAGGTTACTCAACATTCGATCTTGAAAAACAACACAATGTCACACTATTAGATGACACGTGGAAGTAGGATGGCATGTCGTAATTATCGAGAGCGAAAAAGAGAGAAGACGAAGAAAATGTGGCTTATTAGCCAAATTTTGACGTGCCGCTTGCGGGAGCGTGTATAACCTATCGAACTTTTGTTAAAGTTTTTTTACTTATATTTTTTTTTAAATAAGAGTACTTGGTTGAGATGCACGCAATAAGTTATACCTAATATCATTGCGTGCATCTCATCCAAGTGAAGTTAGTCAGTTACCGGTCAAGGTCCCCCCAATTCCTATTCTTATCTTGAATGCATAGAACAAATCCTAAATATAGGTACTGCACGAACCAATCCCACGTCGACACCTCACCTGAGTGCGTTTTCAGAGAGCATGATTATACTGAGTGAATGAATAGTTTTTTCACATCGAATTTAATTTATTTGTAGGCGAATCGACATCTCTAGAAATCGATTCGCCTACAAATAAATTAACTTCGTGCGATTCGCCTCAAGAACAAATAATATTATTTATAACTTAAGACCTATATTTAAGTTATAAATAATATTATTTTTTCTTACGTATTGGAACTTAAGTATAGGTACTTAGTGTCGATTCGCCCGTTTTCGGGCGAGTAAATTCGTGCGAGTCACGAATAAGCCAAAATTGGCTCACAAAATCTTCATTGCATAAAATAACTCAGAAACGAACTATGTAGGTAGGTAATATAATTATTCAGGCCGAAATAAAGAGCGCTTTAGAGATAGCCAAAAACCACCAAACCGTGAGATTTACTAAATGACCTCAAAATGACGTAGCTATCGTCACGAGGTTATTACCTGCCTTATTTTTTACTTGGAAATACTCATTGTGAGTTTTTTTTTCAAAAGCCTTGAACATTTTGAGATGATCATTATTGCGAAACTTTGCTTCCGCGTCACAATGAAAAGAATAATTACTCCATTTTGACGTCCATTGAAAGATTATGTGTTTCTTTTATTTTTATTTTGTATACAAATGGTGCAATGAATATTAATGTGGACTAACGAGATATTGTCTTATAGCGCAGTAGGTATTATTTCGAGCTCAGACGTTTTCGATCAGGTGTAAGTTTAATGAACTATAGGTAACGTTAATGACTCAACATAGATTACTATGCACTTTGTCGTTTAATCAAAAACGTCACTATTTCAAGTGACTTCCAACAGTGCATACCGTGTAGTGATAATAATACTTGAACGAAATAACTGCCAATCAAAAGTATGAAATTAGTTAAAATACATACAAAAATCTATCCAACTATTTGCAAATTGTCTAATGTCTACATCATAGAGATATAGTATCTCTATGGTCTACATCTTTTCGGTGCTGGCAGCAAAAACCGACCATATTTTAAATGAGAATACTATAATTCCAGGATATGGAAAGAAATGAGCCTAAACGACAGCCTAAAGGAGGTGGAACGAGCAAAACTAGCAGTATGGGACTACCCAGTCAGCGACAAATACTCCAAAATGTGGCAAGCGATGGAAGAGGCAGTTCTGCCTAACACGATTGAAGAAGCATTGCAGAGAGTGAGGGATTCCAAGAGTTCTAGTGAAGGTTTCGCCTGGTTGGGAGACGCTACTGATGTGAAGTACCATGTGATGACCAGCTGTGATCTTCAGTCAGTCGGAGACGAGTTCTCGAGGAAGCCGTATGCGATCGCCGTGCAGCAGGGTTCTCCGTTGAAAGACCAGTTTAATAATGCGTGAGTACCAAAGCTTGAACATTTTTTTATATTTTAATGTAGGAAGTAAGACTGATTAATTATGAGCTTATTGTGTGCTTTAAATCGGTAGATAAATACCTAGATGCCTAGACCTCGGTTGTTTTTATTAATATTAGGTGTGGTAGTATCTATACATTTATTATAAATTAAAGTCGCTTTTCGTGTTTGTCTGTATGTCCGCGTTGTTCTTTTAAACCGCGCAACAGATTTTGATGAGGTTTTAACCATCGTTTAGAGAATTTATTCCGGAAGGTTTATGTGTATAATACGTTAATATTTAAGTTACATAAAATTAAGAAATCTCGATGTCATGTCAAGTCGTAAAAACCGTGCGAAGCAGGAATATTCAGTTCTTGTACGAATAAGGATTTTTTAACCAATTATTATTGGGTTACGTTTCGTTTCATTGTGATGCAAACTCAGACCGAATAAAAGATGCAATGTAATAAGTAAATTATTATTATAAATTAACATCCAATGTGCAATATTTGCACACATTTTATCATAAGTACACGTTTCTTCAGTTTTGTTCATTGAACCATATTTCGACTAAATAAACAGACTTCAGTATCTTTTTAGAACGTATTTGAATTCAGTTTACATAGCTTTAAACACTGTAGCTAACACGTTAAATATTTTTGTCGGTCGATGACCTTTTATTTCACGACCTCCCGCTTTTTTTTCGTGCAACATTTTCATAGACAATATTTATGAGAACTCGCGGCTTCCTTACGACCATAGGCTCAGAAGCGTGACTGAAATACTGTTGGTAAAAATTCTGTCTCAAAATAATTATGTATGCGTAGTTGAGAAATTTTCCGTAATTCTGTACGCAATGTTATTTTAACTACTTACGCGGGAACTAAAATTTAGCGAACTTTATAAACGAATATTTCTGTTCTGCGTGAAATTCACCAAAGTATAACTGTGAACAAATTATTACCAAAGTAGGTACCTACTTACCTTAGTTATTCGAATGAGTGTAGGGATTTATTATTGGGTTACCATAAATAAGCAGTTAATAAAAAAACTCAAGCCTGTGATGATGGTTGCCCTGTTTTAGGGAAAACCTAGAGTTTGGCCAACGAAAACTGACCACGAATTAATATCGGTTGAATATTTTACTTCATTTCTAAATACAATATTACATGTCTAAATAATATGTAAATATGAAATACTGATTAAGTATCGCATAATATGTCTTGAATAATAAATAGTATACTCTTTTTAAGCAGTGGGTTGACAGCTCTTGATTATTTCGCCGCCTTTTTTTTTGGACATCTTTCGTTGGCCAGACTCTACTTTATAAATTGGGTCACCTGGGGTCATCGTTGACAAAAGTGAATACCTACTTTTATGAGGTATGATCGAATAAAAAGGAATACCTACTTTGCAAAGTTTCCCTTTTCTTTATTATTGTTTTTTTAACTGATGTTCCTTTATCTTTTTCGGGAGTTGTAGTGTTGCCATATTTTTTTTTTGTGTGGCAATCCCTATATAACTTAGTGTAGTGTTGCGTAGTTTCATCCTGGATCACAGACGGAGCCGCAGGCACAAGCTAGTACTTATATATAGCTATACGGTATACATACTTATAAGTGGGTAATGTCCTATGCAAATACATAGTAGCGAAAGGTGACCGCGCTGACATTTTGCCGATTCCCGCCGTATTATATTCATGATGATTGCTTTCTATGAACAAACTTCGTAGGTAGTTTTCAAAACAACAAACGTCTATCTTTGATTACTTTGATGTGTCTACATTTTTATTTACCAACATAGCATGCCCTTTGATATTATTGTAGACAAGACATAATTCTATTTACTTGAACTTGTTTATTTCGATCGCCATGTTCTAATGTCCACAGAAAAGTAAGTAGATAACATTAAATATTAATGATATGAAAGCCCTTTCAAGTTCCAATCGATGAAAAGGCTTCATAATATCATATTATTATGTAACATGATCTTCAACATTCGTTACGGGTGTCAGAACCCCAAAAGTCTGACAACCAGCCTTGCCAAGGGGTATCGTTTACCCAGTAACGGGGTTGTGTAGGTCGCTCTAAGTAAAAAACTGATATTCATCTGCATCCAGTTAGACTGGAAGTCGATCCCAGCATGGAGAAAGGCTAGGCAGATTGATATCTACTTTTACTAAGTTTATATCGAATTTAGAGTTTAAGACTCATTTTGGTGGGAAATGAAGGTGGAAAAAGGTGGGAAATCATCAAATCACTTCTCCCGCTCTGGGCGGAGCGGGAGGGTGTGTCAGACTTTTACTGCCTAAAACCCACCCGTGTTCCTTCAGTTGCCTATCGCCAAGGTCCCGGTATCCCTTTCGGACTTTCCCGCAACCCTGGTAGTTGGTCTAAGCCCTGGGGGCCAAGTCTAGTAATAAGTAGTAAGTAATTTACAAACGTGTCAATGGTCATTGTTGTCACCACTGACACGTTTGTAAATTAGTAGACTTTGCCCCCAGGGGGCCTGTATCCGCCCCCCTCATGTATCCGCACCACGCCTGCATGTCCGGGAAAACGAGAAAACACGGTTGAAAACTTGTGTGCGTGTTGGCCTTAAGATTATAAATTACTACTAAGTAAGTAGTTTATGTTTCAATTTATTCCGGTTTGAACTGATAGCAATTTATAGTAAAATTGTATTTCAAGGGGGAGGAAATACCCAGTCACCCATTCTAGCTAGCACTACTTATGTCTAATCTAGCAATCTGAGGCCCACGCTAGCGGCGAAATGATCATACAAGCAAGAAAACTGGTATTTCGTTTAGTTTAGTTTTCAGTTTTTCAGAGTAGGTACTTAAATTGGTTAATGTCGATAGGTTTAATTTTCACAATTTCTGTCTTGAAGATAGAATAAAACATAACTTTTAGGTATTTGTCTGAATTTGACCGACAGATAAGTTAACCAGAACTTATCAGGAAATGGTGAAAGAGGCCATTAGGTATAACCCTCTTTTTGCTATACTTAAGAGTTTTGGAACGAAATAAACATCATTTATAGAGTTTATTATTTTTATAACATTTTTTTTACATAATTTATTTTAATTTACTTAGATTTGACATAAACTAACAAACTATACTATTTACATTATATACATTATATCGACATACCACGCGGGTATAAAAAGTAGCCTATGTCCTTTCTCAGGCTCTAGACTCTAGACTATCTGCGTACCAAATTCTATTTGAATCGTTTCAGTAGTTTTGGAGTCAAAGCGCGACAGACAGACTTTAAAGTAATTAAAGGGTTATTTAATTCATCTACTAAATATAATAAACGTAAGGAAGGTAAAGCAATACAAATTAAAGTTACTTACTTTCGCATTTATAATATTAGTAAGGATTAAATAACTGATTTAAACGAACTAAGTATACAAATAAATATCATTTTATTTAAAACTCATTTACGTTCCAGAATCCTGCAGCTCTTAAACAAACGCAAACTAGAGAAGCTTAAAGAGATCTGGTGGAACAACAATCCAGAAGCGATGAAATGCGAGAAACAGGACGACCAGTCTGACGGGATCTCGATCCAGAACATTGGAGGGGTGTTCATCGTCATCTTTATGGGCATCGGACTGGCGTGCGTCACCCTGGGGGTGGAGTACTGGTGGTATAAGTGGAGGAAACGCCCCGTTGTTGGTGATGTTGTTCATGTTACCCAGGTATGGTAAAAAATAAAAAATAAAAGTTATAAAACTAAAACCCAACTACGACAAAAAAATCAACTAAAAAGGTATAAACAAGACATCACAGACAGATAAATTAAAAATCCGGAGTCACACGTATTACCGTGCGTTTGCACAGGCGTAACATTAGGTACAACAAAACATGTTTAAATCTCTAGTTCCTGTCAAAAATTGTGTGGAACATTGACAGAAAATAGAGGTTTCAACATGTTGTGTCGTAAATGTTTCGCCAGTGCAAACGCACAGTTAGGGCATAAATCAAACAGATTACGTGTCTCCTTTCGGTAAGAGGGAGTGGGCTGTAATCCACCACGCAGGCCCAGTGCGGGTTGTTAGATGTCACATGTCTTTGAATTTTTAGAATCAAAAATACACATAATTCTTCTCAACACATATGATATGACTACGCAGACTAGAATCACCTTTCTATGTGTTTTTAATCAGGCACATGATCAGCATCGTTAAATTTTTTTTAAATAGTTAAATCACCTAATCGAAATAACTGAAATTTCAATGTTCTTTTCAGGTGGAACCAGCGAAATCATCAAGAAACAACGTTGACAAACAAGGCGACGGTTTTAACTTCAGAGGAAGAAACTTAGGTCTTAGCTTTAAATCCAAGTTTTAAAATAATTATGTTCCTTCTGAATTATCTTTAGGTATTAAGTATTTTCCATGTGTTCATTGATCTCATTTTTTATTAAGAGTAATTGTATAGTTCTGCCCCAATGTATGCAAGTGTGTCTGCAATAAACACGTGGCACTTATGTGTGTTTTTTTTAATTGCCCGCTATAAAGCGCTGGTATTAAAAAAATATGATATTAGATCATGAAACTTTGCATAATTACTGAACTAAACTATAAAGCAGGTCTTATGTTATTATTTGTTTTTTAATTACCATTATTTTCACCTTAAAAAGCAATTACCTAAACTATTCGAGGCTTGAGACCCGCCAGCACCCCACTCCGTCTCGCTCTCACTCAGGCCGCCAGTACCTATGCTGCGAGTGAGATAAAATTTTGGCAATCGGCAATACTGTAGCTTAGCTCCATTAGCGAAATCATTTTTCTTCTCCCCCTCGGGATGATTGTCTACGTAAACGGACCAAAAGGAGTATGTAAGGACTATAGTAGGTGGCGTTCTGTAGTGTCTGCATACCCCACGGGAAAAATACGTGAGTTTATATATATGTGTGTATGTTTGTCTACAAATTAATGGATAACCTTCTATTGATTTTGGACGTGACCTTTGTAGAATTATTGTTATTTGTATTGCATGACACAGTGTGAATGTCGATTGTATAATTGATGCAACTGAACATGGCTAAGTTAGAAAAGTAGGTACACTGTGCTGCAAAAGCGTGGTGATCTCACATAACCGGTAGGTATCTCGAATTGAACCCGGAAATGGACTGGTAATGGGTAAAACGAAGAATTTCCCACATGAAGGGAATCTGCATCGCGAATAATAGTAAAATTTCTAGAACATCAAGGTAAAATTTTGTTTGGAAAAATCCGATAGATGGCGTTGCCAGTAGCGTTTAATATTCTGAACGTGAAAATTCTCATTGGAAACCGTTCTAATGAATGATGGAGTAATTTGCATTTGACAAGATCTTTTGAAGAAAATAATCTTAATAATTTGAAGAGAGATCTTGAAGACATCAGGTTTATTTCTACGAAAATTGGTATAATATACTGTTACTACTTAATTATACAAACAAAACAAAAAGCGTAATATTTCAAAGAAGTTTATTACAATAACTTTACGCGCTACGTTACAAAAGTACGATCAACATAACTCTAATACAATGTACAATGAACGTGGGAGTGTGAACCAATTGTCTACAATACTATTTAAATACGTTAATAAGCTATTATGTCAATGACGTAGGTACGTGTAAAGATTATGTTGACGAGTTACGAATAAGTGATAATTGTTAGAAGAGTTATATAAACTTAGCGACATCTGTTGGTATTATGTAGAAATTAAATTTTGATGACAGTAACCACAGCATAATTAAATTGTTTGTGGAGAGGTTGCATTTAATGCAAAATAAAGTTTTATATCTTCTTGACTTTTCTTAGCATAATCAGCCTATAATGTTCCCACTGCTGGGACACAGGCCTCCTCTCTGCGAGTGTGAGCGGGCCGTAATCTACCTCGCGGGCCCAGTGCGGGTTGGTAGATGTAACATGCCTTCGAATATTTGGTTCTAGGACATGCCGGTTTCCGCACGATGTTTTCCGTTTTTGAGAGCAGTGACGATGAAATAATTTACACAAAGTAAAGCGCCTGTCAGGGTTCGAACCTACGACTTACAACTCGTAAGTCGTGGCCGTTACCACTGGGCCACCACTGCTTGACTTTTCTTATTTCTCCTAAAATATCTTGGACTGCAGACGCAGTAGATAATTTCGAGTAGGTACATGGATGATGTAACTGTAGCGATTTTACTATGATATTCACTTGACAGGTACTCAATTACATTGAGTGCGTCTTGTATCATTATGCAATTGAATAAAACTATTATCTGTATCATGAACTGCAGTTTTTTCAATCATTCCAACCAGTGATTCGAGAACTTGCATATATTTGTCTACAATTGGTTCACACACTCGTCCCTTCCCTAATTCTGCTAGTTGAGTATTATGACGGCAATATTCTAACATAACTTTGATAAACTCAACTACAGTATCATATTGTCAACTATAAGGCAAGAAATCGTCATAGTTTACTTTCCTCAAACCACGATCTGCCACACTGATTTTCTTCGAATATTCTCTCTGCACCACTTGTCTTTGTGACTTTGTTAATATTATTATCTAACAAGCCATCTCGCCTTTTCTCTTAATTTATATTTACATTAGAAAAATAGCCATTTAAATATAAATATTAAATTATTGAATTTGGTAATGTTTATAGCTCGATAGTCTTGCCATGTTTGTTCAGGTTTTTCATATTCTTGTTGCATAATTCTAGTTCTAGCCTGAGTCCGTCGACTTCTGCCTCTAACGTACGAGATCTCTTGAACATTTGGACATAGTTGAGTTGTAACTGTTTCTGGTACCGGAGTACTTTGTCCTTTTCTTCGGACCATTTTCTCCTTTCGCTGTTGAACTGGGTTTCTTTAGCTTCGAGTTCGCATTTGAGTCTGTCGACGATGGCGGTGGCGGCGCAAGGTTCGTTGCAAGAGTCTGGGAGCTCTCCATTCAGTCTTTGAACTTCAGCATCTTCGAGGGCGCTATCACTGGAGTTCCAGTGGTATTCATTTGTTTTGCAGACGTCATAGATGCCTCTCATGGTCCTCCCGCACTCGATGCCTTCGTACCCACTGAGGGAGATATCCGATAGTTCTTGTCGTAACTCTTTCAGTTCAGTTTTTAATCTTTCAATTTCATTTTTGCTGGTCTCCTTGGTCTTGGTGAGGTCTGAGACGCTCTCCATGAGGTCGTTGGTGAGCCTGTCGACTTCTGTTTGCAGTCGGTTGATGGATTTCTCTTTTTCTTCCGTTTCTGCTCGGAGCCTCATGATTTCCTTTTCTTTCTTGTCGAGGACTTCCCTCAGTTGGCGGCAGTCAGCTTTCAGGGTCAGGTATTCGTGCCCCTTCGCTGTTTGTTCATTCTGGAAAGTTGTAAAGAAATATGTTAATAATTTATTGAATACTTAAACAGATTTAAAAAGTGAAACAAAATGATACTTAGATTTAAAAAAATTACAGAGCCGGTGCTTTATAATAAACATTCGACTGATGCCTTGTCTACCCTCTCTCATGCAATGTTTTGTAACCATATTGTAGCGTTTAGAGTGTTGATGGTTTTTTGGTCGCAATATTCCCAAGGACATCTCACGTTCTTTTTCATAATTCAGATCAATAAGTTTCCATCTGGAATTTCTCAGCATCAGCCCGGAGTTGATGTCTGGTTGATAGCAAAAGGCTCGCCCCCCTGTTACATGGGGCATCACTGGTGAAATATGGGTGTAGGTATAATAGGTGCACCTCTGGCTCAACCTTTGGGGAATACAGGCTTGATGTTATGTTTGTAAGTTTAGCTTTCTACCAACCTGAGCATCTTTAAGCTGCGTCTTCAACAGCGCGATCTCGCCAGCTCTCTGGCACAGACTCCACTCTGTGTCCTCCAGCCTCTGACGTAACAACGCCCGGTCTCGCCTCACTCGCGCCAGTTCTGCGTCCCGTTCGTCTCGGGAACGCCCGAAGCTCTGCATCATGAGACCTCGGGCGGCACGAACGCGTACCTCATGACTGCGAACTCTTTCTGTTGTGCTGGAATTTGCAAAGAGATTTCAATTAGATTTGATGATGTACGGATCCAGTCAGGATATAAGTGTGAAATCACCAATGAACCTTGATCAAGGTTAGTGAATGGTGAACAAAGCTCATGCCTTCTCTATAATATGAGAATACATCTTTGCCTTACCAGTGAGGCAATAATAAGCTGGTATTATTAAGGAACTGTCCATTTTGATATTGAGTTCCTAAATATACCTCTAGACATAAACCTACCGATAGTATTAGAAAGTATAATATATATTCCTTTCTCAGATATACGGATCTGTACAATTTTATAGCGGTCCACCGTAAAACCTCCTAACCCAACCTACTAAAATAGCCGAGAGTTGAATATTTATAGCCACAAGAATTCTGTTATATGAAGAATGGGTAAAACATTGATGGGTGGGCAATTTATTGACTATTGTTTCGATCATTCAGAGGCTTATCTTTGGCGCCGACAATATTGAAAATATCTGGCAGTATTTGGTGTTCTGCCATATAAGTGATTTGTGTTAGTAAGTATACTTTTGAAAATTAGTCTTAGATATTCATTTAGGAAACTGTGAAGTCCTATTGTAGCTTTTCAGATAAAAGCTGGTATAAAATGGGGAAGACCTCAAAGGCCATACTGGTTGATGTGTGTGACGACTATCATACGGTTGTTGCTATTGGCTACGGCTTGTTGCGTGCTTGGTACGTGCCTAACTGTGCATAAACTTTACGTTTGCCCTACAAAGAGCCGCAACCTCTATGGAAACCAGGTTCTTGTGGTTAGGTTAGTTTAGACCATGAACGGACGCTGAAACTTTATTAGGCGGAACTATTTAGTCGTCTTTACTGAAACTTGAAGAGAAAGAGAGAAGATAATTGTTTAGTTAATCGATTTAATGGACGAAAATATCAACATTACGAATTCGGTAAATGCATTCATTCTGACAGTTTTAATAGTTAAACTGATCAATGTATTGATCAAATAAACACCTTGATGATGCAACCTCCGCCTTACAGTTACTCTCTGATCACCTAACATCACCTTGTGTGTACCCTTTTCTCCTTCGTCACCATAACCGATCAGTGCTTACCTATAGTCATGATGATCTCTCTCCAGCTCGGCGACTCCGGAGTCTGCGGGTGAGGGCGCTGGCACGGGCTCCTTGTCCGCACTGCTCAGGACAGAACTCGACTTTGTGCTGAAAAAGAGAAACGTTCACATTGTAGTTAGGTGTATAACGGTGAAGCTCTGAATATGTTGAAAGAGCATTAGTGTGATGTAGGTACATAGGGTAACAAAAATATTCTAAGCGGTGAATCGGGAGACCTCGAGCTCTAACCGAACTCGTTGCTCCACTGACGGGATTCCGCTCCTAGTAGGTAACATATACCTGATAACATGACAGCGGGCCTTAAACGGCCACATTAGCAATTCCTATCTCAATTATCTCATTAGCAATTCATTTCCTGAATTTCCAGCTGTCATTAGCAATTCCTCTAATTTAACACAAAAGCAATTCATATTGTGTGAACCATTTTACGAATCTCCATAGAAAACATTATGAATTGTCAATTTGTGACATTTTACGATGATTTATAATATTTTCCTTTTATGATTCTGCCAAAGTGACTGCGTAAGCAACCAGGTCTTGCTATAAAGGTGAACTGTACCATGCTAAACGCTTTGGAACGAGGCATTGGCTAAGATTGGCATGCACGGACAATATATGATTCTTCCGACGAGTGATACTTGAGTCATTGTTGCTTTGTGTCCCTCGCATATTGAACTATTCACACAACACAGGTGACGGTTTACATTTAAAATGTACAGTTTTATTATAAAAAAAAATGTTTTATTATTTGTGTCGTTCTATAGAAATCATAAATTATAATCACATGGTTATAATATTCCTTAAATTAAACATTCAAATCGCATATCTACATCATTAGACCCTAGATTTTATAGACTGCGTAATAATTTAACACATAAACCATGCATTTATCATTTTATGTATGTTATTATCTCGGACTAAGGTTCCACAAATCGCTTAATAACTCCTCAATTAAGTACTACAATTTGACTTTTAAGTGCAAACTGCATTCAGTAATAAACTGCGTAGTCTGACAACATTAATGTTGGGGCTACATTGTCGCGTTATCGCGAACTATACTTCGTGCGCTCTGTGTTGCTCAGCAAGACGTCGAGTGGTGTGCGAGAGAGAGCGCGCGAAGTTTAGTTCGCGATAATGCGACAATGTAGCCCCAGCATTAGAGAATCCATCGATGTTTCCAATCAAATTGCTAAACAACCTATTTGGTTATCGCTCCATTCTCGAATCAAACGTCTTAGTTCTTTTGAAGTCAAGTAGCATTAGTTGCAAAGTTATCATATTTCACGAATGTTGCCGATGCAGCTTCTCGGTTTCATCGTACTGTATCTTAGATTCTGCGGAGATACAGCAATTGGCATCGAACGGTAAAACCGTAAAGGCGTTTGATATTTTATTACTTTGTTTACAACCTGTTCGATCTCACCGTTGCCTGAATACCTAGTTTCGTAATCTGGTCTATTAGGACCGGATTGTGGTAGTTGTTCTTCGTGAAAGAGGTGATAAATTAGCTTGTAATGTTAAACATAAACAATTATAATCAGCTTGTAATGTTCCTACTGCTGGGATTCAGGCTCCTCTACGAAAGGAAGTTGGCAATGTGGGGTGGTGGACGCCACGGTTCGTCTTCGAAAGTTTAGTTCTAGGACATAACCTATTTTCCTTCACCATGCTTAGAGGCTGACCCCGCACTGGGGCCGCGTGGTGGATTACAGCCCACTCCCTCCCTGAGAGTAGGCTTGTGTTTCAGCAGGTATTCACGTTATAAGTGTTATATACTGTTGCGAGAAAGTCCGAAAGGGATACCGGGACCATTGGCAAGAGGTAACTGAAGGAACACGCCCCGCTCCGCCCATCGAGCGGGAGAAGTCATTTGATGACTTCCAACCATCAAAAAAAAAAAGGCAGTTTATACTATGCTTAGAGCAATAGCTTTTCTTAGTTTGTTTATCTATTGAGTATTGGTACATAATGCCTTTTAAAAACTTTCAAAGAAAAAGCCGCTACGTTTTATGTAACAATCATTTGTTGTTACGATTGTGTGAATGAATTTGTACTAACGAAGATTGATGCATTTCGATTATTACTCTTGTTGATTTTTTATGGTTATTTGTGTTATGTAAGTTGTGCGTCTTTGATTGATATTATGTAGTCGACTATGTATTATGGAGATACGTATTCGGACAGTAACAAACTGTAGCTTTCTTTTCTGCGTAGTTTCCCTTTTTGTTTTTGGACATACGACGTTGAGCAAGCAGGTTGATGGCAGACTATACTCCATTTGAAATAAAATTAGACATTCAAGCAAACCTTTATACAGTCCGTTAAACCGATTTTGACTTCTATACCGTAGGTATAAGTATAGAAGTCAAAATCGGTTGCAGGGTGGCATTAAAAGAAAAAAAGTTTACACAATACCAACTGTCTACTGCAGCTGCCATTTGTCATGCTACCAACGCCATAGAAGTCAAAATCGGTTGAACGGACTGTAAAAAAGGTTTATTTAAATGTCTCATCTTATTTCAAATGGGGTACCTATAGATTTCACAAAAGACAGCTCTTGGAAAAGTGAACTTTTATTTCTTCATAAACTATTTTTGGCAGTCCCTGCATTGAAAACCTAAGTGCTCATCACACGAAAGGAACTCGTGGTCGTGGCTAAGTCATAACAGCCGCACGGGTCGATCCATCAGGTTAAACTACGCTTGACGGGGTTAGTCCGTGGATGGGTGACTATCTTTACATACCGGGACTCCTCCGTGCATCTGAAAGCACGTTAAGCCGTTGGTCCCGGCTGTCATTTATGGATCTTTGACAGACGTTACGGGTCGTCAGAAGCAGTCTTACCAAGGGGTATCGTATTACCCAGTTGCTGGGTTGTGGAGGTCAGATAGGCATTCGCTCCATGTAAAATACTGGTATTCGGTTGCATCCGGTTAGACTGGAGGTTTACCCCAACATAGTTGGGAGAAGGCTAGGCAGATTGATTGACACACGAGCGACACGCGTCAACGGCGGAGGCACCTACCGTTGACGTCGGCCGTTGACGCGCGTCAACTGATGAGCACTAAGTGGGAGGAACCGGCCAAAAAAAGATTTGTTCGTCCTAGCAGATATAAATATTCCTAAAGGGCCATTTATTCTTACCATAAAACTTCAACCACTTTACCTCAGAACAAGTGCACTAACGATGTTCATAATATGAAAGGCAGGTCGCGCTCCGTGGCGCGTCTTGCATCACTGCCCGAGCGTTACTATGACTGCGTCTGCGCAGTTTATGAATCTATTGTGCCTCTGTTAATTATGGATGTAACGTGCCAATGTCAGGAGTGATGCATTATAGGCCGAAGGGTATATGGAATTAGCGTTCCGAGGTGACTGCAAGCGTGACTTAATAAAGGTTATGTGGCATCATTCGTTAACTAACAAGAAGAAAATAGAACAGCTGCAACTAACATCACCATAACCAAATTAACCACACAGTAAACTACTTCATCATAGTTTTTCTTGTGTTGTCAAAAATGGAACACACATTAAAGTCTGTCAAGAGGATGGGCCGCAGACCAGCGGTTCCTGTGTTCGTCATTATAAAAACTAACCATAATTTGTGCTTGTGGTCACAAACATGAGAAGGAAACGAGAGAGGGGCAGGCGCAGAAGATAATCTGCCAGGGTTGCGGGAATGTCCGAAAGGGATTCCGGGACCTTGGCAACAGGCAACTGAAGGAACACGGGTGGGTTTTAGTCAGTAAAAGTCTGACACGCCCTCCCGCTCCGCCCAGAGCGGGAGAAATCATTTGAGGATGTCCCACACTCAAAAAACAAAAAAAAGAGGCGCAGAAGATGATGGAAGGAACTAAACTCTTTTTTCTCTTCTGTGCTGTTAAATGGAAGTATAAATATAAATCCATAAGTGGAAGGAGATAAGAGAGCTCTTTTCTCAGCAGTGGGACTTTAAGACTATAATAAAAACCTATGGTTTCTGTTCGAATACAGAAGACCCCAACGGGAGCAATGAGACACTGTAAATTAAACAATGTAGACTTCACCAAACCTCTAACATCTGACGTCAGATTAAAAGAGATTGTTTGAGATGACGAACATGCGTAGGTGTCCTATTAGCTTAAGTCTATTCTGATGGTATATTAGGTCTTTACCTATGAAATTGCCGTTCTGCAGTACTGGCCATTTCAAATCAAAATAATTTTTGTTTGGCTAAGAATTCTAATTTCAAATTAATTTTATTTTAAAAACATGGATTTTTTTTCCAAAAGTAGTCATTTCTTTATTGATTAGTGTTACATTTTCATCGCATTTCAATCTTTTTCGTCATCATGGATACGTTAAAAATTCGAGTAATTATGGAATATGAGTACCGTCGTGGCAGCAACGCGGCACAAGCGGCACGCAACATCAACGACGTTTACGGAGCTAACACTACAAACCAACGCACCACCTGTTATTGGTTTGCTCGCTTCCGTTCTGGAAATTTCGACCTGAAAAATGAACCTCGCGGTCGTCCGAAGACTTTGGTCGACAATGACGAATTAAAGGCGATTGTGGAAGCTGATGATACACAATCTACGGCTGAATTAGCAGCAGCTTTCGACGTTAGCGTCAAAACAATATTGGTCCATTTGCGTCAAATTGGCAAGGTAAAAAAGCTTGACAAATGGGTGCCCCACGAACTCAATGATCGCCAGCGCGAAGTACGCGTCGAGACGTGCCTTGCACTGCTCAACAGACACACAAATGAAGGAATTTTGAACCGCATTGTTACCTGCGATGAAAAATGGATTCTGTTTGATAACCGCAAGCGCTCAGCAAGTTGGTTGGATCCTGGTTCAGCACCTAAACAATGCCCTAAACGAAAACTTACCCCTAGAAAAGTGATGGTCACTGTTTGGTGGTCTAGCGCCGGTGTGATTCATCACAGCTTCTTACCAAACGGGGTGAGCATTACTGCAGATGTGTACTGTGAAGAACTGAACACAATGATGGAGAAGCTGGCGCATCTCCAACCAGCATTGGTCAATCGCTCGTCTCCGCTGCTCCTGCACGACAACGCGCGACCTCATACTGCACAGAAGACGGTCTCCAAGTTGCAAGAACTGGGGTTGGAAGCTCTCCGTCATCCGCCCTACTCACCAGACCTTGCGCCTACAGACTACTACTTTTTCCAGAATTTGGATAACTTCTTGGCGGGAAAAAAATTCAATACCCGAGAGGCAGTACAAAATGCCTTTGAAGAATTTGTTGCCTCCCGTCCAGCTGATTTCTTTAAGAAGGGCATCAATAAACTGCCACTGCGATGGCAAAGATGCATTGATTGCATGGGTGATTACTTCGATTAATACAAATAAAAAATTCATGAAAAAAATTCGTTTAAATTTTTTCATACAAAACGGCAATTTCATAGGTAAAGACCTATTATTATTATTCAGGTTATCATAATCAACTTTATGGTAGACTCATTTGTCAATAATGGAAAAATGACGTATTTAAATCTGCGTATAAATATTTAAGGCAAATGTTTGGTTATGAGTCTCGCAAAATATTGATGTTATTGACTGATCCAGTGCTGATTACCTTAAGCATTAGTGGCACAGGTTAGTGCCGTCGTTTTTATAATCTAGGTAGGGCAGATTTCCAAATGCTACGATTTTTCACCGGTTGCGAGTACTGGATGTAATATTTTGAGCATGACCTCGCCGAGCTAAGTACGGAGTTTCAATAGAATTCGAGGCCAGCTTATACTGCTGTTTTTACCACTGGCGTGTTGCCTATTGTACGTACATATTTTGTTACTTTTCTGGCGGCATATACGCATCATACTGACATCACGCAAAATCCTGCATCGCGCAGGCAAAGTTTGCCGCGCGACTATCACATATTCTACGGACAACACTCGTTGGGCAGTAGCCCACCAGATACGACACCCGTCTGGTCGGAGGATCCTCCCTTTTCTATGGAGGATGAGTGAACTTTACACCCTATTCCACATACCTCTATACTCGTATACCTACCGTCCACATTTTCATTAGATAGCGAGTGTCCAAACACATTGCCTTTATGTCAAAATATATACATGGAACATTGAGCAGTCCTGCCAAATGTCATCTGTCTGTGTGTTCCTTCAATACCTACTTTTTCTTATAACTTATAATAACTTAGTATGTAGATTACAGCTCTAGATGTTGCTAATATGAATGAATTAAGGGCAATTATGTCTAATTTACTATTACAGAAAATCCCTTGAAAGTAGAGCGTTACGGTCAACGAATGTATTTCGTAAACAGTAAATATTTAAGTACCAAAATACGTAAAAACAGATGGAAAGTAAAAATAATTATGCATTATTTAGGGAGAATAAAAAGGCAGTTCCACAAATCCTCTCCCGATTATAATGAAGCTTGCATTTATAATTTTCTCCTATTATTTTATTATCTCTGTTCCTACCTAGATTCCTAGGAATACGTGTGTAGATAGCGCAGCAAATCCGTAATAACAATGTATTATATTAACTGAATACCACTTGTGTTGGCAGACAAGCGAAAGACTAGAAAGTGGATGATGAAAGCTGTGGGCTATATTTTATGGTGCGGCTTATATACGGGAAAGCGAATTATGGGTAAGAAGGTAAGTATAGAGAAACATACATTGAAATGTACCATAGACCACAACTCTTAAGTGGGCGACAGATGAACGAGCAAGAACGCGTACGGCGACATCGACAGCCCGATGCGATGATCTTTTTCGCCCTTCTCGTGTAATGTCACCCTAAAGTTGATATGAGATGCTTCACTCAAATGAATGTTCATTTTTGTTACATTCCACGTTGAAACGACACCGACAAGATTACAGAATGAACGTTGATTTGCTCCTTTTTTTTTTTTTTTTTGATTATTCGTTATGCGAGTGAAAGATGCCGAGTGTTCAGAGTCAAACTTGTGAGTAAAAGATGCCGAATGAAAGACAAAAATGAACAAAAAGTGTAGCATCTAATATCGACTTATCTGAACTTTAGCATAAAATATGGCGAAAAACGTCGCGGAGCTTAAAGTATATTTTTGCTCGTGAGTCTATCGCCCACTTTACACCGGAAACTATAGTAGATATAAATAACCAATGAGTGTATATTATTGTTGGAACAATAAATAACAAAAAGAGGAAACGGTGCGTCAAATTTCACAGTTACTGCAAAAGTTTCGACACACCACGCAGAACAATTAAGGTAAACTATTCCAAAAGGTTTAAATATTTTTGTCAGATTATTAAGGCCTGCATTTAGCAACAATTAAATAATTAAAAGTTACAAATCCGACTATTGATAAACATTTCAAAGCAATTAATATTACCAAACGTATGACAGGTGCAAGAAGACTGCATTTTGAATAGTAAAGCATTATTTCTTAATGAAAAGGGGGTTAGAGCTTACTGCTTTTTTTGGGAAGAAGATACCTACTTACATAACTAGATAAAAGTTGCATATTTTTTTATGAATGCTTAAAGATTATGAGTATGAACTGTAAGATGCATCAATGCTCCCGCAGACAGGCGCGATACGCGACTCTAGTATAACAATTTCTATGAAAACTGCATGGAAATTCTTCTACAAGAATCGCGTCGAACCGTCGCGTCGCGCCTGTCTGTGGGAGCTTTCAATCCTTTCGGATTTTTTTAATACTGCCATTTGATTCTAATATCGGTATCAAGGGATATTATTCTCACTTCTTACAAAGATGTCGTACGAAGAGTTCAGCTTGAACCAGCAAAAAGGCATACCAAGAAAAGGATACGTTCACCCATAAATAACACGATTTCCGACGTAAGTCAACCGTTCCTCATACCACTTGTTTCCGTACTACGTAGAAAACGTTACTTGAGCGAAATATACTATATCACGCGCACCGAGGCATGTAACCATTCAATTATGTAAAATCATGGAAATTAATTGTTAAGCAAGTCCATATATTCAAATCACAACTATCATTCTTTAAAAATTGTATGTATGGCAAATAATTTCATCACCATCTCTCAAAACGGTGAAGGAAAACATCGTGAGGAAAATGGCATGTACTAGAATCAAAACTTCGAAGACGTGACATCTACCAACCCGCACTGGGTCTGTGTGGTAGATTGCGGCCCATTTCCGCTCACTGAGAATGGGCCTGTGTTCCAGTGGGAGTATTATAGGCTGATTATGTTTAGGTATGTTTACGGAAAATGTATGTAGGAAGTCGATTTGCTTCCGCTAAGGGCCCGGGGTGGCACACATGTCGACCAAAAATTACGATACAAGTACATTAGCGTTTGACGGTATATATAGTAGTTACCTACACGTACCTAACTACATGTAAATGAGATGGATGTGAACGCGACGGAGCGTAGTTCCTGGCTTCATCTCCGCAAGCCTTTTGTTAGGGATTTATGAAGGTTTTAGTTTGTTCACGCATTTTTGTTTTATAATTCGAATTTTTAATTGCTGCGATTGCGAGAAGAGATTGTTATTAGATTAAATTCTTAATTTAATTCACACTCGAGGAACATATTGAAAAAGTGTCTCAGTGGCAAGTGGCTACTCATGTAACTTTTTCAATACATATGTATTTTCAAAGATTATCTTGGTCTGACCATAGAACTTATATCTTTGGTCATTACTGCGATTAGTGAAGGAATTTTTCCTTCACTAATCGCAGTAATGACCATCGTGAAGAAACGGTTACTTTAGCAGAATCATATTATTATTATGAAAATATCATGAATCATCGTAAAATGTCACCAACTGACAATTCATAATATGATCTGCGTGTAATTCATATTACGAAGTAATTCATTTATTTGACAGTTTTCTATGGAGATATGTCAAATTAGAGGAATTGTTAATGACAGCTGGGATTCAGAAAATGAACTGCTTTTAGAGGAATTGGTAATGTGGTCGGTTTAGGCCCCCAGGTCTTATAGTTATTAGAAGTAAGTCTGACATCGCTCACATCTTGAGCAGTGTGGTGATCAATGCTCGTATATTCTCTGTATGAGAAGAGGCCTTTGCACTGTATTGGGACAATAATAGGCTGGTAATCCTCATCCTAATCCTAACTATAATCCTTACTTCGATTAATATAATAAATCCATACTAATATTATAAATTCGAAAGTAACACTGTCTGTCTTTATGTTACCTTTTCACGCCTAAACCACTGAACGGATATCGATAAAATTTGGCAAGGCGATAGATGGCTTCCCGGGGAAGGACATAGGCATACTTTTTATCGACATACCACGCGGGCGAAGCCACGGGCGGAAGCTAGTAATATTATAAATGCGAAAGTGGGTTTGTTTGTTTATTTGTTTGTTACGCTTTAACGCTAAAACGGCTGAACGGATTTAAATGTAATTTGGCACATGGGTAGACCATGACCTGGAAAAGGACATAGGCTACTTTTCATCCTGGTCCGCAGACGAAGTCGAGGGCAACAGTTAGTTATTATTATAACTCTGAAATTGCCAATCCGCCTTGAATAAGCGTACCCAACAATGTGACCAATGACCGTGAAAATAAACTAAATCAGACAAAATATTGGTGCCGATTCTGTTGTTAACAAACTAAACTTATTTTAAGTTCAGTGTATCTTTTTCTTTCTATTTCCTTAAGAAAAGGACAGAAGATACATTTTAGTTTAGTCCTGTCAAATTAATCAGCGCCTGACGTAAATTGACGTAATTTTAGTAAGCAGGTTTTTAATCGCGTCTAAACTTGTAAGGAGTAGTGACAGTTTGACAGGACTAAACTAAAATTGATCTTCCGTCCTTTTCTTAATGTAATAGAAAGAAAAAGATGCACTGAACTTAAATTTAGTTTAGTTTATGAACAACATAATCGGCACCATTAAGTACCTAACTGAAACTTTACCGAAAATATAAATAAGGCAGCGGTCCGTAAAAAAATCCATTCAGGTCAATGACGACTCAGCGTCGATTACGGCTTCATCTAAATCGGTTCAGTCGTTACAGAGGTTATGCTAACACATGCAAACTAACTTAAAACAAGGTCGTCTTTATTAACAAAACTCTTAAACCAGTGAACCGATGTTCTTGTTTTTATAGCGTCTATTGTGAATGGGAGTCTAAATAATCGTTGAATGAAGGCTATAGCTAATGCTTGCGAGTTGTGATGTCATTCATCAGTCGGTTCATGAATGAAATTACTTAACTCTTGTACAGTGGCTTCATATTAAACTGAACGGTGTGCAGATCTTTATTCATAGAGGGAGAGGAGTTTTAAGAAGATTTTTTACTGTCTAAAAAAGGCCACAATTAAGATAGTCTGTTTTTAGAAACCCACAGGTTTACAACAATAACGACCACGACCAGTCGCAGCGACCAGGTAAACTATAAAAAACGATACGAATCGCGCACTTGGTCGCAACGGCCAACTAGCCTCAGACCGAGCCACGAACCACGGATCTGTGGGACTACCACCACCGCTTACAGCAGTATTATTTTAATATTTCTTCAGTGTAGGAAAGAGATGAAGCTGTAAAGGACGTATAGCTCTATCTCTTTCCCCCACAAAGTAAGATTAAAATAATACTGCTGTAAGCCCCCTTGCCGGAGTTGTAGCCGTCTAGTGTGCGAGATCTCCTAATCCAATTTTTACGCAGACTAAAAAACGCTATTTTCTATCCACTGTAGGTACATACGCACGTTAAGTTACGCAAAGTAATATAGCAAGGCATGAAGATTTTACACTGAAGGTTGAAAGAATCGTAACTAACAAAGTGCTGTCTCATCTTAATTGCAACAATAATAACACGTTTCCGTGCCAACAATTAACGTTTCATAACAGCTCTCCATCTTCATTATCAGGAAAATCTAAGGTCGTTTATTTCTAAAGTAACGACGGAAACTCGTCATTAAGGAATACTTAGTTAAGACTGTTACTCACGTAAGCGTAACTGTATGCTTGATAATCATGCATGACTATACTTGTTCTACACCAGCTCACATTAGCATCTACGGTTAGAATCAATGGAAACAGTAATGTCATAAAGCCGGACGGTGTTGTGTCGTGTCGTGACGCCTTCTGACGCAGTGTTATACCCGTAGGGGGCTGTAAGGTTTCAGGTGGCTTACACACAAACCACTACCAGAACAGAAACACCTTCTAACAGCCCCCTAACCATGGAGGCTGTTAGAAGGTAGATGTTGATGAAAACGGGCACTAGCCAATCAAAACTTGCTGTGATTTGACGTAATTCTGAAGAGATTCGTTTGATTGGTGTATCCCGTACGACATAACACGACACAGTAATGTGTGGCTTAATACAGCTCATGGTAACCGTGGTAGAAGATCTAATCAACCAGATACTGGTGGTAATGAAGTGGATTAGAAGAAAGGCGAAGAATATTAACAGATTAGCCAGAAGGACTGTCCTTCATTAACAAAGAATAGGAATGTGTGCAAAGGGGAAAGGACCGCGCATTGTAAATGTACAATACAGACATATGATAATCAGAAGGGAAATCCAGCAGAGGAAAATTAAAATCAACTCAGAATATTACGCCTAATCTGCTGATAATAGAAGTACCGATTATGATACAAAGAACATCGTTGAACCACATGGTCACACAGTATAATAAAGTAACAGCGCTGCTCCAGCTCCACAAGGATGCATAAACTAATTGATTGGCATTCGAAAATATTGTTGGAGCTGCTGAAGATTGTAAAGACTATCTTGACATTGTATAAATTCAATCTCCTAGTATTGTATAATTTCATAGCACATATGTGAGCACTATGTACTTTTACCTACCTTAAAGCCACCATTTACTAGGTACGTCTTTCATTGACTTGAATGTGCCCTGGCGGCAGAGAGTATGTCATGCTCACTCAAATGTCTCGCTGGTGGTGGCGTGTGTGTTGATCATTAAGTTCCCTTCAAAATGGTTGAGCTGAATGCTGATCCATGCGTCATGTTCGTGAACGGGCGCCGCCAGTAGGGACTGGTCATCTCTAAGCTGCCACGACTTATTTTTAATTTATTTTAATTTTTGAATTGTTTTTTATCTTTACGGACGCTTTTAACGTGCACGTCTCTTTTTTCTTTTTTACATTGTTCTCACATGTTTAATTTCAAATGAATGATGTAACCAATATATTGTAACAAAATTTTGATTTAAAAGAGTGTCCGTGAAGTTTCTTGCCCGTTCTTCTCCATAGGAACCTACTACGCTTTGGAATGGGCAACCAGCGTCATTTTTTTTGACTGACCGACCCCTTGACAATTCAAAAGTACCTGTAATTGGTTTATTTGAAATAAATGCTTTGAGTTTGAGTTTTGAGTATATTATGTCTCGGTAGTGACCTTGAAATAATTACTTACCATGCTCGGTAGATAAACCCTACCTACTGATATACACTGAGATTTCGAAGTTCGTCGTTTCGGCCGTTTTCTATCAACACAAATGCCGGTACTTATTTATACTGTGACATGGTGAAATGTTTTAACTAAACTACCTGGAGACTATTATTCTTGTCAAAGTCACGTCGCGTCGCCTGTTCGTACCGTTCCAAACACAACGTGATTGCCATGGAAGTAATTATCCAGTGAAAGAGATTAACTAACAGTTGCGAGGGTAGTTACGACAGGTTATTTGTCACGGATCTTGCCAGATGATACTGATACGCGGTTACCAAACGAAACAAGTAACGTAACTGTTACAACTGACTGAGATTAGGAGTTTGGTCGTAGATTTTTATTAATATTTTATTTTAGCCCAAACTGTCCCACTGCTGACCAATGCATTAAGCTTAAGTATAATAAGCCTATAATGTTCCCACTGCTGGGACACAGGCCTCCTCTCTGTGAGAGGGAGTGGGCCGTAATCCACCACGCGGGCCCAGTTCGGGTTGGTAGATGTGACATGTCTCCCATTTTAGCTTGGCAGCCTTTTTGCCTACGTCTAGGATCCCCGTTACTCGTTTTAGAGCGCAACGTGGTGTTTCGAATTCTGCAGTTTTATAGTATGTATGAAAAGAAAATGGTATATTAAATAGACATTTGTGTAAGATGAATTTCATAACGAAGATTATTAAGATCAAATAGGTACTCCATTTTCCGTTGCCATCTTATACTGGAAATCGCAGCGGGCATCGAACCCAGGACCTCGGACCCACAGCCCAGGACAGCAGTCGCGCTTGCGACTACGAGACAACGGGTCAGTGAAACATAGAATTAGGTCAGGCCTTTCTGTTAGCACGGTTATTTCCTAATCTCTTAGTAAGTAGGTAGGTTTCTATTCAAATCGTGATATCAGTTAAATATGATGAATAATAGATACTTAATTATAATTAATTAAATGCCCCACTTCTCTTATCAAAAAGCCGATGACTGTAAAGGAAGTTCAATCATCAATAAAGCTGATAATATTCGTAGGAAATAGCAAACTGATTGCGAATAATTGTTGATAATTCAATATTTTGTAATCAAATAATATGAGTAACGAGATTCTTATGTTGCTCATTTTTGTAATACATTCATTTCAAAAACATCGCCGCCCATCGCTCATACCTTTCGGATTCCTGATTGGTTAAAGGAGGTTATGTAAAAAAACAGGGAAATCCCGTGGGGTCTTGTATATTGTCATCAGCTGTCTAAGCGGATGCAGCTGAATACCAGTATTTTACATGTAGCGACTGCCTATCTGCCCTCAACAACCCAGTTACTGGGTAACACGATACCCCTTGGTAAGACTGGTTGTCACACTTTCGGGTTTCTGACGACCCGTAACAACTGTCAAAGATCTACAAATGACAGCCGGGACCAACGTGCTTTCCGAGGTACGAAGGAGTCTCGGTATGTAAAGATGGTCACCCATCCACGGACAAACCCCGGCAAGCGTAGCTTAACCTGATGGATCGGTCCGTGCGGCTGTTATTACCTAGCCACGAGCTACTCCCGGGGTTTTGTACCTATATTGTATCGATTTGAAAAGAATTTTCCATTATGTTCGAGTGCCTAGAAGCCCTAGATCATTATCTGCCTAGCCTAGCCTTTTCCCAACTATGTTAGGGTTGGCTTCCACTCTAACTGGATGCACCTGAATATCAGTATTTTACATGGAGTACCAGTTACTGGGTAACACTATAAATAGAAATCGAATCTATAGATATTATAAAGAAATTAAAGTTAAGATTATTTGATTAACAGTTTATAATAAAATCAAGGAAAATTGAACAAATACGAATCGCCTATTATGCCTTAGCAGACTGGCGCGACGCGACACCGGCAATTGTTATACCGTAAAGTCTTCTTAGAAATTGTTTTGTTAGAGTCGCGTCGCGTTAATCTGCACGAGGCTTTAGCCAGAAAGTTTAAAGTACACACATGACCCTATAAGGGTCTACAATAGAATGTCCCTTGTAACCCTAATAAAACTAGTTTCGCTGTATAACCCTCATTCTGATGATGCCCTTAGAAACAATACAATTCTAAAACACAACGCAGCTTCTCACAAACCCACAAAACTTTCGCTTTTATTGATTGGTCTGTTGCATATTGTGTATAGTGGACAATAGGCACTACACTATGGCCCATTCTCCCATTCATTCACTAGTACTGTAGGTACTGCAGCTGTAGATAACCCACTTCTGTCGGTAGTTTGTGCGGAGGGAAGCTGCCAATACAATGTTGTTTAGGTCAACGGATTTTGTTACAAAAGGGTTAATACGAAAAAATTTTGAAGGGTGATTACGGACAATAAAATGTTTTTCTATCCTATACTTATTTATTTAATTTTAGCATATTACTAGCGCCGCCCAGGCTTCGCACGAGTGCAATTAATATGTGAAGACGGTATTCTGTTCACGACACGTTGTGCCTCCGTTTTGAGCAGTAACAAAAAGTAGGTACTGTTAAATTCATGATAGTATTTTATTAGTATTGTTAAGTACTTGTTTTTGTATATATTTACCTCATATAATTATATAACTTAAGTCCATCTAGAATAATATAACTTTCAAATGGTGAAAGAATTTTGCAAATAGCAGCTTTGGTTCCGGAGATTATCCTCCACATACTGGGTGTTAGGGTAGACACCGTTATCCTTGAAACTAGTGGTTTAGTGTTATCTATAATATACTTTTTCTATGGGACCAACATTGAAATCGCGAAAAAAAAATCAGCTGTTCCATACATTTGTGTTCACTTAAAACGACAAAATGTATGGAACAGCTGATATTTTTTTTGTCTACCCTAACACCCTGTATACCTACACAAACTCTAAAAATTCGCTCTCTCTCTTTATAATAATAGAGGAGAAAATTATGAGTTTGTATGTAGGGGAACTAGTGATCTGATTCCGAAAATTCTTTCACTAATGAGATGCTACAGTATTTCCGAGTGTTATAGGATTTCTTATGTTAAAACAAGTAATTTCACGGTAGTCGAAATCGCGGATAGAAGCTAGTTTTTAAAATAAATGTATGGATTACTCACGTGTTTATTTCGGGTTTGTTTCACTGGTTTAGACTTAGGTTGCACATAAAAATAAACTGTTTTCTGTTTAAAAAAAAACCAGTCTTTTAATATAATAGTAATCGTTCTCATTACAGCACTGAAGACGAATACCACCAGTCGCCTCCACGATTCGTTGGTACGAAACCAACGAATCGTGGAGGCGACTAAACAACAACACACCAGCAGAATGGATCTCTATGAATAGTACTCCTTGATCCAATACTACTGACATCATTTAGTAATTTTATTATTGTCAATCTATACAACCTCTGAATATCGTGACTAGTGACTATTATTCTAAAAGGATTGTTCTTTATGAGATAATGATGATTGATGATATTCTATTTCGTAATCAATCGGTATATATTTATTTATATTTATTCGTAAGTAAATATCGATTGACTATGGATACCTAGGTATGGAAGATTGAAAACCAAAACAGTCATCATCTGCATCTGCCTAGCCTTTTCCCATCTATGTTGGGGTCTACTTCCAGTCTAACCGGAAGCAGCTGAATACCAGTATTTTACATGGAGCGACTGCCTATCTGACCTCAACAACCCAATTACTAGGTAATCCGATACCTCTTGGTAAGACTGGTTGTCAGACTTTTGGGGTTCTGACGACCCGTAACAACACTGTCAAAGATCTATAAATGACCGCCAAAATCAAAACAGTGCAGAGTAAAAAATATGACCTACCTATATTAAGAATGGTGCTGAAGGGCTTGACAAAATGGGGGATAAACAGACCCATTCGACACCTAATGTGAGTGCGGTGCTGTCCAGAACACGACCCACTTGTCCCCCGAGTGTTCAGTTGTCCCGAGTGTCCATAGACCAGCTGGTCTATTCTGCAAACACCTCACCGTGAAAACTTAGGTGAAGAGAGCTGTCAATCCCTAGCGTCAGGTGAAGTAACAGCTCACTTTAAGCTCACTTCACTTAAGTCTTCACGGTGAGATTTTTACAAAATACCACTACTGCACTTTTGAGGATTTAATGAACACCACAGACGAACGAAGCTACTGGGCCCATCAAAATTAAAAAAACAAAATCGGTTCGAAAAAAAGAAGATCAAGAAACGGTTTCACGGTATTGTGAAAAAAGGAGGTTCCTATACATACATTTGAGTACATAATTCATTGAGTAAAGTATAAGACCATTGGCAATGCGTTGGTTATTTTTTAATTTCCACTTTCATTGTAGTAACACTAAACAACCGAAGTAAATTGGAAGACCAATTAATATGTCCATCGAATTAATGACAGCCAGACGGTAAAGAAATCGTCTAAAATTTGTAACAGTGTTCCTAGATTCAACGCTAGGAATGAAAATATATCAATTAGAGTCGTTCAACAAACGATGTAGAGTTTTTGTGCCAGATAGGTGCCTCTTTTTTAGCTCACAGTCATTGAGAAACAGTCTACCGTGACTATGAAAAGACAAAAAATAGAAATAGATAGATACGAAAGAAATACACGAACTTGTTTTTGTTTTAATGAAAGCTTCATGGATACTAGAGCATTCGGTTCTTACTAAGTGCTTACTGACGATGAAAATAATGATCATATTTTTTTATATTAACCGTATTGCCTATGATTATTACTCTTGTATTGATTCATATATTATAACATCCTACAAAAAATCTGCGTAACTAAGAAATACCTACTGTATAATATTATCTAATTTAAATCATTGGTTACTTGATTTGCATAACACACATACAAAGGTCACAACAGGACTATACGTAAAGGCGCAATAACAGACCGATCAACAAAAAAAAAAACAGCCAACTTTTTCCCAAACTCACCTAAACATATCACAAAACTCTCACTTTTCAATACACTACACCATTTTATTCACTGGAACACGTATAAAATCACCATTTGATAAATAAACACTGTTTATTGCGTACGCGCACCGGCTAGCCGCTACTCTGTTCAACGCACGAATGTCTGCGCGCGTGCCGACCGCGCCACTAAGTTGCTGCTTCGATAATAATTGCTGAATAAACCGCACAAATGAGTAAATACTGTATTACGATGATGTTTTTGCTTTATTAATGAATGCTAAACGAGATGGTTTAAAAGAAAGGTGAATATAAATGCAACTACGAGTAAGTGTAATGTTGGTATGCCAGTTTTTGCGCGGCGATTGTATCTGAAAGAAAAAGTTGGGCGCAATTTTGCAACTTTCTTTGAAATTGGTGAGTTACTTTTTCTTTGATTATTTGGATTTCTTCAAGTATGCGGATGTTTTTCGAATAGGAAACTTAAAAAAATTACCTACTTACTTTAAACAGCTGACTAGTACCTACTTTACTTTTTACTTTAGGTAAGGTATATGTGTATAAGCAGGGACATAAAACCCACACAGTATTTTATTTTCTGAACACACTGCATTTAACTTTTACTCTACGAAGTAAAAAACTTTCCTAAAAAACCCGGACGCGTAACGTGTATTTATTTACTGTTTATTAAATTATACGTTGTTCTTTCTGGTGAATGAACACGCCACGGAATGATTCAGTATCATTTTACGGCTCCTAAACTCTTAACTCATTCACTAGCATAAAGCATGTTCATGTCGTAGTTATACAGCACAAGCTGGCATTTCAGTAAACTTCTATTTCATCCAGGATTGATCTATCAAAACGGAATATATTTGTATTATTTTACCATGGATGTATTTTTTTACAGTTCTATAGATTTTCCGTATATTTGAGCTCGATCTGACATTGTCTTATTAGAATACTGTAACATGACGTCACGTCAATATTCCTCGAAGGGTTAGGCAGTGGTGTACCTCCTATAGGTCACCCACATTTCTCCATTTATGTTTAAGTCCTATGTCATCCCGGTGGATGACAATAGGCGAGCCACCGGGCACAAATTCAGAGTCCAGGCTGCTACTACCAATAACACTTTTGCTCAACCTGGGAATCGATCCCGCTTATGCTCAGCAGTAGCGCCTGGACCACTCACCCAACGAGGCAGTCAATAGAATAGAATATTATAATGTTTTGTTTATACCTAATTAATAAAAATAATGAAGAAGGTGAGAGCACTAAGGAAGGATTTTTGAAAATTGGTCCCTTATGGGGTCAAATAGGTGCGGGAAAGTCCGAAAGGGAAACCGGGACCTTGGCAATAGGCAACTGAAGGAACACGGGTGGGTTTTAGTCAGTAAAAATCTAACACGCCCTTCCGCTCCGCCCAGAGCGTCATTTGACGATATCCCACCCTCAAAAAAAAAAGTGGGTAAACTAGGGGATGAAAGTTTGAATTAAAGTTCCCCATTTTTGCTGATGGGAAAACATATCGGGCACAAGGCTTGTACTCTCATATTTTATAAGAAATACTGTTGTGGTTTTGATTCTTATAAAAATATCCTTTTGCATGCTTAACTTATGAAAAGAACGAACCATTAGTAAAAAGTAAAAAACTTGAAATAATTTTTCGTAGCGCTACGCAGGGTAGCTGCGTAGGTAAAATGATATGGTAAACTAGACAGTTAGTGTAATTCCCACTTCACCCATCTTCCTACAACATGCACATCATGCCACAATTATGCTAATTATTCAGTTTAATGAACAGATGCATCGTCTTGTGTGTCATTGACGTGTCAATTGTAGATTGTAGGGGTACATCATAGAAAGTATGTGAGTACTTCATACTTGTAATCTATTCTCGTATAGCCGTATACTGACCGGTGTTACGGGGTGTAACATGTTACAAAGCGAGCATTCGTGCAGTCAGTACGCGGAAACGAGCACGAACACGCGAGCAACGAGCGCATGTTACACGGAGTTTAGAACACGGCGTAACGTAATATGTTCGCTGCGAATGGTACATTACGCCCCGTAACGCCGGTCAGTACACGGCTTATGAGTTCGTCCTTTATTAGGATAGCATGGGGTGAAGTCATCGCCTTTATTGGTAGCTATTGAATCTATTTCTGGCCGGAGCGCGCGCTGCAGCACTGGGTAAAGTTTCAGAAGTGTGAGTGATTATTAAGGCCATGTTGTGAATGTTGTTTGCTGGGGAAGAGACGCATGTAGATAAGGTTAAAGACATATGATTTTTTGAGCTTTTAGTTAATGAAGCGTTTTGGAACTTGGAACACTTGAACCTATATAGTCATTCCTTGAACATAACATAACATCCTTATTGTTTCCCCGAAGGTACGGAGAGGTGCACTTACCTATATTACACCCACATTTCGCCAGTTATGTTTAAGTCCTATGTAATGGGGGATGGGCCATCAATCGGGCATAAATGAAAGAAATGAAATTGTTTATTCTGTAAATAGGATATTGGAATCACTTTTAAACGTCATTTTAAAAAATATTAAAAATAAGCTAGATGAGGTCGGCGATTCCTATCTGACTACTCTGAGAAGAAAGGCCGAAATAAACTCAGAGGTCACAGTCTCTTTTAAAGTCCAGACATAATCTTGGTCAGGTCATATGAGGACCATGTAGATTAGAGTCTGAAATGGTCTTTTGAGGAAAAAACCACACAGATTTGAGTGGACCTGTCCAGTCGGTGCAAGCATTTGTCAGTAATAGTGGAGCTCAACGAATCAACATAAATCCAGACTCCGGGGTGACACTCAATAACATTTTGCGCGACCCGGAAATCGAACTGTGGTCCTACTGGTAGTGGTAGTGCGGTAGTGGTAGTCCCATCATGCTCAGCAGTAGCGCTTGCGACCACAAGACCAACGAGATAGGCAGGCAACGAGGTTGAACAGTATTGATAAACTCTCGACTATACTGGGTGTAATATAAAATTATGGTCATGTTTCTAGGGGGTAAAAGTTCACCCCTTGCATTGTCTTAATTTATTTAAGACAATGCAAGGGGTGAACTTTTACCCCTTTAATTTTATATTACACCCAGTATAGTCGAGAGTTTATCAATACTGTTCAACCTCGTTGCCTGCCTACCTCGTTGGTCTTGTGGGTGAACTTTCACAGTCACAATAAAAGTAAATTATATTTAGATTACTAATTTGGTAATTTATAAGATATTTTACAGTGAGCCAAGATTAAACCACACTATCACAAAATCTTGATAACAATGTTAATCACTGCGATTTATTCATGTCTCATCATGAGAGAACTTACGAAAGAGAAGTAAAGTGTTACTTAAAAATCCTACAACAACAAAGTACTTAAACATATTTCACTTTTACTGGAAAGTAAATACCTAATTAGGTACTTGTATTAAAACAGATTTCATTTCACGAAAACAATTACCTACACGAAATCGTGATCATACAACAACTTTCTGACAGAGAAGTAAAATGAACTTCATTACTTTTGATGACGGACTAACAAACCTTTGAAAACGATAATTACGTATTTCTCAAATAGTCCAATTCTGGATTTATCGCTGCACTTCAGTAACATTTTTGTGTGGCCTAGAACTTAGAAGCTTCATGGTGATCCAAGGCAGGATTCTTCAAAAAAGACGGTAATCATCACAAACTAATAATTGTTGATCATGCTCCTTGGAATTTCTTGCCCGTTCTTCTCCATAGAGATCTACGTTTTGGAATGGGCAACTAGCTTCAACTTTCTGACTATTTGACCGACTCTTTGACAGTTGAAAAGTGTCTGTAAATGGTTTAATTGAAATAAATGCTTTGAGTTTGAGTTTAATAAATAACAGTAGTGAACTAATCTTATGTTAGGTAAATGTGTCAATGACGACAATTCTTTCTTAATGACAATGAAATACAATAGACGTAGATATATTTGGATGACGATTGACCAATTGCAAACCAGAACGCGACGTGTTACCACACCGAGCGCTGGAACTTAACTGGAAAGTAACTTTGCGTCCAGCGCTCGGTGTGGTAACACGTCACGTTCTGGTTTGCAATTGGTTAATCGTCATCCTGAGGATGCCTCGTTGAAAGGTGAAACACGTGTCGATTTCTTACAGGGTTTTTAGGACTCTTGAAGAATAGTCAAGCGGAATAGGTTACTAAATATATCTACGTCTATTGTATTTTATAATGGATTTCCGCAAAGTCACGCCTGAATCAATTAAATGACAATGATTATGGTCATAATAGGCTCAAAGCAAATGCCATGTAACATGAGCCAATTTTTGACAATTTATACGCGATTGGCGAAAATACAACGTTCCGGTGTGCGATTAAGAACACAATATATAATGACACAATGGTTATGGAACATACATTATATCGTTCCTATAATGTAATATAACAGCAGTAGCTTGAACGTTTGATACGATCAAAATATACCTAAATATGTACAACACAATGTACGCCTAGTGTCTAAAACTAGTATGTTACAATAGGACCTAGTTCTAACAATTGAGCTTACAATGGAGTGATGTCATTGGTTTAGCGGAGCAGAAAGCTTAGCGGAAACGATACAATACGATTTCAGTGGTCCATTACCAGATAATGGTGAGATTACCGCTTCGCTCGCTCAAAAGCTTTTCTGCGGTCGATAAAGTAACTTCTATTTCTGACCTAACATATCCGAGGTGGGATACAAATATTTTCGAGCTCGCTTTGCTTGCTCCTATCACACAAGTTATTATGATAATCCCTGCTGGCCTATGATGACTCCCAGAAATCGAGGGGAGATAATCTCAGGCGCGGCATTAGCACTTGCTACAAATGTTTTCATCTTTATCTTTGTAAATTGTTATGAAAGATAACATAGATATAATGTTACTATCTTAGTCTGTATCGAAACTATTGGGATACAATTCCGTAAAGGTTCATTGTGTAACCAAATCAATCCTTTCTTCTCTTCACGTTGGTACCTATATCATAACGTCCAGAAGCACATGCAACCACAATAAAATTACTGACAACTGAAGTGTCTGTTGTATGTCGTTGCCAATCTCCATCTTGATCATTATAATAAAGTCATAGTAAACTCACACAATAGCAGAATGATGCCTCTGGTGTAGAGGAGCGGAAGGCGTGGCGGGCGGCAGAGCTGATAAGGAGGCGGGCTGAGGAGAGCCGCACCACCGACCCTCGCGCACGTCTGATGAGCCTGCCAATAAGACAGAGGTGGTAAGTTAATGGCCTGTGTTGTTTTGGGAATAAATAGGCCACTTTATTGTACAAGTGCGACTAAATCTTTATCTTACAGCCTAATTGCTTAACAAAGTCATAACAATCGCTTTCTTTCTGACGATAAATTCACAAAAACCAGTGCGCGGATTGCATCCCATGTGTGCAGATTACTACACGTAAAGTCTTTTTTTAAATCTCGTAGACTAATTTGACAGGTGCAAATGTTAAACTCCAAATTGAAAAAACAAACAACAATCACTTGAAATGTGAAATTAGTCTACGAGATAAAAAAACAGATTGTAGTACAAAGAAGAAACTTTGAGTATGCCAGTTTAATTCGGGATCTCTAGCTCAATTTTTTTTATCGTGGTTTAGGCCGCACCTTCAATACAGGTGACTGCAGCTCTCATCTATACATTTTCCAAGCCTACACCCCAATTGTGTAACACAATTTCTATCACAATCCGCAGAATTTTGAAGGAAATTGCTAATCCATTGCATTATATATGTTTGAAAAATTCATCTGCTCAACATCGGAAACAACGCAATGAATGTTGTTGAACTGTCAAAATGAAAGGCATTGCCATTGTAAGTGTATTTCGCAATTACCTAGCTGGTTTGTGATCACGGTTATCTTTTCCTATGCCGTTAGTAGTATTTTGGGAGTCCCTTGCTATGTGTATGTTAGAAAGCTGATATACTCACTGCCATAGAGCGTCAGATGGGATGGTGGTCTGCTGGCCAGCACTGGAGTGGAGCCATACCTCTCCCCTCCCGCAGACAGACGCCCTCCGAGCGGCTTGAACGCTATCGGACGGATCACTGATTTACCCTGGAACAAGCAAAGATAATACGTTAGATAAAGAACATACATATAGCTTAGCAAAGAATGATAATTTGATTTCGTGTAAGATCAAGTGCGAAAGAACTATCCGCCATCTTCATACTGACAAAGAAAATGAGGGGACCCTTGCGCCATCCCATCCTCCTAGCACGGCGGGCTGTGCTGGGGCTGATGTAATAGCAATCACGTCATTTGGCTGAAATAGGTTTATTTTTATTTTTATTGTTTGTCTTTTATATAGATTATTTTCTATTTTGTGAATGTGAGAACTTTGTAGGCTTATTGGACTGTAGATTAACTGAACATCTATTTTGTTAAGTACCTGGTACTTACTTGTTGAAAGGCCTACATTGTCCTCCCATGCCTACTAACACTGTAATTTGAAAATATTGTAAAAGCCAATTATTTTTAAAAGAGTAACCGTGTAGTTTCTTGCCGGCTCTTCTCCATAGGAAACGACCAATTGGAACCGTACACTTAGCTTCTGACGTTTCATAAGTGCCCATGTAGGTTTATGTGAAATAAAATATTTTAATTTTGATTTTGATGCTTCAAGTGCGGAAAACCTCAAACGGCGCGAATACTCCAATCTCATTGGGTCTTATATGTTCGAGCCGCTTTGGGTCGAAACCCTAGGGCCATGGGGTCCGAGTGCTCACTTAGTCTATCAAGACATCGCCAAGCGGTTGGTCGACTCTTCACGTGACCAGAGGGCTGGCCTATTTTTCGGCCAAAGAATCAGCATTGCAATACAACGGGGCAATGCTGCCAGCCTTTTGGGCACTTTTCCTGCTGCCAGCGTAGCGGATGAATTTTTTGATGTACTATAGTGATTATTTCCCCCCCCCCCTTTTTATACTTGTACATATTATTATTATTTTAGTGTTAGATGTATAATAATGTATATTACTGAATTACTGTTAATAAATAAATGTATCGGGGGAGCAGGACTTTGGTAGTGTAGTGGTATCTGAAAGAGCACCAGCTAACGGACATAACGGATTATCGTAAGATAAATGAAGTCCGTTAAAAATGCAAAGAAACCAGCACTTTTAACATGATTTAATTTTGCGTAACAAATGCGAGAGTACCGTATCGCCAAATAACCATTCCTGTCTCATTCGGAATTCGAAAGGAGACACAGCATAAAAAAATAAAACCGTTTGCTGCAGCGAGCGATCTCTAAATCTATTGTTGACCACAATAGATTACCGACAAAACTTCACATTGACATTTCCTAAAGAACAATTGTTTAGTCTACCTACTTCACCGACCATTATCTCAAGGACCCAAACAAATCGTTTTTTAAACGCTTTCGTTAGTTAATAAGTCCGTGCGCATTTATCTGAGCACGGAATTGACATTTTCGTACGCAACAACGCATCTAAATGTCATGACAAAAAGGTCAAACTTGGAATATTCGGTGCATCAACGTGTCACCGTTACAATGATGTATGGGGAAAATATATGGATTTCGTGACGACATTAATCAGGGCTTTGCGTATAAATTAGGCCAGAGCATTATTAAAGTCGCTTAGCGGATTCTTTTGGAATTCCATCGGTTGTGTAATATATTTCTGTCCCTGTTTGCTTTAATATATTCTTGTGTATTTCAAAGTAAGTCTTAAATTGTTTATGTGAAATATGTTTTGTAAGAATTTCTTCACTAGGTATTATTTCAATTATATTTGTTCCATCAACAATCTCTTGATTTTGCATACTGTAGTGCTGCGATATTGCAATGCTTCGTACATATCACATTAATGCTCGTATTACAACAAATTGATCTTATCCGACTTTGCGAACAATGGAAATTAATTTATGTAATTCTAATTAGTAGGTATCTATTGCGTATGCATTATTTGATTCATAATGAGTATCATATTAATCATCTTGAGTAATATGGGGGTTGTGACATTCATAATTCTTGCGAGGCTTAGTCGTAATAGTGAATACAAAATTGGATCCCACTTTACTTTGAGTACTTATGTACCATAAGAGAGTACAATTCTTAAAAAGACAAAAGAAGAAACGAAAATAATAAGGTCCCGCTTAAAAGATACGAGTGGAATGCATTTGCATCGCACACACAACTGACAGACAATTTTTTTTGAAGAAGTAATTAAACAAAATAAATATACATAACTTGTATACCGTGCCAACGAATCAATCAGGCGGTATGACGAGAATTGGTAAGAAAAAGCGCGTGTCTTACGACTTTGGATGTCGAACAGAGTACGAGCAGAGACGCAGGAATGTCCAGTATGTCTGGGACAAAAACTTGAACACTTGGCATCGCTGCATACGGCACTGTTTACTTAACATTTCCTTTCGAGTGCTATATCTATACATACTATTATAAATTAAAGTCGCTTTTCGTGTTTGTCTGTGTGTCTGCGTTGTTCTCCTAAACCATGCAATAGTTTTGATGAGGTTTTCACCATCGTTAAGAGAATTTACTCTTGAAGGTTTTTAAGTATAATACGTTACTATTAAAGTTAATTATAACTAAGAAATCTCGATGTTTTGTTAAGTCGTAAAAACCGTGCGAAGCAAGTACGGGTTGTTAGTATAAATATAATATGGACTTGCGTGTGACACAGAGTAGGAAATGCAGTTGCGGACCATGATGGTATTGTAATTTGTATATTTTTTTATATTACAACTCGTATCGAAGGTTTCATCTGCCATTCTGGATAATTCATTTAAAAATTATTATTTATCAAACTTCCAATTAAATAAATATAATGTTTTTTCTTTGAAATGCAGCATGAAGCTATAAAACAAGATGGGCGTAGGTTATATTATGACAGTTAAGATGATGTTTTTGCGTTCTGATTCTGGTCTAACCAGGATCTGATCAACCTTTCTAACAAGGCCTCATTTTTTCTGATTATCTTATGCAGATCTTTGTTTATATGGTCCATGTAGCATGTTTTAAGTAAGAAGTGTAGGCACATACCTAGTCCAGCCATCACGTATAATTATGTAGATTACCCTGATGATCTTTTTATAATCTTTACATAACATCACGCCTGCAATATAGCACACCCACATTTCGGCAGTCATGTTTAAGTCTAATTTTAATTGGGGGCGAAACTACTGCCTTCAGCCGGGCACAAATCCATACTCCATATTGCGATGCGTGCGTAGCTATAATATATAAATAGGCGAATATCAGAATGCTAATTCTCGGACTTAAAAAACGTTTACATTCAAGTCGTTATCTGTCAAACCTGTCAAAAATGTTGGTAAATTCATTGTATTTTTGACAGATTACGAGAGAGATGCGTATGCGAACGTTCTTAAAAATTACGGGAATTGTCCCTCAGGAAGCCTTTTAAATAGCGGATAGTAACGTGATATAAACATACCTAGTACAGTATCAAACCTGTTATTTATACCTGTTACTATCGGTGTGAAATTGTGAAACTGGATTGTAACTACATTAATTAGCATTGCAAAATACTTTCACAGGAAGTTTCACGTCATAATTGTTCCATGTTGTTGTTACTGAATGTTTTATGAGTTTTCTTCAGTTTATGCACATTAAATTACGATTGTTATGGCTGCTGGGTTTTAATTATTACTTATTGCAGAACTTGATGCCTCATTTGTTTTGATTTATAGTATTATTACTCTTAAATCTTAGGACTTAAAGCGTATATGGTACTGGCCAGTAACAATAGTTGCTCTTTTAATATTGAAGTGTAGTGTAGTCTACGTTATTATATTATCCTCACTCCAGCGGCTTCACGGGAATTTACCGGGATAAAAAGTATTCTATGTCCTATCCATATCATGGTTTACCTGTGTGCCATTTCATCAGACAGGAGTCCTTTCAGATTTATATTATTAATATAGTTAATATGAAGTATGGATTGACATGTCACAATTTTTCAGTGTCTACAAGCGAAATTGTTTTCAGAAAGACTGATGGCTACCATTTTTATAAATTACCAGATATGATATCACGACTAAAAAGGCACTGAAAATAGCTTTAACTTATGGCTTGAAGAACGAAATGCAGTTACCAGACAACAGTGCCAGTCGGCCAAACACTCAGAGACAAGTATGTGCAACACAAACAAACGCCTGTTTGTACAGGAAGACATGTTTGTGGGTTAAGAGACGAGGCGACTTCGAGGAAACCGTCTAAACGTCACATTATAGTCGCATAAAGTAAGATAATGACAATATTATACGTACATGATGGGCTTTGGGTCGTAAATTTTGCGACAAACAAACACACAGTAACATGGCAGTTGATACGCAGATACCGCTTTGATGGTTTAATCGTGACACGACAGCCGTTGAAGGGTTTGATCGTATGTGTGCTTCCAGAGAAAGATGACACGAGCTAATTCAGTGACAAGAGTAGAGGCAGAAGAAATAAACAATGGATGTATTGTATGTTACATGATTTGACAGATTAGATAGTGCATACTGTGAAAACAGCTGAGGGCCAATTCTCTTACTTAAAAAACGTTCACATTCAAAGTCAAAATCTGTCAAACTTGTCAAAAATGTCGGTAAATTGACGGTTTTTTTGACGGATTGCGAATGAGATGCGAATTTGAACGTTCTTAAAAATAAGGCAATTGCCCCGCTGGTAAATAATACCGACTCGTAATGTGTCATTTGAAGTAATTTCCTCATTAGTGCAGGGGAAGACTATAGAAACGATTAACGAACTCTGTGAAAAAATGATAGGTGCATATATGTGGGGTGCGGTGCGGGGAAGGGGGCGAGTGAATACTGAGATGCATTCCCAAAAGCACTGAGTTGAAAGCAGAAGGATGGAAAGGTCTATATTTCTCTATGTATCAAGATATACTGAGGCCCTAGACAAAGTGACATTCTATCAGCGATAACGATGATGGAAAAGGCAGAATATGACTGACATAAGCTATAGAAAAGTTTATGTCAATCCTGTTGAAAGTCGTTATAGAAATAAGAAACGCTTTCGAAGCGATTGTCACTTGTCTAAGCTCTGTCTCAGTAGATTATAAAAAATATTGATGACAGACAAATAAAAAGCTTCATGGTGTTTAAATGTTTGGACTACAAAAAAAAAAGGTTTACATTCAAAAAGACAGTTTCAACCGTCCAGAGAAAGAAATAAAAGAAAGAAAATAAATGTATTTGACCCAGGTAAGGCACACAATTAAATACAAAAGACAAAGAACATCAAAATAGTATTGTGCGCCTCACGGATGCGCCAAACAGGCCCAGCATGCATGCCAGACAACTAGTGCCTGACGCTGGTTTTCAACTGGACCTTATGTTACGGATGTAAATCAGTTTTATAGTGTGTGTAGATGTTTAAATAAAAAATATGTAGATAGATATGTGTAGCAAATAATAATAATAAACTCGACTATATATTTTTATAAAAATAATTACAGATATTTATAAAGTGGTATTTAAGAAAAGAAGCACAGTGATAATTATGGTTGCACAAGTAATATTATGGTTGCAGAGGCGTTTGGGTTTGTGGGTTTACTGTGACAAGGCCAGGCAGACGACGTCTGTAGCTTTGTGTGTCACGTGTTAAAGGAGATAGCGAATTTTATGGGTAGAACATATTTCTGGGGTGGAGTCCAAGTTATAACAATTTCGAGTTTTTTTAGAGATAAGTATTACAATATCTAGTAGCTGCGCCCCGCTGTTTCACACGCGGAAGTTTCGATCCTGTGCGAATTTCGAGATAAAAAGTATCCTATGTCCTTTTCCAGGTCATGGTGCCTTTCATCTAAAGTTCTCCGTTCAGTCTTTTTAGCGTGAAAGCGTAACAAACAGGCAAACGAACAAACTCACTTTCGCATTTATAATATTAGTTAGGATTTTAACTTTAAAATGAAATTAAACACCAAACATTAAGATAATTCTCATGGTATTGTTTTAATTATTATTTCTGGCATAATGAGCGGTTGTTTTGAATGAAGCCCAATCTCAAATTCCAATTAACACATACTTGTCATTGTTTTTATTTCAAGAATATACAGGGTGTTAGGGTAGACACCTTTATCCTTGAAATTAGTGGTTTGGTGTCATCTATAATATACTTTTTCTAAGGGACCAACCTTGAAATCGCCAAAAAAAAATCAGCTGTTCCATATATTTGTGTTCACTTAAATCGACAAAATGTATGGCACAGCTGATTTTTTTTTCGCGATTTCATGTTTGGTCCCTTACAAAAGGTATACTATAGATGACACCAAACCACTAGTTTCAAGGATAACCCTAACACCCTGTAAAGATGAGCTGAATGAAAAGGTATGGTTTAATTTGAAAAACGAACAGGAAATGTGTCACCAAAGCGAAGGCGATGAATTAGCAACATTTCTAGTTTACTTTTATAATTCTCATCAGCTTCTCACTTAAACCAACTCCTGTTTGTCTCGTTGCTACGCGGAACAGCATACAAGAGATTTGTCTCCCGTTTGTAAGACCGGATAGTCTTTATCGATACTTCTGACTCGATTACAGACCACTCGCTTAAGAATCGATATCGTTAATAGTGTCATTAATTTAACGATTATGTGACCTCTTTCTAATACGTTCTATTAGTTTTATTACAACGAGTATATGGCTTGAGTGACACAGTTATATAAATACATTGTAATTTCTAGACTAACATTCCAGTCGAGATCCGTCTGAGCCCAGAAAGTGGTCCACTTATGAACTGTTACAGTTATGATGGGATTCAGCAAGTACTTACTGAAGAAATGTGGTTTGTTGTATAGTGAGCAAGTTCCTTTTGAAGTGTTAATGTTAATTATATTGCTATTTACATAATGATTTGAAGTAAGAGCTTTTCAATCATTTGACATCATGTGGCCCAACTAAATGGAAAAGGTGACATAAATAAAATTCTTGTAGGTACACACGGCTACACATCAAGCTATACATTTGCAGTATAAGTTGACCTCGTATTGTACGGAAATCCTTTACAATGCGAGATCAGCATAAACTGGAAATGTATAGCTTGATGTGTAGCCGTGTGTTGCTACTGGATTATCATTAGTAAATAAAAACCAAAGTCCACTTATACATCCGAATCAAATAAAACCAATCTTGTACTTGGCTACACATCAAGCTATACATTTCCAGTATAAGCTGATCTCGCATTGTATAGGATTTCCGTACAATGATAGGTCAGCTTATAACGGAAATGTATAGCTTGATATGTAGCAGCGTGTACCCATTTCCTTACAAAGATCCGCAACTACTTGCTTGTATGCTACTACATTATATATTACATAAAGTTTAGCCGGGAGTTACAACATAACCAGTTGATCTAGTATCCGACGGAAGATTGCGCATGCGCATTACCGTGCTGCATTGGATAGGACAGATAATTTCCGCCGTCGTTAGCTTGACAGACCATTTCCAATTACTAGAAAATGTTGGCAAAAAATGGGAACTGTTAAATGGTCGGATTCGTTAGTTGGTTTTGTGGTGGAGAATCGATTGGTATAATCTGGTGAGGTTTATGCTGTTGGTTTTGCATATAAGGATGAGATTTGCATATCTTTTCTTAGGTCCTTTCAATAAACATAATGCAGTGATTAGGATGAGTATTTCAATGAAATCACAGCAAAAATACCTTGACTTAAATACCCCAAAAATCTTCGGAATCTTTGACATTTTTACTAAGATTATCAACTGCTTAGCCTTTTCCCCACTATGTTGGTGTCGGCTTCCAGTCTTACCTAATGCAGCTGAATACCATTATTTTACATGGAGCGACTGCCTATCTGACCTCCACAAACCAGTTACTGTGTAATACGATACCCCTTGGTGAGACTGGTTGTCAGACTTTTGAGTTTCTGACGACTGTCAAAGATCCAAGAATGTCAGCTGGGACCAACGGCTTAACGTACTTTCTGAGTCACGGACGGGTAACGGTATGTAAAGATGGTAATCCATCCACGGACCGACCGCGGTAAGTCCATGGATGGGTGACCATCTTTACATACCGAAACCTCTTTTAATAAGAATATGTTTGATTTACTACTCCAATAAAAATACCTGCATAACAATCCGTAGCATCAACCCATAACATTATTATAATCACACAATCTAACTGTAATTGCTAATAGAGTAATAAATAGCTTCGTTTATACGCCAGTAACAAGTAATGGCACAGTCGGCGGGTGCCTCTCTAATAAATCATGGACGCCACTCACGCCACCCAGAGAGTGGATGTGGAACACCAAGTCCAGCCAGTCCGAGGCTAAAGCTCCGCTTACATGTATTTTTTTTTCAGCAGTTATTGCTGGATCGAGTCGAGCGAGATGGAGCAACATTGCTTCCTATCACTCGGTGCCAAGATTGTACAAGTTGTTGTTCCGAGATACCACCATCATATGGAGTATGGTCTGTATGGAGCAATATGGAGCGATAAGAAATAGCTTCGTTTATACACCAGTAACAAGTACTGTCATTTAGTCAGCGGGTGCCTTAGGTGCCTCTCTATATACCATGAACGCCACCCAGAAAGTGGATGTGAGACGCCAAGTCCGGCCTGTCTGAGGCTAAAGTTCCTCTTTTATATTTCTTCAGCAATTATTGCTTGATCGAGTCGAGCGATATGGAGCTACATACATCGCCCCATATTACTCCATGTGAAAAATTATTGTGTTGCAATTGTTTCTAGTGACCTCTACTATATGGAACACTATGGAGCTATGAATGTACTTATGTGAAGCGATATGGAGCAAACTGGACCCTTATGCAACAATATGGAGCGATGTGGAGCAACTTAATAAACTTCACACAAGCTTTGGGTTTTTTTTGACCGACCAAATATATCCTACTGGAAAAAAATACTGCTGAAAATAAGTGCCTGTGTAAGCGAAGCCTAATTAAAGCAGACTTAGGGACGAGTCAAGTTTAATTAGTCACCGCACTGTGCGTCAAGCGGTAGCTATGGCATTTGTCACCACTGGATGTAATATTTATATTTAATATCGATAGGTATTATTGATTAAAGATTAATTTTAGATTATGTTCACCATTTTAAATTATCTTGATCGATTGATCAAATGACGAAGAGGAGACAAAATTATGTTTTAAATGTAAATTAATAAACTTTATTTTTATTTATTGAGATTTTTTTTTGCATCATGAAGTATTCAACATTTTACTTAATATCTATGATACTTTCAGCGCGTCTACTACTTTATGCAAAGCTAATTAATCTCTACCGTGACTATATAGCAATAATGTAACCACAGAATGTAACATTGTTTAATAACTAGGAAGACGTTAACAAATCGATGTTATAATTAATTGTGTTGCCGCTATTCTTAATACTAATAACGGTAAAACAGGTGATTATGGATAACCAATAACGTTGAAGATAGGCTAAATGGTGACAAAGACCGTGAGATTCTTTAATCACCAAATCTATATTATGAATCATAATTCAAGCAATCTAACGAATCGCACCATGGGTGCTCAAAGGATATAAAGGAATAAAGTCGAATTTTATTTTTTGATCCCCTTTGAGCACCACGTTATAATATTGATTGGTGCTCAAATTGGAATACTACATTCTAGGATAATAAATATACAAGACATGGACATGATTAGGAATGGAATGCCAATCATAAAATAATCTTCACTGAATACAGAAAAAAAAAAAACTTCAAAGTCTATAAAGTTAGTCTTACGACATTTTTAATAACTGACTGCAATATTAGACGTCTTAAGATCATAAATAAAAAAAAAATAGCGCCGTGACTTATGAATGGTCTCAATTTGAAATATGGATATAAGACTATTATTATACCAATAATTTCACGCCATAAATTGGCTACTGAATATTAAAATCCTTTATCTATTATATCATCTCTCGTCTCAATGAATTTCTATAACAGGCGTATGAAATGATAATGTAGGTATGCGTTCGTTAAATTAGCATAAACATTCGTTCTTACATCATTCTCTGTATGAAAAGAATACCTGTGCCATTAAATCACGCCTACGCCTAATCAGCCGGGTTGCAAAAATCAAAATTTGCATGACACTAAACAATAACGTATAGCAATTTGCTATAACAAATATGGGAGGACCGGTACCACGGTGCGTCGATGATGTGTGCGGAAAAACTTGCAATGATTACGAAATAAGAACTGAGGCTGTATTATGAGGAGTTAATGCTGTCATTTTTTCAGTGTCACAGAGAGACAGAGTTATACATGACCTATAGCACCATCCCTGTTTCGCAATGGAATCATGTTGGCATTAATACTTCGTAATAAGGACCCTGAGGTCATTTTATATTGTCTCCATACAACTAGACTTGGAAAAAGGCAGAAAAGGGAAGTCAATGGTGTTCTTACGTTACACGATGATGATGAAACCCTTGAAAGAACTTGAGACACAAAAAATATTCCCACCATTAGCAACATTTTAAACAAAACACACACCAAAAAAATTCCTTAAACACTCGAAGCAAGTCATTCAAATTATTGGTCCAAACCATGTCCAAAAATGATAATGACATGGACGATTTTGAGGCGAGTAACAGAAGTATTCGCGAAACATTTGCGAAACCTCAGGCGTTCTCCCACGTTCGGGCACGCGAGTTAGAAACACGTGTACACCTCAAACTGGTCATTCCTTTCCTTTCTAACATCATAATAAGCGTAAGCGACAGGTTGAAACAGCCCCCAGCTAAATCCCAGGCTGTCTGCCAGTCCCAATAACAACAAATTTTGGAATTCCTCCTTTTTAGTTAGTTAGGTAATTGTTGGAGAGCCAGAGGGCTTCTCCCAAAGCGTAAAAGGTCCAGTTTCGACTCTAAATAGCGTCCCACGCTTTAATGGTGATAATATTTTAATAGCTCCTTTAAACGCTAAATGCCACCGTCATAATAAAGCAGAATTGGAGCATTGTACGCGATTTAAATAATCTGGGAATGTGCAATCAGCTTTAGGACTATGTAAATGGTTTCAAGAATTCAGTTCAGATATTGAATTTGAAAATCCATGTCATATTCTGCATTAGTAATACGATCTGAATGACAAGCAATACCAACAGATTTTATTTCACGATAAATTCAAACTGAGTTTCGGTTCCTGGGACATTTGAGCACAATACAATTTCTTCACTCCTTTAATACACCTATAAAAATTTGACGGCGGTATAAACCGTATCGTAAAGGACAAGATCGGATCGTCGGCGTTTGATTGTGGCATAACGAACATGATCATAAATTAGGCGATACTGATCTTTACAGGACACAGCACAACGACATACGGACCGCCGAGGAGCATAAAGACATGTAAGAAGTACAGTCGTCGCAAATATTGGAATAGTGCCAATGGGATGCAAAATAAATGCACTTCTTAGTATTATTTAGAGAATAATAGTGAATAGCAATGTGTAATGCATTTACAATTTGCCAGGTTCATTCCCCTCGGACCTTATTTGTAGTTCCGCCGTAATAGTACATTATAATTTGCTGGTATATTTATAGCAAGGGGATACAAAATGATTTATTCTACAATTCAGGTCGTCATTGTTATAATCCTTAACAAAGTAGAAATATAAAGCGTTTTATATATGATCATATTAATGAATATAGAAATTCGATATCCCAATCAAACTTATCTATATTATTTACGACAATAAAACTACCGTTACAGGCGTTGATTTCCAGGTGTCAGATTAAGTTTCAATGGTAATACGAAGGCTGTAACACGATAGTAGTCTCCTTTTATTACGAGTAGAATAACATGTTAATAAAGAACTGAATGACAATCAGTTTCACGAATGGGCATATTATATTAAGTTTTATAGATTTCTTGTTAGACTGGACCTAGTTTTATTAATTTAATAGCTATCATTAAGGCGTCATCAACACAGTATAAGTTTATCAAGTGTGTTAGGGTCAGCTGCCAGTTGGACCAGCTGCGTTAGGAACCGCTTTTTAGCAATGATCATTAAGTTTATACAAATCAAACACTAAATAGACACAGATTCATGAATACCGCTATTTTATACTTTAATTCTAAAAGTCTTTGTGATGGGTTCCATACAAAGGCACACACACGTGCCAAGCAGATGTTTGGACGCAATACATCTGCTATTTATGTACCCTCGGGGAATGTCTACGCAATTTACTGAAGTGTTTCAAAATGCAGCGACAGCTAAAGGGGATGTTTTAGAATTTATGATAAAGGTATTATTGTTAAATAAAAAAGTACGGGTGAAGTTGAATTATTATCAGAAATGATGTGTCCGATTATAATTGAATGAATAGAGAAGATTATAAATGAACGTTACTATTTTTGGGTATTTATCAAAAGGATCAAATGATGAGTTTTACAATTGGAGACGCTAGTGACTAAAATATTTTTAAACGACTAGTTTTAAAGATAGGAATCTTTTGTAAATATATCTTTGAAATACTTGCAAAAATAAATTGTCAACATCATTAAGATAAAATAGCATTCAAGCAAGTCACTGCAGCTTGCAACTGGCAAAAGATAGAATGCAAAAATGCTGAAAGCAGCCGACACTCCGACAGTAGCAAAGAGATAACTCAAAAAGGAATATAATTTGATACTTAAACTGAATTCAAAAGCGTGTCCTTGCAAAGTAGGCACAAAGCGTTTGCCATTTTATTGCACATTCATCCATATAAAGAATGCGGTGGTGATGTAAAATAAGGCAATGCAGGGTGCGGCGGCAATAAAGAATTGTGACAAACAAACAAATTACGACTGCTAATAGGTATTATTCATCAGCAATGACATCGAATTCACATAGTTAGCTATCATATGTTTGCAATAGGTATAGTGAAATATAATTAATGACATTTCCATCATAAAAAAAATAAAAATGTTGACTGCAGTCTCTTCAGCGATATACTTTGTCTATTAAGCTAATAAAATTAACGTTATCTAGATGTGAAATACAGGAGTTGATTATGACATTTATTAATACAAGTATTTCTACTCTTGCGACTCTTTCTTTCCGACTTAAATCTTTCGGTATCTCTTCACCCATCAAAATGGCAATCTTTAGTTGCTTTTCACCATCGCCGTAACTGATGCGATCTTTAGGTACTACGTGTCAGTCTACTTCGCTTTCTTCCCCGTACTTTCGGATCGCATATCTTCACCGTCAATCTCAACACTGTGTACCAAATGTCTTTTAATTTCAATATTCCCAACAAAAGAAATTTCACTTTTACGACTACAAAACCTTTTATCTTTAGACCTTTGTAGTTCCTTTCTCTCAATTACTTGATTGATGTTCTGAATTTATGATGTTCAATCAATAGGCGAATTATTTTAAGACGATAATAATGATGAACCTTACCCTTTGATAGACGGATTGACAGTGAAACAACATCCGGTTGTAAAACTTTCATACCTACCTAAGATTTGCACAAAAAAACTATACACACAATCACACAACTCAACTGCGAAGCTGTTTATATTGCGAAATATTACACTTATACAATTTGAAACTTTATTTCTTTGACAGTAAAAGTTAATTCAACAGGTGTTCTCGCATCGTGAACTGAATGGTTAAAAAACACTTTTGCTGCATTGAAAATCGATATTAATATCGAGAGCAAAAGTACCAATTAATATTCGACAGAGGTTTGATAGCCATCATAATTACCCGCGGACTTTGATGGAAGTCTGTCGTTTTAAGATACAGTTTTTCGATCGCATAATTAATAATATCGGTATCTAAATTACAGGTTTGCAAAATAAACTGTTGTTTAACTTAATGGTAGGTTATCGTCTTCGGATATTGAAGAATCGGCAAAAAATCTATTAGATTAGTCTGGGAAGTTTATTGAGAAAATGATCGAGATTTGATTCATCGATAAAATCAAACACAAATCGATAAAACAATGCCTGAAGCGATCGGTGCGTAATGCGAGCCGTGTAAAGGTGTGTATAATTTTACAAGCAGCTCAATAACAATCAATAGATGGGCAGAACAGGTCCCACACTTGCGTATCAACTTTTTTTGTAGGCTGGAGAAAGCGAGTCACCGATACGAGCCAGTGAGACGCCAATGTATCGAAAAGATTATCGATTAAGATTTATGTCGAATATCGATATCGGAAAAGTCACGATTGGAAATGGAACGACATGAAAGGCGTGTTCGAAAGATGATTTCTGTTGCAATGATAACTATCATGAAGTTAGATTTGATGGACACGATACAGGTCAACAACCGACTGTTTTTTGCCAAATGAAGTCGGTCTGTTTGCTGAACAATTTTTGTAGCTATATGGAGGTGTATTTAGGTGTAATTAGCGGTGTATTTAGAAAGACTCACGGAGATTTACTTAATCCACGAAATCTAAAACATGCAGACAACACTATGAAACATTGCATAGTCATAGTCCACATTAGAGAAACACTTGGAACCTTGGCACGAATGTGGTGCAACTCGTGACGGGAGCACGAAGTAATCCGATTAAAGTAACTCACGATGTATGTACATTATTTTATGACTACCGCAAATGGGTAAGATCCCAAATATAATGCCGTTAAAGTAAGCGGCCTAAATATGAGCATTTTGAAATGAGGTGCTTATGAGGCAAATGATGGCAATGTGCGAAACGTACTGGTGAATGAACAAAACAAAAATGACTGAATGAAGTAAGAGGGTGATAAAGATGCGATTAACATGCCCTAAGCACAACAACTATTAGTCATTTCGATTTGAATTTCACGAGCATTCACCAGGACGATTCTGCCATGTTATATGAATTGCCATCTATTAAATCACAAGAAACTGCAACAAACTTATAAAAGACTTGAAAGGAAGACAAATGGATGGAAGTTGGACATAAGCACATTAGAAAAACAAACAAAAACATAAGAACGACGATAAAGAGAATGCCCTTCATGTAATGCTAATTAGACAAATGGTTAGTTAATTGAACATAAACACGCACTTCTCAAACAAGAGCTCATTACCAATGTCACTAATTACTGTCATATGACCAGTAGGTGAAGGTTACATTTGATAACATAACGAGATATAATTATCACACTAGTTTCTATTAGTAATTGCACATTTGGGGCCCTGTTTGGCCTCCAATCCTCTACAATTTGGCGAATTGGCGAATTCTTTTACTAGTGAGGCTTGGGATAATTACAATCATAATTACGATGTAATATGTAATGATTCTGGAACACGTAATGTTAGTTAATACAATTATATGGATTAAAATTTCGGTCTCTTTAATGACTCTTGATTTTTCACTTGAGCATCTGGACAACGCATTGGATGACCCACAGATGTGATTCTTACTCTGGGGAAGAACGTTAGTAAGTGCTACACATGTTGCTTCTAAGTCAGGATGTTTGTTCACATGTAATACTTTTCTGTGTGTTACATTATATCGATCATAAAATAATAAGTAATATGGACGCTGATACTTGTGCTTTCATACTATTTATTCACGTTCATGCAGAAGTATCAACCATAACTGATACAAATAAAACTGATAAGGCATCGCTGAAAAGGCTGCCATGAATGTTTTGCTACAATATAACTTTGATATCGAAAGCACTAAACCACAAAAACAAGTAACAAAAAAAAAAACAATCTCCAGTACTTATAAATCATTACATTATCAACCACGAAATCTCAAAAGCATCAGCGATTAAAATAAGCATTTAGACAACAAAGACACATTCAGTCCTTGATGCAAAGATAGCCATAATTTAGGGCTAGTTAAAACGCATACGGGTAAAGCTTGTCGTAAAATCGATAACCTTTAAGATTTCCTACCCATGAGATAGGAGGGTAGTGACGTAGGAGGCCTTCCGGACCCCAGGCTATAAGGCCAAGATAGCCATCTATTTGATAGCATACAGTATCTTTTATTTTCTTTGCTATAGGGTTTAATGGCATCAAGAAATTCATTCTCATTCAGTATTTTTATTGTTTCGAACAGACTTTTTACTTTGACCTTTTCTATGGCAATGACGTGATCCAATCAGCTATAATTGATTAATTAATTTATTGTGTATACTATATCTGGCGTGACATAATGAAAAAGGGTTGTCTGGGTCAAAAATCTTAGTACCTAATGGATATCGTTATAGAATAAGTGCTTCCCATCTGAAATCTGGATTCGGATTTGAGAAACGGAACTAGAAGAGAACAATCGAATCTTATATAATAATAATAATACCAGCCTATTATTATATAGAAGGCATAAGCCAATGCATGCCTTCTCTGTATGAGCACGCTTGCTCAAGATGGGTTGGCAACTAATAATGGGTGTAAACAGACGCTTAACGAAGCCGAAAGTCACTTGTTATTCCTCTCATTGTGACATTCTTTTTGTTCTGGAGCATACCTGGGAACCTTCTAGTTACTGAGATATTGAAGTTCAGTTATAAATTTTTGCAGATGATTTTTAAAGAAAAATACCCTTACAACCCTGAACTGTGGTATGCACCCATAAAAACAATGTTTTGCGTGCGTTACGTTGCGCACTACTGTAAACAGAATTTTTTTACTCCAAAAATTAAATAAATTATTTTTGTGCAATGTTACTTAATTCGATGTACAGTATGCGTAGTTGACGGCTATGTGATGGGTCTTTTTAGTCCTGTATAAATTGTCAGTCTAGCAAAATGAACTCAAGTATTAATCAAAATAATTGATTCCTATAGAATATATGTTTAGTAAAAGCATCTCAAATATTGCAATACAGTGCCAATCACTATAATAGAATAACGGTCCGTTAAAATTGATTTTACAAACTGCATAGTACTGAAAATGGCTTGTGATTACCGCTTAGCGATCAACTAGCGTTTAGGTGATAATCATTTTGTACAATAAGCACCTCAGACAGATAATAAGTATAATATTAGCACTAGAAGATCTAACCTCATTGTAAAACTGATTCTAAAACAGATAAAATATTGCAGTGAACAATGGAAATGGTGTTTTGAAGACTACATTTAATACGGATAAAATGAGAATTAAATTAAACTTGAAGTTTTACTATACATAAATTGGGGTCCGCATATTCATAATAACCAAGAGGAGAAAAAAACCCAAACTGAGGAAGAATTGACCTTTTGACACTGAGAGATACTAATGTAAGTACCTACTTATAATTTAAACATTTCTATAGAAGCGAGATCAATCGTTATAATCAATAAGCATTGCACAAGCTAACATTTAAGCCCAACAGTAAATAATAAGCTCCTATTAGACAAACATAAACTGATTCAACAATAGCTTGATTCGAAGCTAATGATGGTAACGCAAGCGCAACGTTTTGCACAACGGAGCATCATCGATCACTTATTGTTTAGAAATTGTAGGCGGTCGGCTGATAGTTATCGCATCTTCAGTCAAGGCATCGTGTGGCAGACTCCCACGAGATATGGGAAAGTAAAGTGAAGATGAATTTAAGTTATAAACGCATCAGTATTTGCAATCAGATTAAAATTAGTCTTTGAACCGTTCTTACAGCAACAAAACTCTCTAAATGATGATAAGAGTACAGTCGACCGTGCGTCGCCGTCGGTGGTAACACTTCGAACTTGAGCTAGCCTAGTTTAGTACGGAGTTTCATAGAACAAGGGCCAGGTTATACTGATTCTGTTGCCATAGACGTGCAGCCTAGCGTACTAAAATATGGTATAATCTCTTATAATACAGACCTAAAACCTCTGTATTAAACGGACAATAATCTTATAAAGATTCCGTTTTTCCCGTAAAGGTCGGACCCTATAGAATACATAAAAACCAAAGAGTAGGATGTTATTTCTTAATACACAACTTCGAGTGGGTTGATGATGTTTTCCCTTTTCATTAAATTACATGGCTTTTTCAAAATCCCTCAATATCTTGTTTAAAAATCGCTGCCACCCAGAAACCCAATTGTTGTGTGATGCAACCAATGTCATCTTTGTAAAAAGACATCTTTATTTCCATGAAACCTTATATTCAATGCTTTATCCCTTTTACGGATTTCTTGATAAAAATATTGCAAATTATTGTCATTAATTTCGTTACCCGCTTGTAACTTTAGCCGTAGTATCTTCAATTTAATAGATTACGAAGTTAATTGCATTTCGTTTAAAACAATAGGGCAATAATAGTTGCTAAAGACTAATGACAAACATACAGTTTGTTTTAAAGATGAGTATAGACTAGAGCTTGTAATAGAACATAGATCATTCGCCGTTTTTAAATTTTATCGAACACGACACTCGATGTTTTGTTACAACCATATTTTACATTCAAAACAATGATCAACATTATACCTAGGTACTTTGAACTAAAATTGCGTGGGATGTCATCTCTGTGAATCGTGAAATTCAACAATCATTAACAATAGATCGATAATTGAATTAAATTAATATTCCTGATCTAAACAATAATTTTAATTACAAACAATAAAGCTAATTAATTAGAAACGTTGAAAAGACTTCGATTTAACGAAGCAAGACGAAGCTTGAAATGAATGATTCATAACAGTAAAACTTAAGAGTTATCGCACAATTTCAAATCTTCCAAATTAAAAATTTATAGCATTCGGAAACCCAACAAATCAACAAAAAGTAGAGCATCGCGTGGATGCTCAAAATTTCAATTAAGATCCAAACTCGTTAAGCACATACAAAAAATGGTTCAAAAATGATAATCGGTTATTTCAAATTCGTGCTGCTACCAATAAATTCCCAGCGGACAGACGCATTTAATTTGCAATACCATACAAGAAGGATTGAATTGTCAACACTACTTGCAGTAAGCCCGGGTTCAACCACCACCAATCAAGCTTTACTGCATTATAATCACGAAACGGCAGACAGAATTTTAATGACACAGCACACAGCCTACGCGAGAGAAAGTAAGAGTGACATACGAACCAATGTAATAAACATTTTTGTTAATGGACTAACTTAGAATACCAACGTAGAAAACGAAACGTAAGACATGATCATATACATTGTAACTTTTAAGTCGTGACCAATTTTTGTTTCAAATGTTAACACCCACGCAATAAATGTACCTACTTTCTAGCTATTGATAGAACATTTTGTAATATCAAATATGAAATTGGGAGCAAAATCGATCACGCTCAAAACTACATTTCTAATTTTCAATGTGAAGAATGCGATCAAAGAGTAGACAAACAATGTACTTCAATCTTAGATGCAATGAACTAAACATAAAAGCAAATGATATAGTCAAAGACAGTGTGTAATTAACAATGCACTATGCAATCCAGATACAAAGGAACTAACTACTATGTCAGTATTCCAAGACTAGCCTAGTTCATTTCTAGTTAATCATACGAACAACGCAGTGCCAGTCAAACAAATAGACATGTCAGCAGATAGTTTCTTAATCTAGGAGGCGTAGGCGATGCAATCTTAGTACGGCCATCAACAGCCTGCCTATCGGACAGGCGTGAATAACACACCACGTTACACATGTTACCCGACATTCGTTCCTACAGGGCTGCCAGACAACCAGTATTCCTCACAACACAATATTAAAAACAGATATAAACCTATTTATAAATGTAATACCATTATGAAATCCTACAGCTTTATACTCGTTTAATGAGATAAAAGGACAAGTAACGTCGCTCAAGACAACCCTGCAAGAGTTTTGAAATGCTAACGTATCGCAAACGTCTAGATTATTGTTGCTGATGTATAATGTCTTACACAAAGTAAATTACGGACATTTGTCGCGCTGAATGTTGATAAATTGAGCCTAGATGATATTAAGTTGTCAACGTATTTTTCAGAAATAAGTGATCTAAACACGTATCAAGATATTTGAAAAAAAGAGCATTTTCAAATGAATGCAATCAAGAAAATAACTATAAACATATTTTTGAATAGCCACATGTAACGGAAGAGGAAACTATTACTGATATCAACCAACACAATCAAGTTAAGGATATAGTCAGAATGGAATTCGCAAAGACGTCATTAAAACGGAATGTGTGTGAGCAATCACCAATTATTAAAGTAGTAGTATTTTATTAACCAGCTAACCCAATGTTGATCAAAATCAGAACTTAGAAATCAAAAACTCAATAGCCATTCTTCGACGATACATTGACCGATGCAGCAGAATGAGACTAGAATAATGACGAGAGATATTATCTTGAACATGAAGATAGGTAATAATGTTATAGTTACATGTGGTTAAGCTTACGGTGTATCTTCGAGATAATAGGAAAGAGAAACATGGATAGTGATTTATGTACCAACTGTACACGTTCTCAAGCAAATCAGGTCGGAAGAAAATTATGTTGTAGACGAGAAATAACCATTGAAATCATATCATGCTTTGAAATAATAATGAGTTTTTGCAGGAGCAATAGTCACTGTAGCTACTATTCAAATTCCTTGTAAAGGTAAGGTAACTTAAGAAATTATGTCGTACAGACCTTGTTAAAGGAACCAAAAGGTTGAGGTCTGATAAGAAAATAGATGAGTTAAAAGTAAATCCAAACCCTAAGACTAGAAATGACAAAACTGAAGAACAAGCAGAATAATAAACAAGAAGATACAGAAACTAAAACACACAATCACGTAACAAATTTTGAATACAGTCAAGACATTAGAGCTGCTAAACAAAAAGCTAGACTAGGAAAAAAGGACGTGGTAACGGTTAATTAACATAGATACTAGTACGCAGTGTGCAACAGGTTTGCGATGAAGCGAGAGCCGATATGCAAATGTTCTTACCCGGTGGTCCTAGATGCACCGCGCTAGATATTACACAGCCTTATTCTGGTTTTGAGTTTTTATTCTTTGTTGTACGCTTTACACCGTAAATATGTGTAGTTATTGCAATGGTGAAAGTTTTGGGAGAAATATTTTTAAACGCCGTTAATAATTTTGCCATTGACTAAGATATTGATTTTTTTATTAATTGACCCTAATTTAAAAATATAACTTTATCTTAGATGAGCCCCGATGTTATGAATGGAAGGTTAGAGGCAGCTGACAAGTCTTCAAAGCCAATAAAATGCTACGCCAAGAAAAGTCCTAGTCACCAAAAAATCTTATTACCATTCAGCACTATCTCATTCTTGGTCTCATGAGTTTGGTTCAGACACTGATAATACTCAGTTATTTCCATTATTGCCTCGTATCCGGTAAAGATTAAAATATTTACTTTGACAATAGAATTCATTTTCCCTGACATTCACAATGTCCTTTTAAACAACACCAGTGTTTAGACGGATACAGTTACCTACTCGAGTACAGTTATCTACTCAACTGTTATTAGAACTTCCTGCGCAGAAAGAAATGGGAAGGCAAAAAGTGCAGGAACTATAACCGCGAACAATAATTACATTAATGCACCAATGGGGCGAACGAGTCATATATAGCTATCTATAGCTTCTGCGAAACGTCACAAGAATAATACGAGTACACGACTATCTTTTTTCATGAATAGTCAAGTGTGCTGCTGCAAAAGGCTTTACAGAGTCCACACAATGGGGTTGATTAATAAAACATTGTGTACGGTGCCTATCTCGTATTCACTATCGTGTACGATTGGGTCGGCGCGTGCGCTTTCAGCCCGCCAAGCTGCGGACCCGACCCGTTTGTGGGTCACACGAACAGCTTTCAGATATTTGCATATTATACACTTGTATGTTGATATCTCATCACAGGCGTATCCGTAAAGAGACGGCGCATCTACGCTTAAAAGGAGAGAAATTATAAACGCTCTACGATGAAACAAATTGGAGTCTGTACATGGAAATATGTAGGTAAAGGTTACACGATATATACAACTGTAAGCCTGTGACGCTAGTTCAAATTGAGCATCGTGTAAATACCGTGACGAAACGTCATTTTCAATGTTATGGGAGAGTTGACAAAGTACGTAAAATATTTGCAACAAGAAGAGACGAGAGATTGACTCACACTATGCAATTCCATAAAATCGAAATTAGTTACGGTGAACGGCCGATCATACAGACGCAGCGTTCGTGACCGTGGACCGCTCAATCGCTCAGAAAACGAAATATTCGGAAAATTTCAACCGGGTGAATTGTGAAGAAATTGTAAGAAATGTCATGAGCCGAACTAATGTTGTGTTGAAATGTAATTTCAAAGACAACCTGCTAAAAGTTTGTCCTCTTTTTGTTTGTTGACAGATTTCCTTCGATTGCACCTTTAATCTACCGTTAATCGCCTAAATATAACAAGAGGTTGAGATATTTCAGACGAAATATTTGGTCACACCGCTGAGTTCAAAGCAACAAATGTTTCAACGCTACTTTATGATGCCGATGCCGTAAACTACATCAATAAGGCTCGGTTTAAACTCGGCTAACACTACACGGATATTAATACTCAATATCAATTTTATCAGCAGCCTTTTGTGGGGTTGCAGGACAGCAATTATCAAAGATTTAAGTAAGCCTCGAGTGAGTCGTGACCACCGGATCTCAAATCCGTTACCGGTGGCTAACCTTGGACTATTTCCACACACCTTTGTATCTAACTGCAATAAAGGTCAATTGGAAAGTCTGCGGTAAGCTATTGTTGCATATGTTGATAATAATATATCGCCTGATCCAGTTCTATCAGTGATGCAACCTAATGGATTTGCAAGGTTATCGATTAATTGTAGTGCATAAGATAAAGCTGTCTCTTCTATTGGAAGTATGAGGGTGTGACCAGAGGCCCTAGACAAAGTGACATTCTATCAGCGATAACGATGATGGTAAAGGCAAAAATGTATAGGCCTGACATAAGCTATCGAAAAGCTTATGTCAATCCTGTTGAAAGTCGTTGTAGAAATACGAAACGCTTTCAAAGCGATTGTCACTTGTCTAGGCCCTCAGATTCTATACAAAGTTGACATTCCACCATGACCATACGCGTGTGATGTAACAAGTCAATGGCGCACAAGGTCAAGTGCAAAGCCACGGAATCGATTATGCGCGCCGTATCAAATGACCGACGAACGTAACAGTTTACCACATAAATTCTCAACATCCGTGATAAACTATTGTTTAATTTATATTGATATTTAGAGATATCAGATAGTTCATGAATAAATTAAGGTGTAACCGATCTCATTTCAATGGTTACGTGGCGACGGACCGTGGCAGAACCAGCCGTTGGCTATCTCAATCGCCTCGCCTCGACCGGCTCCGTTTATGCTAATCATCTGGAATTTCTAAGATCAGAACCGCGCAACAAGTAATAATGGTATCACCCAACTGTGATTTGTGGGCGTCAGTCGTCCGGAAGAACGATGAGCTCAAAACTTTGTTTTTTATCAGCGGAGGCGAGGTCAATCGATTGCCTATAAAATTTCTCGCCTATCAAATGTGGTGATCGAGATTAGTTTGTGGGCGAAGTAGGTGCGAAGATGCTCATTGATAATTCATAAAGAAAAACAAACAAGGCTACTAATGATATGACTTTTATCTCAATTTGTCACGTCGACGATCAAACATACGAACTTTCGTAGGACCTTCTGCTCATAAAGTTAAAACTTACTCGCTCGGTTCCCATCCGAACTTCCTCTCAATTAGGCAAATGATGTTCCATTGTTTGCAGGTTGGTTTTTTAAAAGCCGATTGCTTCACGGTGAAAAATTCATTAATTTGTTTGTAATCGGTAACATCAGTCAACCGTCAAGAGGGACGCACTCCCACGGTCGATCTTCACGTAGACACAGTTCGTTCCCAGAAAGGTAAACTTACGTTACACAATATCTATAATTAAAAAGTCAGGGACGTGGAGAAGCTTTGCAACAATGTATTCAATTGAGGATTGCATCAGGTATCTAGTTAAGGTTCGATTGAATGCAAAGGCTTCTGATTTCGGTTCAATAGAGATGAGATATGTATCCCAATCAGATCCATTACTTAGTCTGTAACTATTATTAGTTAGCCTTCAATGACTCACAGAGTGATCTGCTCGAATTATTTCGCTCTACACTTTTTGTCCTCAGTTTTTTCCCGGGATAATCGCAGCAATCATGAAGCACTTGTTTCGTAAGGCATCAAAATAATTGCTTCAAGAAAAATAATGCGGAAGTCAATACCGAAATTGCAAAAAGATGCTAGTCATACATTTCCATTTTGATTGTATGAAATAAGAATAATGTAAGTATTAGTAATGAAGATATGGTGCGATTCAGGGGCCTCTCGACCTCGTAGACTCGAATGGCGTGACGAAAGGACACACAAAGGGGCAAAAAAAACAAGACAATGTTATGAATTGAAGAATAGGTACTTGGGAGTAGTTAAGAGTCTCACATGTATGAATGGGGAGACAGTTTTGCTTTTGTTTTGTGACATTATTACGGTATAAAGTCACGGCCAGCGGAAATAAGTGCGAAACTGCGAGCGTAGCTGAGAGGTGAATCACTAATGAACGCATGGCAACCAAAATAAAGGAGTACGTATGCATAATTTTCAGTTGCGTCTTTGTGAAACATAGCGTTTTTGGCTTAATTACGTGATGACGGTTTATTCCGGTTATTTTTATTCGAATATAATTTATGTGGAACATAACTTTTTTCTACCTCTTCTAGGCATCTTTAATTTAATTATTATGTCATATTTTATAGTTATTTTAATGTCTGCCTATTTTTCGATAGGTGTGCTGAGACGTAGGTAGATCACCATTATAATAAACTCATTTAAGAATGTGGTGCAAATTAAGTTTTTATGTCCTTGTTATATGTTTTATTTCTTTTTAATTAAAGAATTCTTTTAGGCAAGGAAAAGACTATTATGATTAAGAAATCAAGTTTTGATTGGTGCTCAAAAGATATTCCCGTTCCTTCTAACATGAAATGATGTGGTGAGTTATTGGTTACAGGACTCTTAATCCGCGGGTTGTCGATTCAAGAAGTGGAATATGTCAGGAGCGACATTTTATTTACAAATTGTATTTACTTTTCTAATGAATGAAAGATACAAGATATAAGGTTATAGGCTTTTTAAGGAAAATCATCAGCAGGAAACCGAAGATTTGGACTGAGGGCCTAGACAAGTGACAATCGCTTCGAAAGCGTTTCGTATTCCTACAACGACTTTCAACAGAATTGACATAAGCTTTTCGATGGCTTATGTCAGCCCTATACATTTTTGCCTTTTCCATCATCGTTATCGCTGAAAGAATGTCACTTTGTCTGGGGCCTCAGGACAGGACAGAAATTGTTAACACGCAGTGAGCAGACGCGATGATAGCGTTCCTCCTTTGAAAGAACAAGGGTTTTTGCCCTACAAAGGGACAAATATAAAGTGACTCATACCTACGCCCCTATCCAACTTAATTAACACCAACAAGGGGAAAGTTTAATTTCCATTTGTAAATAGAACATATATTGGCTGAGTCATTGCCATGGCCTTTGGGCCGTTGGGCCCAATTTTCATTTGTAACTAAATCCCACTGACCCCAGCCTTTATACGTTATAATCAATGTTACAAAACCGGCTGCGATGCGTTCCAAAATTGAGGTTTCTAACCCAAACATTATAAAACATTTTAATGCTGTTGAAAGGCATTCTCGAGAAGTTAAAACGTCATATCCAAACTAATGGTTTCCTCTTTACTGGTGTCTATTGACTCGTGTTAATGTTAATGAAACTTTCTTATACAATCTATCAGGGTCACTTTTGTCACACAAAAAAGACGCAGAAGGAAAGAAAGAAAAATTGGTTTATTTGTCACAGAAACACGTGCATATAAAACGATCAGTAAATTAAAAAATATAGACAAATGCAGAACAAGAATAGTCGACAAGAAGGACTCAGCATAATGCTGTACTATGAGGGACCCACTGCACCAGTCACGCCATCCCAATACCACCACCACCGCAGCTACCATATTTTTTAACAGACATAGATAATTACTGTAATCGATCGTATATTCTCGTCGTAATTTCTGAAGCCCTACTCAATATCAACCTTGACTTGAAAAATTAATAACGCTGAAAGTAATTACGTGTAATTCTGTAGCTGTACAAAAAATTGAATTTGTAATAGGTATCATACAGATACCTACTTTATTAGCTAATGAAAAAGTCTGAACACGCATACAGTACAAAATAATTACCATGAAGTATAACTAAGCTGCATAGATTAGCCAATTTTAAATTTAAAAAAAGAACATGACGCCATTTTGTAATCTGTTTTGCTTTTGTCTAATACCAAACTGAAAATTGACGTGTTCGATTTTTTAAACAAAAAAAAAATGGTCCCCCAGAAGGGGACTATAATTTAAGCGAAAATTAAGATATCAATAAACCTTCCAACCCAAAAAGAATACGAAAAATTAATCACTAATCGAGCTTGAAATCTGCTATAAAAAATATCATATGTAAGGAGTTTGTGAATGGGAGGCAGACATGGCTGGTCACAATGACTCACTGATGCAGTGACGTCATTTCAACGGCCACCAACACCATAGACTCCTGAACGACATGTTAATATGGACACGCGGGGAATGCTAAACGACGGTTAAGATTTACGGATTAAAATGTAAATAAACAGTGAATAGAAGACGTACCTAAGTATAAAGACAATAAAAGTTAAATGGCGATTTGAAAGATTCAATAAAATGATGAAGCTAGCCAGAGCTATTGCGAAAATAATATACCTACCTACCTACTTATTATGGATTTTTTTGTAGAGAACAATAGAGAAGAACTTGGTGTTGTGATTTAGTGATTCCTTGGAATATAAAAAAATCACCAAGCAACACAGCTAACGTGATATTTGACAGCAAATAACCACAGCAGTTTGATGACCGCAGGAACTATGGGTTAGTTGTATATTCATGCGATTTTATATATATAATAAATAATAATATTAGGTAAATAAATATAGTATATTAATATAGTATACTAATGAGCGACTCGCTATTATCGCTGTGTATCTATAAATTAATGTAGTTTCCCCATATTTTAATACTCAGCTTTTGTATTATGCAAAGCAAATCTAATTGATAAAATCTTTAAAAAAATATAACAGCAATAAAATATGTTTATTATTATATGTATAATGTGCGTAACGCAACAAAAACCTAGTAAAGCAAATAAAATAGTCTTGAAGAACGTTATGTCTTGCGATCGCATATCTAATGATATTCACATTTTATTCCATAGTTCCTGTATCCAAATTAAGAAATATTTTGTACTGCACGCATTAAAATTATTTATATGTAAATGTATGTAAATAACAGCCGACTATTTGAGAACAAAAACCCGGTAATGGACTTTTGATATAAAACAAAGTAATTACCTACTCCCATTTGAGGTTAAAATAGGTGTTTCTTAAAAGGTAGAAAACGTTTAGAGTGAAGTCCATCGTAAAACATTGCGTCATCAAAGAGATTTGTAAAAAAAAAAAACGAAATCATCAATACTTACTTTTATATATATTTATACATTTATAATTTTTTATATATTTATACCACACTTATTACCTAATTCCATCATAAAATCTAAATGGTTTCTAAAACATGACTTCTAAAATATAAAAATCGTGAGAAACAATTTAAAACACGTTATCAGGTAGTCTTATAACGATATCAATAAACGTTCCGAATAAAAGTGCCTAATCTGATATCAACGTTGAATGGCGGTTCATCCGAATATAATTTAGACTGGGGTCACAGTTCAAATCGTTATTCGCATAATATTTTAAATAATATCGATATCATCACTGAAGAGAAACTTCAAGATGGAGGATCTTTTTGCTGTCGAGGCTTCTGATACGAAAATAATGGTCAAAACACATGATGATAGTAGTGAAAGCGACAAAGTATGTACCCATGAACTATGTAATGACGGGTATCGCACATTATCATTGTTTTTGGTGAAAGTTATTTAAATACAGTTATTCGTCGGTTAAGTTCGTTGATTATCTCCAAATATGGTTTTGTTTGTATTATTTTTATTGAACGTACTTACACGGAAATAATTTGTATAGGGTAGGAACACACGTACGGCAAATAATGTAATATTTTCAAAGCTTATCCGTTATTTTCAATGACGCAAAACGAAGTCGATAAGCAAAGCTAATATTTTATTAGAAACGGTCGAAAGATTGCCCCTGATAAGATAACAAAAACAAACCATAAAAATTCAAATTATGTATATCGTTAGTGAGAGCATAAAAAAATTGTACTAAAAAAATATTTTCCGAATTTTAAATTAGTAGATTAAATAAATTAACAACGTAGCAATAACGACTAACTTCAGAGTAGAAACTGACAGTAAGTATTCTGAACGAATCTAGTTATCTTTAAAGACAAGAGCTTCACTGATTTCTAACGAATCTAACCATTGCCATTCGCACTTGCTTTGTCTCAGTAGCATTGTCTGATATTCATGCCTTTTAAGATCTTGAAAACCATGCCTAGCCCCAAAAGAAACGAAACCAAATGAGGTGACAAAAGCATTCTGACATAATTATGAAATACATGACAAAAAGGACGAAAACAAAAACCAACCACACGCTAATTGGCTTGGCAGCTGCCAGAGATAACTTTAAAAGTTTTAAACAGGACTCCACAAGACCATAGATGGAAATCTATGTGAGTTTCGGGCGATTGTAAACAAACAGCATAAAGTAAACACGCTAGGCGATAGCACGTTGCGTTGCTTGCTTTCCGCTGCTAAGCAAACAGATCAGCATCGATAATGAACTGTATAAACATTCACAATAAAGTGTAGACATGGTAATTATGTTAGGAGATGGAAACATTTACTGTTTCGTTGGTCGTACGACTGTTTGCGTCGTGGGTTCTTTTGAGAAACCGTCATTGGGTTTTTTCGTCAGAAAATAGGTAGGTATTCAGCAGTTGTTTATGGCCATAAAATCCCCCTCGAAGAGAGGAGGTCTGTGTCCCAGCAGTGGGAAAATTATAAGCTGATTGATTAAGCTTTGCCAATAAGTTAAGCTCGAACCTAGATTTCGTCAGTTAAAGAAGTGTATGTATGCTAAATGCTTCTGCATCCCCTTTCGCGGAATACATAGGCGTGATGCTATGATAAGTTAACATGGAAAATCGTATATAGAAAAAAGTAACATGTATTACGTGTCTCACAACCAGCAGGCCCGTTTCATGTCTAAGGGCGAATTTCACCAAACTTTTATACCGAGTATAAGTCTTATCCTGCGAATAAATTTTGAATTTTTGTCCGTTTTTCCATACGAAAACTGTCAGACGACAATTTTATTCCACGGATAAAAGATATCTGAATTTGATGAAATTAGCCCTAAATTGGATAAACAAACTGCGTTTAAGAACCTTTCCGCTTCACAATTTGATGCTCCACGTTTTTGGAAGTCATTAGATATGCTTGTATGCACCAGGAACTGTTTACGTGTAGGATTCTTTAATGGCCGTGTAACACAACCTTCTGAATACGATATGACGTGATGATAAACGTTCTAGTAAAAATCGTGTTACAAAAAGGCCAGAGACGTGCCTAGTGTTCTGCGAATGTCATCGGATGCAAGTGTAACGTTGCCCTTTTAGATAAGAATGGGGGTCAGAACGTCGTGAGAATTTCGTTGAGATCATTTTTAGGGTTCCGTACCCAAAGGGTAAAACGGGACCGTGATACCGGGACATGAACCGTGATAGTTAGGCAGTTGCACGTTAGATGTATTTCTTTACAACAACAAATACTAAAAAACAGAATAAAATAAATATAATTTTTTTGCTTGGCCGGTTTCTTTTTTAAATATTGCTTCTATCATGTTTTTGATATCTGGGCTGAAAATTCAATAAATTCCGCACGTCACAGGTTGAACTTATCTTATGTAAACTTTATGATTAAGTACCTACTTATATCCTATAAGAATGTTAATAAATTCGATAAATTATTTACGCACATATATCATGTGTACATATGCTAAATAAATTATACTTGTCGTCTGCCCTGCCGTCGTGGGTACAGTGTCTAAACCAATATTTACTCTGTCACATCCACTCTGTGACATCGCATACGAGACGACATAATTTGTCACACAAAAACACATTTGAATACTGCCACATGTGTTCAAAAAATATTGATTGAATAATCTTAAACGGTTCTTTATTACGACGAACTTCAAATATGAATATTTAATTATGTCTGAATAGTAACGTCTTTTGTCTATTTAAATTATGTTCGGCCATGAACTTGAACTTACTTACGTCTTAAAACACTAAAGAAAAACAGAAAAGTTCTTGCTTTTACAAATTCCTATAATGCGTTGCAATTTGGGCTCATAACGTAAAAAATTAGATAATTACTAAGAAAAAATAAAAGGTTAACAAAGGTGGAGTCCAGTTTACGAAGACAATTACTCGAAAAAAACAACTAAATGCCAAGTTGGAAATGTCGTGCACTCACCTCATGGTACAGAGACGTCATCATCTTGAAACACTTTGTTTTGTTTTGCAAAATTATAGCTTCACAATCAAACACTCATTTCATAGAAAATAATACGTACAATATGGCTGCCACTTTTTATACGTTCAATAAAAAAAATCTTATCTGTCAAACTTCCCGCCAACCGCGCGTAAAAAAATAAAAGGCAAAGGCCCACTGTTACGCAGCCTACGTTGCTGGCGCGTGTGACGCGTTCCGTGCTTAGGATCGGCACTGAGCGACGGGCGATAGCGGCGCGGCTGAATGGATGACGATGCCGCCCAGCTGCTATACTCAATGAACCATTCGAGTTCGGAGGTCACCGATCAACGCGACCCCATCTTTTCTGCTCAAAGTTTCTCTATTACCCTATAAACCCCAAATTCTGTAGGCGACGAAGTTATTCATTGATATTTTAACGCAGCAAGTTTAACGTTCGGTTATTTACATAACAAATACTGACCTACATTTTGTTGTATCCTATAGTTATGATAGGAATTGTTGCAATAATAGTGTCACGTATAATTATAATGTCGAATAAATGGAAGTTCGTAAAAGTTTTTTATAAAACTTGTGCATCGTTGGCGAGTTTCGTAGCAAAAAGTCGGAGGTATCGACCCGTTACTATCGTGTTTAGCGTGGCCAGTCGAAATGTTTTTACCGATGACAGGCGGCCATCGGAGTTCGTCGACAGTGATCATTCAGATTATTTTGTCATGGAAGTTGATGGAACCGGTATTATCGCCTGAGTCTAGAGCTAATGCGGTGTAAAACACGAACACTTAGGTTATCAATAATCCATTACGTTAGTTCTTCATACCCGATTTGCTAATTTGCTGGAAAAATGCAAAATGAAAAATAATCTGTGTCAAAAATGCGGTCTTTGTCCAGTTTTGTACACTGTTAATGGATTTTCTAGACGATTTCGTTCGGTTCCTTGCGGTACTGGTTGCACACAATGAATTTGATTCCCAAAATTATAGACTATGTGTAAATTGCCAATAGATTAACCGTCTGATAGGAGGATCTTCCCTTTTCTATAGAGGAACTTTGAGTGAACTTTACACCCTGCTCCTCATACCTCTAAAGCTAAACTCCACAAGCTGCGGTTTTCACAGTTTTCTCTAAAAACTAAAAAGTTTTAGGTTCATCCTAAAACTTTTTAGTTTTGAATGTCCCTGTAAGTAAAAAATTATGTCAAGAAGGCTCACCTCCACAATGAAGTGGAGTGTAGTTATAATACTAAAAAAAAAAAAGTTTAAATAATATTCAGAACTAAAACGTTTTAGTTTCATAGAGAAAACTGTGAAAACCGCAGCAGAAAACAAAATACCAAACAAGAACAATCCAGTAGCAACTCTAAACAACTAACAAACAAATTAAACAAACAAGTAAGAACAAAGTTTAATCGCTTCTTATATCGCAGACGTGGGAACCGAGTACAAAGACGACCGCAAGTTTATAGCCGATGTCCTCGAGTATCCATATAAATTGTACGGTGAAATTCAACGGCCATCTGAATCTGATAGCCATCTTGATGGATAGATTATAATGGCGCTCGCACTTAGACTTGTGGCCGAATCAAACGAGCAATCAATGTTTGTTTGAGGGTAGCTAATTGAATGTGCGATTTTTTTATTGTAACGGTTCTGTAGAGGGAAATGGTGTCGGAAAGTAAAAAAATAAAAATATATTCTTATTTTCAAAATTTTTGATATCCCCTTGCAAGTAATAAACAAGAACCTGAATTAGACGAAAAATAATAATAAATGTCGCCGGCTATGGATATTGATATTGATATATATTTGCAAAAATAAATTTATTCTTATTCTTATTCTGGCAAATGTCAACCCGCAAAAAAAAAACTAAACGATCTCGCTAACACAGAAATTAGTCGGTCTCTTTTGACCAAGAACAAATGTCACGAAATAATGACAAAATTGTACTCTCAAACATTCTAACATCGGAGAACAACAAAAGCTCCGCCAGGGCTGCGCGTGCGACTATCTTCCATCTCCGAGCAATATGGCGCCACGGCGCCGATTCTAAATCACCATTTTAGACAAAAAACAACTCATTATATAAAGCAATTCATTATTAAGAATCGATCGGGTTCGGAAACTTGTTAAGAGACCGGGATGCTGTATTTCATTAGACGTCGTATTGAGGACGAAAATGTATTAATCAATATTACAAGATTTAGGTAGGTACCTATGTCATAAAGAATTTTTATTTTTTTGCAGATTTTTAGTATATGCAGTAATATTTATTGGAGTTCGGCGGTTTAAATTAGACGTTGTGACTAATAAATAAAGAATATTATAAAATGTTTGAAATAAAATATTTTGATGAAGTTTTTATTTTACCAAGTCACACGGGACGATTTAACAGCAACAATTAATCAACTTACTACTACCGAATAGCCGTTACTCAGCATACAAATAATAATAAGTGCCCAATAATATACATTTGCACTTCTAAGGGTACTTAACGCGGTGGGAATCTCTAGAAAGTTGTCACGAAAACCGGCTTAAACCAGAGTCGAATTTGCGAGAGAAACCCCGCAGGCCCGCACGTGTACAAGTGTCCTTAATTATAGGTATGTGCGTCAAATATATTATGTAGGTACTCGAATTACCGGCACGCAAGGAATCGCAGGAGTAGGCCTTTGTGTCTCATTTGAAGCACTTAAACTTGGTTTGAACGTTGAAAATGTCTTCTTCTGGTCGTTTAGAAGGTTGTTGAGCTAACGACTGTCTCAAGAATATTGTCACACATGACTCAATTTTGAAATGCATAGACAATCAATAAAGATCACTGTTGCCGTGAAAATTTACAATGAAATTTCCAATTCCAATAGCCGATGATGTGCAGTAATAGATGATGATGTGCAAAGACAATAGTTAATTGTTAGTCGAATTTCAACGACTATTGCAGGATTATATATAATTATAAACCATTGATGAACCTTCTGTATTGGATGATGGAACTGACGTCATCCTTAAACCATTATGTAAACAATCAGAGGCATTAACTTTATCGACATCCAATCTACAATTTGGTAAGGTAAAAGTTGATAGTTCAACAAAGATTTGTAATGACCTTTATATAAATACATTATGCAATTCCTTTAAAAATAAATACAGAAGAAACCATTGTACAAAGATAATAATGAGAACATTCTCTAGCAGTAATTTCAAATACCACGATCTGTGGGCTTATCGCTATAAACCCATCAGGTAATAAGGGACTGTGTCCTACTATTTTGTAAGTATTTTGACGCTATTTTATAAGACGTACCTACCAAAGACTGATTCTCTTACCAAAATGCTGGTTGCATTGCTTGCTAAAGTGTTTTTCACGAAGTACAATCCTGGCTAATATCCTTACTAACATTATAAATTCGAAAGTAACTCTGTCTGTCTATCTGTCGCGCTTTCACGTCAAAACTACTGAACCGATTTAAATGAAATTTAGTACACATAGTCTAAAGCCTGAGAAAGGACATAGTCAACTTTTTATCGACATAAAACGCGGGCGGAAGCTAGTAAAAAATAAACTTCGAAACAACGCTAACACAAACAGCAATGGGAAAAAGAATTGTATCTATATTTTAGTTTTCTTGAAACACAGGAGAATCTTTAAATACAGAGTGTTTGGTAGAAGAACCGACATATTTTTTGAGGGATAGGGAGTGTCATTTACTAACACAAAATTGTTTTATTATTTATTTTTATAATAAATTATATTTCGTAATTTAACACCATTTTAAGACTGGAAACACCATAATTATGTCATTTCCTGGAACTTGTTGTCGGTATATTAAATGTGCATTGCAAATAATAAAACCAAAAGTTATTCCGTTCTATTACAATCACAAACAAAAAGATATGACGACATGAAGAACACCTATCTCAATTAGTTTCTATGGTTGAAAACTTATAGTTTATGACTCCCCCTATCCTTCGCATCCGTATTTCTCCGCATGTTTCCCCCAACCTTTTCTTATTTTTTTCTTTGTGTTTATTTTCTTTTTTGCGTCATGTTTACCACAAATAAACGTATTTTCTTTCTTCTTTCTTTCCTTAAGAAAATTATGTCGCTCCTTCTACCAAACACCGTTTTTTTTTTTTGGTTGGGAAATCATCCTATGACTTCTCCCGCTCTGGGCGGAGCGGAAGGGCGTGTCAGACTCTTACTGACTAAAATCCACCCGTGTTCCTTCAGTTGCCTGTTGCCATGGTCCCGGTATCCCTTTCGAACTATTCCGCAACCCTGGCATGCATCGGTCCTAACGGACCCCGTCTGGTGTGCTGACATCTCTTTGAGGCGCGCGTGGAACACGACGCGCCATCGACCCGGGCCTGGTCCTTATCGGACGGCGAGCTACCCATTGCTCGCCGTCCGCAAGCCCGCGCCTATGGTGGCCGGGAATCTGCCTGGGATTCCCGACGCCCAGGGTGTCTCCAGCGGCGGCGGTGAGGGGCGTGAGGGCGCAGGCTTTGCCTCTCCCTCACGCGTTCCGCCTCCTCCTTCGCGAGCATCACTGCTTCGCAGAAGGAGGTGACCGCCTCCCATGCCCTCTCGCTCCGTACCATGGCCTGGACCAGGGCCGGACGCGAGAGGTCAGTGCCGCCAATCGCCTCCACGAGGACACGGCGGTGCTCCGCCCAAGCAGGGCACACCTCCACCGTATGCTCCACCGTGTCCTCCGGACGATCCGCACAGTGGTGACACCCGGGCGTTTCCTCCCACCTAATCCTGCACAGGTACCTCCCGAAGCTCTACCAAACACCCTGTATAGATAATAAGAAGATCCGACAAAAACCAAAGAGAAAATGTAGATCGATGACCAACGCCTCTCACATCAGCCATTGTTCTATTTTACGACTCGCATATTATTCAGAAGGATATAGTCACAAATTCACAGTGATCCGGATGTATATATTCTATACCCGTTCGGTTTTCCCAGCAATATAGGTGTAAGATACCCACGCAGACTTGAATAGGACATAAATGGAAGATCTATGTAGGTTGATGTCGTTTGTCATTCGATTTGACAAGCCTATTGTTATGTGGTCATTGTTATTAGATCATTCCTCTTTAATGGCTGTAAAGTCTGGTTTCATAATATTATTATCTTTTATTGATACTGTGGAGTCTAAAGGATTTGTGGTAAGTTTAACTTCAGAAGAGCAGGCATATTTTTAAACTCTTTAAAAATCTGTTTTTTTTTCCTGGCGTATTCTGGAGGAGCTCGTGTCTACGTAATAACAGCCGCACGGGTCGATCCATCAGGTTAAGCTACGCTTGCCGGGGTTGGTCCGTGGATGGGTGACCGTTTTCACATATAGAGACTCCTCCGTGCCTAGGAAAGCACGTTAAGCCGTTGGTCACGGCTGTCATTTTTGGATCTTTGACAGTCGTTACGAGTCGTCAGAAGCCCGAAAGATGGACAACCAGTCTTACCAAGGGTTATCGTATTACCCAGTTACTGGGTTGTGTAGGTCAGATAGGCAGTCGCTCCATGTAAAATATTGGTATCCAGCTGCATCCGGTTAGACTGAAAGCCGACCCCAACATAGTTGGGAAAAGGCTAAGCAGAAGATGAGTCTAAGTCTAATCAAGTTAATATTATTATTGTATCATAATTTAACTACAGTCTTTCCTCAATTCACTTATGGTTCTGTTGCCACAAGATATTAATATAATTATGTAGTTGTTACCTTTCCTACGTTCCTAATACCTGTAATCTTTTTCTGTATTGCATGTTCGTTCATTGCAATAATAATTTGATCAGTATCTTCAAAACTCAATTAGCTGATATTTTTATCACAAATTCACACTTCCTAAAAACTAAATGTATTCGATGGGGTGTGTATCATAATTGCTGCAGTGACGTCTGTGACGAACTTTATGTGTACCTATTTATAGTTATTTTAAGTATTTTCTCTAGTAACCGACTGTGTTTCTTTTTTTTTGAGAATATCTTTTAACCTATCTCGATTGTTTCTAGTTTTATAAGCAGATAAGCGTTAGAATTCATAGAATGTACTTACTAAAAACTTAGACACTTCTTCAACGTGTGGCTAATATCAATCTTTCGTCAAAGTCCATACATATGCCGTGTTTAAAAGGTGTTTAGGCTAAACAACTGTTAAACACGGTTTTGTGGTACTGCTGTACACTGTGATTTATCAACTCTGCATGACTCCTGTGTTATATGGAGAAAAGTTATTTAATCCACTTAGTACATTTTTATGTACATAAAGAAACCAGATCCACGTCCAAATTAATCTCAATAAACAGCCTCGCATGCTGGCTGTCTAATAAATAACGTCAGTGGCCCACTCGGGCCATACGTCGTGTAGGTAAGTGTGCCACCAGCAATCGCCCAATTTTGCCCAAAGTGTCACACAACAGCTGATCACAGCGCGCCGTGAGCTTGTGCTAAAAATTCGTGACTCCACCTCACGATGTGAACGGAACCTGTCAACTGACATGTATTGTTCGTTCACCCTTACATTGTCGCCATTGATCTGCGAATGTCGATCTTATCGTTTAACAATCGAAGGGAAATTAAGACCAGATTTGTGTGAATCTGCGTAGTCTTGACTCTTGTATCGTGTCGTGGTTTCAGCTTATAAGGTAAGCTCTGACAGTACATATGTAGGTACTAATTTGCAGTTTGTTGGCGGTGCGAAGCTTTGTTCGCTTTTAAGTCCAAACTGGTAAGTACTTGTAAGTTGTAATTGTTAGGCCATAGAACTATAAACTGTGGTTTATCCTTCTACAGCACAGCTTTGTAAAGCTCCTATACTAAACTTAAGGATTTATGAGCATGAAACATTGTCTTAATATATTTTCCAAGAACACTTTCAATCGGAGGTATAAAGATACAGACAAGTCTTATAATTATTGTATGGTTTATTGAAACATTATTTTGTTCTAAGAACAACATAAGAATCATAAAATCAATTCATATTGGCGGAGTAATCGCGTAACAAACACAAAAAAAAAACAATCGTATTGAGAACCTCCTCCTTTTTGAAGTCAGTTTAAAACAAAGTTTTAATAACCTGAAGCAATTAACTAGGAACAACAATTTAATGCTAATCATTGCATCTATTACCCGTTACATTACAAGATATCAAAATAAACGTAAACCAAATCGTCTGATTGCGCATAGGCACATTTATTTCGAAGATAATGGCTTATAAACAAATGGATCGAGATATCGCTTAGCTAGCTTCGCTACACACCCTCCTTTTACAAGATGTAATCTTACAAACAAATTGCATTTGTGCATGCCACCATCAATTATTTTTATCATTTCGCTCACGATTAATTGTGGTCGTTGGATATTCTTATCGATATATTTTTCTCCTACAAGCTTAGCCTTGGACTCCCCTAAGGACGCTAAAAAGTAAAAATCTTAGATCTGAAGGCTCTATCGGCAGAATGAAATAGACATGTATTGAAAATATGATTGAACACTTTAATATATTGATTGCGCTTTTTTTTGTAAACCTCAAATAATTCATAAAATATGTGCTTAAAAAAATAGCCAAGTAACTACGTCCATCTTGGTAGCGGTTGGTCACAGATCTAACCTAATCTAACCCATTTGGTCAGGGTGCTCCCGCTTAGTTACTGCCATTATTTTGCTCAATTTAAAGGGTGGATACTGTCTTATGTAATTTTGACGTTTGAAAAGTGCTGATTCTCAGCCTAGTTTGAATAAATGACTTTTGATTTAGGTAGGTAATAAAAAAGTTTCAAAAGAAGCGCAAAAAAATTTTGGTGGTTTATTAATTTAAAAAAGTGTCCATCATTAGAACGTCAATACGTTTTTAGAGGATCAATAAATATTTCCCAATGAAATATTTCTTTTTCTCTAACAATAATTTGCTAAAGATCTATGGTCTATGGTTGCATGCAAATTGAAATGCAAAAACTTTACAGAAATAGCTATTTCGCAACATCTGTCAATTGGTTACACAATTTTTTTATCATTCAAAATTCATTTTTTGACACAAAAAGTGCAAACCCGTGAAATATAATTTGCCGAATCGAATGTCGCTATTGTATGAAAAAAAGACAAGTAATAACGACTTTTTTTTGTATTTTTTACTAAACGGCTATAAACTTTTTAGAGTTCCGTACCCTAAGGTCCGTCCGTCTGTTACTGGGCTATATCTTTTGAACTGTAATAGGTAGACACTTAGAGAGGGTGTAATATTAAGGACACGATAACAAAAAAAAAGTAAAATAAAGTTTAGAAAATAAACGGGGCCATACAAGACACGTGTTTATTTTTACTAAAGTTTTTTTTTTATATGTAGTTATAATATAAAAGAAGGGTTCTGTACCACCGTACAATATTTAAGAATATTGTACGGCACGGCGGTGGTGTGACTCCGACTCACACTTGGCCGCTTTTTCTAGTTTTTTTTTTTTCGGAATTTAAAATTGCCGAGAACCGTAGAATAATTTTTTCGTGTCATAAAGTTACTTCGAAATTGATAGACAGTTTATCCAATAGCTTTTAAAATAAGCGCATCAACGTATCAGTATTGTAAAGGATAGTCTAAATAGTTTCAAAAGATATAAAAAATACGGTAAATGTACCGTTATTTCTGTCTATTCTGGTGTTATCATCATGTAACGAAATCACTACATAATATAAAACAAAGTCCCCCAGCCGCCGCCGCGTCTGTCTGTCTGACTGAACGCGATAAACTCAAAAACTACCTAACAGATTTTCATACGGTGTTCACCAATCGACGGAGTGATTCATGTGCAAGGTTTAGGTGTAGGTGTATAATTAATTAAGGTTTCGTGTAAAATGGCTGAAATATGACAATGATTGTTGAATATGTCGGAAAAAAAAATCACGCCGGCTGGGAGCTTTACTGGCGTGGTCCGCGTAAACCAATAGAGTTATATGAAAACAATGTATTACGGAATTAAAACATTGTTTACTTGGATCACATTTCCGATGGGATGTTTCCCGACATCCACACGGACGTAGCCGCAAGCAAAAGGTAGTACAATACAGGGTGTTAGGGTAAACACCGTTATCGTTGAAACCAGTGGTTTGGTTAAAGAACGTTAAATGAAAGAAAAATGACAACTTTAAAAAAAAAGAAGTTCTACATTTTACCACACGAGTATTTCACCCTGTCACCCTAGGGCGCTAGGGCAGCGAACTTGCGTCTCAACACGGGTGGGGGGCGCGGGAAGTGACCTGGCTGGCCGCGAGCGCGACCCCTCCCTCAGTCAGTCACAGCTTCGCTAGCGATCACAGTGTCGGATAGAAACTTTTTAATTTTTTTAAAATGAAAATCACGTTTTTTTTATTGTTACTCGGTCATTTATTTTTATATTTAAGTCAACTACCCATGCTTTGAGTGACAACCGTGTTTACCCTTACACCCTGTATAAAATAAATATAATGATATGCCTACAGTAGTACAGTCACGGACTTTAATTGATGAGCCACCTTCAAACTTTTCAATTTTACAGTTTCATACATTCACGAGATTACACGATTAAACACGAACTCAAACCGCACGCTCATAAACAAGATGACAAATAAATTACTTATAATCGGAAATAGTTTTATTCATAGAGGTTGACTAATAAGTTCTCAACGATAAAAATAAATAAAATGTTGCATTAAGTTTATCCAGTCTATTTGATACCTCGTTTGAATCAGAGCTCACTATCTTGATTATTCTGAAAACTTATCTGAAGACAGTGACAGTTGAAATGTCGATGTCAGAGACGTTTATTTCGAAGTTGTCGAAATGATATTTAATTTCTTTAATTTATTAATATTTCTCCGTACGCTAACGTTACTATCGCTAAGCTTAAACAATCGTTGCTAGGTTACTGTTGCTAGACCTGCAATTGGTTGACTTTGGGTAGTCACTCTGCTGTCAAGTTTGTAGTTCTGGCTCTCAGGTTAGCCAACCGGTAAAGTTATTAAATACAATTTTCTTCTACTAATACAAAGACATTATGACTTTCCGTGTCGGGAACCGAATAAACCCGATTTGCATTACACGGCTAAAATACGAACAGTGCCAGGTGGCTTATCAATTAAAGTCTGTGACTGTACATATAAAAGTTCAGACACATAAAAATAATTTAAATAATACAAATTCGTTCCTAATTTATTGTTATTTTATATTTGTTGAAAAAATCGATCTCGTAACCAGTGGGTGGCCGAGCATGAATATATTTAAATTTTAATTAGACCATTATTTCTATTGATGATATGCGTCCATAAAAATTAAAAGCAGCATCTCCAAAAATCGTAATTCGAACATTGATTTTTTCTTTTATTTTGTTAATTCAATCGTTTAGTTTTTATTGCATCAACTCGTATAATAAATATTGCCACACGCTCTTTCCAATGGTTTTCATTATTTAGCTGCCCATTAAATTAATTCTAATTTAATAAAACAAAAAACACGACTGCAACTAGTAAGTTCAAAACAAGATCACTTTCAAGCGGTCTGAACCAATTAGTGGCAGTTATTTTAGTTCAATCTCAGAATTCATGTTTTTTTTTAGCATATTGTCAAATTCGCTGTTTTACATGACCGCTACCTAGCTGTTTTACAAAACAACTCCATTTTGTAAAACAGCTAGCGGTTATGTAAAGTAGCGATTGCTTGTATTCTCTTCGTATACCCATTACAATCTCTATCACCCATCTAGTATGATTTTCACACCATTTTGACCTGGCTTTCCATATATATAATTCTTTCAACCTTCGCTACTAGTTCCAATATTATAAAATACCATATTTGACACTGCTTTTAGAACATGATTTATTTCTTTAGAACGCTCAAGTACATTATAATTTCACGCCACGCCTGAGACAGCATTGGCGCCTGGTAATAGCTTATCACGGGTAATAAGCTTATTCAATTGTTTATAACTTATTATAGCGTGGCTAAATAAAGCATTTTGTTTATGCTTTATTGGTTTTAGTAGGTATTAAATCATGTATAATTTTGATCAACTATTATTAGATTTTTCGATAGGGTCGCAATATTCGCTACCAGAAAAATAGAATGCCTAGCTGCACAGAATAATTGGACAAGTCATGACAACCTCTCAAAAGAGACTTCAATACATACCTAAATCGAAGACGATCAAACAAAATGATTTAAACATAACAAGTTATTATTATATTGTCAACGTCTTCTCGAGTGCTGACACTTGACATGCGATCCCATCGAGATTCAAACGATCAATGATAGGAATCATACGAACGTCCGTGAGAATATTATCGATGTCAGTAGCATGAAACTACACTCACAAATGTAGGTTCAAAAACATAACATAAAAATCTGGGTTATTCTCGTTAACTTTATATCTTTAAAAGCGCTAGCAATTTGCACGCGCTACGATTTAACAACCACTAAACGATCTGATTTCACCAATCAATTGATTATATTATTTAAAATAACATTCATTATTAAAAAATAACCCAATTTGAACTTCTTTTAACGTGTGGTTTAAGTGTTTTCATAATTAAAATTACGGAAGTATGTTATGTGAAAAATACCTAAAGTTTGTGTATTACGCTTCGAAAATTATGTGTGTCATGTTAAATGAGGTTTGAATTTAGAACGCTTTATGATCCTGTTGTGTGCCAGTATTCTTTAGAGTAAAAATTGAGCAACCAAACACGTTCTAAAAATGCCAAAACAACAACAATACACAATTTCGACGAAACTATGGAATTAGTAAGTACTATAAGCAGTTAATACCATCATCAAAAAGACTGACAGACTTGAGAATGACAGCCTGACAATGACAACAAACCGTATCTAACCTCGTCAAGATAATGCCGTGAAGAAGGGTTCTCTCAAGTAGGTCCCAATCACGTTGATTGCGCCCCACAGGCCGTTCCCATGACCCATGGTTTTCTGCTGATTGGACCAAAAGCTCTTATTTATGGGAAACCATTTCTAGGATAATCAAAAATCAATGCAGTATTGTGTTCTAAAGGTCAAAGTAGGTAGGTACTTACTAGGTTGCGAAATTGTCAAATCAACAATGGCGTGATTAGAATGTCTTCAAAGTACCTTTAAAATACATGTGTGAGGTAAATGTGGGCCAAATACGGCACTGCCATTGCCAAAACAGGGTTAACCTTGAAATATAATTATGGCCGTTCTAAAAAAATATAAATAAGTATCCCAAGTAAGTAGTACTTATGATATTTAACTATTTCTTTTTACCTTATTTTATGTTCTTCTTCACCACGACCACAAATGAATTAATTCCATCGGTTATTTGTTGTTGTAATATTGTTGACCATGTCGACGGAGAGGAAGTAAATAAAGGGGAATAGAAATGGCAAAAAGTCGTATCTTTAGTACTACTTGGTATATGGAGGAGCTCGTGGCTAAGTAATGAGGAGCTCGTGGCTAAGTAATAACAGCCGCTTGGTTCGATCCATCAGGTTAAGCTACGCTTGCCGGGGTTGGTCCGTGGATGGGTGACCGTTTTCACATATAGAGACTCCTCCGTGCCTCGGAAAGCACGTTAAGCCGTTGGTCCCGGCTGTCATCGTAGATGTGGATCTTTGACAGTCGTTACGAGTCGTCAGAAGCCCGAAAGTCTGACAACCAGTCTAACCAAGGGGTATCGTATTACCCAGTTTCTGGGTTGTGGAGGTCAGATAGGCAGTCGCTTCATGTAAAATACTGGTATTCAGCTGCATCCGGTTAGACTGGAAGCCGACCCAACATAGTTGGGAAAAGGTTAGGCAGATTGATTGGTATATATTTTTGTTTTTTTTAGAACGGTCATTGCTTATTAGGTTTATTATTGCTATTTCAAGGTTATACATTCTTTACCAGAAACCCATTTACCTCAAATTGCTTAGCATGATCCTCCGTTATGCCGAAAATACTGCAGCATTAATTTTGAAATAAATATATGTTAAAGTTGAGGATTGATGATAGGTCCTATGTTTGGCGAAAACACGATTACATAATCTGTATAGAAAAAACATCCAGTTACCTCTAAACAGAACTACCGAATGCCGCTGGTATTAAAAAAATACTTCAAATTAGATCATGAAACTTTGCATAATAACGGAACTAACTTTAAAGCAGGTCTTATGTTTTTTTATTTACCATTATTTTCACCGTAAAAAGCAATTACCTAAACTATTCGAGGCTGTGTACTAGCTGTGTCGTGTGCTGTGATTCGTGGATATTTTTCTCATGCCTGCCAGACGCTAAGTTATAAAGCGAAGGATGCTCCTTCGCTTTATAACTTAGCGTCTCATTCCAATAGTTCTCATCAAGTCAATGCCTACCATTCACAGTTCTAAACCAAATCACATTCTCGATTAATCGAAACTGTTAGGAACTAATTAAATTAACGGTGTGTTAATATCTTGCGTCCATATATACTCCATTTGAAATAAGATTAGACATTTAAATAAGCCTTTTTTAGAGTCCGTTCAACCGATTTTGACTTCTATTGCGTTGGTGGCACGACAAACGGCAGCTGCAGTAGACAGTTGGTATTAACTGTAACTTTTTTGCTTTTAATGTCATCCTTATGCCTACGGTATAGAAGTCAAAATCGGTTGAACGGGCTGTAAAAAGGTTTGTTTAAATTTATAATCTTATTTCAAATGGAGTATAGTTGTATATCCTTTTGGAATATACCTATACCAAATTACGAATGCCAACGCGAATGCTAATAGCATTCGCGTTGATAACGCTAATTCGGTACAGTTTTTTGCTTCTCATAATGTTGACCCTTACGATATGAAAAATGCGATTTTGCAATCCTAAATAATCATCCTAATGGATTTTTTGTGTCTCAATATTTGTAGAGGATACGGGATCATCCATCAATGTCTCGTTAAGCTCATTAATTATAGGAAAAAGTTGTTTTTAACTCATTTCTATCCTTATCTTAGGTTGCCATAATTATAGTTGAGTCATAACAACATAATTACTGCATAGTTTAATGTGTAACTACCTTTTAATTAGAAAATAACAGCTGAGGATCTTAGATTGATGGGTTTGGGAGTGGATTCATGGAGTGGTTATTTAAAGTTCTCGTTGGTACGTGATTTTTCTACTAAAGATGTAAGTTGTTAGCCGGTAGCTTTAAGGCTAAGCAGACAGGCACGATGCGACGGCGCGCGACGCGACTCTGGTGGAACAATTTCTATGAAAACTTCACGGAAAGTGTTCTACCGGTGTCGCGTCGCGCCGTCGCCTCGCACCTGTCTGTGGGAGCCTTTAAGCCCCATTTATACCTACGACGCAAGTTTCTTGCATGTGGCATACAAAATTAAATCGCACTGTGTAAATCAGGTTTTATCAATGGAAACTCTAAAATTGTCTGTAGATATTTTAAACTGGATATCTATGAAGACTTAGGCTACTTCGCTTCGCACCCATGGAGAGTACGCTAATGGCTGACAAATCGTCAGTATGATATTGATAACGCTCTTAGGAAAATTGTTTGGGTCACGGTCCACTTCAGATTTCTCAGCTGAATTTTGATTTGGTTTTGCGATCTGAATCTGTCACAAAAATATTTGCTATTTCTGTGTCTTTCACATTCAAATTATATAAGTAATATCACAAATAGATTTCTTTTTTGAAAAAAAAAAGTTTACTTTTGAACTTGTGACTACTTTTTACACGTTCTTGGTTCAAAATGTTACCTATTTCGTCGTGTGTCTTTTAGCAAGTTAGACCACCACAGTCCAATATAACGGCAGTACAAGTGTGGCACAGCTGCTCAGTGCTGCACTCTCCTACTTTATTGATATTACTGCGTGTCCCGTTACTGTGGTGCCTTCAGTAAATTTACAAGTTTACACCACATGAAGTTTGTTAAAGATATCTTCGTTAGTGGCAATAGATTCGCACTGGTTTCAAGAAGAAACAAAGAATAGTTGGAGATCTATCCCTTTGGAACTTGTGACCTACTCTCACTAGAATGAGTACAATTAACAAGAATTCGGTGAATCACATAGGTACTCTTTAAAAATTGTAGTTAAAAAAAAATTTGAAGGATTCACTTCAAAACACAATAAACAATAACCTTGATTTAAAATACTTTAAAAAATTAATTATCTACGTAAAAAAAATGCATTTTAATTGTTTAAGACAGGAAATATCATTTCCGCTATTTACAAAAATCGTTTTACAAGTTTTACTCAAATAATCGGATATCTAAACTGAAGTTATTAAATAAAACAAAAGAGACCATCGGTTTCACAATATATATTTGAAAACCTGTTGTATGTACACAAAGATATATCAAATTTTAAGAAAATGTCCGATATTCATAGTATAAATACCAGGAACAAACACAATCTTGCTGTACATCGCACTCGTCTCCACAGAGTAGGCAACTCGTTCATGGGTCAATGTATACGCTTTTACAACAAACTTCCCATTGATATTAGAAATTTACCCATTAAACGATTTAAAGGCTGTATTAAAACCAAACTTTGTAAAAAAGGGTACTATAAAATTGGGGATTATTTAGACGACAAAAAAGCATGGGATTGAGCTGCTCGCTCTGCTAAAACCTTAGAACTTGACATTTTAATTATTATCTAAAATCATTACAATATACCAAGTTTATAAACCTACAAATTGACATTGTTGAATATTTTATACAAAATGACATTATTACTTTGTAAAGTATTATTTTATTTTAATTATTGTGAATGTGAGGACTATGTGGATCATTTTTATTATCTCTTTTCTCTCTTTCTTTAGTTTTAATCTGGCAGTTTGAGTACTTTTAGCGGCCTACCCAAATGTCCTTTCTTTGGTATTGTTCGTCGAGTCGTTGAGCTCCTTAAGCTCTGAGTTGAGCTCCTCGGTTACTGACAAATGCTTGCACTGACTGGACAGGTCCACTCAAATCTGTGTGGTTCTTTCCTCAAAAGACCATTTCAGACTCTAATCTACATGGTCCTCATATGGCCTGACCAAGATTATGTCTGGACCTTAAAAGAGACTGCGACCTCTGAGTTTTTTTCGGCCTTTCTTCTCAGAGTAGTCAGATAAGAAACGCCGACCTCATCGAGCTTATTTTATTTTTTTAAATATGACGTGTAAAAGTGATTCTGATATCCTATTTACAGAATAAACAATTTCATTTCATTTCATTTCATTTCATTTCAAACAATTTCATTTCATTTCATTTCATTTCACGGATTGGACAAATTGATTTTCTCACGAAAACAATGCATCTGTGGGAAGTATAGATAGCATCATAATTATTTGTAACGCATAGTAAATGTAGGTTTCAACCAAAATCTCATATTCAGCCTATGGTTTTACTGCCAGGGTTGCGGGAAAGTCCGAAAGGGATACCGGGACCTTGGCAATAGGCAAATGAAGGAACACGGTTTGTTTTAGTCAGTAAAAGTCTGACACGCCCTTGCGCTCCGCCCAGAGCGAGAGAAGTCATTGGATGATATCCCACACTCAAAAAAAAAAAAGCCTATGGTTTTAGAGAGTAGATTTAGTTGATCATATTATCAATTAACATCATGATTGACGAAAGGTAATTTTTAAACTTTCATAATGTAGATGTTCATGATGTAGTTTCGCCTTCGCCCCTATTACATGGGACTTAAACATAACTGGCGAAGTGTGGGTGTACTACAGGTATACCTCTGCCTTATCCTTCGGGGAATACAGGCGTCATCACGCTTGTTTCATCGTATCTACATTATGACACATAACATCTTATGTATCATAATGTAGATACGATGGAACCTATAATAAGCCAACAAAACATCAGGCTGTGGACAGCCCATAGAGACACAATCTTTTAACATGAGCCAATAGAATGATATCCAAAGATGAATAAGGGCCTCGACCTACAAAAGACAATCAAGTGTCTATTGTCAGATTGCCAGAAAATATGAATCATTGCACCATCTTGAAGAAAAGTATAAGGGATAAAGTATTCATATGGATGATTGGTTGTAGGAAAAAATACAAAAAGCAAGGAACAGTGGCAAAAATCAAGAAGATCAGTACCTATGGCTTGAAAGTGTTATCCGCCTCTGTGCTAAGACCACCTATCTCAAACTCAGAGGTCACCGGGTGCGGGAAAGTTTGCAAGGGATACCGGGGCCCTTGGCAACAGGCAACTGAAGGAAGACGGGTGGGTTTAGTCAGTAAAAGTCTGACACGCCCTCCCGCTCCGCTCAGAACGGGAGAAGGCATTTGATGATTACCCAACCTCAAAAAAAAAAAAGAGGTCGCCGCGTTCGATTCCCAACATTTTCTACTCAGTTTGGTTGGTGGTAGGGCTTATTCTAAGTCCACCTGGCTAGCTACCACCATCTTAGCTAAGTCTGTTGCCATAACAACAATGTCAGCATTGTTGCGTTTCGGCAGATAAAGGTAAGTTCCTCTGTGGTTGAGGATTCCGGGTGAAACTCGCTTCCACCTTCGGCCTGATCATCACTTACCATCAGGTGAATGAAGGCCGAGAGCATCCCAAATAGGGAGAAAAAAAAAGTGTGTGAATACCACCATAGAAATGGGATTGTCGACGGAAGAATAGATAAAATGACAGATTCACAATCGCAATCTGTCATTTTGTCTATTCTTCCATCGACAAAACCGGTTTCCATACCTAGTGATCATGTTACGCGTGAAAAAAACATGCTGCGCGCAATCCCATATAAATTGTGATGCTGATGGTTGATTGCTCTATAAGCATTCACTACATCGAATAAGAACACTATCAAGCGTGAAGACCAATCCTTTTCCCAGACAAAGACAAATCAGCCTTAGAATCGCTCTATTTCTAACGCACGCATCACGGAAATGCGGTCGTCCTCTTAAGGATATAAACGATCCTATCTCCGAAGTAAACGGAACAGTTTAATGTTCTCAAAGCCGTTACTTCAAGTGGCTATAAAGAAGAGTCCATGTTCACGTCTGGGAAGAAACGTGTGGCCGTGTGTTGTGGTAAATTAGCACCAATTTATGCTGTGGTGACGATTTGGAGTTGGAGTTAATGGGAAAGTTCAATCGGGGGATTTTAACAGGTGAGAAGTGGGTTACACTTTGGAGAGGGGTCAAATAGGTTGATGGATTTAAAATTGACCCTAAATCATTGTCGGGGAGCAGTGGTGGCCCAGAGGTAACGGCCCCGATTTACGAGTCATCGTGAGTTCGAACCCAGGCAGGCGCTTTATTTTGTGTAAATATTTTCATCGTCACTGCTCTCAAAACGGTGAAGGAAAACATCGTGAGGAAACCGGCATGTCGTAGACCCAAAAATTCGATAACATGTGACTTCTGGCAACCCGCACTGGGCCCGCGTAGATTATAGCCCACTTCCTCTCGAAGAGAGGAGGCCTATGTCCAGCAGTGGGAACGTTATAGGCTGATTATGCATTGTGATCATATTTTTTTTCCTACGTGGTTACCTCTGGAGGGTTCGGATTATTGGATTGACCAGATACACCAATACTGTTAGTATTGATTCTCTATTCAGTAACCTTGGGTAGGTTGAATGATGATTTTGCACTATTAAATATGGAGACACACATATTTTATTTGTTTGATGGTTCTAAGACTATTTCGTGATAATGTGGCGATTTAAGGCTCGTGCAAACAGGCGCGATATCGCAGTCGCGACAGGCAGCGGTACCTTTGCCGACAAAGGTACCGCTGCCTGTCGCGCCTGCGATATCGGCCTGTTTGTACGAGCCTTTAGAGCTATACGTACATTGATGATTTAATTAAATGATTATAATTTCCTTTTGTTAATTATTATTTTACTCATATTCACCCTTTTCGACCCACATCTGCACGGGAGCTCCGGCGGATGCGAATATCCGCAACATAGGGATGTTGCGTAAATTCGCATCCGCAAAATATAAAAAAAAAAATTAAAAAAAAATTAAGGCTTGTCTAGTGTCTAAAATCTTTTTCTGCTCCCTTTACTAGCAAGTTATACCAAATATCTCTCTTCAACCAATAAGAATCGACAGGTTCATTAGATCATCATCTGCACGTCACTTAAGGGGCCGGCGGAGCATCGATCTCAACTACGAATCGAGTGCTACAAATTTTGCGCTAGTGTCTGTCGGAGCTATACACACAGCTACTGTGAACTGTACGACCACGCACACATTTTCATGGACATGACATTTGCTTGACGCGATAGCACTACTAGCTATTGAAAATTTATGATAAATTGGGATGTGTTCTGTAATACCAAAAATTATGAATGATAACTTAATGTTTTTCCATTTTTTTTTGTTGATAATTTGTATCTTGATAATATAGGCTATGTTTCTGCTGAAACAATATCACAAGTATTGTTATTTATAATACAGAAAAAACAATGTGAAAACATGCCATTTACGCTGTAAAAATGTGCGAAATTCAATTCGCTACAACTTCATTTTAGTTAGGATTTATGGAAAAACAAAGATGTAGGAACCTAGATAAATACTGTCTCAATCCGAATAACAACACATTATGGTGGAAATATGCTCAAATTGCAAATTATTTTGGTATTACGTTTGTATGGAGAATTCATCGGTCACCGGGTCTTAACATAAGACAAACTCATCTTATTTATATTCATAACATACATTGCTAGTCAAGTCTTACATACAAGATAATTTTAATCACCCCTAATTGATAGTGCGATATTAATTGCATACAACTTCATTATACCATTTTTTGCACCCAAGATTGTAAAAATGAATATACCAATTAAATAAATACACCCTGGAATGTCTTGTTATCTTTATTTCACGACACTATCTCTGTTAATTAGTAATAATTGCTTCTACATACATAATATTAATTGCAAACGACTTTGTGTGCTCACACTATTTTTTACGCAACATTGTATGCATATCACTATTAATTTACATTAAACATGGGATCTCCTCGACACTGTAATGTTTACAGTTTACACGCTTTTTTAAACTTTTGTAAACAATAACAGTGTGCCGAGTGTTACAAAACATTACACAATGTTAAAGTATCGTTAAGGTGCTCCCTCACCGCGAGCATTCCTATAATGTAACGTTACAGATTCGATTTTGAGCATTACGTTACAATACTGCCTCCCTGACTGACGAGCATTCGCCTGGTGCGCATTGATGTTACAAGTTGTATCAAAATATTACAGACATTGCGCACTGTAATGCTTAGTTCTCCTCCCTCACTAATGTAATGCTCGAATTGTATCATTACAGGTTGCACACTGTACTGTTCGATTCGCCTCACTTACTGATGAATGCTTGACTCTGTAACGTTACATTACAGGCGGATGCTCACGAATAGGGAGCACCTTTAGATTACTGCTAGAATTCTTGTCACAACTTCAGATGTGTTGTCGTGCGGAAGGCGGAAGACACACGTTCAAGATCGCTTCCTCGACTGACAGAGATGTGGGAGTACTGGATGTGATTATGCTGAAAGAATTGAGTTTTTCGCAGCGAACTTATGTTTAAGTAATTAATGTCAGTGCTTAGTTTGAATGATATTGTCTACATTCTCTTGTCGTTATTCTCAATTTATTTGGGGTTAAAGCCAACTACTTTGACTGTAGACTGTGTGACTAGTAAAATCTCGATAGCTTAATAATGACAGCCGCACGGGTCTATCAATGGTCACGTTAAACCGTTGGTCCCGGCTGTCAATTGTAGATCTTTGACAGTCGTTACGGGTAGTCGGAAACCCGAAAGTCTTATATCCAGTCTGGCCTTGGGGTATCGTATTACCCAGTAACTGTGTAGTGGAGGTCAGATAGGCAGTCGCTCTATGTAAAATACTGATATTCAGCTGTATCCGGTTAGACTGGAAGCCGATCTCAATAGTCGCTGGGGGCTGGGGAACTGCTCGACGATTGATGTCGGGACGTTATAAACCAGTATATTATTTCACCGTTAAAATAAATGCCAACCGTTTGGGTAAAGTACTGTTGCAAAGTGTTGTAAGTAAGTTCTTGTGTACACAAACTGACGATGGCACATCCAGCAACTCTATTTCCACACCGTCTAGAGTTCTAGACAAAGCACATTGTTTTTTTTTTGTTGCATCTTTGCAAGTTAAGTATACACCGGCGTTTACACGTATCAATCTGAAAGGTCGTGGGACTTTGTCTAAATGGATTTATCTGCGGTAAACCGCACAATAAGAAGAGGTAATGAACAGATAAACATGTCTGTTTGTTTATGTAAGTTAGTGCCGTAATTGTATTGTTTTGTATAAGTTCTTAAGTTAACGGGTACTTTAGTGTTGATAAAACATTAATGATAAATTCTGAGGTTTGCTGGTTTGTATGTAATGGAGTACTTCTCTATATAAGGTGTTAAAAAATGAACTTTAAGAAGTGCTTTAGACCATCGAACTGAATAACTTTTACTATGGGACCAACTTTGAAATTGCGAAAAATAAACACCCGCTGATTGTTTATGCTAACACCCTTGCAAAGTAATTCAACAACAATCCATGTCTATGCGTCATAGAAGGCAACGGAAAAAACCGGCCAAGTGCATGTCGTACCATGCACAATGAAGGGTTCCGTTAGTTGGGATGAATTTATAAAACAAACTTAACATTGTAGTTGAACAACTTGTTCTCCGATCCAGAATGTATTGGAGAAAATGTTTTTACAACTGCAAATTTAAGTTGGTCGATTATTACTCGGTAACTTGTGGAGCCTACGTAGCGGTGATAGGTTTCCTTTTAATTGCGTTATATATACTATTCTCGTAAATTTTTTCACATATCCAAACCCAACCATTTAGCTGGCAGGGGGGGGGGACACTTGGCTCTACCAAAAATTAGCACTTTAAAGCTGAATATTCCGCAAACGAATCCCTGAATCCAAAAATGGTTTTAACAAACTCCTATTATTTTTAAATGACCTTTCCAACGATACGCCACACCATGGGATTGACGAGAAAAAAAAAAACCATTCCCACTTTACGTGTAGGGGAGGTACATAAAAAAAATATTTTTTACGATTTTATTTTACCACTTTGTCGGCGTCGTTTATATGTATATCCATACCAAATTACAGCTTTCCAGTACCAACGGTCTCTGAGCTAAACCGCGGACAGACGGACAGACGGGCATGGCGAAACTATAAGGGTTCCTTGTTGACTACGGAACCCTAAAAAGGATGGTAAATATCGATGACAGACAGACAGACATCATCAATATTTATCATCTATTATAGTCCATTTGGTCGATGTTGTCATAAGGTAACAACCATGTGCATTTAAAAGTTCGACTGAAGACTAGTGGAAAACATGGGTCTTAAATCGGTCGCCATACTTAATGCTATATTGATAAAAGGATTGACGAACCTATGTCATTCTTTTTCCAACTTCAAATGACTTTTATGCCTGGAATGAAATTGACGTTTGATAGTTCTTGTTTCAATTTATTTTTTAATGCAGTTTTGTTCCTTTTGTTACGGCCGCAAGTTGTAGGTCGTGGGTTTAGAACCCAAGCAGGCACGTTACTTTGTGTAAATTATTTTATCACCATTGCTCTCAAAAAAGGTGAAGGAAAATATCGTGAGGATTGAGTGATCCGCCAATGTCCACTGGACCCGCGTGGTAGATTATGACCCACGCCCGACGCCCGCTCACAGAGGGGAGGTCTGTGTCCCAGCAGTGGGAACATTATAGGCTGGTTATTAGGCGTTGAAAAAATCAGCCCTATGAATACAAAATTATTAGCCTCCATTAAATAATTAAGCATAGGCGACGAGAGAACGTAACTCCCATTAGCCGTAGTGACAGGGTCAAAAATCAAATTAAGAGTGCTGACTTTTGAAACTCGTGTGGTTCATCTAACTTGATACTTGATGCCACACAAAACCTCGTAAACAAAGCCCATAGTTATAAACAACAATAAAGAAACCAGTAAAGTGTAAATCGCAGGAGACGGTTCCAATTTCAATTAAACCAATTAAATTGAATTATACAATTAAGGGAAGCGTCTATGGACAGTTCGTTGAAGTACAAATGAACAATGGAAAACTGATGGAGGTGACAACCTTGACTCGGACTTAGGGAAGTCACTGGATGGCACTTGAAGTGACTTCACTTGTTACCTTGCAACGCCGCCGTCTACTGATATTTATGCATGGCATTAAAATGATTGGCAGTTCTATTTGTCGATAGAGCTGTGTGTAATACATGATTATAATATCAGAAAAGTCTCATCCAACTATCTATAAATTCTGATTTCATCACATGTGCTTTAAGGATGAATAAATAACACAAGTAATAAAAGGGTGTTTGTTTTGAATACTTTCTAAGAATCTAATGTGATGATTAGTCGATATTCGTTCTCGAACTGCCTCGTTGGTGGAAAGTAAAGCTGAGCACGAGGTCCTGGGTTTCGTCGGGCAAAAAGGTAGATAATGGTATCCTGAATCAGAGAACAGTGAGAAAGTATGTACCACTTTATTATAATCTCCTCTCCTCTCCTAACATAAATCGGAGCAGAAACATCAAAGCAGCCAGCTCTAGTGGCGCGTTTCTTTGAATGCATTGTAAACATCTCAGGGGACGCTCGTGAAAGCTCAGCACACAAAAAACTGTAGTTGTATCTACCGAGAGAATGTGTCGTTTCACTTGTACTTGTTTACTAAAGCCGTGTGTTCACTAGGCTTCTTGTGTTGCCATGTTGGCCTACACAAGCATAAGATCGCGCTATTGCCAGACATGCCACACAGAACGACTGTCAGCGATGACCGATATCCCCGACAGGCGATGACATGCGACAATCCGACAGCTTTACAAGTTTCTTTCATACATTTTCTGCTTTCACCTATCGTGATAATGTGATTTTTTTTTTAAAGGTTTTGACAAATATTTCGTATTGTCAGTTATATTAAACAAGGCCCATTATGTTATTCAAATAAATCTAAAGCTATTTTTTCTAGCCGTAAACTAGTGTGACAAAACTGATAAAGGAAGAGTCACTGGCGATGTCAAAGTTGAAACGTCAATCAAAAGTGCCACATTTGTCGGCTATTATGCACACAGCCTTAGGGATAATAATTGCTCTTTCGACGAAAGAAATTATTGCCATTAATTTGTTAGCCAATCTGAGAAGTAAATACAGATAAGTAGGTAAGTCTATCTAAGTTAGAGTTAGTCTAATGGGAATTAATTGCTCTAGCCTTGTAGCTTGTTAGTGATTCCGAACTTTCCAGATTGATATTAATTGCTATAGATTTTAAACTGGAGTGCAAGTTAATGGATGAAATACAAGTTACATGTATGTAACAAAAGTACCCGGAAAAACTTGGTACTTTTACCTAAGTCAAAAATTATTCAACGAAAATGTCTGATTCAAAAATGAAAAAAGCTTAACAGAACGAAATTGATCGACCAAATTTTTCAGCACTTTCGTCACGTTACATAAGTATAGTAGCCGGAATCTTGAATTGAGAGATTTCTAGCTGAATGAAAAAATGACTGTAAACAAAATAAAACTGCAGTACTAAAAAATTTACGTTCCCAGCTAACTTAGGAACTATTTGAGGGGTTTGGCGCTGGTAGCCGAAATACAGGCTTTCGCCTTTCGGCTACAGATGTCTGATTAATGTGTAACAATATAGCCTTTATGACATGCCTATCATTGTAGACAGTTATTGAAATAAGGAACACATTTCAAGAATTTACAGTAAATTCCAACTAAATACAGGCACAAAAACGTATAGGAACAAATCAATTAAGATGCCAAATATCTCGCATTCCTAGTCTATTGAGCAAAGATTATCACTTTGGGACTGCAGGCTTATAAGGCTTGCTTATACGCCTACTGTAGGCACGTTATAAGAATGTGCTAATCTTGAAAAATGATTTGTTCGATAATTAGTTCCCAATTTGTACTTTGAAGTGTCAATTAATTCGATATATCAAATTGATGTGACTAATTTTGGGCATTGAGAATAAGATTGTTTTTATTTATTATGGATTTTTGTATGCGTAGGATAAGCATGCGGGTTTTAACGATCTTTGGAGCACTTTTTCGACTCTTGCATTTATTCTTTACTCTTGAATTACGGTTTATTTCTTGTTCAGAGGCTCGCCAGTTATTATAACATGGGGCTTAACATAACTGGCGAAATGTGGATGTATTATAGGTGCACCTCTGGCTTACCCTTCGGGGAATACAGGCGTGATGTTCTTGTACAAGTAACACTACATAACATTACGAATAAGGACATTTTATATCAATTAGGGCATTTTATTTACCGACTTATTTATGCCGAAGGTCTTCAAAAGATGCGCTCTATTTAATACCTATAATATAAGTTTTAAAAAAATGTACAGAATCGGCAACGGCTATTCAATGCCATAGACATTACAGACCATGGACAAACCAATAAAGCTCGAAGCTCGTGCATACTTTCCTTGCACTTGACCGTCTCAACAATTATACCATAAACTTTCGCTGGTAGCGAGGTATGCAAGTGACCTTCATCGGCCCAGTGTGCCACAGCCTGCGGCTGTGACTTTCACGACAAATCCGACGATCGATCGCAAGACAAATCAATAAATCGATTCTAGAATATCGATACCACAAGTCCACAACGTACTGCACTATCTATTGTTTCAGAATACACTCGATCATTTTTGTGTGCCATTCGATTTTACAGTTGGAACTGTAACAGATTCGTATTAGTATTGGATTTGTTCAAACAAATCGATTTTATTGTTTAATACTTCCGTGTGAGAATTCATTGTTAACCTTTTTGCTTGTTTCGATATGGTGCATATTTATAAAATGTGTTTAATGGATAAATTCTTCCGTCTACGTCTAACTATTTTTATGTCTAGTCAAAATGTTTCGACTGCCTCGTTGGTCTAGTGGTCGCAAGCGCTACTGTTTAGCATGAGGTCCTGAGTTCGATACCTGAGTCAGGCAAAGTGTTATTGGGTTTTTCTATCTGGAATTTCTCAGTAGCAATAGGCTCGCCTCCTATTACATGGGACTTAAACATAACCGGCGAAAAATGCGTGTGTCAAAGTCAAAGTCAAATCATTTATTTCAATTAGGCACATTAAAGGCACTTTTGAACGTCAAAAACTAAGAAATAGAACTGATTCTAGTTGCCCCTTCCAAAAGATAGTTTTCGTATGGAGAAGAATCAAGAAACTCCACCGTTACTCTTTAAAAAAATGTTTTACAATATTTTGTATACATCATTATAATTACATATGAATACGATGCACCTAGAATACGATTACTGTACCACAATTTGTAAAAAGAATTAAAAATGGAGCAATGACAAAATATATGTACACCAATAATGTGTACACCTCTGCCCAACCCTTCACGGAAATAAAACGAAAGGTCACGATGATTCGGCAAGATTTGGCATCGTGGTCACATGTCAGTCTCAATTACAATAATGTCAACATGAATTCAAGACAAGCGACAAAAGAAAGCAGGAAATGTGAGCACGTGAAGATCAAATTGCATATTAATCAGATGATGTATTGCAAACTGTAGGTACCTATAAGTGCGGTGGTTAGTACAACTTGTTCTTTTTTTAGATATATAGACAATAGAATACTCTTTATTATTTATAGCGCGAATGTTAGATATCAGCCTTGAGAACCTGGTCGCTAACACGATGGTCTGACGAAGTATAAAAGATGCTGCGTCCTCAAGCTTTCGCTGTCCACTTAAAGGGGTTCCATGTAACCATGATAACTAATAACAAAATCCCGTGTACAAGATGACCACGTCTGTTACCACCCGGGTTCTGTAGCGGCCTAGCGCTGCAAGCAAGAATAGTCCTTATGGTGGTTATGGCTACGCTGGAGAGCATTGTCAGAAAAGCTTGCTGCTAATTCTTTTCTTTCTCAGACAGCTGTTTCAACGGGTTAAACATAACTCCAGCCTGAAGATACCACTTTAAATCACCAGTTTCCAAGTCAATGAATTTTTCGTTGTCCGCAACACACTCTCACTGATCAACAACAAAGCTAGTCAGGTGTAAACCCAAATGTCGAGATAACTCGACCACTTTCATTGGCACAATGGACTCGCCCACTGCTTTCACTGCTCAATTGATTGCTACGTCGATACCTGGCTATCTCATAGACAACACATTACATTTACATTTTAGGTGCATGCGTGGGTTATAAGTTTCGAACTTGACCGGTGGTGAATGGGTCACCTCATTTCTTGGCGTGAGATGGCAGTCAAAGTACCTCCACTTTGATGTTTATGCAAAAGTGCCACTGGTAAAATCAATATGGTTTCATAAGTGCCCATGTGGTACATTGAATTATATTGTGGTATGTGTATGTATTGACGAAAGCTTATCAAAATAAACCTAGCCTAGTGAATTATCTAGGCTAAATTAATTTACTTACCTAAATATAACTCAATTTTAAGGATCCATAACTTTAAGTCAGTAGGCGATGCTTAAGTAAGTTGTCACTGTTTATGGTATACAGCCTATTTAAGTTACTTTACGTAAAGCCTACCCAATATAGATTTGGTATCGATTGATCAATAGTTTGAACGACCAAGAGAATGTGTTGGCTGCTGAATAGAAGCTTATTGTTACAACAGTTTGAAAGATCACTTTTTGGAACTGTTGCAAGTAAAAACGTACACTACTCTATTTTTCTGCAGTCAGTACCTACTTTCACTAAAAACTACTATTTGATTTACGTATTATTCAAGATAGATCAATTAAGTCATCGGTAACTCCGCTTTCCTATCAAAACAAAAGAAAAATGATTTCGGAAAGTATTAATTAGTTTGCAACAAAACTTTGTCATAGGCAAAAACGCTAAACATCATCATTCATTTAGCGTGTCCACACTTCATATTTCGAACGTCAATTCGAACATGACGTTTTCATTTTTTTAAACAATTTTTCAAATGACAAAGGAAAGCGAAAGTGTTGCTCCACAATAGAGCTTTTTCAAGCAAAGGTCATAAGTTATAATGTCTCTTCGTGAACGATTTTTCATTTGGGGATATCGCATTCAATTTGTGAAACCAACCGTGGTCCGTTATTAACATCGTTTTGTCAGCCAGAGTTATATAAGTGATCTTGTTAGAGCTATTGTCCGTTTACATCTCACCTTTTTTGTGAAATTATTTTTTACGTTTTGACAGTTAAGTTGTCATTGCCTTAATTTGTTGACAGTTGCATCGCTTATTTATATAATTAAAACTGGGCACTTTTTTACATAGCCTGATTTCTCTGAGAGTTAGCAATAGGACTACATTATCTTTACTAGCTGTTATTAATAAATCATGGAGAAACTGCGAATAGTGGAAAACAAGTTGGATTTTTCTTAAAAGTTCCAACCTCAAACATAAGAAGGTTAGGTTAGGCATCAAACAATTACAGTCTAGTTTAGCTGGTAGAGTGCCACAGACCGATCACTATAACTTCTCCCTTGCCGTCTTGTTGACACCATTGCTTGTCAAGCTTAGTTTCAATACAAATAGAGTTCAAAATGGCGATTGATAGAACAGTTATACGGGACAAGTTATAATGAACGCACTGTAGACCAGAGTCTGCGTTTGAATCGCGCACTGTATGAAGAACAAGTATATCTAGAGAGGTCAGCGTGTTGATAACGCTATTATGTGGAAAATGGATGGCTGCAGTGCTACAACCTTCACCCACGTACGGATTTACTGCACTTAGGGTCATCGGATGTTCCTTCAATAACTTAAAAACACAGGTTCATTTAGCAGTTGATAGACTAGTACTGTAAAAAAAATATTTTCAAGTCCGTTGCCAGCCGGTAATTTTGTACAAACTTACCGTTGTGAGAATTTAGGATACCTACCTACTTTTTAGTAACAGACGGACTTATGATAATTCGGGAAATACATAGTTACAAAATGAAGTTTATTCTTTGTTCAAAAGTCATAAACTTTCTTTTCATCAGCACCTTTTATTTAATAATTATCACTTGTATCAGTTATCATTACTTATTCAACAATAAAAGTACTATTATACAATGTTTATGACAACTATAAAGTCTTTAAAAACTTGAAGCTTTTCCGGCATTGTTGTCAATGTGGCAACCCTCAGCAAGTGTGCCAACAGGTTCGAGCGGACAGTCGACCTACTTCGAAAGAGGCTATCTTACACCAAACCTACATACACAGGTATACAGCCTTTATATAACCAGCTATAGGTACACCACTTTGCATTTCGTTTCTGGGACGACAAGTTGCCCTGAAACCGATTAAATGCAGTTTTGTGGGGCGAAGAGATAAGAGTACGGTGTTTCATTATGAATTGTTGATGGTAGATATGGAAGGAACTGGCCACTCTGGCCTGTGCGCGCCGCAACTGGAGCTATCGGAATCACCTGCGATTCCAAGAAAAAAATAATGTCTGTGCCCATTTTAGCTGCGCCATTTTGATTTCAGTGTTTGATTTTGGAATTAAAATAAGTCCTGAGTTAAGTTTTTTCTTCTTACTTGCTTTTATTTGTTTTTTTAACAAAAAACGTTTATTTCTCTCCCAATTATGGATATTGCGAATAACGACCTGACAAAAGATTTTTAAAGTTGAACAAACATAAAAAAATAAGTAAACCATTAAAATAGTCATTAAAAACTCGCCGCAAAAAGAAATAAATCAAGTCAAAAAGCGCATAATCTTACATTGTATTGTAAGCATTACAAAAACCAACAAAAAAAAACACGTCGTATTAACCCTACCACTGCCAATTAAAGTTGCAAAACTCACATTGATGCGCACACAGTAATAAAAAGTAAAAACGTATGGAACCCGTCCGCAGTCAGCACAATGAGTTGCAAACGTTGGAAATCAACGCTTTAATGACGTCACATGGACGCGGGATTGACAAGTGGTGGCAGACGATAGGCGTATGCGCATCTCACAGGGTTGAACGGTCAAGTATTTTTTATTTTTATTTAGTTACATACCCACTTTTAGGGAAAATACACTTAAAATTTACATTGGTAGTTAAGTTAGCGTGACACTAGTTCTTACTATCTAAGAATGAAGAACTTCTTCAGGCTATCCAGCAACTGTTTCAGAAGAACTTCGACCAGGGAAGAAGACCCTATTGTAACAATGGAATTACCGCCTTTTAATGGAATTAAGCCTTTTTTTTTTGGGTGGGAAATCATCAAATGACTTCTCTTACTGACTAAAACCTACCCGTGTTCCTTCAGTTGCCTGTTGCCAGGGTCCCGGTATACCTTTCGGACTATTCCGCAACCCTGGCAGGCATCGGTCCTAACGGACCCCGTCAGGTGAATGGAATTAAGCCTTGACGACTTCATTATGATGAATTGACCAGCAATACCACTACTATATCTTCGGGCTTTGAGAAAGAATCCCATAGTATTTTTCAGAATAATAAAGCTTCAAATTCTAAATGAAATAACTGTTTTTCTCCAAAAACATTCACATACTACATACACTCATCAGCCTAGGCTTTTCCCAGCTAGGTTAGGGTCGGCTTCCAGTCTAACCGGATGCAGCTGAATACCAGTATTTTACATGGAGCGACTGCCTATCTGACCTCCGAAACCCAGTAACTGGGTAATACAATACCTCTTGGCAAGACTGGTTGTTAGGCTTCTGACGACCCGTAACGACTATCTCACTGGTGATGATGATGGTCACCCATCCACGGACCAACCCCAGCAAGCGTAGCTTAACCTGATGGATCGACCTGTGCCGGTGTTATTACGTACTTAGCCACGAGCTCCTCCTCCATACTAAATACACTAGACAAAAAAATGAACCCACAACCCTAACCTATTACAGAAAAGCAACAAATGATCGACAGTGATGGATGGCCGCTCTGGTGGATAGGTACTAATTGGAGATTTGCATATTCCCACCCCCCCCTGTCCCTCACAACTCCTCGACCCTCTCGGCTCCGCTTAATTAATACTTGCATGGAATCAGTTCCTATTGAAGAGTTACTGTTAGATCTCTCGTGTGTGTGGTCCGATGTGGAGATAGAGGCCATGATAGTAACGGGCCCTTTGGGATGTATAGACTATGTACATAGATACTTAGTGGTAAATGGAGTACCTACCTACCTAATGTGTTTAAAGAGGCTTTGCGATACTTCATCACGGATAGCAACGTAATCTAGCTGGGAAGCTAAATCGTATATTTACAAAACTCAGGCCGACAAACACGAAATTAGAAAAATTCTAAATTCTAAAGTAAATTAGTATTTTGACATATTACTATCCGTTTTTGCTCATCTTAATTTTGATGAAGACCTTCAACTGTTTAAATGGGTGCTAATTATATAAAACAAGACTAACGATCAACTTTGATGCCAGAAGTTTTGAACAGTGCCTACCTACTCGTAGTTATAACCGAGGTAAATCGTTGTGGAAACGTTATGTCAAAAAGGTGCCAGCTCCTTCTAACGTCAAATCCTTTAGAGTAACATTGTTAGAGAGCCTTCTACCCGAAGTCAACTTTAAGCTCTGCCATGTATTTCCTCGAAACACAAAACGGTGACTGGCTTTAGGGCACATAGGTGCTAGTGCAAACCCCATGTTTGTGAGCAGCAGGACCACTTCGGACAAAATGATTCTTCGAACAAGAGGTTCAATTATGTGCAGGCAGAACTCAAATACTCAAGTAACGCTGTGTATTCATTGTTAAGCGATTTTCCAAAAAAAGTCTAGTAAGCCTAAAAGGTTTTAGAGTTCGAAATCGCAATTGCTGTTAGTTTTTTTAGTAGTTTTTAGTAGCTACCTACGCCTTTGCATTTCTCCCCTGGAGTCTCGGAGCTTTGGAAGGAATATGAGGGGCCGAAGCCAACTCGCAGAGGACCGTTAGACGTTTTTAATGAAACGAGGCACTAACGGTCGATTATCCCTGTATGTAAGTACCTACGCCTCTTTATTAGTCCGGCTTATAATTAGGCCTGCACGTTTTGAGCTTATCTACTTCATTCTGCATAGTGTCATCAGTAGTCACGTATATACATATAGACCCTCTGTATCTTACTTCATGGCTGACAAACCACAAAGTGGCGAACATCACTGCCCACGCGCATGTCGTGGTCGTGAATTATTGCCACCCCCCGCTCCCCCCACTCCACATTCGAACAAAGTGGAACGAAAGCTTTCCTGAACTACAGATACAGTTTAACGGTTCAATATTGTATACAAACAACTTGATTTACTGCTGACACTCTGTGAAGAGCAAATAGAGAGAGGCTCTGAGGCTTGTATTCATAGTTTTAGATTTATATTTTCAAACAAACGAAGAAATTGTAACTTTTAAGACAACCTTCACTTCTCATCTATTCATGTGTTCAACTACGTAACGTATTTCGATCTCACCATAATTTAGAGAATTGATTCCAGAAGGTTTTCGGTTCGTGTGTATAATACATTAATATAGAGCATTCACGATATTTTCTCAAGTCGTACAATAGTGCGAAGAAGGACCGGATCACTATAGTAAAATATAAAAGCTAAAAATCATAACTCTTATAGCAAATCGTGTAAATTATAATAAAACTTGACTGCACAAGCTTCTAAGTCTAAAGTGCACAATCATAAAAAGGGCTAATATTAATACATCCGGCAGATTTGCGCAAAAAGGTACAACGTGGCTAGATACTCGTATATTTCTTGTTGCTCCAACATCCTGGCTCTCGAGCCGTTTTCTATAAAATAAAAGGCAAATAAGTATAATCTTGCTTGTCGAGAGGTCAGCCGTGCAGTGCCCTTCATTGTCTTCCTATATTGCAGGCCATAATGCCCTTTCATAGCCTTTAAAATTGAGGAGGAACAAAGCCGAGGGGAGGCACACTAAAATTGACAATACGAGAGTAACAACATATACTAAGGTATTGTATGCAACCTTGTATGGAAGATGGAGGCACAGTAAAAATAAATTTAAGGTTATTTTTACTCGACTGCCCCAGAAGGAGGGTAATGTTTTTCAAGAGTATGTATGTATGTATGCATCTGGCAGATGCAGATGATGTATGTATGCATGTGTTTTTCTTTGGCACGCTCTGTAGCCTAAACGGGTTGATGGATTTTAACATACGAGGTGTCGTTAGGTTCGTCTTAATTGTGGGAGTGACATAGGCTATATTTTTTATATATTTAATCTGCAAATAAAAAAAAGGTATTGCAGGCGGGGACAAACCAATAACCTGAAATATGGTGTATCTTTAGTTTGTTCCCGCCTGCAATACGTTACAAAAAAAAAGTTCAATACTTGTTTTTCTCTTTTTGATTATTAGTTTTTTTTTATTGCTTGGAGCCTTTGTTTAAAGAACCAGGGGCACCTCTTACACACATAAAATGCCAAAAGACCGCATTTTTTTTATTTTGACTGTTCAGCCACTTTCATTGCGATTTACGTTGTTGGACAGACGAATTTTTGATGCAGAGATGATGATGAGAGATGGACTACTTGTACTTTTTATTTATTTATAATTTTAATTCTATTTTCTTTTATTGTATAACTTTGACATTTATTATGAATGTATTATCTATTATTGTATAATTTTGACATTTATTATGAATTTATTATCTTGTATTGTATAATTTTGACATTTATTATGAATTTATCTTTTATTTTATTTTAATTATTATGAAATGGAATAATGTAATTGTCAGATATGGGTCTTGTTGCCAGAAATAAATGAATTTTATTATTTTATTATTATTATTTATTATGGAGCAATGGATTAGGAATACCTATCCTAAAAAAACCCTCGGATTGTGATTGAAAGTGTGTTACACAATAAGGGTGCTGATGCTGAAAAATACCGTAAAATTGACCATGTACTTATTAATGGTTTGTAGAGTAAATTGAATTGCTACAGCTCCCTTCCTTGATCGTTGACCCCTCGTGATCCAAATCTGTCTTTAGGTTAGACATACAAGATTATTTAAACTTTTTATTGCTCCATGAACATGAATAAAACCGTCGCCGATTTGTTTACATTTAAAAACTGATAAAGGTCGCTACAAGTAGAAAGTTAAGGTAGTTAATGACTACAAAAATAAACATTTAGGCGTATTGGATGTCGGTCACGCCGGGTGCATCGCGAATGGACGCAAGAGTCGAGTAACGGTGGTATAGTGACCAATTAGCGGCGCAGACGCAATGCCTCCTTATGTGCAACCGCGATTAAGTAATGTGGTTATGAGAAGCACAATGGTATGGTTTAATGTTATAACAATGGAATGAGGTATTTGAAGGATTAGTTCATGTTTTTGTTAGTTGTAACATCAACGTATTTTGGTGTTAAAATACAGGCTGTTAAGCCTGTTACAGATCTTGAAATAAGCAGATAAGTAGACCGAAACTATTTCTTTGTTTACCAATTCTTAAAATTGCAATAATTACGATGCAATAATAAACTACCCAAGTTAAATTGAAATACCCAAAGTCATATTTGTTTTAACAATAAAACAGTATTTAACTTACTTCGTGGCAATGCTTCCAGCCTTTGGGGCACTTTTCCTGTTGCCAGGGATGCGGACGAATTTTTTGATGCACTATGAATATTTTCCCTATTTTTTTATACATGTACTCATTGACATGATGATAGGCTGTTAGCTTCTTTATTATATGTAAATATTATCTTACTTGAAAAATAAATATACAAAATTAAAAATGTATAAAATATCGGTATTTGAGTTTAGCTTAGATTTATGATACTTAGATATTCCGTTTTAAGACTAATTTATCTCACATCATTTAGTTAATTAATCCAAATTAAATATTTTATGACACTAATTGGAGCTTTAAACAGAATAAACTGCAAATTGATTTATGCAGTCAGCATTAAGTCCCAAATTGATTTATGCAGACTTTAAAACGGAAGCTATAAATATTTATTTTAATGTAACATGAAGATATCAAAACATTATTATCGTATTTCTTTCAATCGCTGCAGGCAAATAAGTGTAATGCAAGGGTAATAATAAAGTTAATAACATATAAAGAGAGCGAACCATGCATCCGTGCTAGTAGTAAAAGACTCATTAAACTATTATTATTAATCTCCTGTCCGATCCGGGAGGGGCTCATAGGTACTGCAATAACATTAATTAAGTACCAAAAAGTTATTAAAACATCTTATTATTATTGGATATACAACGTTATTTTTTCTTTATGCTAAACCCTAAAAGGGGTCATTGTACTCATCATTTTAATCAACTTTTACTATGGGACCAACATTGAAATCGCGAAAAAATAATCAGCTGTTCCAAACATTTAGTTCACTTAAATCGACAAAATGTATGGAACAGCTGATTGTTTTTTCGCGATTTCTATATTGGTTCTATAGTAAAAGTTGTTCAAAATGATGAGTACAATGACCCCTTTTCGGGTTTAGCATAAAGAAAAAATAACGTTGTATAAAAGTTATTGCTATTTAAAATTCACATTTTTAGTACCAGAATTACCTACCACAAATCCAAATACAAAATCTGTCAAAAACTCGTCATTGTGAGACAACTGACACGTTTGTAAATTAGTAGACTTGGCCCCCAGGCCAGGGTAGACGGCTCGTTGAGTTCCACGCGCGCCTCAAAGAATTCTCAGTACAACTGCACGCGTAGCATGGCCATCTTAAAAGCGGGTTTTGTCGACGGAAGAATAGAGAAAATGACGTATAAATAAACACGATCTGTCATTTTGTCTATTCTTCCGTAAATTTCGAAAGGGATACCGTGGCTTCTGGCAACTTACAGGCAACTGAAGGAACACGGGTGGGTTTTAGTCAGTAAGAGTCTGACACGTCCTCCTGCTCCGCTCAGAGCGGAAGAAGTTATTTGACAATTTCCCAAACAAAAAAAAAAACTCTGTAAGTAGATGCCAATACTTCTACTATAGTATACTGTATCGCTACCTAGATACCTGCCCGTCACTCACTCTTTGTTTATGTTTGTATGCCCTACGGTCACTGTTAAGAGTAGGGTGGCAAGGAAAATGCATACAGTAGGACATTATAATATGCTTATTTGTATGTTTTACCGTAAAATGCCATCTAATACCATCTGATTACGGTATTCTCATAAGGATGTAAAGATAGTAAGACACCAAAAATATGTGTTGGATGCTGTTTAATGAAATGACTTAACATTCGTCCAGGTCGGCCATTAAAATATCGTCAAGGAGACTTAGTGGGTCATCAAGATATTGAAAATTCATCAACATAATCAACTCAGCCTATCGCAGTCCGCTGCTTTTCTTAGTCTTGTAGCGGCATCTACATCGCCACGTGCGAACTATGCATCACGCTTACGTCCTGCAAAATCCTGCATCACACAAGCAGGTTTACCGCGCGACTAGCATATATACAACGTCCCGACAGTAATCTTTGGGCAGTAACCACACACAACACCCGTCAGTGGGTCTAAAACGGTCACATTAGCAATTCCTCTAAAAGCATTTCATTTCCTGAATTTCCAGCTGCCATTAGCAATTCCTTTAATTTGACACAAAAGCACTTCATATTATGTGGACCATTTTACGAATCTCCATAGAAAACTGTCAAACAGATGAATTATTTCGTAATATGACTCGCACGCAGATCATATTATGAATTGTCAGTTTGTGACATTTTACGATGATTCATAATATTTATCCTGTTATGATTCTGCCAAAGTGACTGTTTTAAGCCCCCTGGTCGGTGGATCCTCCCTTTGTAATGGAGGATGAGTGAACTTTACACTCTGAATATGACAGTCTATTGAAAAACAAAAGAAAATGAAAACTCTTCCATCAAGAGCCGTTTGACCAACAATTTCCTTCAAAACCCCTCACCATGGAGAACCTATTTACCGTTCCTAATAAGAGCTATAAGTTCATTGAAGGTAACGCAAGCAATTTATGTCTGCAGGAGATTGCTTTGTATAATCTGTTACATAGGGGCCCCGGGGCTCTCGTCATCATAAATAGGGACTTGTTACAACCATGGGGGCTTATCCGAGGCTAAGAGCCTTATAGTGATGCTCTATTATGAGTTTATGAGCGAAGTTCTGTTAATAAGATGGTGTTTTGTTTTGGTACGTTAGCAGAAAAAGAAACGTGTGTCTGTAATTTATAGATCTTTCTAATACCAAATGTAGGAATATCTGGCATCTTTCCCACAAAAAGAAGCTGTGATATTGCAAACTTTATCAAAATGTAAGTATGCCGTATTTGTCATGTTGTATACAAACGTAAGTTACGAGCATTGTACCTCTTTCTTCTCGATAATACCGAAACTTCGAGTTTAAACGCGTAATACCAGAAATTAAATCAACTAGTACTTAGTTAACAAGCAAAAAAAGTACCCTACACTTAACATCAATATATCATCTGACAACTAGTTCAATTTCCACATAATTTCCAGCTCGACACGATAAATTGTCGCCGACCATCCATCATGCGCTTACGCACACTGAAAGCGACAAGGCCGAGTAGCTACGCTTTGATTTACGCATCACTTTCATCCCGATACCGTTAAAGCTTTTAAACCGGCTGATATCGAGGAAAGTCGGTAAAGTAAGACGGATGGTCCGCTCTTGCTTAATTTTATGCTAATGGGCGCAAAGCGCGTGTGAAACGGAACGACGCGGCGATGGCGCATTGTCGCTACGGATTTGTAGCGTAGCGCTTTCGTAACAATTGGTGTTATGATAAATGGTAAGGAAATGCGTGCGTTTTGGTTTATTTAATGCAAACGTTAAGTGGGTACTTAAGTTGGTTTATTTAATAGTATTCAGTACAATAGTGTGTTTGCAGTTTTACTTGAGTATATTGTTTGAACAATTTATGTTTAGTGGATTTTTAAGTAGAGGCTTTTCCGTCACGACAGTGGGCACGGAAAAATAGCTTCTATTTATACATATTTAGTTTAATTTTTAAAGCGTTTTACTTGTTTCAAAACTAAAATACATAATCCTGAAACTTCCCGAAAGGTCAATATTGCCGAATTAATATAACTCACTGAAAAATCATATCATCGTAAGATGAACATTGGAAAATTATAACACTGCCGTATTTTTCAGGAAAAAAACTACTATTACAAACTGTATATAGATATTGTAATCGCTTTTTTGTCTTCTTTAGGAGCCAATCACAAACTGTCTGACATAAAGACTAGTACTCACGTTGCCGAGGAAGCCGCTGCAGGGCTGTATCTGCGGCGGCAGCGGGGGCAGGTCCGGCGAGCGATGCGCCCGCGGGCTCGCTCGTGTGTTCCGCGCCTGCTCCGACTGACCCATGGCTTAGTTGATGTGCATCGCTGGAAGGAAAGAAAAAGAATGTTTTAAAGCAGACCTTTATTCTTTACAGGTGGCCATTTTAATTGCCACTAGTGTCCTGGGGTCATGACCCCCCCTAAATCATTCAAGCTGTCGACATACTGAATGATTTACATGCTTTACTAACTAAAGACTGTAGGTACTTGAGCCACAGTGACCCCGAAGGGCATATAGAAAAAAAGGTTTTTAGAGTATTTATCAATAGGTAACCATTACCCTAAAAGTATTCCTCGGCACCAATGGTGATCCCCCCTAAATCTTGGGCTGCGGCCGCGCCTGCTAGTGTCATCTAGTGCTACTGCTAAGTAGTTGCCATTAGTGTCGTACTTTACATCGTCAAAGGGGTAGGTAAAGGGGGACACTTAGGGATCTCGCGCACTAGACGGCCACGATTCCGCCCGGTCGTGACCATCTAGTGGTATTGACTGGTGTGCGGCTAGTTGGCCGTTGCGACTAAGTGCGTGAATGCGCGATTCGTATCAGTTTCTATAGTTTACCTGGTCGCGGACGTGGTCGTGGCCGTCTAGTGCGCGAGATCCCTTAGTGGGACACTCTAGCAAGCGGGAAATGGCAGACCATGTCTGAATAAATATGAAATACTTACATACTTATAATGAACATTTTCGTTATCGTATTCACAGAATTTTATTTCGTCCATATTTTTGTTTTATTTAGGTTTAAAGATCATTCAGATGTTCCATCTTCTAGTAGTTTGACATTTGATATTGGTTGAATGCAATTAAACTTTGGGCTCGAAAATCATAATTATTGACCTCCTTAAAATAAAATAAAATGATTTTCAGTAGATGAATTTCAGTAGCTCATAAAAATTGCAAGCGAGATTTTATTGGGTAAGTACTAATAAAAACTTCTAAATGTTTTTAAGACTAACAATATCCAAGTTACAGAAATAAACTTATTTTATAATGAAATCATATATACGTAGGTATATTGTGAGAGTAGTTACAGCTGGCTCTATACACTAGTCACGGTCGGATATATTTGTGGCGGCAACTACGCCACATGCGAACTATTCATCACTCTGACGTCACGTAAAATCCTAAATCGCGCAAGCAGTGTTTACCACGTGACGGGCATATTATACAACGTCCCGAGTCCCGAAAACAATCCAGCAGTGGGCAGTAGCCCACCAGACACAACACCCGTCTGGTCGGAGGATCCTCCCTTTTCTATAGAGGATGAGTGGACTTTACACCCTGTTCTTCATACCACACTCTTCAGTGCTTTCGAGGATTATTTTTATAAAATAACATACATAACATCACGCCTGAAATCCCCGAAGGGTAAGGCAGAGATGTACTTTAAAAGGTATACCCACAAGTCCCATGTCAGTTATGTTTAAGTCCCATGTAATAGGGGGCGAGCCTATAACCATCAACCGGGTAAAAATCCAGACACCGGATTGCTACTGAGAAATTCTTGATGTAAAACCCAATAACAACCCTGCCCGATCTGGGAATCGAACCCTGGACCTCATGCTCAGCAAATAAAAATATTTTATTTCACACTAGATGACCCGGTGAACTTCGTCCACGTTGGCAATTTCCATACAAAATTTCGAAATTTTCGGCCGTTCCTTTGGGTTTTCCTAAGCAACCCCAGTATTGGAACAAAACAAAAAAATAAACAAAATGATCGAGCCGTTTTCGACCTTTTCTTTACTAACGGACGTCAATTGATTCATGTAATATACTAGCGGACCCGGCAGACGTTGTCCTGCCCGAACAGCGCCACCTACCGAGTCCAATTGTATTTTCAAACCATCCAGGGACCCACTCAAATATACACACAAAATTTCATCCAAATCGGACCAGCCGTTTAGGAGGAGTTAGATGACAAACACACGTACAGAAGAATTATATGTAAGAAGATATATAAATAATATATATAAGTATAGAATAGATAAACCTACATAGGCACATATGAAACGTCATAAGCTAGGTGCAGTAGCGGGTTGTAGTGGGTTTATTTTATGTTGGGAACAAAAGGTTGCGCAACAATCTCCCTAGCAACACGTCTAAGTATTTCTGATCAGATATAGATACTCTAATCAAAGCCTAAGATCACTACAAATTAATTTAAAGTGTCAAGTTTAAGTTGCTGTAATCTTATCGATCATCTATCTCAGTACGATCTATTTTATATCTAAGTTCAGCAATTTTTACGATAATTTCAGCTAATTTAACGCGCTTTAAATGTATATATTATCCAATTAATGTCTCATCCAACTTTGTCTATGTAAAGTTTGTAGATAAATAAAAGTTTACCTATCTTATTTGATTTTATAATTAATTTCGGATGTGATAAGAATAAGATTATATAATTTAGCGATTTGGAAAATAAAAATTAATTGGACATTTTGAAATGTATGTATAACAGCGCAGGATAGACTTTACCAGAAGTGGTTATCGTATTAGTGGTTCGGCAGCTTCAATATCATCAGGATTGTGCCGGAGTATAGCAGTTCGTCGTGGTCGTGGTACTACAGCGGCTCCCCTGACATCATTTTAGTCATCAGGGGGCTTAAAACTGTCACTTTGGCAGAATCATAATATGATAAATATTATGAATCATCGTAAAACGTCACAAACTGACAATTCATAATATGCTGCGTGCGAGTCATATTACAAAATAACTCATCTGTTTGACAGTTTTCTATGGAGATTCCTAAAATGGTCCACATATAATATGAATTGCTTTTGTGTCAAATTAGAGGAATTGCTAATGACAGCTGGAAATTCAGGAAATGAAATGCTTTTAGAGGAATTGCTAATGTGACCGTTTTAGGCCCACAGACGACTACCGACACGCATCCATCGACGCGACGACGCGACGCTCTGCTAGAGTGACTGTCACCACGCAGTGTCGCTCTTATCCGACCTTCAGTGATTCCAGTAACTTAGTAACAAAACTAGACGGCGCTACTTGCTGCGCCGTCATATATTTTATTTTAAGTATTTTAAACCATGCGAACAAATATTGCGATGATCTGATGACACACATACAGACACTACCAAAAATTATACTCTTGGTATAGTTACCTACTCTACTTGCCAGATAGCCATACATATCGTGATTCGACTTTACTTTTAGACTTCACTTTACACGACATTAATCATTTCACATCCAATTCGATTTTTAAAACTCAATTAATACATGATAGTGATTAGTGTGTCAAATCGGTTCTATATCTAGCGTAGAACAGGGAGGTCATCTAGAGAAAGTGGCAGAACAATGAATTTAGAACTGTCAGTCTTAAAACATAAAGTACATAATTCTTTGTTCTTTTTATAGGTTTTTGAATCAACGTTCTTGATAATCTAACGTTATTTTTGTTTGAAAACAAGAAAAACATGATTTTGTCAATAGGATTGCGGATCTCTGCCGTGTATTGTGGTGTATGGTGATTGGGAACCAACGGTTGCTGCCCGAGGTCGTTTGTTCACCTCTGATTATAAGCTAGAAGCTACTATAATTTATTATCTCGATTGATACTCGATTGTAAGTTCGAGTATTTAAAAAAAAAAAAAAGAAAATTATTAATGCATGGGATAAGAGCTTGTGATCAAAGTTAACCTTAGTAACGCTTTTCATAATTGATACAATATAATTAAATTAATTTTATTTATAATGAAGAATTGTAATAAGCAGCAATTTTTTTTAGAACGTTGCTTTTTAGAACTTGCTTTTTTTATTGATAAAAGTTTTAAGAACAAGAACATGACCCATATGCTATATATGAATTAAATGAGTCAATGTTCACCAAAAAAAAAATTATGATAATGTAACATACCTACATCATCAGTATCATCATCATCATCAGTCGAAAGTATCCACTGCTGGACAAAGGACTCCCCCAAGCACCGCCACTTCAACCGGTTCTGTGCTTCTCGCATCCAGCGGAGTCCTGCGGCCTTCACAAGGTCATCGACATACATACTTAGGTAGTTAGAGGAAAACGTCTTGGGGAAAACTTGATAGTTTTCTAATGGTGTGAAATCCTAAACAGGCAGTTCCCTGTCTCCCAAATTATTCAGATTGTGATTGATAGTATGTTACGAAATTAGGATGCAGGAGGAATGACAGCTCACTTCACCTAAGTTACCATAGTGGTCTGGTAAATATTTCTAGCAGCATTCACATTATGCGTAATCCCACTTACAATTTCATTCGATTAAATGAGTTAACGACCCAAGCCGACGATTTCTTTTATTCATAAGCTGATAAATGGATACAGACAAACAGTTATTACATCTGTTTTTTTTTTTTTTTTTGGATTAGAGGTATAAGTAGAGGCATTATAATAAAGTACCTTCCGATAGTGGCGATACTACCTATGTCTGTTCGGCACAATTCGGTCTTGGCACAGAATAGTGCAGAAGGCGCACTTCGCATTTATACCCCATTTGAAATAAGATTAGACATTAAAACAAACCCTTTTACAGTCCGTTCAACCGATTTTGAATTCTATACCGTAGACATAAGGATAGCATTAAAAGCAAAAAAAGTTACACAATACCAACTATCTACTGCGGCTGCCATTTGTCATGCCACCAACGCAATAGAATTCAAAATCGGTTGAACGGAATGTAAAAAAGGCTTATCTATACGTCTAATCTTATTTCAAATGGAGTATAGGTATGAAGCTAAAAGTACGCAGCGGGCTCGTCTTGTCGGGCCAATTCAGTGTGCGTAAGGTAGTCAAAAGATATAAGAGCTACGCGATAGAAAGAGATGCAACTTCTTGGTGAATATAAATGTAGGTAATTAGCCCTGTGCGACCTGAATTGCCCTTTATTGTGTCGTAGCAAGGGTTTTTATTTGAATATTTAAATAATTTTAATATTTTTATTTAAATAATATTTTTCACAGTGAACCATCCGTAATAAACCAAACTAATTAAACCGACTACGGCAAAGCCAAAGGAGAGTTATGATTTCAAAAGAAGACCGGATATAAAGTGTAGGAACCAATATTACCTACCTTACCAAACGCTCATTGTCTAAGTATTTGGACTAGGTTTAAAGGGTTTTCAGGAGGCATTATTAACTTGTACTTGTAGAATGTAATTATTCCACTACAACCTCATTTATGAGAAATATCTCTGATCAAGAGTCGATCTATTTACCTTTTAAACAAGAAAGATGCCTTATCTTAAGTTCTAACACCTAGATATTTTATATCTCCCTCAGCCATTTGTGGTTCAAGTGAAACTGGTCTGTTCCTACCTAGTTTCTGCGTTTAATATCTAATTATTAGTTCTTTACATGCTAAGTATCTTGTTCCTCAGTATTGCAAAACGTCGGAATGAAGACTCGATGGTTCTGAATAATTATGCGAGGTTAGCTATTTAATAGCATTTACTTGTTCACTACAAACTTGAGTTGTGCAAGGGAAGGTCTTTGCATTCGGTTTTCTTTGTTCGTTTTCATATTTGCTAAGTCTTTGTTATTCATGATGCCTGATATATAAGGTACTTTAATTCAACGGCCCGCATCATCCGTTCTAATACCAAAAACGAATACCACTGGTATTTGTTAAAACTCATATATATTTTCTACTAGCTGCGCCCCGCGGTTTCACCCGCGTAAGTCTCGATCCCGTGGGAATATCGGGATAAAAGTATCCTGTGTTAATCCAGGTTATAAACTATCTGTTTGCCAAATTTCATCCAATTCCATTCAGCCGTTTTTGCATGATTGAGTAACAAACATCCAAACACACAAACTTTCACATTTATAATATTCGTAGGATTATATAATTATATATTATATTATAAGTAGGATTCCGAACGGATACCATTGTTTATACTAATACCTACCAAAACAAGTTCAAAGATATAAGTATTCGTTTTTGGTATTAGAATGGAATAAATCAGAAACAGTGATCATTTATTTTTTTATCTCCAATAGTAGCTAACTAGATATCGTAATTTCATGATCTGATGATTTAATGAGGTGTACTGCTGGACATAGGCCGACCAAGCGTCGCCACAATGACCGTCCTGAGGCCCTAGACAAAGTGACATTCTATCACCGATAACTATGATCGAAAAGGCAAAAATGTATAAGACTGACATAAGCTATCGAAAAGCTTATCTAAGACTTCGGCCAGTTGTGGCCGCCTGATGTGGAGGTTCAGTTATTCGCACAAGCGTGCATTCGAACCATGGTTATTCGCAGTACAGTTTTGTCGCACAAGCGTTATACGCACATCCGTTTGTCGATCTCACGTAGTACACTCGTCTAGTGGTAATGTATGGCTGCGGCTGGTTCGCCGTTGCGACCAAGTGCGCGATTCGTATCGGTTTCTGTAGTTTACCCACTGGTCGTGTCGACTCTTGTAGATTTCCATTTTAATTTCAGCACTCGTGAAGTCGCAAAGACTATTAATTTTTGCGTTATTATAGAGAAGATGTATTTTTCTCAGTAAGGTTTTGTTGGCCGAACCTAATTAATGGTGTCCGTTACCCCAGCAAAATAATGTCGAAAATAGTTAAAAATGTGCACAACAACAATTACAGCAGCTGAGCTATTTTTTACAAGATTTAAATGACTATTTTCTACATTATTTTGCTGAGGTAACGCACACTAACTAATGCTTTACCTAAAAACATCATTTTATTTTTAACAAATTGCCATTTTTATTTATTAATATTTTTAAAATACCTCCTTATTAATGAAATATACGACCTTGTATCTTTAGCGTAATGGGTAACTATCGGTTGATTAAGTTTCCTTTAATTCTAGACCGGTCTAACGGCCGTCAGTCAATCTCATTCCGACCATTATGTGGAAAACAGTCCAATAAATTGAATTTCAAAGGAAGCCTTTGATTCTCAAGACGCCGTTATAGAAATTTATTGAGCTGGTTATTTATTTTAAAAACCGGCCAAGTGCACGCGCACGAAGGGTTCCGTACCATCCTTACTAATATTATAAATTCGAAAGTAACTCAGTCAGTCTGTATGTTACCTTTTCACGCCTAAACCACTGAACCGACAAAATTTGGCAAGGAGATAGATGGTATCCTGGGAAAGGGCATAGGGTAATACCACGCGAGCGAAGCCTCGGGCGGAAGCTAGTTATCTATAAAACGGCAAAAAAATCACGTTTGTTGTATGGAAGCCCCCTTAAATATTTATTTTATATAGCGGCAACAGAAATACATCATCTGTGAAAAAATTCAACTGTCTAACTATCACAGTTCATGAGATACAGCCTGTTGACAGACGGACAGACAGCGGAGTCTTAGTAATAGGGTCCCGTTTTACCCTTTGGGTACGGAACCCTAAAAACAACTCATCAGTATACAACCAACTCGTGAAAGCTTCATTTGCTCCGAAGAAATATGAAGGTCCATTATTTTTTACTGCCTCGATGGTCTAGTGGTCGCAAGCGCTACTGCTGAGCTCAAGGTCTTGGGTTCGATTCCCGGGTCGGGCAATGTGTTATTGGGTTTTTCCATCTGGAATTTCTCAGTAGAAGCCCGAAGTCTCGATTCGTGTCCGGTTGATGACAATAGGTTCGCCCCCTACTACATGGGACTTAAACATAACTGACGAAATGTGGGTGTAGGTAGATCCCATATGTACACACATCTCTGCCAAATCCTTCGGGGAATACGAGCGTAATGTTATGTTTATGTATGTTAAATTGTTAAGTATGTTAAGTTTTATTATTTTCGAAGAATAGAAATATGTTTCAAGAATTTGCTTATAATGTAGTTAAAAAGAAACGTTACAAGTAAAATCTCACTGAAATTATTCTGTTAAGTAATAAATGTGTGCCTAGAAACGCCGACACCGAATTCCAATCCTTTATTTATAAAAGGCCCGTTGCGCTAGCGCATCGTCTTAAATTATAGAGGGTGAATCGTCTGCAGTTAAACGAACCACGACTCATGAAGTTGTTGGAGCTTTTTGTACTTTTTACTGGCAGGCATTAGATCGCAACGTCTCGTCGGCCATTATTAATACGCCGATAAACACCCAACGGCTTCGGCTGCGCTCGGTCAATTGCGCGGGCGTCGATCCATAGACAGACAGCGTCTCTCGCCATTATACATTTATTGATTTATACCACTACACAGGTTGTCTCCAATACCTATTTTTGTTAAATGACAAAAAATTATCAACGTTCTGCATATTATCGCCCACGCAGCCGGAAATGGTTTTGTCAAAATTAATTTACACGATCGGATTCTTGTCCATATGGCCTTTATGGGATAACTAGTTCCATTTCTAATTGCTTACTTAAAATTCTGACTGTCGAATATTTATTCACTGGTCGTTCGTTTACCCGTGCCATCTGTTCATCCATAAAAAGTTTTTTAAGTATTTCAATCGTCATTTTACGAATGACTCCTGCAAGTCACGGCGGCTCGCAAATAAAGAGAAGAGATGTAATGTAGCAGGAACTTCAGTATTTAGTGGGAGCCCAGATGTTCATGGAGCGTCATTACCTACCTCGGTGGTCGCACCGTCGTATAGGTGATAAATAAATGGTTATCTGACCGGATCGACGCATGCGCCGCCCGCCGCGTGGGAACTACGGCTTGGTTTCAAAAAAACACGCCGCACTTATGTTACAAGCCGTATAATTGTTACAAGTGATACTAACTTTCTAAAAAGTTGTATAGAGTTACTTCTTTTATGATAAAACTTATACTTAGGTTTCTTGTCGATACTCGTATGTTAACTGAGTTTGTTTCCCGTTGTGGATGTGGAAGCATTAGAGATCGAATGAAGGTATGTAAGCGTGGATAGTTATTGGAAAGTTGATACTGACCAAGACAAGTGCACAAGGAAAAGCTTTGTAAACAGTCATCATTTCAGCCTAAGACCAAATAAAAAAACAAGGCAGGGGGCTGCGAACAATAAAGTGAAGCATGCCAAAACTACACCACCGCTCTGTGCATACACGCTCACACGCACACATTTACAACCATTTACTATCAAACTACACCAAAATATGTGCACACATGTTTACGAAACCGGCCTCACGTCACTGTTGACAGCGCTCTGTCTTGGTTTTTTATTTGGTCTGAGGTTTCAGCATGTAGGTACAGATTGGAACGCACGAGAAGGTTCCATTACACATAGGTATATCTATATATTATATAGATCCTGAACACAAAGCTAATCCTTAACGACTATCGAGAATTCGCGTCATGGCCTCATGGCATGGCATTGACATTTCACGCAGCCTGTTTCATGATCCAAATTTAGACGCTGAAGTATTCTAACAAAATGCTCAAGTTCATTTCCCAGAAAACTCGCGCACGAAATGTTTTCAAAGTTTTTATTATATTTCGCAAAAGAACGCCGTGAAATACTTTGGATTCTGTACCGCACGAGTTCTGACGGCGCGGCGCCCGCGTCGCTGACACGAAGCTTTTTGCCGGTTGACCGACCACCAACCACTGTAAGCTTCTTTCGACTACCATAACCCTTATTTATTGGAACTTAAGATTGAAAATGGGACGGATTAGTGAACATCTGTGTTGATAGAGATCAAGTTAAAGTGGTACCGTAAGCCAGCGGTTTGACAAAGGGAGTCAATTTGAACGTAGATATCTGAGGATCGTTCGTGACTCATCTGTCTATGGTGATTATCTCGAAACAATATGGCGCCGAACTCGTGAGGTTTGCTGTTCTGTCGTGGAAATTAAATTGGGAATAACTAGATGAGGTTTTGGATCTTTATGTTTATTGATATGCTTTTAAAGTTAATTATTTCGTAAGCCCGAGTCGTTGCCGCGCGTTGGAGTCTTTTCTTCTTCATTCCTGAAAGTAGGCGATTGCCAAAGCTTTACGGAAGCTGGGAGATTGGGATAGTAAGTAAGTAACTAGCTAGGTATGATGAACGATGGCTCTAGCCTCTAATTTATCTTTAATATCAGGATCTATAATGAATTTTTGCAAAATCCTGGATGAATCCTGGATTGGATACTTTTATCATTAGTGGGTACCTACTATAGGTAACCCTAAAGAAGTTAAATACTTACTGATGGATTTCTACAAAACAGATGGGTAAAATATACATAATATATGAATCATTTAGTATGTAGTAGGACATTACCTACCTTACTGCTTAAGCGCATGTTACAGAATGACACATGATGATGAAACTGCGAGATGGAATGATTTTTCATTTTACAATAACTTTGCAAACGTAAGAACACTAGATGTGCGACAAGTTCGGTTCAGCCACATCGGTAATCTGATAGCTTTACAGACTATTTTTATACATAGAGCTTATGGAAATACAAGACATCAAAGAATATTTATTGGACCCTAACAGCTGGATTTTAAGTAAGTTATTTCATACTGATACACTTTTTCTTTAGAAAGGACCAATTACCTAAACCTCTTATGGAGGTACTTACCTATTAGTACCGTGAAACATGATCATAAATCTGGTCCCTCAAGTGACGTAACCGGCTAATTCCAGTAGTGAAAGGATACCTTGGAGGTCGAGAAGAACGCATAATGCCCAAAACACGATCGTCTTACACAAGTACCTAGATCTTTTGTTCGACTAGAGATGTTTAGATAAGCATCTAAACAAAGGAGTTTCGCTACTTTGATAGCAGATAGTTACATTGACAGGAAAATGGATCGCGGCGGTTACGAAATTACTGTTTGTATGCAAAATTGTTTTGCTTACGATTGCAGCAAAGTTGCAGTTATGCAAAAGTAATTGTAAAATTTCACGCATATTAATATTGTTGACGTACATTTCATACGCGTTGCGTTTATTAAATAAACTCATGAATGGGTAATGCGATACCTGACTCGGAAATAAAAGTAACTCTGCTAAATTGCTAATACCGAAACTTAGGCAGGTACCTACTTACCTAATTTGGCAAAATTAAGTCGGTAAGTACCTATGACTTCAACAACTATGATTTTTTTTTCACTTAGATACTTATCGACATTATTTCATTGTTATCAATTTACACACTTCTATTTCCCTGGGCCGCGGCCGGTCGAATCCCGAACCGAAAGAAAAAAGAAACCATCGATATCATATCTCGGATCTTAAATAGTATGTGGGGAGGTTTTACCGCTGTTTATGGTATATCGTGGACAATGGGCCGGTGGCCCGGTAATTACCGGCACAGGGCGTGGGCAGACGATAGCGCCTTCAGAACTATTGTGGCTATCTCGCGATCTCACTCTGCTAATAAGACTGGCTGATTTGTGCCTCTCCTCAATCGTCCGTCTCTCCTTTGTTTGTTCATATGGCGTGACTGCGGAAGATTTGGTAGGACAAGAGGTAAGAACCGTTCGACTAAGATAGTTTTCTTCTAAAACACCTAATTTTGTAAGTACCTTTAACTCAGCTTATTACGCTCCACCCACCCGCATGAACTTTGCATTTTCAGATAATAAGAACCCATTTTTGGTAAGTAGGTACCTATTATACCTACCTTATATTTCGACATTCAAACTATGAAACATATTGCACTTATTCAATCCCAACTTGGTTAGTACCCAAGTAACAAAATTGTCATAGGGCAAAATTGTGAACAAACTTAATGGCGGCTCGGATGTTAGCTACTCGCTGCGCAGAAGGCCTAACCTCACCCCCGCTGACACATGAAATTACTACTGAGCAGCGATTCGCCCCATGCTCCGAGCTGAATCGAACTGTACCTACCTATAAAGATAATAACAGTAGAATAGAAACAGTGTGTTATAAATAAGACTTCTAAGTACCTAAGTACTTACCTACATAAATCACGCAGCAATAGGTATGTCCGCTATAACACTTTGCTTTACGGAAAATAGGGCATGGCTTAAATGGGGGTTCCTGGGGGTCATGACCCCCCAAACACCCCCCCCCCCCACTTTGTTTTTGTATGTGACCCCGAGGGCCATATCAATTAGGTAACCATTTCCCTAAAAATATTACTCGGCACCAATGGTGACCCCCCCCCCAAAATCTTGGGCTGCGACCGCGCCTGCTACCCATACTGCTGAGAACTTCCTAATCCTAACAAACGAACTCTGTACCTAACTTGCTATGAATCGAATTCTGGACCTTAGGCTCGGCTGACATGCTCTTACCTACTTTAAAAGTAAAAATAAACGGAAATGTTAAATCCTGTATAAAAGCTTGAGTCAATCTGTTCATAAAATTCTGTCATGAATAACATTAGGTATGGATTTTACTTTTTTTAAACTAGGTACTTAACAAGTAATAGCTTTTTAGCACGGTCATTATAACACTTTGTAAATCATACCTATATAAAGCACGCAAAATTGATTAGTTCTGTAACTGCAATTTTCAGTTCAGGATTCCATATATGGAATATGAGGACGTCTTGTAAGCTCTGCCGTAAATAGTGTTTTATGACCAGATTTTCTTGTTTCTATGTTGCAAAAAATAGTCATCACGGACACCTAACGGTTTGGTACAGATTTATTTTGTATTAATTTTATAAATCCTTGCCGGGTAGGCAAGGATTTATAAACCAATATCCAAAATTAGAAAAGACCTACTTTTTGCCTATAACGGTAGATAGGTTGATTAAAAAGTTAGGGTAGCTCTTCAAAAGTTTGGTGTCAAATTTTAGTTAGGTGTAGTCTAAAACAAACAAAAGTTTTTCGAAAATTTCTAAGAAAGGTCTCTATGAAACAAAGTTTGTACGGAGCTAGTGATCGATAAAAGTTTACAGGAAATTTTAAAAAAGAACTTACCTTTTTCCGAAAAACAAAAAATAATAGACGTTGTTTACGACAGTTCAAACACTAACAGCGTCCAAAACACAATATCACACGTGAAATCAGTTCGTATCACTGCAACGTCCGTTTACTTTATTATTTTAGTTCGATAAGACCGGACGGTTCACTGTTATTTTGAACCGGCGTCTCGCTCGCAACGAAGCACCGCGTGCATTTCAATGGATGAAAGTGTAAACCGTGGTTTTTGTATAGCGCCCTCTCGTTTGCGCTAGCGAGCGCGAAAAAGACAGAGACAAGCTATACCTCAAGTTTGCTTTTTGAGTGGAGCGACAACTTCGCCCACTATTTTATTGTTATTCTAATTTTTACATCTCGAGGCTCGAGACTTCTTACCGGCTAGCGGAGAGCTGCGGTAACATGTTTACAGAACACCCAAAAATATAGGTTTCGAATTTATTTTCTTCTTGTTTTAAATATAAGTACTTTTTTTTTTTAAATAATATTTAGTATTTAATATTATATTATTTTTTATTGATGAGAGAAATAAATAAAAAAACTCAAATGTGGATCGATCGTTTATTATTTTTATTTTCTTCCCACAGGTGGCAAGAACCAGAGTAGCGAGCACAACCTAACGTAATTATGAAAATGGTAACTATTTTCAGGGATAACCACTTCTAAATGAATTAACAATTTTCAAATAGGTAGGTAAGTATAATTTGGTACAATCTAATTTAAAAGCTCATACATGTATGCTATCGCCGTTTATTTTCGTTATACTTAATTGCAAAAGAAAGGTGCCAATATTCGCAATAAGTTTCAGTTAGTAAATATCGAAAATTCTTAATCCTTATCCGTGAGAAGTGTTAAAGTTACGAGTTGTGTAAAATTTTAATAGGTATTCGTTATGCGGTGCAGTTAAATTTGGCGGCCAAAATATAAGATGTGAAATCCCTTGTACTGCTCCTACCCCGGCCTATATGATATTTTTTTTAAATCTCTAATGATTTTACGAAACTTCAAAGGAAAATAAAATTATATAAATTGATATGAAATGTAAACAAATATGCATGTAACCAAGGCCACTTATTAGCTATCGGTTACAAGCCGACTTGTCCCTGGTGGAGAGCATTATAAGATTTGGAATTTTTTGTCTACATTGCAAAATTAATTGTATTTTTTTTTTTCAATATGATTGTGCTAGTTTGCTACGTGTCCAAAATATATTTACACAGAAAAACAAGTTTGCTCTCAATAAGAAATAGTATTGCAAAGAACAAATATTGGTTATTTGCCGACAGTAAAAAAGTTGAAATACCAATAGTTACATATTATTATAACGACGAAGTTCATGCCACTTACAAATGATCATGTGGCGCATTTATAAAGAGTTGTGATTTTCGGGGACCGGTAAACAACCTGTAGGTTCACTTGCGGCAGCTTCTCATTGGCACAGCAACTAAATAACGTGAACGTTTACACGTAAGCTGTCGCAAGTGACTCCCAAAGGCTCGGTAATAAAATAGGACGTTGATAAACCCATCAGACGAGGGAGCAACCAACAGGTCTCATATAATGACAGTGGTCTCAATAGTTTTATTCACGTCCCATTCAATATTTAAAAGGAGTTTGCATAGGTCTGGCGTATCTTTGATTGTAATAAGTCCCCGAAACCGAATACCGTAGCAAACTCCTTTTGTTTTCCAACAAATGTTCAAACATTCCTTCAACATTTGTTGAAAAACATTATTTATCCACTGCTGTTCTGGATAATTAGACAGTCAAGTGCATAGGCACATTACATTAGATTAATAACTAATCAAACATAATATTATATGCGAACTTGAATCCAATACATTTTTTTTTTTGCTTTTTCAAATATTTTTTATCGAGGTATCCTTTAGCGAATATCGTTAATGGAATAAGTACAATATAATATGAACTTATGACAGAAAAAATGAAATACATTACGTGACACGAGGAAATGAATGTGAATTAATTAGTTGAATGAGTTTAAAAATACCCAACCGCTCTAATAACGTAGCTTTAGACAGTACGTGAACATTTCAATATCTGAAACATTGTAGAGTCGTAAACTGATGTACGTGTCTACCCGCATGAACATAAACATCAAATATTTCAGATAAGGAAATTGACAAATGAATTAGCGAACATATAATGATACATCATTTAAAAGAACTGAAAATGACTATACATTAAATTCACAATATACTAAATATATACATACAAGGATAGCCTTCCTGATGTAAATTTTGCAATGACATTTTTTTTTACATTTTCCGTTTTCAGTTATTACAAACAGAAGTAAATCACACTACATAAAAATAAATATATAAAACACGACACATAAAATAGAAAAGTATGCACGAATATTAAAGTTTTATATGAAATTTTAACTAGGCAAGGCTTTCAAATGAAATAAATATAAGTTGGGGTAGTGTACAGAGCGAGTGTGGAAGGTCGACGCTAGATGGCGTTGCGACCGTCCGACTGCGCCGTACACGCAGCGCGACGTCTAACACCAACACCCCGTGTAAAATGAAAATATACGAAAATATAACATATACAATTCTTATGTTTATGAACTATAATAACAGTTACGCCTATATGAACTGTTACAATCCATAGTTGGAGCTGTAAATTATGTTACAATTGATGGACATCGCTGCTCACCGTTTCGTCGTGCCGTCATCATGTAACGCAAGGCATGCCGATACATCTTATAAAAAGTTAACCAACCGTTTTCCGAACGAAAACGCGCGTCCGTAAACGGTGAACAGCGTCGGCCGGGCATATATCAAAGAAGAGCACGACACATAGTTCATCGTAGCCGACGACACTCAGGGGACCGAGGCCCCCCACTAACATAGTCCAGCTTCATACAAAACTGCTAACACCTCGAATAACCACTATCCGGCAGAACGCAGCGGGCCATCGCGGTATCAAGAATGAACACTAACCCGCGACGCGTTCGCCACCCTACATTATATAATGCGGCAAATCAATAAAATCGCCGCGTGTAAAACTTATTCAACATGGACAAACCATCATGTCCGCTTCCGATATTTTCGAACCTCGGACAAAGCCGCATCTCGACATGTTCGGCTTGGAAACAAGTTTCAACTGTGGGTACATCTTTCGCGAACAACGGCCGAAAGGCGTACCCACTGCTGGACAACGGGAGATGCGTCTAATCATCTCCTTACATTAATGTTCGCGTTCAAAAATGTTGCAAAAGAAAACAGAACAATTTACTTTACGATATAAAATTTTGAATGAATTTAGATCGCCTGAAAACGTAAACGAAAAGAACTAACAAAAATAAAATACCTGTTCTACTTATTTTATATTAACAAATTATTAAACAATTCGGGACGATATTATTGTAAGAATTATATTAGAATCGTCCTATCATGTTTGCTATGGAATGCTGTCGTCTCGTTTCGCGTTAAAATGTAATTTTTGAACTAAAACAAATAAAATAATATATATTTTGCCAACAAAACATTTTAAAATAAATAAGTGTATAACGATGCAGAAATGCTGCTTATTACTTTAAGGCCATTATTTAACAATAACGCACAATACCGAACACTTTCGCACATTAATCAATTTTCGTCGAGTATCGACTATGAAGCGAGAGCATTCCATCAAACATTCCTACATCAATATGAAATCTCTACAAAGAAAACATTGAACTAAAATTACCGTTACATTATAACTCCTTCCTTCCCGTCAATATCTACAATCATAAGATATGTTAGCACTTCTAGCCTTCCACTTTGTACCTCGACAACCCTACACACTCGGAGAAAGTAACGTTTTAAGGCTTCGCTAATTAATCCTATTATTATTGCTAACTTTTTCATTCTAATGCCACTTGAAAGAGCAATCGAGCCACTAAGGACATCTTCTCGAGACCGATCACGGCGGCACGTCGTTTTCGAATTTGAAAAGCTGCGATTTCTCACTTTCTACATCCAAACAAAAATACGCTCGAAGAAAAAAGGGGGCGATATATACAGATCGGGCGATGGATCAGGAAAGGAAACGATCAACACTGAGACCTCCCGCCGCAGTGGCCGCGCGGTGAGCTCCGAGCTGCGGTAGTAGGCGCTCTCCGGTGCCGAGTGTGGGCCGAGCCGTGCCGACGACACGTCGCGGGCGCTCGGGTCGGCCTGCTCCGGCGCCGGGCGGGCGAGCCGCGGCCACGGCGGCGCGGCGCGGGGCGGCTAGCGCGTGAGCGGGCGGTCGAGCGCCAGCGTGCAGCACGGCAGGAAGCGCGCGTGCGGGTGCGTGCACTGTGCCGCGCAGCGCAGCGCCGCGCTGTGCCGCCGCTTGCGGTCGCCGCGGCCCTCGTCCGGCGCCTCGCCGCCCGCGTACTGCGCGTGCGCCGCGCTGATGTCCGACAGCAGCTCCTCCCACTCGCGCGACAGCTCGTCGGGCGGCGGCGCGGCGGCGGCGGGCGCGGGCGGCGCGGGCGCGCAGGCGCGGCAGGCCGTCTCGCTCCAGATGGAGCGTGCGGCGCTGGGCCGCATCTTCTTGGCGGCGCGGCCGCACTCCTCGCACGGCGCCCAGGCGGCCGCGGCGGCGGCGGCGGCGCTGGCGGGCGGCGCGTCGGTCTGCGCGCTCGCGTCGCGCTGGCGCAGCGGGAAGTGCAGGCGCAGGCCCAGCTCGTCGAGGTCGGGGCAGCGCTGCGCCGGGGTGAGGTTGAGGCGCCCGTAGTCGATGCTGCGCGTCGCGCGGTACTCGAGGTACCGCTCGGTCCCCGCGCCCAGGTACAGCCCGCCCGAGTCGCTGCGGCGGAACTCGACGGTGTCGTGGTCGCCGCAGATGTCGAAGGTGTCGCCGTCGGCGTAGCGCGGCGGCTCGGCGTCGGTGTCGCGGCGGATGGGGCGGAAGTGCGTGCGCGCGGAGGTGAGGAGGTCCTCGCGCGGGCGGGAGGGCGCGCGCGGGGGCGGGTCGCAGGCGGGCGCGGGGCGGGAGGCGCGGGCGCGGCCGCGGCGTGGCGGCACCTCGGCGAAGCCGCTGCGGTCGCGGCTGTGATTGATCGCCGTGAAGGAGCGCATCGTGTTGGCGACTGTGGTCAGAGCGTCGTAGATCTCGTCACCTTCGTAGAGAGCGAACGACTCAAGCTCGCGCGGCTCTGGCTCGACCACGTCGGCCAGGTTGAGCGGCCGGAAGCGGTCATGCAGAGCATCAGCAATGCGCGAGGGCGAGTCTCCGCGGTCGAGCGGAGGTGGGAAGTCTGCAGCTTCGGTAGACCATATGCTCTCAGTGAGGGATATAAGACTACACTTCTCGGCGGACGGATCGGCGAACAGACGGTCGGAGGGAGATGACAGCAGATCCTGGAAGTCTATCGGAAGGTCCTGGTACTCGTCGTCGGGTGTGTTCTGGTCTTTAGACCACAGAGCTTCGATGCTGCGATCGAACTTTGCCTCGAACTTAGCGTACAGTTCCTCTTCCATGGGTGTGCGTACGCGCGGGTTGAGGTCTTCTGTGATGACCCACCCGGCGTCTAGGTCGAGGCTATCGTCCCAGTCAGGCACCATGTTTTCGTTCATTCCAATATTCCCCTCTGTTATTACTTTGATTTCGTCTGTGACGGTGTTCTCGCACGTGCCGTAACCCTCGTCTAATGCTATGGCTCTGATGAACTCCTTCACTGGGTCTTGTGTTTCCATATCCCAGACACCCTCGTGTGTTACCCACTCAGGCAGAATCTCTTTGCTGTCAAAAGATCTACTGTAGCTGTTGCAACGTTTCTTGTTGTTCTTCTTCTGACCGTGGTATGAATTACGTCGCTCTTTCCCTGAAGTTAGTTTCTTGTTTTTAGTATTCCAATCTTTAGACACTGAAAATTCGCTTTGCATTTTGATCTTGGAATCTGGCGCTGATTTGCGACACCACGCCGGCGGTGGGAGATAATACGGTAGCGGCGACTCTCGACCTTTCTTTAAAGCCGGAAACGCAGCGTAATATCGACGAACAGCCTCAGTTTCTTCTATAGAACACGTGGGCATGCCTACTTGTGACGCACCTTCTTGATCTTTGATGTCCTGGAGTCGTGTGCACAGCTGATCAACAATGTTGTCAAGATTAGGTTCCTGAAAATAATCAATACAACACTGTCACAAAAACATCCAGGTAATAATGTACTACTTTTTACTACTACCAACATAATACACTACCAGATAATGATGATAATATGTAATAATATCTAATGTACAATAGAAGTGTAGCTGCTTCACATGCATTTAAGTATTAGAGGTCACTTAACTGGCAGTTTACTGTCTAACTAATCTTACTGTCAAAGTCTAAGAAAAAGAAATTGCTGTATAGACAGTTTTTCTACTTATGGAGACATTATGGTGCTTGGATAGTGATTATGACCTTAATGGCATACAGTCATAAGCACTATTTTCTTGCAAATTTGGTAGTTTGAGAAGTATCTTTGTTTTTGAGGGTTTAATGGTAGAAGTGGTAGGCTAACACAATTATGTCTCATTTATTTAAATAAATAGATGTATTGCATGTATAGCAGCTACAGTAAAACAAATTTTGGGAAGATACAACATAATGAAAGTCACACCAGCTTTACTACAAAATGAAAAAATTAAAATTGATGTGTAAAAAACAAAAGATCACAAACCAGTAATGCTAGTAGCATGATAAAAAATCAATTAAATGTTTTATGTCCTGCAAATGCACTCACAAAGTAGATATTACGTAAATAAAATATGTGCATACAATGAAAATGCAAATAATTATTACAAGTAGCTTTTAACAATGGAACAAAGGAAGAATGCAGCAATGCTCCTAAACTAGAGTGCAAACCAAGGGGGACATCAAAATACAGTGGTGCGCTGCTTTCATAGGCAACAATCATTAATGAGGAAACTTCCTGTAGGATCAGGCAACATGTAAACAACAAAAATACAGTTGTAATCACTCCCACAAGGAAAATAATAAAAAATACATTTAGGTTACACAAGTAACCAGATAAAAACATAAATGGTATCATGTTGCCTATAAAAATAACATATAACATTGGAATAGATGCAAAACCGACCTTTTTGTAAGGATTCTTATAATTGTTAATTGTCTTCATTTTTACATTCCCACTGTTATGGTCACTTTCCAGTGTTACTGAGCACTGCATTTCCTCTTGACATTCGAAAAAACAATAATTAGTTTTTACTGATTATTATTTGATCACTAGCAAGTTGGCAAATCAAATCACTATTTCATCATTACTTCAATTAGGTTTTTGTAATGGTGTTAATGCCTACTTACTTAATTTATTTACTAAACAGATCATGCCAAGATACATAATGATGTTGAAGCTAATTGATATTAAAATTCTTCTAACACTTTTGTACTTTATTTATTTGTCTTGTGATAATCACGGAGCCATTATGTGATGTTTATTGTCTTATTGGTATCTTGCTGAATAAAGTTGTGTTGCCTTTGACTGAACAAAACATGATAGTGACTTTACAAAATATATTTACATAGAACTGCAATGATATGAGGGTAAGTAGGAACTGTTAGAGTGACTTACCTGTACCAAGTGAATGGGTATCAGATGATGGAGTGTGGAGTTTGATGAAGTTCTCTCGACGTGGCAGGCCAGCAGGCAAACGCCTGGCTCTCTCTCTTATGCTTACGCATCCTGTCCTTGATAGTGTCTGCCGTTATCAAACACCATCATCTTGTATAATAATCGTGAGTCCATTTTACAATCGCCGTGGGCCGTGTGATATAAATCGATCCTTTAATTCCTCCGTTACTAATACATCCTTAATTTCTTTGGCCTATTCTTTGCTAGTGGGTCAGTTTTTCTAATGCAGCGCTTGCTTCAATTTTTTTGCAATCGCATTGTCACTAGCTAATAACAAATGACGCACTATGTGCACCCCTTATTTCTGCAAAATAAAACGGTACATTTTACTATCATTCAATGTTTTGATACAAAGGTCGTTGAGTTTTAGCAAGCACAAAGAATTTGGAGTTTGTGAGTACCATGCCCGCCCCGCCGTGCTAAATGGGTCGATGGCGCCAAAACGTCACCCGAACGAGGGTGAGCGCGGACGAAGCCTCCTCACATTCGCAACGTCACCCGCACAACACTATTTGCTACACATCAACAAAGAGTAGTTTCACGCGCGGTACGGCAAATCTTTTATCGTCGTTTTGATCTGAGTCATACTCATTCTACTCATTTCATCTACGATACGATGCAATTTCACAAGAAGGCGACAGTGTTACATGATGCACTTTCACTGAGGACGCGCCATGAACCTGCTTCCGCATTGACACATGAAAACAATCAGAATTAACAGAAATTACTCACCTGTAACAGTTTATACGGGGTTAAACTATCATGTTATATCAATACACACACACCCCACATGAAAAAAAACATGGCAGCCGCAATGAGTGAGTGAGAGTCACACAAAATTATTTTATTTTGCGCAACTCCGTCAAAAAGATTGGAATGACGTCTTGTTATTGACCAATCGCATGGCTTCGCTTTTCAAAATCATTAAAAATGGCGGCCTGGCAGTCCGTAAGTACACTTCATGCACCTTGTGATTCGTCAAAATATGACTATTGGCTAATCTAGTACGTGGATTTCAAATTCCGTCCAATGAGCATCCAGTATTTAAAACCGGATATACGACTTTCACGCCACCTAGAGGCGGCAAATTTAAAAATGGTTATAAATACACAACTTCTAGTTTGTTTAGTTTTACTTCAGGGTCACGAGTCCAAAGATTATTTTATTATATTGTAATTACACCTGAAGAATTTGTTTTATAGGGTACTTTGTGTTGTTCCATTAACTGGCACATCTCGCATCAGGATTGATTGGGCCAACACAAGCTTAGCAAGAGCAACGTTGATAATAATATCTAATATCTCCCAATCCCAAGGTTGCGCGAAGGCAACATGCAGGAAATAAAACAAAATATTTTTTATCGATCTCTTTATTCTCTTACTCTTTAAAACTTTATTTCTCAGTACATCGAATAATAGTAACTGACTCGTTGAAAAAAAATGGTACCAATACTGTTGGTAAGTAAGGCAGTTAAAAAGGATAAACAATGCCTAGAGAAAGATTATCTTAGGAAGGGATAGGTATTTAATCTGGTGCTACATCATCTGCTATAAACAGCTGGAAATTGATTTTATACTAAACAGTTGATACTCATTTACTTATTATGTGCTTTCATTATTCGGAACGTAATTAGATTAAACACTTGTTATTAAAGATAAATAAATGAACATATTGCCGTAAGCTAAACCAAACATACTTCTGAATGTCAACTGTTGTAAACAGTACTCTCCATTAACAGTAAATATACATAATATACACATCCAATTTTATAGTAATCAGGTATCTAGGAAAATATTTAGCAGTATTAGTAAATAATATAATATCCATTCATTCCAATTCACAATTGAAAAGAAGTAAAAGTGTACTGCTACACAATTTGTGCGCAACATATTTTTGACATAACCACTATAATAAACTAAAATAAAACTTAAACTGAATAGTGATCACAGAAATGCATCAAACAAAAAGAACCAGGAATAAATTAAAACATGAAAACAAACGAACAACTTTGTACGGCATGGAAAGTTTAGGTATAAATCATTAATAATATATATTATAAAGTAAAACGTTATTTACATATTCATGTGTGATTGATTACATGTTACAAAATGCTTATTGTCATTAGGGTAACATATTTATTACATAAATAATATTTTATTTCTTCTACATAAATATGTATGTCGTTACTCTAGTACAACAGTTATGCCATATGCGGGTATATAAGACGCTTTCAGGCGGTGCAACTCTGCTCTGCAATCAAAACGTGACTGTGAACAACGACCAATTATAAATCACGTAAAAATTGCAATGTGTTGCACATACCGAACGCATTTTATTTAAATACAAACGCCGATCGCCATCTGTGCTAATTTATCGTCACCTAAATCAGCGTGAAGGCGTAAACATGGGTAAGAACAGTCCACTAGTATAGTTATTTACACTTTGACTAAGTAAAGCTACCTTACTCATTGGCTCTCGGGCCGTTTACTGTTTTCTTCGCCTTTGGTGACAATACCTTCGCTCTTAGCGATCGCTGCTTGTTCCGCGGCTCTCTTAATTTCTCGCCTCTTCTGAGCTTCTCGTATTATGTCGAATAAACTCTGTAACAAGAAACATAATTTAAAGTAAGTCATCATCTGCCTAGCCTTTTCCCAACTATTTTGGGGTCGGCTTCCAGTCTATGTTCCAGTGGATGCAGGTGAATTTCAGTATTTTTGCCTATCTGACCTCCACAACAAAGTTACTGGGTAATATAATACATACGTAAGACTGGTTGTCTGACTTTTGGGCTTCTGCCGACCCCAACCTTTTATAATTTAAAATAACTGTAGGTATAAAATATATTGTTATTTTTGACCTTGTGTGACATAAAACAAAACATATTTATCAGACTATTGGCTTTTCCTTATTAGGGTAATAAACAGTCGGAATATTGAATTTGCAAGCATTGGCAGCTTGCAAGTATGATGTGACGATCGAGATAAAAACATCAAATTTTGAGATCAACCAAGCCCTGAAACAGGATATGCCGCACTTTCTCTTCTGCTCTTTGTGCACAACTAACTGCAACCTCCTTTTTTTTTTTTTTTTATCGTCATATGACTTGTGTGACTAAAACCCACCCGTGTTCCTTCGGTTGCCTGTTGCCAGGGTCCCGGTATCCCTTTCGGACTATTCCGCAACCCTGGCAGGCATCGGTCCTAACGGACCCCGTCAGGTGTGCTGACATCTCTTTGAGGCGCGCGTGGAACACGACGCGCCATCGACCCGGGCCTGGGCCTTATCGGACGGCGAGCTACCCATTGCTCGCCGTCCGCAAGCCCGCGCCTATGGTGGCCGGGAATCCGCCTGGGATTCCCGACGCCCAGGGTGTCTCCAGCGGCGGCGGTTAGGGGCGTGAGGGCGCAGGCTTTGCCTCTCCCTCACGCGTTCCGCCTCCTCCTTCGCGAGCATCACTGCTTCGCAGAAGGAGGTGACCGCCTCCCATGCCCTCTCGTTCCGTACCATGGCCTGGACCAGGGCCGGACACGAGAGGTCAGTGCCGCCAATCGCCTCCACGAGGACACGGCGGTGCTCCGCCCAAGCAGGGCACACCTCCACCGTATGCTCCACCGTGTCCTCCGGACGATCCGCACAGTGGTGACACCCGGGCGTTTCCTCCCGCCTAATCCTGCACAGGTACCTCCCGAAGCTGCCATGTCCGGTGAGGACCTGCGTCAGGCGGAAGGTGAGGACGCCGTGGCGCCTCTCCAGCCACTCCTCAAAGAGGGGACTTATCGCCGCAATTGTGGCGTGCCCAGCACTGGGTTGCGACAATCGCACTCTCCATGCCGCCATGAGATCCTGCCCGCTCTGTCCGCTGTGCCGCGATTTCTCGCGGCAGCGGAGTTACGCCCCGGCGAACTGCAACCTCCTGACATCGACACGAGGAGAAGAAAATAGGTACAGTCAATCGCACATATTGTAACAATTGGTTTTGGCAGTGAGTGCCTTTAAGGCTCGTGTAAACCGGCGCGATATCAGACAGGCAGCGCTACCCTTGTCACGCCCGCGATATCGCGCCTATTTATGGGAGCCTTTAATTTCCTAGGGCGGTTTTCGTAGTTCCAGTGTTCCACGACTGACGTATGGCCCGATGAATATTATGTAATCAAGACGTTACCTTCCCCTCGGAGACGCTCGGCCTGTCCTGCTCTTTAGCCGCGATGGCCGCCTTATCAAGCGCTTTCTGTATCTTGCTTTCCACCTCGAGAATCTCTTCCTTATCCAGTAACTCGATCAGCTCGGCCATCTGCTTCTCCGACAGGTTTACGTTTTCGTTGCCTATTATTTCGAGCATCTGAAATTTGAGAAAGTTGAGGTTATTTTAGCGTGAGTTTGCGATATAAGTTAAGGAACTGATCATCTTTAATTTCATATCATTTAGAAAAAAAGACTTCGTATGCAAGAGAAACAGGGCGTATTTTATGACTATTATTAGTTATATTGGTTATAAACTTATATATGATTATTATTAGTTATAAACTTATAATACTTATACATTATGAAAATGAAAAAAAAAAAAACTACGTATTGGGAAACGGCGTATTGTGTGAAGTGCTGTGAGCAGCATCAGGGTAACAGTTGCACAATTTTGATTTTACAGCTGAATTTACATACTCATTTTTTTTTTTACAGTATGATTTCAGAATAATATCACGGAATTCACAAGCTACATCATTCATGTGAATAAAAAAACTTAATATAAAAATCTTGAGACTTTAAATAAAAATCCTTACATTTTTATTTATTAGCCAATACAAGGACGGTAAATTGCTGCAACTGGCACTGAATGATAAACAGGTGATAAGCGTTTCTATTCTTCTCACACATAAACATAACAACATTCATAATCATAATTATGCCATTATTGAGACAGACAAGACGTCATGCATACAGAAAATATCGAAACTAATAATATTAGCTGCTACTGAAAGTCATACAGTTCAATGACCTCTGCAGACGTTCTGACCTACCATTTTCTAACATTGCTTGTTTACATGTACTTACACATTTAAATCTGTATTTTATAATCCACCCTAATCCTAGGAACGGAGATGAAAGGGTTTCTCCCTTTTGATAATCTAATTTTAAACTAAACAAAAACAGTCGAATTTCAAAGACAGTACAGCAGTATCGAACCTAATACCTCATAAATAAAAATACACGAAAAAGTACATTGCGCCAGTCTGCCCGAGCCTTAGTATTTCATAACATTATAACTCCCTCTCACTGAGAGAAGGCCTGTGTCCCAGCTGTGGGAACATTCTTATAGATTGATTATGCTAGATTTCATAACTAAAACATTACATAACTTCAATCAGGTTTTTCTTTTAGACAAACTCAAAAAACACATCGAGCCTTAAATGTCAAGTTTTTATCAAGAAGGAGCTATGTAATGTATATTTTTTACGTTGACCGTGAAGATTAATAATAAAGTAGTGATAACACGGAAGTCTACCGTTCTGTACATAAAGAGGTCATACGTGTGTGTTATCGCGTTTATAATAACTCGCGGGGTATTTGATACGGTCTGTCACGTGTTGGACATCGTGATGGAAAGTTGACATTGACCTTGGAACCTTGACTATACTAGGTACTGGTATATACGTCGTTTCAGCACCTTTTTACACGTGGTGATTGGAAAAAATTTGAACATAGAAAATCTGCTGACATATCGAAAGGTGCATACTAAATTGTCTATGGAATGTTGGACTTTGACCATGAGCAAAATTATTCCATACTAGCTCCCGACCGCGGCTTCGCCCGCGTGGTATGTCGATAATAAGTAGCCTATGTCCTTCCTCAGGATGCAATCTATCTCCTTGCCAAATTTTATCGAAATCCGTTCAGTGGTTTAGGCGTGAAAATGTAACATACAGACAGATAGACAGACAAACAGTTACTTTCGAATCCTAACTAATATTATACATGCAAAAGTGAGTTTGTTTGTTTGTTACGCTTTCACGCTAAAACGGCTGAACGGATTTGGATGAAATTTTGCACAGGGGTAGACCATGACCTGGAATAGGACATAGGATATCTTTTTATCCCGATTTCACAAATTGAAATACTGTGAAATAAAATAAAAAAACGAATTACTACGGCTACTTTTTTTTTTCTAAAATTAATTCGATTTTTTGCTTGTTGAAGCAAAAAATCGAATTAATTTTAGTACATGTTGTTGATGCATGTACTTTTTACTCTAAGTACAACGCAGGAACTTTGATTCGATCAAGATACCACTATCTTACTAACGTCAAAGTTCAAAGTACGATGCTACCATCGGGGGCCGTCCTTTGAACTTTAATGTAATAAAGCCATGATGGCGATAAACCCATTGCGTTCTCGCGAAACAGTTATAGCACTAGGTACTCTCTTTAATGGGTTTTACTGCTACTGATAATTAATAAATACAAAAAGTATATTCTACAAAAATACAGCAACTGACCTTCAGAACATCATCAATTTTCAACTGCCCGTCGAAGTCATCATCAAGCCTCCCAAGCACGTCTTGAATCAGCTTCAGCTTAGCTTCATCTGGCACCTTCTGGAGGCTCTTAATGGAATCCATCAGTTCATCAATTTGGATCAGCTGTTCCTTCGCCTTTTGTGGTTCGGACTTGGTTTGCTCCAATGTGGTCTTCAGGGCTTTTTCCTTAGTTTCTAGCATGGCTAATGCGCCATCCAGTCTGCCTATCATGTTGTTGACTGCCTTGTACAATCTGTTAAGAGTGCGTGAACAATGTAAGTGTTATATCTGATACAATTAGTCAAGGCAATTACCTATATTTTATGGGCTAACCCTAAACACGACACGGTTTGTCGACACGGTTGGCGCAGTGGCTGAGCGATGGACTACTCCGCAACGTGTCGTGGGTTCGATCCCCGCACGGAACAAATATTTGTATGATCTGCAAGTAGTTGTTCCGGGTCTGGGTGTTAGTGTATGTGAGTTTTCTATGTTTGTAAACGCACCCACGATACAGGAAGAAATTCCAAGTGTGGGGCAAAGATTAAAAAAAAAAAAAAAAACAAAGATGGCGTCTTTTCAAAAGCCGTTACGCACTTATATATCACTGGCTTCCGCCCGCGACTTCGCCCGCGTGGTAGGTCGATAAAAAGTATGTCCTTCCCCAAGGTCTATCTCCTTGCCAAATTTTGTCGAAATCCGTTTAGAGGTTTAGGCGTGAAAAGGTAACAGACAGACAGAGTTCCTTTCAAATTTATAATATTAGTATGGATTCGCGATAGTTATAGACATAATTTAGTTAGAGCTTAGGTGGTTTGAATGGAAGTCCTCTATTGATATGTACTGGTCTAATTAGTGAACAGCCATTTGAAAGTAATTATTTCATCACCAGTGCAGTGCACTCAAAACCGTGAAGGAAAAAACATCGTGAGGAAACCGGCATGTCCTAGTAGCACTAAAATTTCGAAGAGATGTGACATGTACTAATTCGCACTGGGCCCGCGTGGGGGATTACGGTCCACTCTCTCTCATTTAGAGGAGAGCTGTTTAAGCATTTCAAAGTGACAGGATGTCCTTCAGAATTGATGCATGCAATTATTTCATATGTCCTTTATTTTTATAAGTATACGAATATATTTTTTATCCTTTATAAAAGAACCAGGTTCTTAATCATTAAATACAATCAAGCCTATAAGACGAATATCCAATTTTAATCTAACTACTTTTAATTTTTACGTAAATTTATATTAGAAATGGCGATACAAAATTGAATGGAGTATGTATTTAATTCGTAATTTTTGTATAGTGGCCTTTGGTAATTCAGTATATTTTTAGAAATAATAACTAATCCATATGATAACAAACACGATTATAGCATGTTAAACTGATTGTTCAAATTGTTATCTTTTTAGGCATGCATTGTTTGAATATTATTTTTGAGCACAAGAGGAAGTGATGACGTGCAACAATACGGCCGAAATAACTCGGCAGTTCTAAAAATCGCGCAGATGGCAACGCAGTAACAAATTTTATGAACCAAATGGTGACATGAGGCGAGTGTGAGTGAGAGAACACGCGCCAAAGTTGTATGCGCCTATGTTCAAACCTGTCAAGTTATATCGACCGTATCGTGCAATGACTAATTTCATTTTATTTTGTTATATTGGGATATCCTTTCGACCATCCTAACTAATATTATATATTATATGCGAAAGTTTGTTTGTTACGTATTCACGCTAAAACGGCTGAACGAATTTGGCTGAAATTTGTCACATGGTTAAAACATGATCTGGAGAAGGACATAGGATATCTTCTATCCAGATATTCCCACGGGAACGAGACTTATGCGGGTAAAACCGCGGGGCACATCTAGTAATATAATAATACCAGCCTATTGGTCGATAATGGGCGGGTTCTCACACAGAGAAAGCATGAGTATTGATCACCACGCTTGCTCTAGACTGGTTGGCGATTTTGGTTTATTAAATTATTTTCTTTATAACTAGTTATTTAATTAAAAAGAAGTCGCACAATACCTGCGAGCACCCTTTGAAAGCTTGAGGTCTGCCTGCTTAGTTTTAACAATCTCGTCCATCTCTTTGACATCTTCATTGTAGTCTAGGAGTTCTCCCTTCAATTCCTGAATGCTTTCTTTCTCAAGAAGCAAGGATTTCTTTTGTGCAGCTGTGGATGATAAAGGAGAAAATAAGTTCCACGTTGGACTAACATCATTATTGAAAACAATTGAATATGTTGGTTGTGGCACATTATCTATTAACCGACTTCAAAAAAAGGAGGAGGTTCTGTATTCAGCGACCGTACCCAAAGAGTGCCAATCGACACCCTATTACCAAGCCTCCGCTGTCCGTCTGTCTGTCAGCGAGCTGTACCTCATGAACCGTAATAAGTAGACAGTTAAAATTTTCACAGATTGTGTAATTCGATTGCCGCTATAACAAGAAACAATAATTTCAAATTTCTGTTATTTTCATTTCAACGAATATCAACTCTATGCAAGTGTAAATTAAGTTGATTTCTGAATGACTCGAATCATTGAAAAAGTCATAAAAATGGTTGAAGTTGAAGGGGAAACTGAACTTTACGCCTCGATGTTAAAGTTGTTTTTCCAAAAACACATATTTGTTTACATGTTTGGAAACTAAATCGCGAACGCACAATTTTACACAGAATTCTAAATAAGTCAATTTACGAGTATGCATCGAAAAAACCCTACCGTGAAAAGCTGGCACAGAAAACAGAATTTCTCAGTAATACTGAGATCGTACGATAGTAGCTTTGTAAAGCCAAAGTCTCCGCCAAATCTAAGGTGAATGGACGATCCTAACAGCAAAACGGACCTTGGCATTCATCCAAGAAAATAAATACAATAATACTTTATACGGAAAACGCTTGATTGTAAATAAAAAGTAGCTAAACTAGTGTTAGACATAAGCAAAAAAAAACTTTTAACAAAAAAAAAACAACCGACTTCAAGAAAAAAACACAAAAAAAGTGAATAATAACTTTAATTTCGGAAGTCGGTGGCAAGAAATGAAAAAAAAAAACAAAGAGACAGACTTCCGAAATTAAAGTTACTTTTCACTTTTTTTGTGTTTTTTTTGGAAGTCGGTTGTTTTTTTTTTTTGTAAAAAGTTTTTATTTGTCTCTTTTTCGTTGTGGTACCTACCACACACAAATTTGAATACCACTACCGGCTATGTAAATAACAGTGACGGAGTTAAAGAATATATCGTCTACATACACTAAGTGGGAAAATATACGAATACGGAATACGTAATGTTGAAGCTAACTCAAAAACTACGCAAGCAAAGTTAATAAAATTTATATGGGACCACCTCTGAAGCATGACCTACCAAAATAAAAAAGAAACATCAACATCGATTCATAATTGGCGGAGTAATCGCGTGACATACACACAAAAAAAAAAAAAATATTTCATACAGACGAATTGAGAACCTCCTCCTTTTTGAAGAAGTCGGTTAAAAACGAATTGAAATATTGTAGGTATACTTACAATATTTTATTTTAGTTTTGTGCATACATTAGAATACAACTAGCTTCTACTTTCTAATGCTTTCGAGTTTGAGTAGGAGCTCGTGGCTAAGTAATAACAGCCGCACGGGTCGGTCTATCAGGTTAAGCTACGCTTGCCGGGGTTGGTCCGTGGATGGGTGATCCTCTTTACATAGTTACCGAGACTCTTCCGTGCTTCGGAAAGCACGTTAAGCCGTTGGTTGCGGCTATCATTCGTTGATCTTTGACAGTCGATACGGGACGTCAGAAGCCCGAAAGTCTAACAACCAATCTTACCAAGGGGTATCGTATCACCCAGTTACTGGGTTGTGGAGGTCAGATAGGCAGTAGCTCGATGTAAAGTACAGGTAACTACTGGGTTGTGGATGTCAGATAGGCAGTCGCTCGATGTAAAGTACAGGTAACCGGATCGGATGCAGCTGAATACAGCTGCATCCGATCCGGTTAGACTGGGAGCCGTCCCCCGAACATAGCTGGTAAAAGGCTAGGCAGATTGATATTTTTGCTTTGAGTTTCAGTTAGCGGCCATTCTGATAATATTATTTTTGAGCTATCATCTTGGAAACTGTTTCAAATCTGTTTATTGCATAAATAACGAATGACGTACTGATGCATATTTATTTTTAGTCCTAGCCTTCCAATTTTCCGAATGTGTCGGGTATTAGGTACCTACGTACCGTACATCACAAAACTTACGTTGGTATGGTGGTCGACATATATCTATTTCATATTATTACGGGCGCCGCAAACCTGATGAAGCGCAGCGACGGGCGGTTTCCAATTGCAAACAAATATCAACCTTGCACTTGTTAAAATAAAGTTAAAAATAAGTACTACCTATTGTCCTCATCCTCTACAAAAAATAATCTGTATGTAATTGCCCTATAGAGTTAATTAACTATGTATAATAATGTTATATCTCTATGTAACATTCGAGAAGTCTTTATTTACAAACAGACTCAGTATGATTCATCGTTCTGCACATTCAGTGCACTGAGTTTTCTTGCGCACTGAAATATCTGGTTTATGAATGTTGCATGTTGCCAAACTAGTGTTGCCTATACCTCTATAGCACTATTATAAAAATAACTGAACAGAAACGTTAGACGTACTACAAACTTATGTTCAGAGGGGTAATTAACACAAACAAAAATTAATTTTAAAAAACTTATCACATTTCCTTTAATTTTGACCGTTCAGCCACGTTCATTGCGTTATTTACGCTGTTGATCAGATGAATTTATTATACCTATGAAGCAATGGATTAGAAATATCCTTCAAAACTCTCGAATTGTGATTGAAAATGTGTTACGAAATTAGGGTGCGGGTCGAATATAATAATTATGTATTCAGATATAGGTACACAAAGCCGAGCCGACCCGAACATGATATCTATGGTACCTATATACCGAACGGAGTTTGCCGATCGGCGCGAACAGAATTAGTTATTGCTTCGGGTTGGCTTAGTTATTCAACGAACACTGCCGAATAGAATGCCGACCCGAACAAGTGTGTAGCATCTCTACGTTTTTAAAAGTAACTAGAATATTTTTTCAACAGATATGTGGTAAGTACTTCATATTGTTGTCATCTTATCAGCCAATCCGGGCGAACCTTGGCAGATAGCCCTTTTGATCATATGCTGGCACTTGAATTCGCATATTTGCCCAAATATTGGCGTTAATTGGTCAATACAAAACCCTTATACTAATTCAAATTAAGTATTTTATTTCTATTACGCTAACATTATCAGATACCCTATAATCTAGTGTATGGGGTCTAAATATACATTTATAATTTGCGTACAAAATAGATATCAAATTATGATAATAAATAATTGGATGAGACACTGCGCCACCGCAAGATACGGCAGACTTATTAAAAGTCACTTTACTTTTATAGGAAACTTAAATGACAACAACAGGTGAGATGTTTACAGAGCAGGATGCCAAGTATTATCAATGGGGAGATAATTGGACTAACATCGTATCAAATTTACCTTCAAAATTGTATAGGGTCATATTAAATTAGCAAGCCAAACTCCGCAGACGAAACATGATAAAGCAAAAAAAGTTCGCAACAAACAATACTTCTCTTTCATCTAGTCTTTTATTTTATCGTGTTTTAGATACCCAAAACGTCTATAGAGTTTCGCTGGCTAATTTAATGACCCTGTAATGACGTTCGATTTTTATAAGATAACAAAAATGTATCTTCACCAAATTATTGTTAAGATAGCACAAGAATTTTAAAATTAGCTTCCTCTCATGTTGACTCATATTAAAATATGAACGAGGGAGGTAGTGCAATGTGCATGTTAATTGATAATGTAAGCAGAGAACTAGTTACAACCGGAAACGCGCTGCAGTCTACTGACGCGGATCACTGATGAGATAACGACAGCGCAGTGAAACAAAATAGATCAACATCACGACAAAGCCGCTTGTAAATTCAAAGACACATAAATGTAAATAAAAGTTCCATTCAATACACCTATGACGTTCAAAGTTCATACACGTTTGGAGCACATGTCACACATACATAATCTATTAATATAAATGACAAAACGTGAGGAATACGTAATTATGAAGGAACCACATGAACTTGAACTTCCGTACATAGAAAAAAAAATTGGAAAATTGCCAATAAGAACTTACCTAATTGTTCTAAAGCGTCCTCAATAACATCAATGTCTTTGCCAGAGAGACCTTCTTCAGATTTCGCTTTTGGTGTGTCAATGACTAATACTGGAGCCGGGTCCACCATAGGGCCTGCACCCTCAATTTCAATAACTGGTGCTTTGTCCTTGAGCTCTTCCTTCTCCCTCTTCTTGGCTTCAAGGATCTGTTTCTCTCGCTCTGCTTCCAGGTTCTCTTTCTGTTCTTCCTTGATCTTCAGCATTTCTAATTTGATAGCTTCAGCTTTAGCCTGGAATAAAAAAGTTCAATAACTTTAGGATATTTAATTCTAATTCAAGGTACAATTCCGGCAGTGGCACTCCACTACAATGGCAGACCGTAACGATACTACTGGTTTCTATTTTTACGTATTTCTATGAAAACGCCGCCTGCTGTTACAGTCAAGACTCGAAGCGGCGACTGCAAACGGCATACCAGTAGTGCTGTCAGTGGCTGTCACTAATCTAACTAATATTATAAACGCGAAAGTTTTTAAGTATGGATGGATGGATGTTTGTTACTCTTTCACGTAAAAACTACTGAATGGATTTGGATGAAATTTGGCAAACAGATAGTTTATAACCTGGATTACCACATAGGATACTTTTTATCCCGATATTCCCACGGGATCGAGACTTACGCGGGGGAAACCGCGGGGGGCAGCTAGTACTCAATACCACAACTAACGACAGAGCGAGACATATTTATTATTTATGAGTTTCAAGAAACCACAAACTGAATGAAAAAAAGCCGGTGCCATCGTAATGTGATGTCGTGATCGAAATCGAAACTGCAGCGGCACCGTCGCCTCCGTCTAGTGTCACCCGCAACGCCGCTGACCGTCAGCGGTCTGCCGTCGCGTTCAGAATTGTACCTATTAATGTAGTTGGTATATTATATTAAGCCATGAAAGAATGAATACCTAATCAAATTATAATAACCCTTTGTTTACAATAACTAAGGATGAATGCACAAGAATGATATTAATAATTATTGAAAGTCATCAGTTCATCACAAACTGAATAAAAAGACAGTACTTTATGCCAACACACATTTAAACTAACTTTATAACTAAATAAGAAGTGTTGTTACCTTGAAGTCCAGTTTGCCTTCCTTCTCTCCAATAGCAGCCTTCGTCTGAGTAGCAACTTGTTCTGGCAAAGCAGATATGGTCGCCTTCAGTTTGTATGTGGTAGGGACATGTTCTGGCACCATCAGGGCTCTTGACAACAGCAGCAAAGATGGTGGCACCTTCTCATTTAAAGACAAGTCAAGCCAATTTCTCAATTCCTTTTTTAAACGCTCGTCTGACACACCATAAGCCCTCATGCCTCTTGCTCTGCAAGCCTGCTGTAACTCACTGAAGTTTAAACTGTCCACCCCCTCTTTAGCAATCACCTTATCATCAGCTGCCAAAGACCTCAGCTTCATCTTAAGATTAAACCGTAACATGGCACTCGTACCCATAGTTGTTGCATTCACCACTTTACACAAAGCAACTAAATGCGGTCTCTGTAATGAATCCAATGTGATCTCATCCTCAAATAACTTAGAAAACTTCATGATCTCCTCACTTGTTGCAACGTCTCCTGATGTTCGGATTCTACTGAAGAAATTGGAGAACTCTCTGGCCAGCTCTGAATGCCTATTACTGGCCTGCGGAGCCATCGTATCTAAAGTCTCTTGGAAGAATTTTGCTATTTCCAACTTCACTTTTAAATGTTTCTTTAACTTAGCTTCTTTCTGACTGCTACTCTCGAAAGTAGATGGCAATGCATTTGGAAACAGTTTAATATAAAAAGGCAGAAAAAATTCCAAAAATGGAACAATTATAAATACAATAAATGGAACCATTCTAAACAGATCACCTATGGTTGTGACCAGCAGTCTATGCTCCCTGCGTGTCAATGTGTCACCTCTTAAAATTTTAAAGAATAAGGTTATTGAGATCCTTATTTCAATGAAAAGTAATCTGAAGCCATGATAGAAATGTTTGAGCTCATTCATAAAGCGTTCTTTGAAAGGCTTCTTTGGAGGTGCATCTGTTGGTGGGCCCTTTAATTTATCTTCTATGGTTTTCTTTATTGTTTCAACAGCAGCTTCAATCTTCGAGGATGGTTTTAGAGGTTCTTTGTCAAAGTAATATCTGCTGGTTGAAAAAGGCCTGATGGACTGTGGATGGCAGTAAACTCTTGCATTGAACGGCTTTTGTGTAATATCATATTGAAGACCCATAGGCTGGATTGTATAATATGACAATGACCTTGAAAATGTCATATATGGTAGGTTTTGATACTGTTTGTTTTCCCATCTTATTGCTAGAAAAATAATACAAACATTTAAAATACATACAATAGGTATACCTAGGGCAATAATTGGCAAGACATTATGAATGATTATTCAATGATAAAATCAAGTTGGCTCAGGGCAGCAAATAAAGTAAGTAATTGATTTTAGTTTAGATAATAATTTCCGTTGATTTATTTTGGCCTTATTATTGTATAGAACCGCCCCAGCCATGTGATGGTAGTGATGAAACAAAAAAAAAAATTAGATAATATTTGTGTAGTTGTTATTTATTTATTTTCGCCGAAACTTATTTATCCTGTTTTTCCAAATAATTAAACATACATCTTGTAAAAATAACAGTTACCACGATGAAGTCATACATAGGTGTACATAATAATCAATCAAATTCCGCTATAGGTTAAGGTTTAGTGATGGCATTTTCTGCAAAATATTATTTACTTACTTGATTTCTTGACGCAACGACATTGGTTAATAATTAATCTGATCATATTGGTTGCTATTTGCAGGGCTTTATCTACAGGAAATATTGAAAATATAACAAAAACAAAATCAACCCTTAGTACACCATGACAATCGTAAAGAATCACAGTCCACAAATCACAGATAAGAAATATAAAGAGTAGTACTAGTAAGCAAAGAGCATGTTTCTGGGTCTTTCCTTTTGTTTATGGTATGTTCCGCAAACAAATGCTATACTACCTATGTATGATATTTTCTGCGAAAAAACTCCTAGTGGGAAATATTTTTACTGCGATTTTTTTATTATTACAAACATTATATATTTTTTTTATAGATAACGAAAAACAAAAAGGTTATTGTAAGCAATAAAAGTTTATTGCAAAAATCTCGTCACCAGTAGTTCTCGAGATAAACAGCTTCAAAATGTTGGGGTAAGGATGCATACCTTACTCACTACCTTTATTTTACTATGTAGAGTAAAAGGCGCGTTTTTCTTTACTTGATAGCGTAAGCCAGCCACAGCATTGTGTCAGCTGCAAATTAGCTCTAGAATAAATCCTATTTCATGATTGCACATGTCTTTATGCTTTGAGACCATAAACTCTTTGCAGACTGCATAAACTCTTTGCAGATATACTGGTCGTGCTGTAGTTTATTGATTCGGATTGTCAAATTGTTGTACGCGAGCATAACCTAAATGTTTTAATCCATTGAAGAAATACTGTAGTTTCTATAAAAAATACACATCATCACAGCAAGAATAAATGAATATTGTACGCTGCTACTTAAGATCTAGTTTTGTTAATTTAACAAAACCTCCTATTAGGTTTCTTTCGACCGGTAAGTACATCCCATGTTGGACCTTAATTTCTTATCATAGCATGTAACAAAACGATTATTATCATATGTGTACGAACTATTCCAGGAACCAAATTGTCTACCGCCATGGCTTTATCTGCAATCAAGAATGCGGCAAAAAGAATAGTCTGGGTGGACCTTGAGATGACTGGCTTGGACATAGAAAAGGACCATATCTTGGAAATTGCTTGTGTGGTGACCGATGCGGACTTGAATGTTGTTGCTAAAGGGCCGAATATAGTTATCAATCAGCCAGATAGTGTCCTGAATGAAATGAATGACTGGTGTGTTGCTCAGCATGGTGAGGTATTGATTTCTTCTTCTTGATATTAATTATTAACTTATTTTGAAATGTTTCACACATACACAGTTTTGTTTATATCACAGTTTGCTGTTGAATATGCTGGTGTCATTACAGGCATATTAAGACATTTCTGCTTTATCTATAAGACTGCCTGCAATACCGCTGGGATTGCTGACATTCATCATAGGCAATGTTGATTACTTACCATCAGGCATCTATCCTTGTTTACCACCCAATAATATAAAAAAAACATTGGCATTTCCTATGCTGCACACTAAGCATTTGCCTGGTGCAAATTATTTGAATGAACATAATACATAGCTTCTAGTCTTTTCTTCATTATACAAACAACTCAGTCATGGTAGTTTTTAAAGGAATAAACAAAGAAATAAATATGTCTTTATAGGCAGTTGAAGCTGTGTACTCATCGAAAATGAAATACTGTCTAACTATTAGCTGTAAAATTCAGGCACTAGAAAGGCACAATGACACGGAGCGAGTGTAAGACGTGGCTGTCACATACACCAGCATAACAAAGTTGGACCTGTTTGTTTTAGTTCTTTTGCAGCGCAACATTCTATTTAGACATATGTAATCAAAGGAAGTAAAGTATAGCTGCATCATGGTTTGGATATAACAAGGTCGGATTGAGATATTGTGGATATTCTGACTTGGTTTATTTATTTACAATTTGTTCTCTTTGAAAAAAAAAAGCTTTTAATAAAATCAAAATCAGCTAAGGTACACGGCAGCTTAAGTTGCTTGCCAAGAGAAGCATCATGCTTATTGGCTGGAGAGAGGTATCCCAGTAATGTTAATTTATAGATTGACCAGAAAAAAAATAAACAAATAGTTTATAAATATAAACTAAATTTTATTAATTAATATTTTTTACATACATACATAAACTCCTGCCTTGTTCCCATAGGGGTAGGCAGAACCTATAGATTACCACCTTCTATGATCTTTACATACTGCTTTTGCTTCATTTACGTTAAGGGGATGCGCTAAGGTGGCCCGCGAAATTCAAATATTCTTACGTTTTTTGCAATTTGCAGGTCAGTATCAGGTTGTGTTGATCTAAATATTATTTGCGTATTTCATGAACTTAACGAGTTGTATTGCTGATTCTAATGTCTGTAAATCCATATTTGTTACGGTCGCAAATAATATTTAGATCAACACAACCTCATACTGACATGAAAATTTCAAAAAACGTAAGAAAATTTGAATTTCGTGGGCTACCTTATCGCATCCCCTTAACGTAAATGAAGCAAAAGCAGTATGTAAAGATCATAGAAGGTGGTAATCTATAGGTTCCTATGGGAACAAGACAGGAGTTTATGTATGTATGTAAAAAATATTAAATTAATAAAATTTAGTTTATATTTTTAAACTATTTGTTGTTTTTTTTTCTGGTCGATCTATAAATTAACATTACTGGGATACCTCTCTCCAGCCAATATGCATGATGCTTCTCTTGGCAAGCGACTTAAGCTGCCGTGTACCTTAGCTGATTTTGATTTTATTAAAAGCTTTTGAATGAGTAATGACAAAAAGAACAAATTGTAAATAAATAAACGAAGTCAGAATATCCACAATATCCACCATACATCTAATCTTTTTTATTTATGATATTTTTATGACTGTTCAAAGACATAATGTTGTGTGATTTACAATGTTTTTGTTATCGTTACAGAGCGGACTAACGGAAGCTAGTCGCAAATCAAATGTTTCACTGAAAGATGCTGAAAAACAAGTTCTGGAATTTGTCAAATCCCACGCGCCTGAGAAGAAATGTCCGTTGGGTGGTAACAGTGTTTACATGGACCGTTTATTTATAAGAAAATATATGCCAATACTAGACAATTATTTACACTATAGAGTAATAGATGTCAGTACAATAAAGGAGCTGGCGAAGAGATGGTATCAAAAAGAGTTTTCTCTTATGCCGCAGAAGAAGTTTAGACACCGATCTGTTGACGATATTCTTGAAAGCATAGAGGAATTGAAGTACTTCAAACAGCATATATTTAAGTCATCAATAAAACTGCAAACTGAAGTATGAAGCATCATAGAACTAAATATTTTACGGGTATTTTAAATTGAAATCATTAATTGAATTATGTCATGCATGCTAATGTTATGTTCAACTCAAAACTGATAACTGTTTAGCACAGAAGTCCACAATTAAGTACAATGTAGGTATTAATGAGTACCTAGCTGAAAATAAATAGTAAAAGTAAAATTTGGCTTTATATTCCTTGCACAGATACATATGACACACTATCACACAGTAATAAATTTGCATATTTATTGGTTTCAATAAAATTATTCATATTTTTTTTAATTTCTGACCCTCCTTTTTTGGTTTCATATATATGGCTGTATCTTTCCCGATCCCGATACGTGGACACTGGTATTCAGCTGAATCCGGTTAGGCTGGAAGCCGTCTCTAACATAGTTGGGAAAAGGCTAGGCAGATGATGATCTTTCCCGATGCGTGGATGGCCAAATTCAAAACTATTCTCCATTTGAAATAAGATTAGACATTTAAACAAACCTTTTTACAGTCCGTTCAACCGATTTTGACTTTTATACCGTAGGCATAAGGATGGCATTAAAAGCAAAAAAAGTTACACAATACCAACTGACTACTACAGCTGCCAATGTCGTCCCACCAACGCAATAGAAGTCAAAATCGGTTGAACGGACTGTAAAAAAGGTTTATTTATATGTCTAATCTTATTTCAAAAATGGAGTATGGGTACCAATAAGAAATAGCGAAGTATTGCCTCTTAAGTCTCGCGTGGTCCCTAGTTATGCTTTTGCTCAACCTGGGTTCGATTCCCTGGTCGGGCAAAATGTTGATTATTATTTCCATCAGGAATTTGTTAGTAGCAGCCCGGAGTCTAGATTTGTGCGCGATTGATGGCAATAGGCTTGCCTCTTACCTATTACATGTAACTGGCGAAATGTCGGTGTCATAATGAGGTTTATGCTCCCCTCTGCCTAACCCTGCAAAGAATACAGGCGTGATGTTGTTTTGTGTGTAGGTACGTAAATGTATAAATTCTGTTGTACACACGACTATTTAGGCGGATTTACCAGCAGGCTAATTAGGCTTGAGCCTAGGGCGGCAAATTTGGGACCCATTATTTTTTTGGTACGATAGAAATCAAAAAGATTTCTGCATGACGGTTTTCTGATGTTTTACAGATAGAAGTCTGCAACAAATGCCGATAGTGTGGTATTTAGTGTCGCCAACCTTGCAAGTTTTAAACAAAGGAAGCCGCTTGGCACAGGCATACCTAGTGGTCATCTGAGCTGATTTAGCCCTGTAACCACGTGGCACCACCCTGCGTAAAACCCATCTACCGCGTTGCACTCTTACGTCGATATCTGCAAAAATTTCGCAAATATGTCGTGTTTGGTATCGTTTTCGTATAATTCAAGGACGAGACCGACTACGATGACTTATTCCCCCGTGTAAGTAGCATGCATTACCCCGTCTTATTAATCGTACATGATTGAGCTTTGATTAGCTCAAAAATATACCCAAAGATTATTTTACGTGCAATTTCAACGAAATTGTTGGATTGAGATTATAAAAATAATCTATACTCCGTTTGAAATAAGATTAGACGTATAGATAAGCCTTTTTTACATTCCGTTCAACCGATTTTGAATTCTATTGCGTTGGTGGCATGAAAAATGGCAGCCGCAGTAGATGGAAGGTATTGTGTAACTTTTTTTGCTTTTAATGCTATCCTTATGCCTACAGTATAGAAGTCAAGATCGGTTGAACGGACTGTAAAAGGGTTTGTTTTAATGTCTAATCTTATTTCAAATGGGGTATAGGACATGACAATTGTAGAGGCAAGGGCGGCAAAAACTTTACAGCCGATACCTTGAAAATTTGTAACCAAGCTATACATTTCCAGTTTGTGCTGATCTCGCATTGAATTGGATTTCCGTACAGTGCAAGGTCACCGTAAACTGGAAATGTATAGCTTAATGTGTAGGTACTGTGTAGCCGTGTGTACTAGTCACCGTCATTTAAATTACTAACGTAATGGCTATCTCATTTGCATACAGCTTAGTCTGTAATTCTGGATGCAAATGCAGGCTAGCTGCAGTCAAATGGATTTGCCTTTTCGCCTCCGAGTTAATTAGATGTCGGACTGCCGTTTCATTTGCATGCGAGATTGAAATTAGCTGCAAGTAGGGTTTCGGTATGTCTGTCTCTAATATAAGAATGGGAATATTAAGTCTATGCCCGTTTTCACTAACACTGGGGACACCTAAATCAACGCCTAGGTAAATATTTAACTAGGTTTTTATCGTAAAAAAAAACGGGCCCTCAGTCCAGATGTACTTACATATTATTTCGGAGCTGTATTGATAAATTATTTATTAGGTACCTATATTTAAGATTTGTCACTGTAAGTACATACCTACCTAAATAAATAATTTGATACCTCTACTTACATCATTTATCTTTTTAAGTCTAAACTGGACATCGCAGATGTGTTAGGTAAATTGATGCAATGTGCGCAAGCGATCCCATCTATGCAGGGAGGTACCTGTATCTACCTACTTACCAAGTTTCACTGAATGTAAACGGTAATAAGTTTGAACTAATTGTGTTTCCAACCTCATTAGGGGATCATAAATGTATCATAAGTGCTCGGGTTTGCCTCGGTAAAGGTCAAAGGAGGTAGGAACCAGAGTATCGGGTTTACTTAATGGTTTTCGAAAGGGACTGGGTAAACTAATACTTAGATAGGTGTTTAGACGTTATGAGCTTCATAGGTGTTCCATTATTATCTTATTATACAGGGTGTAAATTTTAGTCGTTTAAATCCTCATTGGGGTCATTGTACTCATCAATCTATCAATCAGTGTGTTTATTGTGGATCATAGGTACAGAAGTAGATACAGGCGTTCTGCAATATATTAGATCGGCTATGTCCCGTCTTTTAAACATACAATATAAATTATTATTTTAATAAATTAACATTACCTACATAATAATAAATTAGGAGATAGAGACAAAACAAATATAGGTCAGTCAAACATCTTTGACTAATGATTAAGAACAACTTTCACTATGGAACCAACCAGGTAATCGCGAAAAAAAATCAGCTGTTCTCTACATTTATGTTCGCGTAGCTCGTCAAAATATAGGGAACTACTCCTACTACCCCGATCCCATAATCGTATACCTAAGTACTCAAAACTAATAAGAAATTAGACAAAATCGAACGAAATACTCTTGATGGGAAAATTACGTCCACAAACTGACTTTGGTCAAATGTTCAGATTCCAGGGATAACAAAATTGTCTCTTGGAACACAAATTATGATTATTATAAAATATGAAGCGCTGTAAGGACCTCTGGTGGTGACAATTTGAACCTCGTTAAGTGGGCAGTGGGTTATTTGCACCTTTGGGTTGACGCTTTTAACCTTCACTACCGTGTCTGTAGTACGGAGGTAAGTATTTTCATATTACAAGGGTATTGTAAGGGTTTTTTTTCAGGAGTAAGTATGTAAGGAGCGTTGCAGGAGGCGTTCTATAGTTTGTGCCTACCCCCATTGGAAGAAGGCGTGATTTTATGTATACATGTACTAGCTGCGCCCCGTGGTTTCACCCGCATAAGTTTTGATCCCGTAGGAATATCGGGATAAAAAGTATCCTATGTTTAGGACATAGAATACTTTACCAGGTCTACCGATGTGCCAAATTTCATCCAAATCCGTTCAGTCGTTTCAGCGTGAAAGCGTAACAAACAAACTCACTTTCGCATTTATAATATTAAAGTTAGGATGTGTAAGGGTTTTTGATACGTGATAACGTGAATGACTTCATGTTTTGTCGTCCTTCGAGATTAGACCGCTAGTACCTACCTATGTGATAGTGACACAATAAACTGATTGGCAGACCTTGTGCATAGTAAGTAGTCTACTCATTTTTAGGATCAATTAATATGGGTAGGTACCTTCCTAATTGAAAACGTTGTTAAGGTGGATGCGCTAGGGTAGTTCGCGAAATTCAAAAAACGTAAGAAAACCTTAAGTTCGGCGCTGTGATATGACCGTAAGTAGGTACCTAAAAAGATTTTTTTTTATACTGACAACATTGTTTTCCGCGCCATTTTATTCGTACGATCTTATGCCAGGGCCGAACTTACCCCAACTTATTATGTCATGGTGATTAGTTATATTAAAGTTACTTACATAAGTTTTTGCATTTTGGTTGTATCTGACAACAAGATTGTGTTAGGTGGAATGGGTAGAAAGTGACACTAACCTAGAATATTGGTCTTCTTCATTTCCGTTCATTTTGGCATGTGCACGATTTGGATCCGTTCTCTATTACGTACCTACCTACATATAGGTAGGTAGGTACATTACTTTCACTTCTGAAAATGGTGCCCTGTGCTTGCACTTAAGACGATTAGGTACATAGCGACAATTACTTAAAAGTGGCAACTATATTGCCACCAGAAGGACATAATATGATCGGAGGTGGTGAAATATGAACAAAAAGAAACCATATTATTTGTCATATTTTAGATCATATTTCTGTTCGAGTTGTAAGAATTATGGTACAATAAACGTTAATCTCCAATCTACATCAGGTAGAAGAGGCCCCGCCCCTACAAAAAACTTTTCGCAGGAAACCACACGTTTACAACTTACAAGGTATTTTAGATACAGTTGGCCGCACGTCAGTAGTAGATAACAAAACCAATAGCGATGATTAGTATGATGACAAACATTGTTTTTGTCCGTCAAGTAGAAACACGTTGAACACGTATTTTTTACGTAATCAAACGGCAATTGAATAAGTTAAAATGTAACATGAGGTCACGCCTTGGTAGATTTTATACTTGTGACGGGTTATTCCGTTTATCCACCCTAAGGTGGATGCTCGGAAACGTATGACCGAGAATCCAACCTAAGCCTATAAATTCCGTTTATGCAACTAGGCCTAGGGTGGATTTTCGGACTTCGTTTCCGAGTAGGTATCTACCTAAGAATGGTTTTTTTGGGGTGGATAAACGGCATAACCCCTTGTGACGTAGCGATCCCATTCGAGCTTTAATTCGTTTTATCTTGGTCATTTTCTATTAAATGATAGGTAAAGCAAAAAATATGTGTCTTATATTTTTTTTATCCTATATGACTGACGGACTAAATAGTTTTTTTTTTACCCAGTCATCATCACTGTCCATTCAAACGCCCGAGCGTAGCGTTAGGGCAACCATGGTTGCCGGGTGTTGAGTGCGTATTGAAACTCCGTACCTAGGTCAGCTCAAGTTCGAAGTGTTACCACAGACATGCGGTTGACTGTTCGATGGTTTATTTTCAGTCAAGGGCAACACGCAAAGAACTTCAACCATTAAATAGAAAGTTTATACGACCAATAAATAATTTTCAACTCCTAACAAATGGTTTATTCGACCTAAACTTCATGATGGATCGTCAAAACTTGGAAGCACTCACAACTTGTACAGTAAAATTCCAGAGGGTACTCGGAAGTTCCTCGATGTGGACTTTCCCTCCATTTTATTGACACTTGATGTCGTAAACGGACACGGACAGAGCCACCTGTCGCATGAACGAGGAACTTAAGGGTTATTTCGAAACTAATATTCTATGGCAAGTTTATACGAGCCCAGTAGCTACTGAGACAGTACAGTAAATCAGTCCAGCGCTGACTTGTATCTGGGCTCGTGTGGTTTTCCTCAGCAGCGGATGGTTTTCCTCAGATAAAAAAAAGATTTTTCCATATTGATCCAGCCGTCTTCGAGTACCTAATCGGGGAACATAGGTAACTAGCTAAAAAAAATAAAAAAAGATTCAGACAAGTTGGGAACCTTTTTTGATGTCGGTTAAAAACAAGTCTATCAGAGTGTGTACCTAAACCAAAAAAAATTGTAGATAAACTTCATACTTAAAGCTCTTTCTGTGACAGTCGTACGGACTTACCGACATGACAGTCATCACGACCATGCACCTGCGTTTAGTTAGACTTACCTCAACCCCGGGCACAAATCCAGTCTCTGGGTTGCTACTGAGAAATTCTTGATGGAAAAGCCCAATAACACTGTGCCCGACCGCAAACCCAAACCATTTATTCCAAATAAACAAATTACAGGCACTTTTGTATTGTCAAGGACACAGGCACTTTTAAACCTGGGAATCGAACCCAGGACCTTAAGCTCAGCAGTAGCGCTTACGACCAAAGACCAACAAGGCAGTCACAGAAAACATGTTTCAGTTTATAGGATTAGGTACCTACTTCCTTTCATCTTACCTCAAAAAGTTCAATTTGTGTCGTCCACAAAGTTATGTCTACTCACCTGCACGCCAACACTTCATGTCAAAAGCCTGTGGGTGTGTGTCAAACAACTTTGAAACTTTCCACCATCGAGTTGCGAACTTATGTTCAAATGTTTGCTTTGAACCATCATAAATATGAAGGTAGGTAGGTACAGTCAGCAACGATAGTCTATGCACATGCGTCACGCAAAAATCCTGACGTCAAATAAATCCTGCATCGCGCAATTAAAAGTTTACCGTGTAATGGACATAATATATATATACAAGAACCCGTCTGATCGGAGGATCCAGCCTTTTCTATGGTGGATGAGTGAACTTTACACCCTGTTTTTCATACCCCAAAAAGTTTACTAAATCACTGTGTTTCTGCTCGTGATTTTGTCCACGTAGAAGAAACAATAAAATAAAAATAAGTATTATAGCACTCGGCAATAATAAAATTATAGTCTAGCTTTCTATTAGTGAAAATGTTTGCCACCAGCAGCGGGCTAATTACGTAACACACAGTAGCAATGGGTTTCATTTTGACACTCCAACAATATTCATTTCGTTATTTACGTTGTTGAGCAGACAATTTTTTCGAACATAATGAAGCAGTGGATTTGCAATATCCAATGCTTCCAAAATCTTTGAAAATGTGCTACGCAATTAGTAGGGTGCCGGTCAGTACCTAAGTAATTCCAGAGATAACCATTTAGGGGTATGAGGAACAGGGTTTAAAGTTCACTCATACGCCATAGAAAAGGGAGGATCCTCCAACCAGACGGGTGTTGTGTCTGGCGGGCAACTGCCCAACGATTGATATTGGGTTCTTGTATATATGTCCACTGCACGGTAAACTTTAAATGCGCGATGCAGGATTTATGTGACGTCTGTCTGACGTCAGGTCTTTGATGCGTAGTTCGCATGTGGCGATGTAGATACCGCCACAACCATAAAAAAAGAGTCCTCTTTTTAATATTAGTTTTAAATCATGTTTAACACAATAAAGGAAGTCAATGTCAAAAGTCAAATAATTTATTATTTTCAAATAGGCACATTAAAGGCACTTTTGAACGTTAAAAACTAAGAAATAGAACTGATTTGAGTTGCCCCTTCCAAAAGGTAGTTTTCGAATGGAGAAGAATGGGAAGAAACTCCACCGTTACTCTTTAAAAAAATGATTGTATACATCAATTATATAATTATATGTGAATACGATGCACCTAGAATACGATTACTGTAACACAATACTTAAAAATAATTAAAAATGGAGCAATGACAAATAAATTACACAAGATAACAGACAAGATAAGTTAAGTAGGTACCTAAGAGAGATAAGTACCTAAGAACCTATTAAAATATCACAAAGGTTTTGGTTGGGGTTTACATGATGTATAATGTAAGTATTATCGACTTTCGTTGCTGATCGTACCTCACAGCACGAATAGAGAACACAAACAAATTCAAGGAAAATCTCCAACTCCAATTTTCAATTTCCGCCCCTATTAGTTTAAATATTATGCTGCAAGTCTTTCAGAAATAATAAAGCAGCTTTGAGAGCAGCTTATAAACTCTTTTTCAAAGAACAAAGATTCAATATCGATAAGGCTATTTGCATTTCGCTCGCATAGACTATCCGAGCTCTGCCGTTTCGCAATAAAATGAAGTCGTAAAAACTGTACCCGACCGACTTTTGCTGAGAATAAAACGTTTCTATGTTGATTAAAGACTTGAAACGTAAAGCCGGGTCTCCATTCTCCACTATCTTTGTGCACCAACTGTACTCCGCTCATTCGCTTTGTCGTGGTGGTGCGCCGCTGAGTTCATGAAAAAATCAATGATTTTCTGACGCATCTCAACACCGGTCTCGCAGGGACGGTCAAACACACTATCCTTGACGTAGCGCCATAAAAAAATGGCGATCGCTCATCGTTAATTAAATAATAAATAAAATAAAATAAATAAAAAAGCCTTTTAATTTCATATCCCACGTTTTTCACTTAAATACTTGCTTATCACCTAGATTTAAAAGTTGTCTGTTTGTTTTCCTTTTAAATAACATATTATGCGTATTCTTTTCATAAAAGTATCTATATCTTACGGATAGGCACCCCTTCTCGGGTATAGACCTCGTCGAGCTTATTCCAGTTCTCTCTGTCTGCAGCTTCCTCAGTCCATTGCTTTCCTGTTATTGCTACTATGTCATATGCTCTTGTTTCCCAAACCCAATCCAGAGACGAGGCTTGCTGTCTCGTCCAGGCGCTGTCCGAGGGGGGGTGTACTGGGGATCATGACCCACCCCCTCATTCAAACTGTCGAGAGACAGAATGATTTATGTGCTTTACTAACTAAAAACTGTAGGTAGGTACTTGAGCCACAGTGACCCCGATGGGCATATAGGTACAAAAAAAAGTTTTTAGAGTACTTAGGTACTTATCAATTAGGTAACCATTTCCCTAAAATATTTCACGGCACCATGGTGACCCCCCCAAAATCTTGTGCTGCAACCGCGCCTGTCTCATCGGGGTCGTGAGTTCGATTCCTAGAAAAATTAACGCAACACTGGATTACTAGCGTACCATTCCGTCATTCGATATAGCGGTTTTCGATTCAATGTATTTTCGAACTGGCGTACCAATCTCATTCTTTTTCGAAATAGCGTGCGTCGGAAGATCGGAACAACGTCATTCGAATCTTCACATCACTCTCCTGTCGGACAATTTGTAGGCGTCAACAAGCTCATCCCGCCGTTATCGTCATTGGCATTCTTACCCACTGAAACTGCCTTTGATGAAAATCTTGAGCACATGCCATGATTCAGTGGCGGATTTACAAAATTTTCAAGGTATAGGCTGTAAAGATTTTGCCCTTGTCTCTACAATTGTCACGTCCTAGATTTTTTTTACAATCCAACAATTTGTTGAAATTGCACGTAAAATAATTTTTGGGTATATTTTTGAGCTAATCAAAGCTCAATCATGTACGAGTAATAAAGCGGGGTACTAAGCGATTAGCGTAATCTTGAAATTAAATTTTACTCTAGAATATAGAAGTTTGCTACACGGAAAGTACAATGACAAGGGAGAGGGGAAAGGCAAAATTTGTTGCCGACGTCTATCTGTAAAACATTAGAAAACAGAAAACCGTTATGCAGAAATCTATTTGACATACATGAGGTAGCAAGCCGCAAAAAAAGAATCTGCTGTTCCATACATTTTGTCGATTTCAGTGAACACATATGTATGGAAAAGCTGTTTTTTTTTTCGCGATTTCAAGGTTGGTCCCATAGAAAAAATTGTTCAAAATGATTAGTACAATGACCCCTTTTCGGGTATAACATAAAGAAAAAATGATGTTGTATAACGAAATTAAAAGGAAAACTATCACCGCTACATAGGCTCCACAAGTTACAGAGTAATAATCGACCAACTTAAATTTGCAGTTGTAAAAACATGTTCTCCCATACATTCTGTATCGGAGAACAAGTTTTTCAACTACAATGTTAAGTTTGTTTTATAAATTCATCCCAACTACGGAACCCTTCATTGTGCATGGTACGACATGCACTTGGCCGGTTATATATACACTATACGTGTAGGGGAGCTACCCTAAAAAGAAATATTTTTTACGATTTTTTGATGATATGGTCACTTTGTCGGCGTCGTTTATATGTATATCCATACCAAATTACAGCTTTCTAGTACTAACGGTCTCTGAGCTAAGCCGCGGACAGACGGACAGACGGACATGGCGAAACTATAAGGGTTCCTTGATGACTACGGAACCCTAAAAAACATAGTAGCTTGGTACTTAAAGCTGTAAGTATAAAAATATTCAGGAGGCTTACACATGGCATTAACATCACGTCAGTTTATTCTGAATTGGTAGTCAGAGGTATAGGTCCCATAGTAGATAGTACATCTTTACCTATTTCACCAGTTGTGTTTGAGTTTCATGTATCTAATGTTGAGAAGGGGGCGGGGGGATCCTAATGGTGCCGATTCTGTTCTTCACAAACTAAACTAAATTTAAGTTCAGTGCTTCTGCTATGAAAAGGACAGAAGATAAATTTTAGTTTAGTTCTGTAAAATTAATTAGCGCCTGACGTAAATTGACGTAATTTTAGTAAGCAAGTTTTTAATCGCGTCTAAACTTGTATGGAGTAGTGACAGTTTGACAGGACTAAACTAAAATTTATCTTCTATCCTTTTCTTAATGAATTATAAAGAAAAAGATGCACTGAACTTAAATTTAGTTTAGTTTGTCAACAACAGAATCGGCACCATTGCCAACCTGCCTGTCTATTATACTGTAAACATCTCACCGTGAAAACTTACGTGAAGTTAGCTGTCAATAGTGTCAATCCCTAGCATCAGCCGGTCTATTCTGTCAACACCTCACCGTGAAAACCATAGAAATATAAAAACCGGCCAAGTGCATGTCGAACCACGCACAATGAAGGGTTAAAAGTTGGGATGAATTTATCCAAAAAACTTAACATTGTAGTTGAAAAACTTGTTTGAACATGTTTTTACGTAGCGGTAACAGTTTTCCTTTTAATTTGGGGGCCAGGGCCAAATAAATTAGGGCTGAGTAAGTCTCAGATGACCTATGCACCATTTTTGTATGTTCAACGTTCTGCCAAACACCCTGTAATTGTATACTACTGCCGTGAATTGTTTCACATACCCAAAACCAACCATTTACCTGGCAAGGGACACACACACAATTGGCGGGAGACCGATGCCTGCCAGGAGTGCCAGTGTTGCGGGAAAGTCCGAAAGGGATACCGGGACCTTGGCAATAGGCAACTGAAGGAACACGGGTGGGTTTTAGTCAGTAAAAGTCTGACAAGATATTTGACGATTTCCCAATCCCAAAACTAAAAAAAAAAAAAAAAAAAAAAACGGCGATACACTTGACTCTCTCTCGAAAATTTGAATTTCGCGGGCTACTTTCGCGAATCCGCTTTCCATCAGACGAGATCGAGAACAAGATTAGACAAAAAAACATGAACATGAAAACTGACAGAACAATGGTAAAACTACTTAGGTATAAGTATATTTAGCTGTAACGCAGAGTTCCTAAGAAGGACACAGGAAGAGGATAAGTCAATCGGGTCAGTGATTAGTACCTAACTACGTATTAAACTTTTAAGTCTTTTAACCTAGATTGATAATGAGGCTCTTGGCGATCGAATGTTTGAAAGGCGCTTCCAAAATAAGCGACCCTGAATCCAGTACCTACCTACTTGTGTCCTTCATTTCAGTAACCCTGTCAAGTTTTCAAATGAATTTGGGCCCACGGTTGTAGGTACATTACTTTGAAATCCCTGCGATTGGCAGATTTGATTGATTGACAAGAAAATAGGGTTTCTACAGCGGATTATTTAGAATATAAGGCTGCGTCCACACCAAACTTATAGTCAGCAATAAATAAATAGTTATACAATAGATACTTTTCTTGTGAACACGGCCTAAGGGGTCATGCTGTTAGGCCAAATTGAGTGAACTTTCTTGACGAAGTGAAAAAAAAGCAATTTGTCTGAAAAATATAAGAAACATTATTTATTGTTTATGACTGAAACATTAAGATCGATAGGTATGACCTACACGCTACGCAGCTCAGTAACATTGCTTGACCTTTCTAAATATTTCAGTGAGCTAAAACTGTTCTCTGATTTTACAAACGATACAGAATTGATAGGTAGCTATTAATATAAATTATACATTTACGAGGTGGGAAATTACCTACCGACCAATCTATTTTAATGAAGCCGATTATGACGTGAATTTATAAAGCTACTTCTATTTTCAAGTAATTTAGATAGGATGGTAGAACTTCCAGTGTTCTAATCTATTTTTAATAGGTAACACAAATTGTTGCTTCATCATAGAAGACGCCTGTATTCATCCATTGTGGAGCAGTGGTGGCCCAGAGGTACAGTAGCCACGACTTACGAGTTGTAGGTCATGGGTTCGAAGTTTCAACCTGCAGGCCAATTCTCGTGCTTAAAAAACGTTTACATTCAAGTCGCAATCTGTCAAACTTGTCAAAAATGTTGGTAAATTCATAGTAATTTTTACAGATTGCGAATGATGCGAATGCGAACGTTCTTAAAAATTAAGGGAATTGCCTCTGTTCGAACCCAGGAAGGCGCTTTACTTTGTGTAGGTAAATAATTTCATCACCACTTCTCTCAAAACGGTGAAAGAAAACATCGTTAGGAAACTGGCATGTCTTACAAAAAAAAATAGAAGATATGACATCTACCCACCCACAGTAGGTCCGCATGGTAGATTCAACCCACTCCCTCTCAAACGGCCAGTTTCTTCATCAAAAGTAACAGCCAAAGTAACGTCAAAAAGTAACAAATTCAACCGCCAGAGGAAGCCTGTGTGACCTGTGTCCCAGCATTGGGAACACTATAGGTTGATTATGGCGTACTCCACCGAGGAGTAAGGCCGTATACAGAAAGAAAGCTGGCAGCCTACCAGTACCAGCGCTTATAGGAACCGGTCCACGCAGGTAACCAGCGCAGGCATTTATATGAACAAGCGCCGATAAGCGCCGAACGTCGCCGACAATCTTCAACACGCGCCGGTCAGCGCTGGCGCCGCCCGCCTTTTAACTAACTAACCTAACCGCTTGGTTTATTTATTTTAACTGTTACCAGAATGGACCAGCGCCGCTAAGCGCTGGTAGATTGGCGCCGGCTACAAGCTTTCTTACTTTATACGGCCTAAGGCAGTAGGCAGAGAGTGAAGTCCTGAAACCTACCTATTCTGCCTACCCTGATGTCTCACGGTGTGATTTAATTACAGAGCGGAGTTGTAGTTGTTGCATGCTTCACTATATTTTTCGCATCGCTGTCGTGGTTTTTTATTGATTAGATTGCACTGTGTAAATGGGGCTTTAATATTTATAAATTAAGGTAGGTATATCCTGATATAAGCAAGTCTACTAATATCTGGAGATTTATATATAAAACCTATTTAGCCTGCAAGGTTCATTGGACTAATACCCCTTTGATCGCCTACTGGGGCAATGTTTTCCCAAAATTATTACCGACCGGTCCCGTTTCAGCCGTATCGAGTTTACCTCAGTAAGCAATTTCTGGCATATTTAAGACCTTCACAGGATATAGGGGCTTTATAAAAATATTCAGTAAGTATTAGGTACCTACACACGATACATATACGTAAGTAAGCCTTTCGTATCCTAATCCTAAAGGAGATCATTCACCGTCCATACATTTTTAGACTAAATTATGAAAGTTCTCCATGAATGATCTCCTTTAAGGTGCATGCGCTAAGGTAGCCCGCGAAATTCAAATTTTCTTACGTTTTTTGCAATTTGCAGGTCAGTATCAGGTTATATGGTGAAACTTACATCTATCGTCAGTAGACAGGACAAGACGTCTAGTATAAACAAGAATACCTACTACAAAGTCTCAGATTACCGAACAGTTACGATACAAAGCTCCCAAAATGAAAACAATCGAATGTTTACAATAGACACGTACCGCTACTTTTTCCCGAAATACTTTTCCGGGAAAGCTATCCCGTGCATTCACCTTCCTATTCGCTTCACGAAACTACAGTAGTATTTTATTTTATAGCGCACTACGTTTTATTCGGGCAGGTATTATTGGACAACACGTGAATAAATCAGCCTTGTGCCCTAAAGGGGGATGAGAAGGGTTACCGGTCCTTTGTCCTTTCCTCACTTAATTGTCGTGATGATCGACTTAAAGGGTGCGTAGATTTACAATGTATTAAGCCTCTTTAATGTCCCCGTGGTTCCGCAAAAGGCTTCCAAAGCCTGCGGGTGTTGTAAATCAGAACATTGATGGGGATTGTCAATGGGGATTAGTGGAATAACCCAAAAGTTCTTGTGTGCTAATAAGTACATAGGTTTGGTACTGTTAGATTATGACCTTACCCTTTTTTGGTAATCCCCAGATTTATAGTAGTAGGTACCTACTTATATTTTTTATACGGACTTGTTGGTTATCGCTAAGCTAAGAGTACATTATTATAGATGCTTCTTCCCCATATTATTTCTCCTCACATCTGCGAACTGATGTATGTTGCTAATCCACAGAAATTACCTAAAGACTATATAAATGATAAAGAATGAATGACAAAGAAAAAAATATTTTTGTTGTTAGTTACAAGTGCTTTCTTATTTTTCAGTGAAATTGGGTAAATATCGTACTTCCCTATATATTTTTTACTCCGTCAATGGACTGCTACTGTCTTAAAAATAAAAATATTATGTACCGAGTAGACCAGTCGGTCTATTCTGTAAAATTCTTTCGGTGAAAACATAGGTGAAGTAAGCTGTCAATCCCTAGTTTCCCTAGCGTCAGCTAGGGTGAGTTCTATACTCTAACAGGCTTACTAGGTACCTAAGTGTATCTCCTGATTCTGAAACAATGACCAATGGCGATAAAAATGGAAGCCATTGTGCTAGTTACAATAAATATGGGCCAACAATAAGTTTGTTTTGCATTTTATATATATACAGCCTGCTCGTTCTGGTCTTTGTTTAGTTTCTATGCAGGAAACTCTTTATATTCCAACGTTCATACAATGCCAGATATGAACTGTTATTGCAGAACGTTTTATTATGAAATGTAAAATATTTGCAGTAATATAAATAGCCATGAAATAATATAGGGCTATAAAAGCTTAATCAAAACATTATATGATATTAAGCGAAGCTAATAGTCGGTTGTTCATAAAACACGGTATTAACTTTCGCCAGGCGTAACGGGTACTCATAAGCTCAACATAACGTTATTCGGAGTTTATTAAGGGGGCGGAAATAGCTTTGCTTTCTATCCTCGATTTTTTTATAAGATTTTGTGTTAAGTTACCAGTCTGAATAACTTCACTTGGTAGCCAGCTTTAATCAAATGTTCTAATCCTAACAATAATATTGTAATGCGAAAGTCAATCTGCCTAGCCTTTTCCCAACTATGTTGGGGTCGGCTTCCAGTCAACAGCTGAATACCAGTATTTTTATTTGTTATGCGAAAGTGAGTTTGTTTATTTGTTTGTTTGTTACGCTTTCACGCTAAAACGGCTCACGGATTTGGATGAAATTTGGCACATGTGCTGCATCGCAGACGAAGTCTCGGGCAACAGCTAGTTTAATTATAAAAATCACTAATTGACTATTTACCATTTTACTGCAAAATCTGTCATTACTCTAACCTTTTCCCAAAGTCACTAGAAAAAAAATTCAAAATATAGTAGGTAATCGCGCTCAGGAAAACGTTCTGTAATTTATTTACGCACCTCATGAAATATGAAACGGCTTAAACTCTTCCTAAACAAAGTTTTTCAGTCTCATCTGGATAAGCAACAGGCTTATTATAATTGTCTAATAAATAAGTTCCCGCAACGGGAAGGGTAAAAAAATTCCGTAAACATTATTTTTTAATACCGTATATAACTCTGTTTAGAAGATTGTTTAGCAATTACGGTAAAAGAGTTTGCAAGAGATAATATCTATTTATTTTGGAACTTGAAATTGTATGTAGCGCAGTTTTCAAAAATGTTATCAAACTGTATCAAAAATCGTGGCAGTCTCCGCTGTTCTTATTTTTCTGTGTACTTTGTTATCGGCGTAATAAGCTGCTCCCTTCATTTTGACGAGCTATAACATAAATGCTGATTTTTTTTCGCAATTTCAATCAAATTCAAGATTTAAAAAAAATTGCACACCGATATATTGAAAATTTTCAGACTGATTATTGTCTGAAACTAGACGAGAACCAGGTGGATCGCAGCGAAAAACAGATATAAATACTTACGATGTAAAACGAAAGTTGAATTCTTTTTCTATACAAGACTGAATTATGGTGGTAAATAATAGCACTTGCTCTACCTATAAGTATATAATATAAGATGCTGTGCAGGCCGACTGAACTAATTATATTTCTTTGATAGGTAGGTAGGTAAATTTTTAAGATATTTTGCAGTCATTAACTAAAAGGCACCCTGTGAAAAAAATAAAACATATATTTTTTTTAACTAAATTTATTCTCAAAACTATTCTTTTAGAAATCCTACAATAGTTATCGAGTCCAGGTCCAACACTGTTTTTTCTCCAAACAATGAAATAATAATAATTATAATAACAATCACCACGGATCCTCAAAGTATCCATTAGATAATTAAATAAATAATATTTATTATATTTTCTAACATTAACTAATTGTTCTAAACACAATAAATATTCGTCTCTAACATAATTTGGTACATTACTCTACTTATATTGATTTCGGTTACATTTATGATTTTTAATAAAAAATATAAGTTTACTTACAATATTATTAATGAATTTTAATAGTACAACTTGTAGTCGAAATTTTAAAATATATTTATACGTAATTAATACATAATAAAGGCAGTTTAATTAAGTGGTGTTTATTAAGTGGTGGTACAGTGGTAACGGCCACGACTTACGAGTTGTAGGTTGTAGGTTCGAACCCTGACAGGCGCTATACTTTGTGTATATTATTTCATCGCCACTGCTCTCAAAACGGTGAAGGAAAACATCGTGAGGAAACCGGCATGTCCTAGAACCAAACATTCGAAGACATGTGACATCTACCAACCCGCACTGGGCCCGCGTGGTGGATTACGGCCCGCTCCGTCTCACAGAGAGGAGGCCTGTGTCCCAGCAGTGGGAACATTATAGGCTGATTATGTAAAGGCAGTTTAATATTGTGTCACACAAAATAATTCAAAATAGGATTATACTCAATAATTGTTTACATAAATAATTTTTCATTGTAAAAATAATATTTTAATAAACCAGACGTAAAAAGCTCTCAACGAGGCTGAAATAAATCCGTTGAACTCACAATCACCTGATTACAATAATGGCGTCTATTTATCTATCATTATTAAGCGCATAATCAACGACTTAGATGCATGCTTTATGTTGACACTTTTATCTATTACAAATACTTGACTCTATACATCAGAATTCAGCACACGGTAATCGCAAACATACCTTTTGAATTGGTTTTCAACCATATCTTCACACTGAGGTATTTGGCTACGGAATATGGCTACCTACATTTTAAGCAGGAAGATAAATATGGAAGTTCAGCTTAAAATATTTAGGTAATCTAATGATATGGCTGCGATCGCTTAAATTCGACATAGCAACGTTAGAAAACCGAGGACTGCAAGAGATTTTTAAATTGAAACGATATTAGGGTAGTTAAATAAATTCGTATGCTAACGACCAAAGTTCGCCGGTGCGCGACAATATTTCCCTAAGTTTTACTCTGAACTGCTCTGATACTAAACTCATAATTGCGTTTTAAACTACTAACATAAAAGTTTCACCTTCTTATGCTCTCGCTATCTTAATTCTCTTGAGATGTAATTTTTTTTTTCAACTATTAACATACTATTTTTTCAAGGTACATTTCACACGCGCTCATTTTGCAATATTATACTACACTTTTGAAATCCAAGTTTCTTAAAACTACACGAGGAAGGGAAAACGTACTCTTCACAACACACCACTCGGTACAAAGGTACCTTGTAAATAATAAAATATCCAACAAATGATGTAGTAACTCAGAGCTACTGTATCAAATTCGTTATACATAACGGTCATATCGTAATTTGGCATATTATTTTTTTTTATCAAAATCGATGTCGATGGCCCACGTATTCTCAAAATACATTATTAAACATTGATTCATAAATCGATTATAAAATAATTTAAAAATTGATAGAAATAGGTACACATTACACGAAATTAACCCTAAAGGAGGTTATTAACTACTATTTTATATTTTTACATTTAACACTACCTATTTGTTACATGATTACAATTTAAGTTTCATTATCTACATAATAATTAAACATTTATTTACTTGAACTTTTGTATGTTACTCAACGGCATAATGCCGATATCTATCATCTCCGTTATTTGCTAATCATGTAAGATGATCGGCGGTCATGAAAGTCATTTTAAAATGACTAGAAAAGTTTATTTTAAGCTTTATCCGGTTACGCAAATATTGCGAACGACTTACGAGAACTTCAAAGTTATATTACTTCTAACTCCGGATACAAGAGAGATGCATTATGAAAATAATGCTCTTAAACATTCTTTGAACGACTGAAATTTATTAGTAAGCTTCACTCCTATCAACAGCAGTTGATTATCACATTCCGAGACAACGCAAAATTTATTCGCGCGTGAATACAAATTCGTTGTAGTGGTTCCAACGATTTTCTTCTGAATCCACTCCCGGTTTGAGCTCGGCAGCCCCGCCAGCGGTGCCGCTGCCACAACTTGCAGCCAGCTTGAAACCGTTCTCTTGCAACATGTCAAAAGCTTGTTCAATGAACGAGTGCTTTAAGAAGAAACGAGAGGTGTACCTGTCAGCAAGTCCGTGGTCCGGATCTCGAGACTCGTTCAGGGTTTCTCCAAACACGTCACGGCAAAGGTTCACCTTTCCACAGACCAGGATACGTGATAACTTGCGGAACTTAACATCGGCGAGTCCGTCCCGGCCGAACGCAAAGCTTCCTCGGTAGCCGACGGTGATGCAGCCCTTCTCGCGGTTAGGTGGACGCGGGTCAGCATCGCGGACCGCGTTCTCTAGTCCGGCGAGTCTGTAGTGTTTGGCTTCACGAGCCAGTCGCTTGTGTTCTCTGAAGCACTCCGGAAGAACGAGCCCGCCGTCTCGGAGATAATCCAAAACATAACGGAAGAGGACTCCGTCACGATCGAAGAAAATGCGTCCGCGGGCGTCGCGCGGGTGGTCGGGGTCTTGCAGCGCGGCGGCGGGCAGCGAGTCGGGCTCGCGCAGCAGCGTGTCGCGCGTCGTGGCGTAGTGCACGCCGCCCACGTTGAGCTCCAGGACTTCGGGCGGCGCGTCCGCCATGGCTGAGGGTTGAGGGCGCAGTGTCGGAGCGACTGCGCGTCCCTCGCTCCTCCCTGACCCACTTACCGCGCGTCTCGGCGCCGCCGCGCGAGCCCATCAATAACGCACGCCCGGGTTACTGACTCGAACGTAATTATTTCCTACCCTTTCGAGGGAAAACTCCTCCGTAAAAGCCTTCAAGGTCGACGTCTATTGTTAGCTAACAGATGGTATATAATTCTTTGATTCGACGGAATGTTATTTGTTTTGCTCCTTTTATGGACTTAATTAATTGGATTATTGTTATACGATAGAATGACTACTTCGCGTTACTGCCCGCATATTCGTCATCTGTGCGAAGATTCAACATGGTCGTTAAAACATATTGGCAGCCATCACTCATATCTAAATGGAAGCAGTTTATATAAAATCCAACAGAGCATAAACCTTGAATGTCTTTCAGGCGTTAATGGGATGCCTCCCAAGGCACATATTTCGGGAGAAACTTTTTCATTCAACCAGCGACCCAAGCACATTATTTTTAATATTTTTCCCACGTTTTTCGCATGACGCAAAATTATAAGCTTACCTCCCAAGTGATATATTATTACAATTACAATGTTACCTATACCTTGGCATAAAAATAACTCAAACGTGAAATAATACTTGAGACTATGAAACAGAACCACCTGTAGGTTCCGTTGGTTCCCGAGATATTTTCGTGAGTCGATACTAAGTTACTGACTGACAAATTGCGTATTCAGCTGAATAAGATAGAGCCTTGACGCATTGTTTACTATGCGAATATATCACTTCCCACGTGTTTCACCTTTACCAAATTTTGTTTACTTTGGTGACAAAATTTGTCCTTCGTCCCTCCGCATAATATGATATTAGATTTTCTCGGAGGGCATCAGCATTTGATAAAATGAAATTTACAGCGAGCTGAGAGTTTTTACTGATTACCGGAGTAATGACTGAGAGGAGGCTTTTATTTCGGTCTCGAGAGATAAGCTTTTGTTTTCTGCACATTTGCGAGATGGAGGTTGACGCGAGAGCTACCTAAATGTAATTAAAAATTCCCGTCGAGTTTTTGTTCCACACTGCCATGTTGTACACGGTATAATTAATAAACTCTACATTTAGTATTTATATGTGAATGTAAGGGTGTCAATTAAAAAAAAAATTTGTGGCGGGTATCCCGAGTGTATTTAAACTAAACCAAATAAATTAATAATACCACATTACAGTCATGGGTGTAACATTCCCAAATATCATATTGTATGGAAATACATACGAGATTAAAAGGCAATTTTATTTAACTTACGTATATTTTTACGTTAATCTTTACGGATGTTGAAATCCACAAAAGTAAAGTCCTCGATGTCCGCCTGATTCCTAAATTCGCATTTTTCTATTCTGCTAGATGGGCTCCCTGTAGATTTCAGCCATTGCATCCTGCAAAGACAGTGGAAATGTCTAGAAATTACGAGAAAACTAATTACAAAGTCGGGGAGACTTTAATTTGCTCGCTGGTCGCACTGTGTAATGAATCGTGGTTCGTATTCATTACGAGTTGACCGAGTTGCTAGGTTTCTCTCTGACGGCAGTATTAAATCGTAGCAAGATAAAAGTTTAACATTTAGAGTAACTTTTCAAATGTATTTGGAAAATACAGTCATCATCCATTTAATGAGATTCGCCGCAAACCGCGGGAAATTCTTGATTGCATTTTTTCTCTGCAAAATTATCAGTGCCTGAAAGTTCCGAACGAAATATGATAAAACATTTTCGCAGGGCAATTAGTTGACCCTTAAGAAGTATTTTGATCATTTTTTTAAAACCATTAATATTGGATGGCGTCAAAATTGAGTAATGATTTTTATTTATCGATATGTATAAGAAAGGTATTTCATAACAGCGCTATTTCTATTTTGAATGTATTGGTTGGCTGCCCATCAAATAAATAAGTACTGGATCTTCAAATTCCTTACCAACTGACAGATATTGCTATAAAACTGTCGTTTACTTCAAAGAAATATTTCTTGTGGTTTCGCGGATTCCTCGTAAAAAATAACGGGTCGTTTTTTTTTCTCGAAAACGTTGCGGAATTATCTTAATACAATCAATAGGTTATTTTATGTTCAGAGTTCAGACATTGGAAAAACTAGCGTGGAAAATTATATTTAGCCTTTTCCCAACTGTTGGGGTCAGCGTCCAGTCTTACCGGATGCAGCCGAATACCAGTATTTAAGATGGAGCGACGACCTAACTGACTTCCACAAACCAGTTACTGGATAATACGATACTCCTTGGTAAGACTGATTGTCAGACTGGGTTTCTGACTACCCGTAACCGTAAAGTCAGCGCGAAAATGGTAACATCCAACGGTCGAGCTATATGATCCTCGGATCTAAGAACTTGTGAAAGCCTTTGGGAAATGAACCCTGAAAACATTATACTCCTTTTAGCCAGTCATGTAATATGGAGGCATTCCTCTTCGAACCTCGATAGCACAGCACCTATAACTAATCTTCTAGTCTATCTTCTTCGTCTTCTATCTATCTATCCTCTTCTTCTAATATATAAAATTCTCGTGTCACAGTGTTAGTTGCCATACTCCTTCGAAACGGCTTGACTGATTTTTATGAAATTATATATATAAGTATATTCGGTAGGTCTGAGAATCGGTCGTAATCTATTTTTCATACCCCTAAGTGATAGGTAGGGTAGGTAACCCTACCTACCCTAGGTAGGGTAGGGTAGGTAGGGTATGTAGGGTAGGTACTTAATGCTACCCGTGCGAAGCCTGGGACGGGCAGCTAGTAGTTGTTATAAAACTCACATGGACTCCACTTTGGCAGTCGGTCCTTGCATGTGGCCGAGCACGGTTCCCTGTTCCGTGTTCTTGCACCAGCCTCGAAGACCCAGCTTGTCCGCTTGCTCCTTAGTATGCTGCGAAAAAAAAAAAACTAAAATAACATAACATCACGACTGTACAGGCGCGGTTCGAGGGAGGGGGGTCCTGGGGGTCATGACCCCCCCCAAATCATTCAAGCTGTCGAGAGACTTCCTTGGTTTACTAATTAAAAACTGTAGGTACTTGAGCCACAGTGACCCCGATGGGCATATAGGTACAAACAAAAGTTTTTAGCCATTCCCTAAAAATATTCCTCAGCACCAATGGTGACCGCCCCCCAAAATCTTGGGCTGCGATCGCGCCTGCGACTGTACTCGTGAAATGGGTAGACAGAGCCGGGTACACTTACAAAATGGCCATGATAGCTATTATAGCTTTTAGCTTATTAGTTTTTTTCTGAACTAGTCGATACGATTCCGTGCCGAATCAACAATCAAATCAATCTGCCTAGCGTTTTCCCAAAACTTTGGGGTCGGCTTCCCGTCAAACCGGATGCAGCTAAATACCAGTATTTTACATGGAGCGACTGCCTATCTGACCTCCACAGCCCAGTAACTGGGTAATACTAATACAATAGCCCTTGCTAAGACTGATTGTCAGACTTTCGGGCTTCTGACGAACCGTAACAACTTTCAAAGATCCACGAATATCAGCTGGGACGAACGGCTTAACGTGTTTTCCGAGGCTCGGAGGAATCTCGATATGTAAAGACGGTCACCCATCCACGGACCAACCCCGGTAAGCGTAGTTTAACCTGTTGGATCGACCCGTGCGGCTGTTATTACTTGGCCACGAGGTCCGTGCCGAATCGAACATTAATCAATGTTAATGAAGGAGTCCTCTCAACATTGTTCACAAATCCTAAACCCAGATGTCAGTTCAAATAGACTACCGCTATTCTTCCGACAGCTAAGTATTGCTGTCGGGGGCAAGTCAAAGTAGGTCATCGAAAATGTGTCAAATGCGACACGAGCCTGTCTAATGATGTAAATAGCTAGTCTGGCCAACGAAAGCTGTCCAAGAAAAAACTTTTTACAAAAAAAAAAACAACCGACTTCCAAAAAAAAAATTTTTGTAAAAAGTTTTTATTTTTCACTTTTTATTTGTGGTACCTACCCCACACAAATCCGAATACCACTACCTGCTTTGTAAATAACAGTGAAGGAGTCAAACAGGATATCGTCTAGATAAACTAAGCGGGAAAAATACGTAATATTGAACCTAACTCAAAAATTAAGCAAGCAAAGTTAATAAAATTTATATGGTACCACCTCGGAAGCATGACCTACCAAACAAAAAAAGAATCATCAAAATCGATTCATAATTGGCGGAGAAATCGCGTAACAAATAAAAAATAAAATAAAACATACAGACGAATTGAGAACCTCCTCCTTTTTGAAGAAGTCGGTTAAAAAAGGCGGCAATTAACAAAAATCAAGAGCTGTCAACCCACTGCTTAAACGGAATCGATACTATTTTTTATTCAAGACATAATTATTATGCGATAGTGCGATACTTACATCAGTATTTCATCTCACAAATATTATAAACTCGAAAGTTTGTATTTATGTATGTTTGTTACTCTTTCACGTCAAAACTGAAATGATTGAAAACTGAAAAATGGATTTGGATGAAATGTGGCAAACAGATAGTTTATAACCTGGATTAACACATAGGATACTTTTTATCCCACGGGATCGAGACTTACGCGGGTGAAACCGCGGGGCGCAGCTAGTATTTACATAATAATTAGACATAAGTATTATAAGGCGGATTCGACCAAACTTGGATAAGTCTTATCCTGGGAATAAAATCACTAATTACTCTAGAGGTAGACAACTTTTCGTTTTACCAAATCTTAATCTCGGATTATCTGTCTATCTGAGAGTAAATCGCTATACCGCCGAAATGCATCGAGTAAACAAGTTATCCGAGAATAATTTAATGGCGGCCTCTTCATTACCAGCTGACAATCACGACAAGCAAACAATAAATTGTACATTGACATTGACAGCTACCTACTTTCCCGAGCTCTAATACGGCAAATGAGAGTTGAGATGAGTTATGGTTCTGCACCGTCCCGTTTGGAGAACAACGTTTTTTTTCCGGGTATTACATTCATTCCGCTATTTCTAATCCAAGTATAGCATTAATTTGCATGGAAAAACGACTGTTGATTTTACTCGAGAATAAAATCGTGGAATAGATTATTCCCCGTATAGTTACTCGTGTATAAATTCGAGTTTGGTCGAATCCACCCTTAGAAGTGAAATAAAATATTCAACAGATAATAATTCGTGGTCAGCTTTCGTTGGCCAAACTCTAAGTATGCTGATTCGGAACTATCTGTTGGTTACGCAAAAATGTTGTTCTGTGAGAATCAAACTCACGGACAAACGTAGCACAGCTACCAACTGCTTAGTTTCAACCGTGTTGTGTACCTAATCGTGGTTTCCAAGGTCCCTCGACAATTCTTCACCATGGGGTGTACAGTAACCGGGAACATTCCTACCAAATCAAAGTGGGGATACAACGTAAAGCAATAGACACAAAATAATCCTATATTATTGAATGAGCAACATTTGTATATGTGTATATAATCTAGGTACCTATAATATATATATTTGTTTCAAAAGTCAAAATAACACGACAGTCCCGTAAAACACCCGCCTTTCACCAATTCCTAGTGCTTTTAGCTGGAAAGAAGAAGTGGCGCAACTCCCCATCAGCACGACAGTAGATCCTAACTAATATTATACATGCGAAAGTGAGTTTGTTTGTTATGCTTTCACGCTAAGACAGCTGAACGGATTTGTATGAAATTTGGCACAGGGGTAGACCATGACCTAGAATAGGACATAGGATACTTTTTATCCCTATATTCTCACGGGATCGAGACTTACGCGGGTGAAATCGCGGAGCGCAGCTTGTATCCTATATTTGTTTCGGAGTCCTAATGTGGGAACTTGTGGTTGCCGCAGAGCACGGAGACGCCTCGGCGGAGACGCCTCGGCGGAGCCGCCTAGGGACGGTATTGTCAACACTTTACATACAAAACAAACGTGTCAGGCGTCACTATTACCTGATAACATTGTCAGCCCGTGACAATTCTAACTATGTGATGACCAATTGCTCTCAGTTGCGCCAAATTCGGGCAGGAATCCGCGATATCGCGCCTGTTTGAGCCTATAAGAGACACTTTTGAACGACTGTCTCTAGTCACTTCCGACGGCGACGCGGCGGTTACGTTACGTGATCTGTGGGTTTTGCTAACGGTCTTAGTATCGATAGTTTTTACGGCCAATATCCTAATAACCAAGAACATCAACTAAGAGAAGGTGCGGGTATTAGCAATGGGTAAAAGATCTAGATGCAGAAATAAAGAAAGCGAAGCTCTTTGATACGACGCGTAATTTTATACGTCTTGATTTTTAGGTTATTAGTTATAAGTATTTTTTTTTTAAATGAAGTAGACATCTTATTATGCAAGGAAATAAATAAATCATTAAAATGTAATAATTTAACAGCATCTTAATGTTTTTTTTTAAAACACCATAAAAATTGCACATGCCAATTATTTCTCTGTAGATTAGTTAGGTAGTATATACATGCATTTTTATGTATTTTAAATTAACAATTGATTACATAACAACTACCAAACTATGGAAGTATAAGGTTTTTTCATTTTTCGAAAATATTAATACTTAATACTTATTTTCTCAACAGATCCTCTAATAACTTTTGACCTTCTAATAATGTACACTTTTTATAAATACATGACCCTCTTTTTTAATTTCTGATCTTACGGACCAATCTGCGTAGGAGGACCCCAAAATAGGAATTATTTGAGGTTGAATTAAATATATGCCATAATTTAGGGAGGTACATGTCCTGCTCGACATGACTTATGGTACCTATTCAGGGCACATTATATCAATGAGACTCATACAGACCAAGGAAGCTTGGGACAAAAGGAAGGAGGCCTATACACTGCAGTGGGTGGAACAAGGATGCCAATGATGATGGTGATGAATTCTGTTAAATAGGGTCCTTAATAGTTCATACCATTCGAAAATAGACACCCTGAACAGTTCCAAAGACTTCAAAATCCATAGCTTGCAGCGCCATGGTACTTATTGCAGGAGTTCTTGCACTACTTTTAGTACAACCCGTTCTTTTCCTGATTTAATTAATTTATTGAATGTTCTAAGCAAATGACAGCGACTTCAATGAAAATGTCATTGGAATGTAGATTATTGTAGGTTCTAAAAAAGGTTAGCTATGATTTTTTACTTCGATGAGAAGAAAAAGCAATACCAAGCAGTACCTATTTTAATTGGAAGTGCCTCCGCTGCCGGCGCCGCCGCCGGTTGCTGTATTGGCTGCCGGCGCGGCGCTGACTTTGGTTGTCAGTTTGGCGTAAGATGTAGATAGGCATAATTAAAAAAAACATGTAATTGAGCTTTAATTTTTCCATATTCCAGTAATAAAGTCATAAAGTACTACCCGAAACCGAAATAGTAAGATTAGGTTTAATTATTTTAATCGCAAAAAGGTTCGCTTAATGATCTCGGGCCACCATAAGGAGGGGCCTGCGGGCGGCGAAATTGGGGGCTGTGTCGTTGCCCGAACAGTCAGGTCCAAAGAAGTGGCACGCCGCACATCATGCGTGCCTTTATAGGACGACGTGCGGTCGTGGGATCGGCTTCATTCCCGTTAGGCATGGCGGGCTGATACCAGTCGGGTGCGGTGAATGTACAAGTATCTCCCAGGCCCCCGACTCATGGTAGAAGTAGGAACAATGGGGTTTTAGTCGGTAGGAGTCCGACATAACATTCATGAGGATTTCACCACGAAAAAAAAAAAAAAGGTTGTGTAAGAACTGTGACCTCATACGCACGAGCTGAGCGAGCGGTGCCGCGGCAGCGGCCGGCGAGTGGCAAAAACGACTAGAATATGCAGAAAAACATTTTAGTTGGGGTTCTGAATACCTCTCTCTGAGACCATTATGGGAGCCGGCGGTGCCGGCAGCCGATGTTAACTCCCATTTTCGTATCTTTATGTATTTTACTGTGTGTACATAAATAATAAAATAAATATATAAAAATATTAATCAAATAAATAAATAAAAAAGTCCAAACATTTGTTACTGAGATTGAAAAGCAGCTTATTTAAGTTACTTACCTACATAATCGCCCTACATAGTTCTCATTTCTGGTTTATTCTGAAAGTGGGCGGCAATGTCGCAAATAGATGTCAAATATTTCGCTGTTTTGATTAATTTGGCAATATTACTGTATGGAAATATGAAATATGGCTACTAGTGGACTAAAATATTGATTATGAAATACAATAAATAATATAGAAAAACTACCGAATTTTTAGTTTTGGTTGTAAAAAAAGTATTTGGAATCTTTCCAAATACCTTTTTTACACCAAAAACCAGTTAAAACTTAAATTCAGTGTTTTATTTACAATTCATTATTAATATTCTAGTAAGTTAGTTAGTAATAAGACATCATTCCATACAGTAATATTGCCAAAATAATCAAAACAGGTAAATAAAAATATTTAATATAAATATAAAACAGTCACTTGCGACATTGCCCACTTTCAGAATAAACACTCTTAAATCTCTTTCTTGGTCTTAAGGCCTGTATCACAAATTCTGAGTCACTCAATGTTCTATGTTATGGGGTTTGGTTTCCGCACTTAGTCCTTAAGGTGGACCATTGTACGAGTCACTCAAACTCATAGAATAAATTCAAAAATGGAATTCTTAGGGCCTGTATCACAATTAAACTCATTGAATAAGTAAATTAAAAATGGAATGGGTTTTGTATGAAACTAACTGCCAACTAGTTTATTGGGAACTTGACCTGAAGGTGGTGCAATAGGCCTTTATAATCATAATTGCAACAACCAGGAGTACCTATGGTTCAAGTTTAACTAAAAGGCCAGCCAAAGGATTATTAGTTTTCTTATTAGAATTTCTCAAGTCATTTCCTTAATACATGGGACTCAAGAGCACATCAACTAGGTACATGCAAATAAAAGCATCCATAATTTACTCTTGGCATAACTTTTAGTCTTAAAGGAGATTGCCTAGGTTTGGACCAAGTGCTGCCTAGGAATGTGAGTTGGTCTAGTAGTACTGTAGCATAGTAAATGAGCTATATATATATTTTATTTTAATTGTTCCCAGGAAAAATAAATAAATCCAGTTTTTGTGATAATGAATAATCTTGCATTAAAAACAGTTATATTAATTTAAAACGCGGAAGCTACACCTGTGGAGCCTTGACCCGCTGATGTTTTTAATTATTTTTAGTTAATTAAATATAAACATGCTGTTCGATTATTTTATCAAGGACGGACTCACGAGTTCGAAGCCCAGATGAGTAATTAATATAATTTGATATTTTCACCAACCTTTCGGAAGAATACTCCTTGGACCCGGCCAAATACCTCAAAGTCGACAGATTTGGTAGACATTGCAGATACAGTTGCGAAGCTGCTCCTAAAAGCAGCAGACACCGCTGATAAAACTAGTAAACGTAACATCTATGGTATTTAAATAAAAAACTTAGACGTGTTGTATTTTGAATTTTACGTTTACAATGAAAATTTTGAATTAAATTGTACAGACTTTACTTTTTTCCGTTTTGCCGACTGACATTTACGTTTCTTGTGACGTAACGCAAATATTTTTTGGTTACAATTTTTTGTGTTTTTACTACAGACTATTACAAACGTGAACTAATTTTGCACTAGAAAAAAATCAATTAGGAGCCGTATTTGTCTTTGAAAATATTTTCATAATTCAACAGTTTGATTTCTTACATTGGAACGCAATACGAACCACGTGGTTATCCCTCCTGTGTTCTGTTCATTTCATGTTAAAATTGTTAGTGATGACACCTCAAAATACAGAAAATAATGTTTCTGATGAAATTCTAATAATTTATTAGAAGAATAAAGCGCTTTATGTAAGTAAACAAGGCTTTCTCTGATATTTTTTTATACTACTGACGCACTCGTGTCTATTAATTTCACATTTGGATTATCTTAACTTAGTATTGGTACATTTTTTAATTGACTACTTTGACAAGAGAAAGTAAAAAAAAAAGAAAATGAAATAAAATTTAGAACTGTCAATGTCAAATCACTCAAATCGTCAGACTCAGTGGTGAGCGCAATTTGTTTGTTTTTTTTAATGTGGATGAAGTTTTTGTATTACCTAATCTTTAATAACAAAATCTTTTGCAGAAGCCTACGAAAGTGTCAAATAATTTGTTACGAATAAAATATGGCACTCTTCAGCTGTGGCAGGTATGTTGACAAATTATGTAACGTGGTTAGGTTTGTGTAAGTTGGCAGTGTTTTGTAAGTTGCTAGTACTAATGTAATATATATGTTACAGATTTGGCAGTAGGTCGGTGCTAGCAAGTTTAAGTAAGATCCCTAGTGTGCTAGGCTCCGTAAATTACGCTCAAGCTGCAGCGGGAGTGCCAAAAATCGTGTATAAGAAGTTTGAGGAGCCTAAATTGGAGCACCATGATGATAGGAACGCTCGTCTCAATCGGCCTATGTCGCCACATCTTACCATCTACCAGCCGCAGCTGACCAGCATGCTGTCTATCACCCATAGAGCGACAGGTACTTAATTTTGTTAATATTGTAATGTGTGTATGAGTTCTAATGAGCTACTAATGTGTTACTTACATTACAGTTGAATATAACGTAATCTATATAAAACTATTTGAAAGAGAGAACTTATCAGCACATGACTATTCTATTAGTCTTGTATATTTGAATGGGAATACTGGTTTTGTTAACAGGTCTAGTGAAGTGAAATTGTTATTACTCAAAAAAATTGTTATTCATTTCCGTGGCTTTTAGTTTGGTGCCTTACATACAATTATTGTTCTAGGGATGATCCTTTCTGGTTACTTTGGAATCCTGGGCATCGGAGCTCTAGTATTGCCGCATGACATCTCCCACTACATTGCCATTGTTGAAAACCTGAATTTGTCTGCGGCAACAATATTTTTGGCAAAGTTTGTGCTGGCTGCTCCACTCGGCTACCATTTTGCTAACGGAATCAGGCATCTCTTCTGGGATATGGCTAAGGGACTCACAATCAAGGAGGTTTACTCTTCAGGCTACGCTATGCTAGGTCTTTCCGTTGTTATCACTTTGATATTAGCAGCATTATAAATTACATTTCTCATTAGGACCAGAATAAAAATAAAATATTGTTGGGTATTATTTATTTATTGTCAATGTAAGTGATGAAATAAAAGTTAATCAATCAGACTTGTTTTTGAGACCTCCTTTTACTTTTTGTTAGTATTTTTTTTACTTGTTTACTGCTATTGGGCTACTGAGGTTACCTACCCAAAAGAAGTAAAACAGCTTTCTTAGTATATTTCTTCATTTAGTAAACTTATGTGTATAATAACCCTCAATAAAGGGAATAATAAGCATTTTATAATAGTCTATTAGGCTACACCACAGGTAGAAATAACATCATGAATCTGCTTGAATTTCTCAAAGTCCAATTTCTCAGTAGTCGCTAAACCAGTCGCAGCATTCTGAAAAAAAAAAAACATTGTCATGTTTATGGTCTAATGCAAAACCTTATTGGATGTTTATCTTTTAACTGTTTTGAAATGAGAACTCACGCTGAAAATGACGTTATTGTTCTTGAGGAACTCTCCATAGATGTTGAAAAGGTCTTTTCTGGCGTCAAGTAGCTCTGCCAGACTGAGTGGTGTGTGTGCGATAGAGACATCCGACAGGAAGTCTTTAGCGGCTAGCCATGTGCGAGAGGGAGCCATCGCGATGTTGCACGTCGTGTAGCTTGCGAGGGTGTCGCGTCCACCCGCCTCGCGGTTCAGGCAGAGTAGCTCGTACTGCGATGCGTCGAAGTTTGATAAATCCGCACCTGGTAGTAAGGATATTTTAGATGTGGGTTCATGATGACTATTTAAAGCGCAATAGGTACTCCAATTTAATGTAAGTAGGTACCTACGTAATCCTAATCCTGACTAATATTATAAATGCGCAAGTGAGTTTGTTTGTTTATTAGGCTATCACGTTAAAACGGCTGAACGGATTTGGATGAAATTTGGCACATAAGCTTCTTATCCTGGATCGCAGGCAACAGCTAGGAATACTTAATACCACGAATGTTTCACGACCAGTTATCAAATGATTCCATAAGCATGGTAGAATGTAGATACCTATGGTCTATTTAAATTCTTGTTTCAAATATTGATGTTATTTCCACTTAAACAAACATCAACTTTATGAAAGTGTAAATAAAGTTGATTTTAGACTGACTAGAACCGTTGAAAAAGTTATATAAAAATATGAAGTTGTAGTGCAAACTTAAACTTATGTGTAGACATTACAGTTGTTTTCCTAAAACTCGTGTTTGTTTACGTGTTTGGCAAATAAATTCCGAACGCAGAATTACCTGCTGCTATGTATCGAAGGACCAAACTTATCCATGTTTGGTCTATTGTGTCTGATGAAGTGAAGACATAATAAGTATTAATCAATTGACTCCTAATGGGGAAAATAGGTACTTAACTGGTTTGTTAGATAAGCATTTTCAACTTCGAACTTAAGATTATGTTTCAAGTAGGGTTGCCAAAACTAAAAATATTTGAAAAAAAAAATTATAGGCGAAACTATAAGGTATTTATATTTTTTTATTTCAGTACAGAACGGCGAGATGACAGCAATAGGGCCAGTATTAATCTCATAAAAGCTGAATGGTATTTTGTAACCCTAATCTAAAGTGTAATTATTATTAGTTTTTAGACATTAGTAAAAAATAAGTACTTAACTAAAAAAAATAGGTACTAACCGTTATAAAATAAAGGCTCAAAGTAGCTAAAACGATGCATTAAAAAGTTATTAATGTTTTGAAACTATACTAAGTAAGTACCTATTTTTTTTTCTCTGTCTACTATTTTGTTCAGGCAATGGGTTCAAAAATACTTTATATTTGATATAAAAAACTTGGCAGCCCTAGTTTCATGTGACGTCACGTAATACACCTAAATACCTAATAGGTATCAACTCAGGAAAACTATACTTATATTACCTTAGTCATTGTAAACAACTTTTTGCGGCAAAGCGACTCATCAAACAATTTAGTGCTTACGTAAACCTTTTGCTTTGAAAACATACATATACAGGGTGTAAGGGTGAACACCGTTGTCACTCAAACCATGGGTAGTTGACTTTAATATAAAAATAAATGACCGAGTAACAACAAAAAAAAACGTTATTTTCATTAAAAGATTTTAAAAAGTCTATCCGACACCGTGTTCGTAAGCGAAACAGCTGACTGACTGAGAGAGGAGTCGCGCTTGTGGCCGGTCAGGTCACGTCTCGCGACCCCCACCCTTGTTGAGACGCGTGGGTGAAATACTCGAGTGGTAAAATGTAATTTAAAAAAAAGGAAAAAAAAAGTCGTAATTTTCCATTGATTTTACGTTCTATAAATGACGCCAAACCACTGGTTTCAAGGATAACGGTGTTTAATTAACACCCTGTATAACATCACGCCTCTATTCCCCGAAGGGTTAGGCAGCGGTGTACCTATGTATTTAAACTATTTACACCCACATTTCCCATGTACCTAATAGGGGTCGAGCCTATTGCCATCAACCAGGCACAAATCCAGACTTCGGGCTGCTACTGAGCAATTACAGATTTAAAAACCCAATAACATTTTGCTTTATCCGGGAATTGAAACCTGGACCTCATGCTCAGCAGTAGCGCTTGCGACCACTAGACCAACGAGGCAGTGAAAACTTTTTAGCTTTGACAACATTTCGGTGTTAACTTACTTGAAACAAAAGCCACGTCTCCGCGGTTCTCCTGCAGGCATTTGAAGGGGCTGCTGTCACCCGAGCACTGCTGGCGAAGTTTTGACACGTCATCGCCTGAAACAATAAGTACTTCTTATTTATGTACCTCGTTGCTAAGGACATCGAGCCTTGTTAACGGATTCTTCGAGCATCAACATTGACCGAAAACCTGATACCTACGGCTCATTAGTTTCGTCGACTCACTTTGGACGGCAAAGTTTCGCCGGGTCGTCTACCCTTATAATAATATCTCCCTTTTTGCATGTAATTTAAAAATAGAGTGTGAAAGGATTATTTGGTATAGGGGATGACCATCACAAAAACCACTTTGGTAACTACGTTTCGGTGTGTGGGGCCGGGCAGTAGCACCAGGCAACACCCGTCTGGTCGGAGAATCCTCCCTTTTTTAGGGAGGATGAGTGAACTTTACACCCTGTTCCTCATACCTCTATAGACCTTTTTATCATAGCTGGTCTTTGCCTAGGCTCAGTAAATGTAGTTAATAAAGCGATATAGTTTCCGAAAAAAATTGTATACATAAGTAAGTAACGTATCGTGAATTCGTGATACTGTACCTCTGGGATTGTTCTCCGGCTTGTCGACTCCGGGTAAACACGAGCCTCCCGAGAAGAAGTCGCCGAAGTGTTTGATGCACTGAAAGAAATAGTTGATGTAAAACCTAGGAATATGATCCAGAAGTAAATAATTATAGTTACACCTACCCGTATCTTGTTGAAGTGGCGATAAATCGCCACTTCAACAAGATATGGGCATTTTATAAAACAAAGTCCTCCGCCGCGTCTGCCTGTCTGTCTGTTCGCGATAAACTCAAAAATTACTGCACCGATTTTCATGCTGTTTTCACCAATGAATAGAGTGGTTCTCGAGGAAGGTTTGAGTATATCATTTGTCAAGTGGGCTAAGCCGCGGGCATCAAGCTAGTGAAATATAAAAATAACGGCCCACGCTTTTGTATAGGAGGAAGGTACCTAAGTACTACAATTTTTTATATTTGCAGCGATTCTGGACATTGTTCAAAATAGGTTTCTGTCATTTAAAGAGAGTAGATAGCTATAAAGAGGTTTTTATTAAATAACTCACCTGACCAGCCGTAATAATCTTCTTGTTGATGAGGTAGTACAGAGGAGCATCCAAGCCGCTGAAGCTGCCATAACTATTGTGGCAAGACCTAAAAATAAGAAACACTTTAGTACCTAGGTTTGCTTTGAAAATCTATAAGGACAGGGATAGGAGTAATAATGATCATACTTATTTAGTTCGCACTGTACTAACACGTGCAATATCTTGAGGCGCACCCTAGGTACCTACCTACCTCAGACCAAATAAAAAACTAGACATAGCGCTGCGAACAATACAGTCTTCTTCTTTTCGTGTGTTAGAGTTTTAAAGCTACCCATGTGTCTCTGACTTGGCTTCACATGCTGTCGAGAAATTCTCTCAGGCATGCCGGTTTCCTCACGATGTTTTCCTTCACCGTTTTTGAAGCAAGTGGTTTATTATACAAAACGCACATGAATCCGAAAAGTCAGAGGTGCGTGTCTTGGGTTAGAACTCGAGATCTATGACTTGGCCAATATGAGTGCCAAGGATTGTTCACTGTGTTGCTTTAGTGCAGTGGCACTAAAACAACACAGTGAACAATCCAGTGAAGCATGCCAAAACTACACCTTCGCTCTGTGCATACACGCTCACACGCACACATTAACAATCAAATTATACCTCACTAAGTACACAAATATGTTTACGAAACCGGCCTCACGTTCACGTCACTGTTGGTTGGTCTTGGTTTTTTTTTTATTTGGTCACTCAGAAGTTCAATTCTCAAAAATTACGGGAATTGCCCCTCCGAGCAATCGACCTACATTTTTACTTAACCAAGAAATTATAAACAAGATTTTGGAGCTATTCTCGTTCCTTGTCCGGTGATCAAACCTAGGTGATCTAAAACCTAGTTAAAAGTTAAATCAAAAGGAAACTTTCATTAAAACTTGCTTCGAAAAGTCCTGAAAGAACTTCCGGTAAAATTCTTTGGTCTTAAAATAATTGGGGAAATTCGACGGAAACTGTATTTAGGTGAATTTAGGGTTCCGTATCCAAAGGGTAAAACGGGACCCTATTACTAAGGCTCCGCTGTCTGCCTGTCTCTCCGTCTGTCTGTCACCAGGCTGTATCTCGTGAACCGTGATAGTTGAAATTTTCACAGATGATGTATTACTGTTGCCGCTATAACAACAAATAGGTACTAAAAACAGAATAAAATAAATATTTAAGGGGGCACCCATACAACAAACGTGATTTTTTGCTCGATATTGATAACGGCAACAGGTAGACGCTTGAAATATTTACAGAATATTTAGTTATACTTTAAAAATAAATAATTAAATTCAAATAAAACATATGTTTAAGGGGGGCTCCCATACAACAGACATGATTTTTTTTTGCCGTTTTATAGATCATTACGGAACCCTTCGTGCGCGAGTCCGACTCGCACTTGGCCGGTTTTCTAGATTGACCTGTCGGCGCCAAGGTTCGGATATTTTGTTGAAGCGAGCAACAATAAGCAGGAATTACTTTGTGTATTGGACCGGATATAGGTACCTAATACGGTCTGATATTTCTCATGAAGTACTTTTCGTTGAGGAGGGTAGTTCGTTACGCGATATTGTTAGGGACTTGGGTAAATGGTAAATGAAGTTAGTTTTCTTTTCTGTTGATTGGTTTCTTCAGTCGATTAGGTATCGATTGACTAGAACCAGGTCCTGAGTTTTTTTGGGCATTTTCTAACTTTTTATACCTACTTACTTCAAGTGTAGTATATTTCTATTTGCTATCGAATCAGGTAAATAGAGTTTTTTCAACAAACTAAACCAGTAAGTAAGTAATTCTTTATAGGTTTTTTTTTTTAAAAGCTACCAATTTTGCCGGAAAACCGAAGCCGAGCCGCTGTGTATTAGGTATATGCACTGAGCGATAGTGTAAGTCGGTTTTCGCCCTGAACTCCTTCTAAAAAAATCACCCTCTTTATCTCTACGGGGTTAAATTATATTAGCTAGCGAAACTTCGGATACGTGATGGGTATCGATACCTACCTATCTAAACAAAAAATAAATAATTATATTGATGATTTTCTTTTGGGGTTATCAACCGCAGTGTCGGTACTTGAAATATCAGAAGGCCAATTATTCTGTAGGTACTAAAAAATGTTCACATTCAAGACGCAATCTGTCAAACTTGTCAAAGATTTGGTAAATTGATTGTATTTTTGACAGATTGCGAATGAGATGCTAATACGAACGTTCTTAAAAATTACGGAATTGCCTCTCAGTTTAAAAAAAGCATTTTTTTTGTTTGTGTAAACTTCACAGACGTGATGATAAATAAACACGAAAAAAAAAAAAAAAAGGGATTTCTCAACTCATACTCTTCAAGTAATAACACTACCAGGGGTCATTGACCCCCTGCCTGGGTTCCGGGAAAGTCCGAAAGGGATACCGGACCTTGGCAATAGGCAACTGAAGGAACACAGGTGGGTTTTAGTCAGTAAAAGTCTGACACGCCTTCCACTCCGCCCAGAGCGGGAGAAGTCATTTGATGATTCACAAATAAAAAATTCGACCGCAAAAATCATGAGATCATTTTTATTTTTATTTTGTCGTGTTTAGATATCGATACGTCTGTGGAGTTTCACTAGCTAATTTCATTTGACCCTACTTGCCTACAGAAAAGATAGCCCTTCACATGACTCTTTCATTTCCTTACCTTTTACCCCTCAAGTCTTCCATATTCTTATAACTGCTGTCCTTCTTCACGACAGCAACAGCGTAGTTAGGAGTCTTAGCAGCTCCATACACCTCATGGAATACTGGATGCAAATTGTATTTGTTGGCAGCGGACGCCACTCGCATATCGTCGACACTTGCCAAGTCGGAGCCGTTGTCTTGTACCTGAGTAATTTTACGTTTAAGTTATTTACTTTTACGGGAAACTGGAAAGAACTTTTATTTAGGAATAAAAACATTTTCAATAAAAAAAAATCAATCTGCCTAGCCTTTTACCAACATTTTTGGGTCGGCTTCCAGTCTAACCGGATGCAGCTGCATACCAGTATTTTACATGGAGCGACTGACAACCCAGCAACTGGGTAATACTAATACGATAGCCCTTGGTAAGACTGATTGTCAGACTTTCGGGCTTCTGACGACCTGTAATGACTCGCAAAGATCCATGAATAACAGCTGGGACCAACGGTTTAACGTGCTTTCCGAGGCTCGGAGGAATCTCAATATGGAAAGATGGTCACCTATCTACGGACCAACGCCGGCAGCGTAGCTTAACCTGGATCAATCCGTGCGGCTGTTATTACTTAGCCACGAGCTCCTCAGAACATTTTCAACACTTCAGAGTAAAAATTTAGAAAGTGCAATGTGTATCTAGCTAAGTCAATATTCTGGTCCTTCGAGTCGCAATTAAAATTTTGGAGAATCTGACTTTTGTGTTTGTAGAATCATAAAACTTTATCTATATGTTTATAAGGGATGTCTATGTATCAAAGGGTCAAAGCAAAAGTTTTGTCAAAACAGATCCGTCATTCCTATCTTATTAAATATTTCTGTATCTTTTTCAAAAGTTGATGAGTTAACAACCCTAACAAAACAGTTTGTAAAACGCTCCCTCTGTTCAATATAAATACGAAGTTTAAAATGTAAGATACAGTTCAAAGATCCTATGCAGAAAATTTCACTCATTCCACGGAAAAATTTGAACATAACCAAACGAAGTTTCCAAGCAAGCGGAAATTAAAATCAATGAAGCTCAAATATTTTCAAACACAACAATCGTTAAAATTGCTTAAATTTCCGGGAAATGAGCCAATTAAGAATAGCTATGAGTATGAATAAGACAAGCTCTGTGGCACGCATCCAGTCCGGATAACCGAAGCACTGATTTTACCTATGCCAGGTGCAAGCAATTAAGAGGAAATAGGGTCGGTCCTCGCGCCATACAAACGCTCTCACCTGTTTTCTCTCTGGTTTATGACCTTAGAGCAATGATTTATTACAGTAAAATAAATATCAACTAGTTCTATGTCCCTATGTTTTCAGTTTTGATGATACATTATCTGTACAAGCAATAGAACCCTCAGAAAATGCTCAAAATTGCCTGTTTAGACCGCTGTCATCAGTGGCCTATTGGTATAAATTTGACAACTATTCTTGAAAAAAAAAAAAACATAAGGGCACAGTAAATATCCTTCTTATTCAATTTATAAATTATCTTTCAAGTTGGTCCTATATTGGAGGAGAAAATTGACGAGAGCCGAACCTCGAATTATGACTTTTGTATGGATATACAAAACCGACCCTATTTCCTCTTAAACTATCATCTAGCTGCTATTCCTGCCAAAAGATGCCATTTTTCAGCAACAAAATAACGAAGATGTGAAACATGTAAGTACCTAAAGGCTCAGAACAAATAAAAACCAAGACAGAGCGCTGCAAACAATACAGTGAAGCATGCCATAACTACACCTCCGGTTTGTGCTTACACGCTCACACGCACACATTTACAATCAAACTATACCTCACACAACGTCACGAAACCGGCCTCACGTACCTGTTGACAGCGTTCTGTCTTGAGCGCATAGGTTCTTAGAGTTATTTGCTGTTGGGTACAAAATGCCTATTGGAAGCCTAAGACTTGTACTGCTTGAAATCGGCAAGGTCTTACTGACTACTAAGACAAGTGCTTGTCTTTATTAATACTCAAAGGAGGATAGATGTTACGATCGCCAAAACATAACTGAAGTAGGTGATTATTCACCAAAGCTCAGTAATGATGGCCCTTAGTCCTTAAGCTAAAAATACGTACGCTCTTCAAGCAGTCAGCTTCAGAGGCCTCTTGAACACAGTCGAGACGTGGCCGAATGTCGCGACTGAACGCGAACACTGCCATCTGGTGACACTTCGCAAGAGCTACGTTTGATGTAACGCATAATCTGTGGGTTGATAAAATGTTAGCGTCAAATACCTGTATAAATCGCGAAAAAATTATCAACTGTCCCATACAAAACTTCAATATCTACTCGACTCGTATGGGACGGCTAATTTTTTTTCGTGATTACGATGTTGGTCCCATGGAGAAAGTTGTTGTACAAACCCTTAAATTTGACGACTGTAAGTCTGTACACAATCATTCGGTCTACAAATGTAGCTTTGAGCGTAGTAAGTGAGCAAAATTTTATTTAAAAAAATCATTAATTTCATTTCATTTCATTTCTCGCCAAGTCAATGCAAGCCGGCTTTGAGGTTAATACGACCACGGAATACGACCGACTTGTAAAAGGCCGATCGAGGTAGGTAAGTACCTATAGAAGATATTTTCTTGGTTTGGAATATCGGTCGTAGAAGTTTATTTTTTTTAAGCTTTCTAGCCAGTAAGAAATGGGAATATCGAAATATATAAATGAGGGCGAGAACTTACAGAAGTCGTTTTAGAATTCGTAAAACCTGTAGGATAATGGTTTGGCCTGCAAAGACCGGCACCCTAATTGCGTGACACACTATCAATCATAATCTGAATGATTTTGAAGGACATTGCTAATCCAGTGCTTCATATGTTGGATTTTTTTTTCTGCTCAACAACGTAAATAACGCAATGAATGTTGTTGAATTGTCAAAATGAAAACCAGCAATTGCCACTGTAAGTGTGTTACGAAATTACCCCGCTTTTTTCAGATGTATGAGCACTGTGAGCATGAAGGTAGTTTTTGTGCGTACTTGGGTGAAAAATAGAAATTATATTAAATAGGTAATGTTATACATAACTTTTCTTAATAATCACATAGTTTGCGCGACTCTCGGGAGCTAGAGGTCACGCATTATACCTGTAGGTCAGTGTGTCAAATGTCTTTCACAGATGTAGGCCGCGCTTTCAGCTCATGAGGGGAGATTAAAAGGAGGGGTGCGGTGCAGTGTGTTGTAGGCGGGTTTTCTTGTTTCAATGTTGCTTTATTTTGAGGTTTTTGTACCTATCTACAGCGTGTAACAAAAACCCTGTCTGATCCGTGAGGGTGTTGTCATGAATCATACTGAGAGTCTATTTATGTGTATTTTTTTTTGAAAAAGAAATAATAAATTCGCCGCATTTTTTTTCTATGGGGAATTTATGCTAGGTAATAAAGGTAAGCCTATGCTAGTGAAAATACACAGTTGGAATGTTTTAAGTGGAAAAGTATGCCCTTTAACAACAAAGCTGGGGCAAGAAGTAAGTGAGTATAAACTGCTACGTACTTAACAGGTACTTAAATAAAAAATATTCATAAGTACGGTTAGCAAAAAAAATCGATTCTTTAGTTTTTTTTAACTTAATGTTTGAGCAAAACATCCATCAAACATCTCTGTACTTATACACAATTTGTACATTTATCCATCAAATGAATTCCAAATCCCATTCGCAAATATGCACAAACACCATAAACCTGACAAGATAATCCGCCTTACAACGTGCAAAGCCGTTCAACATAAATGTGGTTGTACAATCGGCCGCACGTCTGTACCTAACACTTTGAATTTGAGCTGGCCCAGCACAGCACAGACTTTAAATAGAACAAGAGGTCAGCATATAGGATATTATGGGGAAAGTTCGACGCTGGGTTAAAACCGTACGAAACACAGCGACTTTGTTTTTACATTTCCTTGATCGGGTTAAAATAAAATGACGCAGAACATTAAACATTTTTGCCAAATTACTTGGAAATTTGCTTCGAACGGTCTTATCCCAAGACCGAATTTTGTTACAACTAGATGCAATGACATTGAACATAAATACATAAGGATGTAAGCAAATACTAGTTCACTACTATTTACCTGACGATCAGTTCTGGCGGTCCGTGGCCCCTCTCGATGACCTCGGTGTAATTCGCTTTGTTCAAGTAAGCTGATGGTGCGATGGGAATGTTGTCGGCGACGTGGTAGATCTTGTCGGATAGTCCTAGCACCTGTGTGAACCATGACGGTTTGTCTTTCGCGCCTAGGTTAGGACAAAAGTATTGGTATGTTGATTAATGTACACTTACAACTAAAACAAAAAAAAGGAAAAAAAAACAAGAAAAAAAAATGTGTTCAAGGGAAAATAAAAAACAATCTTGTAAAAAAAATAGGGAAAAGAAACAAATAGTAGGTATCTAGAGCACACAGGAACTGCTTGTTTCGTCAGAAAAATTATCAACCTATTTCAAAATTAGATTTCTATGGAGTTCTGTCAAGGGTATTAATTGTGAAGCGAGAGAAATCAAGATAAAACTTTTTGCCTGTTAATCTGATTATAATTTTTTGCGCGTAATTTTCCATTTGACGAAAAAGTTTTTCTTTTTTTGTCTGTTTAACAACTCCAATTTTGCGTTTTAGGGAAATCAGTTTAAGTGAAAAGCTGTGTTAGGTTTGTTTTCATTATGAAGACTAACAAGTGCCAACATTTTTACTGAAAATTCTTTTAAAAACACCTGTGGTCCTAGAGGCATGTTTTTGTTTTTTTTATCCCTTCAGACTAGTTAAAATACAAAAAACTTACCAATCACAGACAACTGCCGAATCTTCTCTCTCAAAGGAGACAGCTGTGCTAGTACATCATTGTGGCCTATCAGTCCTTGCCAGGGTCTGGCTGCCCAAGAACAGGCCTTGTCCTTCACAGACACCTTGGATCCATCCACACAGAGGTAGCTGTATCCATCAGGGTTTTGTTCTGCAGTTCCAGCTGGGGTTCTACCTACTGGGAGCTAGAGGAAAGTGAAAAAATGTTATTAGTGGTACACATAAGTCTAAACTTGGATGAACTTAGTCCTACGGTACTAACAGCGAGAAAGATGTTGGGACGAATATACGGTTTCTTTTGTCCCACTTTTGAGCAAAGGTCTCCCCCATATCCCATAGCATCCTTTTTAGAGCCACCTCGATCCAACCCTTGCGGTAGGTATACCTCTAGGTCTTATCTATGGACCAACTCCATCAAATCTATTTATTTTATTCTGAAAATGACAATCATAATAGTAATAATCAACGATGTATAGATAGGTAGACCAGAAAATCTTAGGAAGGAAAGCTAAACCATAGAACGTAACGTATTTCTCGATAAGAAACTCCAATCCATCAAATCAGTATAAGCTCACATACTTTTCCAAGTATCAATCATATTAGGTCTTTACCTATGAAATTGCCGTTCTGCAGTACTGGCCATTTCAAATCAAAATAATTTTTGTTTGGCTAAGAATTCTAATTTCAAATTAATTTTATTTTAAAAACATGGTTTTTTTTTTCCAAAAGTAGTAATTTCTTTATTGATTAGTGTTACATTTTCATCGCATTTCAATCTTTTTCGTCATCATGGATACGTTAAAAATTCGAGTAATTATGGAATATGAGTACCGTCGTGGCAGCAACGCGGCACAAGCGGCACGCAACATCAAAGACGTTTACGGAGCTAACACCACAAACCAACGCACCACCTGTTATTGGTTTGCTCGCTTCCGTTCTGGAAATTTCGACCTGAAAAATGAACCTCGCGGTCGTCCGAAGACTGGTCGACAATGACGAATTAAAGGCGATTGTGGAAGCTGATGATATACAATCTACGGCTGAATTAGCAGCAGCTTTCGACGTTAGCGTCAAAACAATATTGGTCCATTTGCGTCAAATTGGCAAGGTAAAAAAGCTTGACAAATGGGTGCCCCACGAACTCAATGATCGCCAGCGCGAAGTACGCGTCGAGACGTGCCTTGCACTGCTCAACAGACACACAAATGAAGGAATTTTGAACCGCATTGTTACCTGCGATGAAAAATGGATTCTGTTTGATAACCGCAAGCGCTCAGCAAGTTGGTTGGATCCTGGTTCAGCACCTAAACAATGCCCTAAACGAAAACTTACCCCTAGAAAAGTGATGGTCACTGTTTGGTGGTCTAGCGCCGGTGTGATTCATCACAGCTTCTTACCAAACGGGGTGAGCATTACTGCAGATGTGTACTGTGAAGAAATGAACACAATGATGGAGAAGCTGGCGCATCTCCAACCAGCATTGGTCAATCGCTCGTCTCCGCTGCTCCTGCACGACAACGCGCGACCTCATACTGCACAGCAGACGGTCTCCAAGTTGCAAGAACTGGGGTTGGAAGCTCTCCGTCATCCGCCCTACTCACCAGACCTTGCGCCTACAGACTACTACTTTTTCCAGAATTTGGATAACTTCTTGGCGGGAAAAAAATTCAATACCCGAGAGGCAGTACAAAATGCCTTTGAAGAATTTGTTGCCTCCCGTCCAGCTGATTTCTTTAAGAAGGGCATCAATAAACTGCCACTGCGATGGCAAAGATGCATTGATTGCATGGGTGATTACTTCGATTAATACAAATAAAAAATTCATGAAAAAAATTCGTTTAAATTTTTTCATACAAAACGGCAATTTCATAGGTAAAGACCTATTATTTGGTAAAGTATATTGGCATACTCCGCAATGTTTTGCGCAGCATTTACGAATAGAAGACTACGTCATAGAAAGTTTATGAAATTTATTTCTACAAAAATATCTCACGTTTCAAACATTATATAGGTAAACAGTTTACGCAGGCAAAGGAAGAATCGAAATAATTAATATTCCAACTCCAATCAACACAAAATAACAAACAAACCTACTTCTATAAAATTGCAACATTAATTTTGACTAGGTGCAGAAATGTTCTGTTAAAGCCCACTCTTGTTTCATTTTCCATTTCGACTTTCGACGCAGCCGTGATTTCCCTTGAGTAATTGGTAGGTACGGTAGGCCGCAAACCAGTGGTAACCAGAACAAAAATATCCTCCAGACCGAAGGAGTACGTAGGAGATATTATAGTGCACAAGTGTGTGTGCAGACACCGGTGCACCCCTTCTTCCCTCACTGTCATAGTCCGATGGGACGGTAATCCAACTCGACTTGGGAGAGATCATTCGCGGGAGCAACGGCTTCACGTGTTTTCTGAGGCACGAAACCAGTATAAGCTCGCCTCGCATTCTATTGAAACTCCGTGCTAAGCTCGGCCAACTCAAGGTCAAAGTGTTACGTCTGACATGCGGCCTACTGTACCTAGTCAGTGCATAGACAGCTCAATAAAGCAAGGAATATTAATAATCGCTGCATCATATGACATTTTTATTTATCCGTTGAATGGCAATTGCAATTTTCTGAAGGCTTTAAGCTCGAATATATGAAGCCATTTGTTTGATGGCAAATAAGTACTTACGTATTATGGATTTTGCTTGTATGGATATTGAGACTTGGTTTGTATGGATATTTCCTGGTTATTGTATATCCTAAAATGTTGCATTAGAAACGGCTTTGGGCACGAGTATTCTCGTTTTACGAAATAATGGACAACAAAACATCCATAATATTATAAATTCGAGAGTAACTCTGTCTGTCTGTATGTAACCACTTTTTCACGACTAAATCACTGAACGGATTTCGACAAAATTGGCAAGGAGATAGATGGCATCCTGGGGAAGGACATAGAGTACTTTTTATCGTCATATCACGCGGGCAAAGCCGCGGGCGGAAGCTAGTGAATAATATAATCAATAATGACAAACGAATAGATTAATACATTTTCATATTTTTAAAATACGTCTAAGACCGTATGATAAATAAACTGAGGCACAAATTAAAAACGTATACCTCGGAATGACGATATTATCGCAATTCGCTCATTAATGTACGATTTTTTATTATGAGCATCGAATCTGCCTAACCTTTTCCCAACTATGTTAGGGTCGGCTTCCAGTCTAACCGGATGCAGCTGAATACCAGTAGGTATTATGAGCATCGGCAGGAAGTAAACGTCTATAAAGAAACCTATTTCCTATCTTTACTTCACAGCCGAGCAAAAATCTGCTCTAGCCTGAAAGCTATTTGCATTTTCGGATTTAGATAATCCAATCTACAAGGTTTACAGGTGACTGAGTCGCTCCGAAATTTGAAAGTCAGTGTACATTGAACGGGGCAAAGTGATTTCAGAGAATCGGATTCCCGGATTAGTTCAGGAGGATATTTGGAATATACGCAGTGAAAACAAGTTAAGCTTATCCGTAGATACTGAAATTGAACCAGAAACCGTTTGTAGGTTATTCAATTTGAAAGGTAAATTGGAACACATTAGAGTAGCTAATGAATTTAACACAATTCGTAGAAGGGAGAAAATAAAAATATGAATCTCACAAAAACCAAAGACACAAGAGTAGTAAAATACACAAGAGAGACTGGGATATACGCCGTGAAAACAAGGTAAGCTTTGACGTATACTGAAATTGAACTAGTAACAGTTTGTAGGTTATTCAATTTGAAAGTTAAATTAGAACACATTGGTGTAACTTTTGAATTTAAAACAGTTCACGGAAGGGAGAAAATAAAATTATGAATCTTGCAAAAACCAAAGACTAAAATATACAAGAATTTGAAGTAATTTCATGAGTAGGTTTGGCCTCCCAAACCTACTCATGAAATTACTTCAAGTCGTAATCCCTAAGTACCACATTGTGGATTACAGAAAAGTCTCGAATTCTCTTGCAAACATTCACGGCTTTGATAGCGATCAAGACCATTCAAAACGTTGGGCCTGCTGCGAAATAAAAGCTATTTTAATTTACTCACCCCAAAGAATTTCCGAACGTAAATGACCTTAGTAAAGGCGACTTGGCCGCCATTGCTTGCCAAGCACCTCAACGCCCCTTCGTAGCCACTGTAGTTGTCAGGATAGTCACATTTGTCGGGATGCTCACACATAGAGCATAACTGACTGTACTGGCTCTCTGAAAAGACATCTTTTTAGGGCCATTTCGGAAGAAACAAGTTTTGGAAGGTGTGACTCTCTGTGGACGAAAATGATTTCGACAAGAAAAATGTTTCGGCGAAAACTAATAAAGGTTTTCGACTAATATGATTATGTAATATATTTTTTTGTAAGTAACTGGAATGTGAGATTTATTGCTTTAAGAAACACAACAGCTTTTAGAGTTCTTGGAAGCTTGGAAGCAACGTAAGGACTTAATACGATTTAGCAAATCCGCTAAGATTTCCACGAATTGTTTTGTAACATAAATGTACGTGTTTAATCCTCGAATTCGGTGCTTTTGAGCATAAAGAGGCTTGAATAACCGTAAGAAAGTGATGAGGGTAAAATGCTTTATATTTACTGAATGTCGACTCAAAAATATTCCGTCACAAAAAGGCTAAGAACGCCTGATCAAATCTTGTTTCATTTATATTTCGTTTATTGCCATTTTTTTCCGCAGCAATTACTTTGGTAACATTAATATTCTTTCGACAATGTCATTAGGGTAATTTCATTATTTTGTATTACGTAATCTCAAAAAACATTACCGCATGACCAAAGTTGGTCTTGTGGGAAACAAGTTTTTTGACAAGTTTTGAAGGACCATTTTAGTACCTTATAAACCAGTACTATCGGAACACAATGCAAGAAAGGGACTTTATAGAGAACTTTAATAAATAGTTATATTTTTTAGTAGGTCTACGTACTCCAGAAAGAATTTGTCTTAGGATCCGGCGACCATTTCCCTACGATGCAAGACTTGGAGAAGAATGTTGAGAGAGCTTTCAGCTCATTCTCCTTCGGTGATATGCTGTGGTCGTTCATCTTCGGGAACACCGAACGCTTCTGCAGCATCGTTAGAGGTATCTGTTGAAGGAAATAACATTATGACACAGATATTTTGGAACTTTTGACTTTGGTCTTTTTGAACAAAGCCTCTGCCTAGCCTTTTCCCAACTGGGGTCGGTTTCCAGTCTAACCGGATGCAGCTGAATAGCAGTATTTTACATAGAGCGACTGCCTATATGACCTCCACAACCCAGGCACTGGGTGACACGATACCCCTTGGTAAGACTAAGACTGGTTGTCAGAATTTCGGGCTTCTGACGTTACTGTCAAAGATCTACAAATGACAACCGAGACCAACGGCTTTACGTGCTTTCCGATGCACAGACCAACCGCGGCAAGCATAGCTTTTCCTGATCGATCGAGCCGTACGGCTGTTATTAGGTATATAGACCCAAGCCATTTGATATTTTTGAAAATTGTATAAAAAAATCTAATTAAATGAATGGTATCTGGGAAATATTAACACGAAAATTTAAAGTTTTCAAAAGAAAATACTAAGTAGGTACTAGTCATTAAGGTAATATCATCAAAGAAAACACAAGTCATCTCTGAAAAAATTAAGAAAGTGATTCTTTTGTGAAGACAGACACTCCCATTACCGTGTGCGGAACTTAAGACCAGTAAATTCTGGACACAAAAGCCTTGGTGACATTAATATCTTTGTCATTATTACTATGAGAATTCTTTTGGGTATTCCTGCTCAGAATTAGTAGAACAGCCACGTATACTAGTGGCGAATAACCTTAAAGGGCCCCAATAGCGAGCTCCATAAAAACATATTTCTCACAGCTGACACTCGCTATTTGAGCTGAATTACAAGTAGTTGTTACTCTGCGAATTCTTTTGTTTTGGAAATGTAGTTTTTTCGCTTTTGCAGTATTAACGTCAAGGTTGCGGGAAAGTCCGAAAGGGATACCGGGCTACAGGCAACTGAAGGAACACGGGTGGGTTTTATTCAGTAAAAGCCTGACACGCCCTCATGCTCCGCCCAGAGCGGGTCAAGTCATTTGATAATTCCCCACGATAAAAAAAAGGGTTACGATAATTGAAAATCTAAACAGACGAATCGATTATAATATCTGAATATAGGTACTAAAGCAGGAACACTGGAGTTTTGAGAGACCTGAAAGCAATGATTCAGAGAAACAACTTAAAAAAAAAAAATATAAACCGATTTCCAACAAAAAAAAACACTAGGTACAAAGTGAAAAATTACTTTAATTTCGGGAGTCGGTGTCTTTGGTGTTGAATTTTCGTTTTTTGCCACCGACTTCCAAAAAATCTTTTGTTTTTTATGTATGATGTCCATAAAAGTGAAAAACAAAAAAAACATACCTACGCTACGAACGTAGAACCTCATCCTTTTTGGAAGGCGGTTAAAAATAGGCATCGATTTGTTATTTGTAACGCTTCGTAAAGTTTAATATCTATCAGACAGTCTATAACAGTAGATTATTACATCGAGCACAAAGTGAGTCATTAATACACTAGGGTTATGTTGGTGCCCGAGCGCAAGCAAGGGCACTAAATTAACACGAGTTTAGCGAGGTGCGTAATCTACTTTTCTTTCAACTACCAATGTAAACGTGATAAAATAAAAAAGATATACCTACTCAAGTTAATGAAAACAAACAAAGTTATACCGCGACTTTTGCGGCAAAAGGTTATTAAAACCCAACCCAACGCAACGCAACGCAGTCACTCACTCACTCAGATAGACAGATAGACAGACAGAGCCGGAGAGACGAGCCTTAGTAACAGGGTCCCGTTTTACCCTTTGGGTATGGAACCCTAAAAACAGTGCATTAATGAAAAAACAGTGCAATAATGAAATTTCATACAACTTTACTGCACTGTTTTGGTTCTAAGCAAGAACTACGTCCTTTGTGATCGGTTTTGTAGTGATTAATGATAACATTACTACGTAGTTGGAAGAAAAAGATTGTATTTGAAAATCCATTTTTTGTGTCACGAGATATTCAGGCGTGCCCCTGTAGCTAAATCATTACCATCCTTATCAAACTTGTTTTACTTAATATTCTAATTTAAACATAGCCCCGTCTCTTTGTAATACTAATGTGTTCTGCCAGACATTCGCCAACTCGACATAATTCATGGAAATACACGTCTGAAAGGTTCTATTAGCATATTTTTTCGTCTTGTACAAATATTTGACTTGCAATTTGTATTCCAGTTCGTCGTAAAAGCTTAAATAATTATTTGTTTTAACGAAGTTTATTTTTGTAAGTACGAAAATATGTGCTGAAAGTAAAGTGTGCTGAAAATAAGTACTTAAAGCCTTTTTCAAACCGATTATGTTTATATAAGGTGTATCTTTAATACACGAAATCTCGTAAAAATCATTATGAACAATTTTCACCATGGAACCAACACTTAAATCGCGAAAAAAAATCTGCTGTTCCCTACATTTTGACGAGCTATGCGAACATAAATTGCAGGGAAATTCAGTTTTATTTTTCGCAAATTTAGTTTGTTTTATGACCTGACTGTAGGTCTTAATTTATTGAGGCACCCATAGGAAAGTCCGGTCGGGATAACCTCCTAAATAAAAAACCCACCGCGTCACATCGCAACGCCCGCCCGCCACGTAATTATTTCGTTTTCGCTTAGCGTTCTTTTTGTTTTTTTTTCGTTTACTCGGTTCCTCTGGGTTGTAGCGTGATCTTAAATAGTCCACCTCACCTACCTCAAGAATTGGGCTTTCAAATGCAAAAAGATTGTTTCAAATACAACTGGTCGTTCTAGAGATTAGCGCGTTCAAACGAACAAACAAAAAAACAAACTCGTCAACTTTATTATAAGTAAGTATATAGATATAGATAATATAGATATGGTATAATATATATGTCGCAGGGAAATGAGGCAACCAGGGATTTCACGAAATCGAATATTCTTGTTTATTACGTCTTCTTACTAAAAATGTTTAGGGATATGACAAAATGCTAATAAAATGTCAGTGACATGTCGTTTCACTAAACTAAATCTAGTAAAATGAGAAAAGTGTTGATGGATAAAATAGATAAGAGAGAATTATACACAGATCTTCCAATATTGGTAGGTATCTGTTCAATTTAGGTGTTCACGTCTCGTTTGAAAGGCGAACCCTATATATTCCTTTGTAGTCTATTGTTCGACGTACGTTTTTTTAATAATCTCCGGTACTGAGTCGAGTTCATTTCGTATTGTGTTGCCGATTGAATAACAAGTAGGGAGCTATTGAGAAGCACGGATAAGATATACGAGACTGAAATGAACACATGCAACAGAATTATATAGGTGTTTAGACATGTAGGTGTGTATAATATGCTGGTGTAGACTCTTCGATTAATGAATATACAGGGTGTTAGGGCAAACACCGTTATCCTTGAAACCAGTGGTTTGGTTTCATCTACCTATAGAACGTAAAATCAATGGAAAATAACAACTTTTATTTTTTTAATAATTTACATTTTATAACAAGAGTATTTCACTCTTTTACCCTAGGCGCTAGGGCAACGAACTTGCGTCACAACACGGTCGGTCGGTGGGTCGGTGGCCCGGGACGTGACCTGACTGGCCGCGAGCCCGACCTCCCTCAGTCAGTCAGCTGTTTCGCTAACGAGCACGGTTTCGCGACGGATATAAACTTTTTAATAGTTATTTATGCAACTGTTATATAATAAGGGGTATTAAACACGAATGATAATAGTATCACATGAGTGTTTTAATACCTAATTATTTACAGTTGCATACAAGACTTTATCTACACCCATGTTATGAATCCTCTATAAAAGGTTCTTTGCAATACTAATATCGAACAAAAATGAAGGGACAATCGAATTCGAGTAATATATGCTTTTTTGTTTTAAATTACGGTGCTTTGTTAGTGAAACGCGCCTGCATGACAACGTTCTTTTTTTAAATGAGTTGCATTATGAAATTTAGTACAACATTTTAACACCAGTTTGGATGATATTATGGTTACTATGACAACATTAAAACAACCAGTGTTTTAATGTTGGCAATAAGCTAACTGTTACAGAAACTTTTATAGAGGATTTATAGCATGGGTGTAGATAAAATCCTTTAATGAAAATAACGTATTTTTTTATTGTTACTCGGTCGTATATTTTTATATTTAAGTCAACTACCCTTATACCCTGTATATTGGCATTGGTATAGGATCGCAGATCGTGCCTTTACTTAGTATAGAATAGAATTCTCTTTATTTTGTATACCATAAGGCTTCAAGATATACCTAAATGTAGAAATTTACATAGGGTGACAACATGGGTAGTCTTATCGCTAAAAGCGATTTTTGGATGGTATAAAGGGAGAATGAGATACAATACTGCAGATGGATACCTATTCATTTTGAGTTGGCTAAACTTAGGTATGTTCTGCTATTAGATAGATTATTGAACGTGTAGTAAAAGTTCCTGAAACCTACTTATAATTACAGTGTAACAGTTCGTTAACAAACATGCCGTCTAATTTTGTTTTTGAGCCGTGTTCAAATGAAGTAACTTGACGTGTTTAAGGCGCTATGTAACGTTTTTGTCGGAACTCTTCAAGTAATTACTTTTGGCGTACTTAGGGTTTCAGCAGACATACTACTTTTTGCATCGGCGATTGGCGACTTTATCAATGCTGGATCGTGTTTTGTCGACTCCGCTATATTTGGGCATCATCATCTGCCTAGCCTTTTCCCTAATGTTCGGGACGGCTTCCAGTCTAATTGGATGCAGCTGACCTCTACAACCACCCAAGTTTGATACCCTTTGGCGACTCGCTACATTTGAGCGTGGTATCAAAATTGCGTTTCTGCGTATGTTTTTTCAATCGATGCTGCATAGGTTGGTATTTATAATGTTTTATGGTCAGCGGAGTGTTCTGGAAATCGCTGATCACCGAAGCTAAAAGTAGCATGTCTGCTAAGGTCCTTACTCATACAACAGAGACGGTTTATAAGGGAAATTAATTCATACCTGCTAGGTAATTACTTACCCTTGTGAAGTCACTAATGTATTCGTTACATACCCTCATTTCAGCATAGGATGGTTTGGGAAATAGAAGCTCTGTTTGCGATATAGGACCTCAGGGTTCAAATTAATTATTCTATCTGTTAGGTTAACGCAAGAACTATCTGGGGAATTTGGGTTTTAGATTTCAACAACGTGTTGTATAATCTGTTGGCTATGTTCGACGATTTAGATTTATTCAGTAACCTTGAATCCTCGCTTAGTAAGTCTGGTCTAGAATATTAAATCGTATACTTTTATTACTATTTATCTCTAATATTTTATTCTGCTTGAGTATCCCTGTCTTTGCAGAGAAGATTTTCGTTTGGACTTTATTTGATCAACGTTACTTTCGTTTATGACTCTAATAAAAGGGAGGATTTACTCTCATAAGTAGCTAAGAATCAGATTCGTATTCTATGATTTTAATAACAGCTCCGAGTTGCTTATACGTAGTGAGGGTGGAACTTATTTTCCAAAAACATTGTTCCACTTGTTCTTAGACACCACGTGGAACCTTGTGTGGGTTACCTTGATAGTACCTTGCCCCTTGTCCACGGTCACTTGGCCCTAAGTACGTGTGTCAAAGGGAGCTTTAATTTATACAGTGTGGCAGGGACATCGACTCACGACCTGTTACCATGGATTCAGTACATGATTCTGGACACCCGTTGATTCAGTTATATAAAAATAAATCTTTGTTTCTTAAAAGAGTGCAATACCTACGCGGTCAAAATGTATGGGATATAGCTAATTAAATTTTTAATAACCGACGAAAAATTTGAACCATGGGCGTCCAGCGTCATGTACTGAATCCATGGTACAGTACGACACGACTTAGATGTAGCATACATTTGATGCATTCATTCATTTCAATTTTACGAATGTTTTTGGTTATATGACTTTACAAAGATCATTTTCACCTAAAGTAGTAATAAAGATTGGTGATTTTATAGGCGCACTCAGTTCGGATGGTGATCGGTTATACGAATTTTACCGAAGCTACATCTAAGTTGTGTCGTACTGTAAAGGGTTACGCGTCAATGTCCCTACCACACTTTATATTACCTAAGTAGTAGGTACCTATATATTTAGTTTTAAACCTAAGTTCCCAAAAAAGCTTAAACTTGACCGATATAGGTACAAAGGTAGGTACTACATTAAAGTCGTGCCAAATAAGGTGCCTTATGGAAATTTTCCGTTTGTTGTTTTACCTTCAGACTCCATTCACCATTCAAGTATTTATGTACCTACCTACATATAAGCTACGCCTTGAATAATTTAGGCTTTCAAGCACAAAGAGCGAAACTGGTTAATGACAAGTACCAATACTAGTTACACCTTAAAGATGCCACTCGTTTTCGCCTTGAACCAATAATAGCATTATCTGCATTCTGCAAGTGAACTCCTGCCGGTTCTTGCATAAAAACGTAGACATGGACAATTGATATGTGCATAATATGCACATAATAGGACGAACAAAGACGTTAAGATAGTGATAAATAGGCTTATTGTGTTTATCGGATTTTCCTGGTGCTTTTCAGGGTCGAAGGGTCCGTATATAAATTGATATAGTAGAACTAACTGACAGGAAGTTCAGACTTATGATTTAGTTAGGTATTTGTTTTTTGGAAAAAAAAACAAAGCACTAAATATTTATAGGATAGATACACTGAAAATATAGGATTTATTTATTTGTCTATAACCGAATCTGTTTATGTTTTTTTTTTGGGAAACCAATCAGTTTTAATTTAACTTCGGGACAACGAAAGACTCTGATATTTTATTATCGTATTATCCAGTTACTGGGTTGTGGAGGTCAGATAGGCAGTCGCTCCGTACTGGTATTCAGCTGCATCCGGCAAGACTGGAAGCCGACCCCAACATTATAATTGGGAAAAGGCTAGGCAGATTGATTGATTGATCTCCTGATGGAATTTCTTTCACTCTCGGTCTTGTTCCACATTCTTATCCAATACGGCCAGCATTTTATTATCTGAATCAAATAGTCTCTTACCTTATATCCGACGTTTCTGTTGACTCCTGTATGACAAGACTTCAGGCCCTTCAGTTGATCGAGGTTGTTGATCGGCAGATCATTGTGTACTACTATGACGGCTTCATATCTGAATGGCGCTAAAAATAAGGAACAATTGTTCACATTAAGATCTGAGAAGCTTTGGGGAAGACTTGGAATTTGATTCGTAAGCTAAGGTACTTTTTGGGTGCAATTATTAACGTAGGCACATAGGGACTAGAGTTTCAAACCCATTAATTGGTAATAAGTAAAATACAATTTACAGGGAATGTAGGTATTTAATAGCACTCGGAGATGCGTGTCATAGTTCACCCAAAAATGTAAGAGCAATCGATACGGCGGTCGTGTGTACAAAAATTCCCTAGAACTATCTAAATAAACGTACCTAAGTTGCAACATCTTAGTCCGTGGGATATCGGAGCTATGGGCTGTCAAAGTATGCAAAAGAAAAAAAACTTTTTGATGCTGTCGATGTACCTGTTTTATGTACCAACTACGCCATACATGTTATTAACGTTATTAGAATAATATCGACAGTACAGTTGAAAAAAAACTAAAATAGTTGAAGTTCTCATTGATAGTATTGTATTGTCATTGACAGTATGGACGTACACCATGTATTTTTAATTTTTTTTGAGGGTGGGAAATCATCAAGTGACTTCTCCCGCTCTGGGCGGAGCGGAAGGGCGTGTCAGACTTTTACTGCCTAAAACCCACCCGTGTTCCTTCAGTTGCCTATTGCCAAGGTCCCGGTATCACTTTCGGACTTTCCCGCAACCCTGGCAGGTATGGACGTACACCATGGACGATTTTGGCTGAGGTGATGATGATGAGGATAGCTTGAGATTTCCCATGTTCGAGTAAGATTTTGGCCATTTTTCTTAGCGATAACTAAAGGTAGTGTATTCAGGTGTTAATTTTATGCGTGTTTTAGCAAGTAATTAATAACTTCAGTTTGTTTGCCGTCACGTTATCACACTCACCTTTCCCTAAGTTTCACAATTTACGGACAAGGTAACCGTTACCATCTTTGTCTTTCATCTTTTGTGTAACGACTTCCAAACTTTAGTAACGTTTGTTTTGCTTTAGTTTGTCATTTATTTAGTGTTTAGGTACTTTGTGTTGTGTTAGAAATTGTTTAGAATAGATAAATAATTTACCATACGTGTTTGTCAAACTCAAAGCATTTATCTTATATCTATACATATTACAAATTAAAGTCGCTTTTCGTATTTGTCTGTAGGTCCGCATTGTTCTTCTAAACCAAGCAACAGATTTTGATGAGGTTTTCACCATTGTTTAGAGAATTTATTCCGGAAGGTTTATGTGTGTAATACGTTAATATTAAAGTGTCGCTCCTAGTTTTAAATAAACCAATTACAGGCAATTTTGAACTGTCAAACTTTAAGGCATATTTTATATCTCATCAAGTTGTTGTCATTAGGTAGTTATTACTAATTGACTGCTTTGTTGGTCTACTGTTCGAAAGCGGTGTTCCTGGTTTCGATTCCCTGGTCGGGCAAAGTGTTATTGGGTTTTTCTATCAGCAATTTCTCAGCAGCGGCCCAGAGTCTGGATTTGTGCCCGGTTGATGGCAATAGGATCGCCCCTTATTACATGGGACTTAAACATAACTGGCAAAATGTGGGTGTACTATGTACTATGAGGTACACCTCTGCCTATCCCTTTGGGGAATACAGGCGTGATGTTAAGTTATGTAGATATTACTCAATACTTGCATTCAAAAGAAATCATTTTGGTATCAGAGCTTTCAACAGAATAATTTATCTATTAAAATGTTTCTACTATCTCTACTGTTATCACAACGGAGGCAGTAAAGCAATTTCGATAGCCTAGGGACATATCATTTGAAACTTTCTCTCGATCAAAAGTTACGCAACCAGAAACATTATTTGAGTAAGTAACGATTCCATTGAAAGCGTCTGATAACATTTTATCTGTTTGAATAAATTGTACAGCTTATTTCAAAAGGTTCTTTTATTTTTATAGATTACTTATTTCGTAACAGCAATGCTGTGTGTTATTATGGGAGACGCCCGTGATAGTACTTATCTACATTTTTATAATATGAATATTTTTTTACCGGTTTCGTTTATTTATTTTATTCGCTTCAGTCTACATATTTGCAAAATAAACATTTCTGTAGTGTAAGCATTTCTTTATATTTGAAATACACAGCTGGGGTATGAAATTATTTCGTATGATCGGCTAGACAAATGTGGTCTCTAAAACCTAGTCGTATATACTGTCTGTCTATCAAATCAGCAAAAAAACAAACTTTAACACGTGAATAATGAATAGCTATTAATAAGGATATCTGACTTTACTAAAAATCTATTGATGAATTTTATTATCGAACAGAAACCCGTGGTTTAGAACTGTTTAGTGGAAAATAGTGTACTTTAGCTATTTTTATCTGATCTTGGATTCTATAACATGTTCTGCTATACGGGGTGGAAGGGTAAACACCGTTGTCACTCAAACCATAGGCAGTTGACTTAAATATAAAAAGAAATGACCAAAAACGACAAAAAAAAAACCTAATTTTCATTAAAAGATTTAAAAAAGTTTATATCCGACACTGTGCTTGCTAGTGAAACAGCTGACTGACTGCCGTAGGGGTCGCGCTCGCGGCCGGTCAGGTCACGTCCCGCACCCCCTGCCCGTGTTGAGTTGCGTCTCGTAAATATAAAAAAATGTTGTAATTTTCCATAGATTTTACGTTCTATAAATGAAACCAAACCACTGGTTACAAGGATAACGGTGTTTACCCAACACCCTGTATATTCTTATATAAGTTCCTACTTTAATGCTAACGTTTACGCCATAAAGATATGTGTGTTAGCCTGTGTTTGCCCCCTATATACCGAGACGGGGTAGGGTTCATACATATTTCATGACATAAGGCTGAGGGTACGTAAGTGCCCTAACATAGAGATAGGAAAACAATCCTCTATGTATACTTATTTCAGGACTGTGTGATGGCATAGATTTCAGACGAGAGAAATCCCAACCTTTTTTTTTCAGAGACCTTTCGTTAGTTTTATGGTGTTAGGTTAGGACTTTTTTATATTTATGGGCCCATATTGGAGCTGCAGGTATTTTAATAAAATATTTCCCGAAAAGATCGCTCGCTACCTTGAAACTGAGACATGTTCAAAGATAAGATAGAATTAACGTCTTGGAAGACTATTAACTTTAATAGAAGCTCAGGTACCTTTCTCGACGTTCTCCAAGACAAAGTAAAAGTAACTCCACGTATTTAGTTCACGAACTTTAATTTAAATTCAGTTTCTGAACATCTCCGGGACATGGACACGAAACAGTTTCAAAGTTAACAAATTACAAAGACCTTCACTAAGAAGTCTTTGTGATACTCGACAAAAGCTGAAATTAGCGGGAAATGAGAATACGAAAGATTTCGCCTAAATCAGCTTAATTAGAGAATTGGTCCTTCAGAAGGAAATCTACTTAATGAATTTAAATTAAAATACGGCTGTGAAGCGTCAGAAGTTTTTAAATGATAATATACAACATTAGTTTTTGTTTATGCTAAACCGGAAATGGGGTCATTGTACTCATCATTTTGAACAACTTTTTCTATGGGACCAACAATGAAATCGCAAAAAAAAATCAGCAGTTCCATACATTTGTGTTCACTTAAATCGAGAAAATGTATGGAACATTATTTTTTTTTCAAAACAAAAACGAATGTTGTATAAGTTTTCTGTGGCGCTAGTTGCAAAGACAAGTGCTAACAAAACCCTTAAGGTTGATGTGCTAGGGTGGCCCGCGAAATTTAAATTTTCTTACGTTTTTTGCAATTTGCAGGTCAGTATCAGGTTGTATGTTGATCTAAATATTATTAGCGGCCGTAACAAATATGGATTTACAGAATTATAAACGAAAATTAGAAAAGAAAAAAAATGAAAATTTTATGAAATCGTCAGTCAATACACTTACATAAACTTAGAGAGTTTTATTGCTGATTCTAATGTTTATAATTCTGTAAATCCATATTTGTTACGGCCGCTAATAATATTTAGATCAACATACAACCTGACACTGACCTGCAAATTGCAAAAAACGAAAGAAAATTTGAATTTCGCGGGCCACCCTAGCGCATCAACCTTAAATTAAGAACATTTGAATTTAGTTCTCTGTTTCGACGTCTGTCAAAAACTTGGCTCTTCGTAGCTCACAAAGCTTACTTTTGGGCTTTGGCGTTTCAAAAGCAAATAAGTTTGAAGTGAACTCAAACAGTTGGCACTTTGGTGCTCAGCCGAGCAGAATTTAGTGGTTTTCATTAAAGTTTATTGTAGCGATCTTTTGAAGGGGGCTGTAATGAGGAGATCTAACTAGGGAAGTCGTTCTTCAAGTCAGTATTTTATGAAAAGGATTTTAATTATGAAAATTAAATATGAAGGAACTTTAAATTTTGTACGAAGAAGACCCTTAAACAATCACTTGCCTTCTTCGTACAGAATTTAAAGACTTAAACTAATAAAGTTTCACGTCTTAATTAAAGTTTTTAAGAAGTCGTTGGTATGAATAAGAAAAGATGATGGCGGATAACATTACTTCCCAAGTGCTAAAACAAAAGGTGATGAAGTGATTATTTCTTCAATAGTATCAAAATGAGAATGTAGGTACCTACTGGATTATGTTAAATGTTATTGAGCAGTGAAAGTTAAACTGCTGATCTAATGATGATAGAGCGAATAAAACCATCAAAACATAGACTTACCATCAGGTTCCTCTTCAGTCCTGTACTCCTGTACTACCACGAAGTCCTGATTCTGTATTTTGGTGGCGCAGTACATGTCTTCGGGGTCGACAGGTACGATGTCTGCTTGCCGTTGCTGAACCAGGTTTAAGCAGTCCACTCTGGAAGGAATTGGTTAAGTTTTTAATAGGATCTTTCTATAGTTTAGGAGGTCTTCCATCCTGCGAGGGTTGCGGGAAAGTCCGAAAGGGATACTGGGACCTTGGCAATAGGCAACTGAAGGAACTCGGGTGGGTTTTAGTCAGTAAAAGTCTGACATGCCCAGCTCAGCCCAGAGCGGGAGAAGTAACTTGATGATTTCCCAAACTCAAAAAAAAAAAAAAAGGAGGTCTTCCATGCAGTGGAGTGTCATCATTGAGGTGAGCCTTTATTATAAACTAGCTTCTGTCCGCGACTCGTGTAATTTCTTGTTCCCCCGACCCACCCCGTCGCATCGCATTGCTTGCCCGCACTATTATGTACTTCGTTTTCTAGCGTTTTTTCAGACTTTTTTCTTTTTGTTGGACTCCTAAGGGTCCTAGCGCGATGTTAAATAGCCTATAGCCTTCCTCAAGAATTGGGCTAAAAAAAACATTTTTTCAAATCCGTCTGGTAGTTCCAGAGATTAGTGCGTTCAAACAAACGAATAAAAAACTAACTCTTCAGCTTTATTATTAGTATCATCATCATCATTTCAGCCGAAAGCGTCCACTACTGGACATAGGCCTCCCCCAAGCACCGTCAATTCGACCGGTTCTGTGCTTCTCGCATCCAGCGGATTCCCGCGGCCTTCACCAGGTCATCGGTCCACCTTGTGGGGGGCCTTCCGGTACTGAAAGGGCCGTTGGGGTCGAAAGGTTCTAGAGTGGGGACCGCGTACCGGAAGACGTAGCGTTATCTATATCTATACTAATATTATAAAGAGGAAAGATATGATTGTTTGTTTGTTTGCAATTGAATAGGCTCCGAAACTACTGAACCGATTTGAAAAATTATTTCACTGTTGGAAGCTATACTATCCCCGGGTAACATAGGCTATATTATTTTTTCAAAAAAAATTGAGATCCTTACTAAAACTCCAATAATGTAACCCACGTGTAAAAAAATTACCAAAAATATTATTTTCATCGCGTGCGCTGTGAAAACGGTAGGTAGGTAGGTAGGTAGGTAGGTAGGTAGGTAGGTAGGTAGGTAGGGTAGGGTAGGGTAGAATAGGGTAGGGTAGTGTAGGGTAGGGTAGGTAGGTAGGTAGGTAGGTAGGGCAGGGTAGGTAGGTAGGATAAGCTGCGTGCGAAGCTGAGGCGGGCAGCTAGTTATACATAAATAGATATAGGTATAGATGATGCTAAATCTAGGTACCTTCGACGGTTCCTAAGCAGTCAGATACACTACCAACAAGACAACGAGGCCAATATTTTCACACAAGTGAAGAATTCTGTGAGTAATGTAACTTATGTAACGTTCCACGGCTCAGAACAAATAAAAAACCAAGACACAGCGCAGCAGCGGCGCTGGTAACAGTAACGTGAGGCCAGTTTCGTAAACATGTGTGCACTTAGTGAGGTGTAGCTTGATTGTAGTTTGATTGTAAATGTGTGCGTGTGAGCATGTATGCACAAAGCGGAGGTGTAGTTTTGGCATGCTTCACAGTATTGTTCGCAGCGCTCTGTTTTGGTATTTTATTTGGTCTGAGGTTCCACGGATTCACAAACAACTCAAATAACTTTTTGTCTATTCAGTTTTCATCCTTCTGAAACTAGTACCTTAGTACCTATAGGTGTAAGTATAACAGTCACCTTTGTATCCGATCGAATTAAATTAATCTTTAAAATCTTGACAGACCATTAATAATAAATATTAGATGGCCAGACTTATGTATAGTTAGTACATTCAAGATCACGTAGCGAACAAGTACAAGCATGCAATGTTTTTGTGTTCCAACTTAAAACAATGAAACCGAGGCGTTACGTGAATACTGAAGTATAAAATGACATCTGCATTGTTTTGTTTTTCCGTTAGTTTTTTGTTTCAGTGTTGCAGTGGGTATTGTTTGGACATTCGTGATATTTTTGCTGTTGGAAAATATCGGTAGTGTCAACTATTTCACACACATTCATGCATTGAAGTTTTAAGAACAAAACTAGTACCTACAGTTGGTATACAAAAACACATTCTATTTACTGTGAGTACGGTAGGTAATTCTTTGAGACTGTCATTCCATAGTTTATTGGCTGAATTATTGCTAAATTAGGATAAGTACCTGGTCGACCGAGCTCTGCTCGGATGAAAATAGATAAATAGGTATATCGTGCAGGTATATCAACGTTGTATCACATAAAAAAAACTGTGAAAATAGAGATAACAAATTTTCCCAGTTATGAGAAAATTCACCCCCGTAAACCTATATTGCAACTTTCATCGAAATCGTTAGAGCCGTTTTCGAGAACGTCATTTCAAATTATATAATAATATTGCTCATAATAGTAAAGGATGTAATCTGTAATTAAGGGCGAACCCTACCTTAGGGCGGCCGTACACGGACTGCTTCAAGCAGTTGAGACCGACTGCTTGAAGCCGCGACCGCGCGGTGAATTATAGTCATTCATTCGCTGCCGTACATACGACTGCTCGATCAGTCGCGACCGACGCAGCAAAAGTGCTTCCTCGTCAGAATCCATCGACGACTGCGCTAGAAAATCAACTGCTCGAGCGGTAGGTAGCGACAGCTCGAGCAGTCAACAACCGACCGCTCCAGCAGTCGACGCCGACCGCTCGAGCGGTTCGTGTACGTCGCTCAGCCGTTAACAGCTCGAGCAGTCCGTGTACGGCCGCCCTTAGTGTTCTTAGCCCTATGAATACCTACTTATACATAATTGATGCTTATTTGTCTGACATAACCTAGCACCACGCGTATACATTCAAACCTATCATTCTATTGAGTACATTAACTAGCAGAGTTTACCTGTAAACAATGGAAGTAATTGAGGTAGGTTAGTTCTAAAAATGTTGCCATAATTGGCTAAGTTGGCCGACTTGGCACGTGACAACCCTTGTTTTTTGAGAGACAATTTAGAGACACTTGGCTACCTTAAGAGCTAGACTTTTTATTTTATGTAGCTGTTTTTATGTTACTTATAATAAAATAAAATTCTAGCTAAAATTACTATAAAAAGACCTCAAGAATCTCGTGTTAAATTGAATGACTGGTTTTTTATATTCTGGACAATCAATCACACAGTAATATCTCACAGCTGATTACTTTGATTTTTAGAAACGTCATTAAAAATGTTTAAATAATAATCCTTTAATTTATTCTTCCTTATAGAAAAGGTGAAAGGTGACTGAACATGTTTGTTACTCAATCACGCATAACCGGCTGAACGGATTTGGACATAATTTGGCATAGGTACGTTTATGTAGGTAGATACCTAGACCATGTTCTGATTACTTTTTATCCGGGTATGTATTTAATAAGAGGCCTCTTTAGTCTTTACTTGCCGGGGTTGGTCCGTGGATGGGTGACCATTTTCACATATCGAGACTCCTCCGCGCCTCGGAAAGCACGTTAAGCCGTTGGTCCTGGCTGTCATTTGTGGATCTTTGACAGTCGTTACGAGTCGTCAGAAGCTGCATCCGGTTAGATTGGAAGCCGACCCCAACATAGTTGGGAAAAGGCTAGGCAGATTGATTGATAGTCTTTACTTAGAGGGATAGAATCCGGAATGAGGTAATCCGGCATAGAACCAAAGTTGTCGACATAGCTCACAGAATAAGCAAGCTGAAGTGGCAATGTGCCGGCCATATTAGCCGTAGAACCGATGACCGTTGAGGTACACGTGTTCTTGAGTGGAGACCGTGAATCGGCAAACGTAAGGTAGGACGCCCTCACGCTAGATGGAGCGACGATCTTCGCAGGGTGGCTGGTAGCAGCTGGGTGAGAGTTGCCGAGAATCGAGCTGAATGGCGTGCAATTGGAGAGGCCTGTGTCCAGCAGTGGACTGCTATAGGCTGATGATGATGATAGAGTAGACCTTCCCAGTAAAATGGTGGGCAATAACAAATTTAATTCCTATTATAATCTAACTAGCCGCTGCAGGGCAAAGGCCTTCCTCTCCCTTTTCTATACACAGTTCTGTCGTCGTCTATACACCATTCTGACGTCCTTTCGGTATGGGGCAAGCTCGTCCCACCATCTTCTCCGGCGGCGATGTCGTCTTGAGTTGAGAATCATTCCCACCCAGTGGAGGTGGTTTTATTATAAATTCTGCCTAGCCTTTTTCCACCAACTAGATTGGGGTCGGCTTCCAGTCTAACCGGATGTAGCTGAATACAATTATAAATTGTCTGTGACTGACTGCCTATCTGTCCTCCACAACCCAGTTACTGGGTAATACTTACGTAGATACCCCTTGGTAAGACTGGTTGTCAGATGTTCGGGTTTCTGACTACCCGTAACGACTGTCAAAGATCTACAAGTGACCGAGCCTCGGAGTAGACTCGATCTATAATGGATGGTCACCCATCCACGGACTGACCTAGGCAAGTGTAGCTTAACCTTCGATCGAACCGTGCGGCTGTTGAGCCACGAGCCTTTTAAACCTTATAATATTAATATGTTCTTACCTGTCTCTTGCTGGTACACATTCAATTTGGGTCTTGGACTTCGTCGGTGCATTCGCCATGTCCTGACATGCTTTCAGGTATTGCGACGGGACGCATAGTTTAACTATAACATAATAATTTCACAGTTCAAATAAGTATTCGACAGATTCAACTCTGCGGCTTAGAAGGGCCGAACGTTTTTTTTTTGCAACCATCTGTTTCTTGTGTTTTACGATATGCCGTTGTCAATAAAGCATAAGTACGAATTTTGCTTTGAGTTGAATAAAAATGTAACAGATTAACTCCGGGATAACTTAAACGAAAAATGTAACAAAAATTCCAAAAAGACTGTTTTCAGTAAATTTGTCATGTTATGTAGGTACCTACTATTTATTATTAACGTTTCGAAATTATTCAATGTCAACGAACTCATGTTATTAAACTAATATTACGCGTTTATTATGAATTAATAACATGTTATTTGATCTTCGCGATATGAAAATATTTCTAACTAATTTTACAATTTTTGTCATTATTGTTTTTATAACTTGATCATTTTGAACAGTATAATAAAATGCTCGAAAAGGTATCTAGAGTAGAGATTGTAAAAGTTAGATTCATAAACCAGTATTTTTACATAATCATTTCAAGAAAGATCTCTGATCTAAGTCTTGCCAAACAATTCGATCCTAGACAATTTATCGAGATAATAACTTACACACATAAATCGAATAATAATCGATTCACGAAATTCGGGATTCCAATCGAATAAACACATCGAGAAATGGTTTTCACTGCAATTTATAGACCATTCTGTTTTAGAATTATTAGAATCGGATAATAACATCTAAAACTCGATTTTTGTTAAAAGTGTAGATTGTTTTGTCGTTATGCTAAAACATTACATAAACTCTCAGAACATGCTTAGTATCTATCAGATTGGTTGTTTCTCAGCAAAAAGTTACAAAACGTGCAAATATTTGCTCATTATGTGTCGGGGTTAAATGTCAAAGATTTCGCGTCTTTACATTGGCTTGGCTACATTACTAAAACCTGATAGACTGTCCGAGATTACTAAATTCGTTTACACACTTTGGATACAGTTGTAACATTTTTTAACTAGGTAGGTTCTTTATTGCTTAATACGATACCATATTTTCCATTGTTATATTCTTAAGAATTACGGTAAATAAACACGATACACCGGAGAACTTTAGTCACAACACTACCAACACAACTTTCCGCAAAAAAATACATCTTTTATCAATCATTCGGATTTAAAAATCGAATTCCATAAACACAACTTAATGCTCTCAATTTATGAGATTAAAAATGGCATTCCATAAATAAAATACAAAACAAAAAAAAAAAAATAGAACACTTTAAAAATAGAACATACATGACGATTTGCTGTGCACACAAACACATGTCAGGGCTAAGAGATAAATGTATTTTAATGCCATGGTCAAGGCAAGCTCGCGTGCTATCGCCTTACTACCGCGGGCCGTCCAAGTAACTTCTTTTATATTCTCACGTTATCTTTATTGTGATTGTTTCACCATGTATTAACGAACACGGAGGTAGACACTGTATTCGCGGACGATTGACTTGTGAGGTTTGCGCGGCACTGTGTCACGTGTGTTGGTAAGTGGAAAACGGTGTGCGATACAGAGTTAAGATGGTATAGATAAGATCCTGAGATAATCATCGATATGTGACCTTAAAAACAATATTACACCCGAAGCGTTGAACGAGAGCTTTTCTCTTAAGACCAAAGTAAAGCTGCTGCATTTTCTTAAGCGGAAGCTTTGTAACAGGAATTCAGTCAACATCGTTAATTAAACCCGTTAATTAGGCTTAGGTAGTAACTAGACTGCTATTTTCGATGAAGAAACCATTAAACAAAATAGTTTAGCACCAATTATCATTGGCGAGGTATTTCATACAAACTAGTAGCATAACTATAACTACATACAAAATGGTCTCATAAGAGCTATGTGAACTTATAAAGTGTTTCCAATGATGTTTAATATTGAATTAATTTTGTTTACCTTAGCGGCTTTGCGTCTTTCTAGTATTCGTATCGATCTTCATTCTTCAATATTCCTACTCAGTTTGCAAGAGTCATCGTTCGCTTGGGACCATGGGCTTGATTAAATAATACAGTACAAAGCCGATTTATTTTCTTCCTTATTAGCATGGTGGACATGCAAAATATAAATGCGTCTTATCATAGGTTCAATTTGCATCAATAGGTTTTCATTTTTCTTTACACAATGTACTTCCTTATAAAATAAACTACATATTACAAGTCTCCTACATTTAATTTAATAATATTAAAAAAAAAAAAACAATGTCACATCTGCGTTCTTTTTTTGAAACAATAAAATTGTATGAAAAGAAAAATGCATTTTCAATTATTTTTTTCCGGTCAAACCGGCCAGGACTTGGTATCAAAATTTTAAGTTATGAACAGTCATTTTTCTGATTTTCTTATCCATGGATTTTTTTTTAAATGTCTGTCTGCTTTCCATACATAATTATGTGTATATTTAGAAGGTTGAAAAATGACACACGGAAAATATTTATTCGTCGATTAATTATTGACGAAATTGATGATGTTGATTTGTTTTTATTGAGAATGTTTATAATTTACGGGAAGCATATTTACCTTTTATTTTATAATTAAAGATATATTTTTATTTTAGAATTTATTTTGTCCGTACGAGACATAAACATTGCACATTAGTTGGAGGAATTTAAAAAAAAGTTTATGAATGTCAAAACATTCAAATTATGATTGTGCGTCAATCATCTTGTTTTAATATAAAGATAGTTAACGATTATTTAAATATGGACTGGATTCATTGCAACAATTGTTATACTCAGTTAGAACCTGGAACTACTCTGCATTTAACATCATGTGGCCACATGTTTTGTAACAATTGCTTAGAGAAAGGTAAGATTATTCCATAACTTCATTCAAAGATAACATCTGTTCATGGATTAAAAATTAATCATTACGCATGTAAATTTCTTGTAGGCGGTAAAGACAGTACATGTTTAATATGCCGAGCACCGTGTTCCATCATGAAACTTGTTCCAGACGTATGTAATTTCGCAAAATATTACCTACCAAGTTCTTACAATACCTTGGAATGTAATTTTCTCATTTACTATTTAATTTTAAGATGAAACAAGAGGTTCAAGATTACTTTACCGATCCAGAGGAATTAATTAAAAAGTCCTGTGAGGTGTTACAATTTCAGAGGCAACATAGACGGCGGCTGTTATCTTATTTATTGCAATCAGTAAGTAATTTTCTTGCTTTCGGCTGTCTACTTAATTAAATTCTGTAGATAGCGTTTTAGAATTGCCTTTCAAAGTTGAAAACAGCTTTTATACATTTTTATGTTGAACATATGCAAATACCTAGTCAAAAAAATCGCCAATGGTTTTTACCTAATATTACCAACTGAAACTATTAATCAACTTTTTTTAAGGTTGCTATTTATGTAATACTAGGTTTGCGTCATCATTATTATGTGCATACTTACTATAATATTATAAACCCGTTAATACTCACCGGGTGATATATCTAAGAACTTCCTAATAAAAACCTTGTATTACGCATAATCTCTTATCACCACGCTTGGCAAACAGATTGGTGATTGACCGTCAAATTTATTTTCTTTCACCATTGACATGGTGAATTCCACTGACAATGACTTTTGGATTTGAAATTAGACCTGTCACGGGTACACCGTTGCTGCCAGTTTTACCACAGCATAGCCATTTTACAATTTTTACTTAGCTTATCTCATCCAGGAACGTTTATTTTGTATAACCTTCTCGAGAATGGCTTATGTTCTCAGAAAAAGCACATTTAATTATAAGCTTTCCTATATTTTTTGTATTTTTAGAAATACTATCACAGTTTACTTATTCCAGACGAAGAAATTCTATACGGCACGGACCGAGTTAAAACGCATGACCGAATTATGTCAGAAGCAGCACATCCAACTGAAGGAATATCACAGAACTATCCGGAGTTTAGAAGCTCAGTTGGCGAACCAATTCAGTAACAGATAAATTACTTTAGCTTTATTGTAGACTAGCACAGCAATTCTGTTTTTGTCAGCGTGAAAACTTAGTTGAAGTGAGCTGTCAATAGTGTCAATCTGAATGACAGCTCACTTCACCTGAGTTTTCACGGTGAGATTTTTATAGAATAGACCGGGAATTGTTGCCCGCGTTTCACTGGCATTACGTAGGTATCCTTAATGTGCCTTATGATACAAGCACCCCATTTCATTCTCTTTTTTTTTTTTTTGAATGTGGGAAATTATCAAATTACTTCTCCCGCTCTGGGCGGAGCGGAAGGGCGTGTCAGACTTTTACTGACTAAAACCCACCTGTGGTCCTTCAGTTGCCTGTTGCCAAGGTCCCGGAAGGTAACACAGGTAACAAGGTAACAAACGAACAGACTTTTCTGGGATTTATAATCATTAAGTATGGTATGGGATTCAGTAATAGACGTATTCTCTAGTCCAGGGCATGAAATTCTTAAAATGGTGATCATAAAGTTTGGTATAATATGGGTAAGTAAGTGTAGTAAGATGTTGCAACGCCTAATTTTGGTCACATACTGACTATTGCATAACTGCATAGGCTTGAAGATTACATTCTAGAAAGTTGAGATTAATCACCTGAAGTGATGACTATGACGTTAAAAAGTAGGTTATAAAAGTAGTAATATAATTTGAACAATTACGTAACGTTAGATTCAAAAACTTTTGTCATTAAAACATCCCTGTGTAAAGTTACCCAACAATGGATATAATAAACATAAGTGAATATTCCAATGGGAACCCGTAACAACCAACCAAACATCCCATAAACAATTTTTTATCGTACAGAAATTAAACTGTGGCACGTATTTTGATACCCTTTTATGGGGTTATAGAGTATTCTCATTATGTACGTAGGGGGATATATTTTCAGAGCAAGTATCGCCGTTCAACATCCCCATATCGCCTCGGACCAACATATCACCGAGCTTCGTGCAGACCACACCTACTTATAAGCGTAATGCTAAAAGTACGCCGTTTTCGGTAAGTCACTTTTATTGTTATTAGGACAAACAATAAAATTATTAAAAAAAAATAACTAGGCTTTAGGGGGGTTTAATGTCACCTGATGTATAAAGTGATGATTAGATAGGTTTATGTGTCTTTTGAAAAAATAACCAGATGTCAATTAAAATAATAAGCAACTACAATACCAGAAACATGTTTCAGTTTTTCAATAATACAATTAATAGATAAGTAGGTATTATTGTAAAACTGAGGTTTAAAAATCTATGCATCCATGTTTTTATGGTAAATATGTGAGGTGTGACAAAACGAATGGGTTGGCAATAATGAGGCTAGCTAAAAGTATCTGTGATATGAAAAGTACACACGGGTACACATCAAGCTATACATTTCCAGTTTATACTGATCTCGTATTATAAAGGATTTCCGTACAATCCGAGGTCAGCTTATACTGGAAATGTATAGCTTGATGTGTAGCCATGTGTACATGACATAGGTATAATCTTGCAATCTAAATTGGATGGCGGGAAAGACCTGGGATATGGAAAGGAAGTAATAATTTAAGCCAAGATTTATGGTCTGGACTCTGGACTAGTCCGTCTCTACTGGCCATGTGTTAGGCGACGAACCAGGGCAATATCTATACATATTATACATTAAAGTCGCTTTCCGCGTTTGTCTGTATGTCCGCATTGTTCTTCTAAGCCACGCAACAGATTTTGATGAGGTTTTCACCATCGTTTAGACAATTTATTCCGGATAGGTTTATGTGTATAATACGTTAGTATTAAAGTTACATATAACTAAGAAATCTCGATGTTTTGTCAATTCGTGAAAACCGTGCGAAGCAGGAGTGTGCCGCTACTTGTTATATAAGACTTGCTCTAATATTTATACTAAAGCAAGTCGCACGTGCCTTTATTTTCAGATAGTAACCATTTGTTTGGTTTAGTTTAATAGTTCATTGAACACGTATATTTCCCGGGTCTTAACACACACACAATATTAGAAGATAATAATTATAATAAGGAAAATGTATTACTGAGATAATGTTCTTGTATTGTAAATGCCTTTCGGTTTCGATTCTTAATTAAAATTCCTTGCTCTTGAATGAAGTAAGAAACAAAAGGATTTTTCCTGAAAGAAACTGCGAGGAATACTGGTAGGTCCTCATTAATTAATCTATAGGTACCAATGCCAATAAAGAACCATGATTTTTTTGTGTATATTAAAATATCATCGATCTACTATGTCATTTCGTCTTGGTAAGTATTATTGGTCGACTCTTCACGTGACCAGAGAGCTGGCTTATTTTTGGCCAAAGAATCAGCATTGCCATACAACGTGGCAATGCTGCCACTGCCTTTTGGGCACTTTTAATGTCGACAGTGATGACAAATTTTTTGATGCCCTATGATTCTTTCCCATCTTTTTTTAAACATGACTTTCATATTGTTATTTTAACTCTCTTAGCATATAGTTATAAATAATATTATTATCTTGTTTGAAAATAAAGAGGGTATATACAATTATTTATTAGCGTTGCTATCCATGAAACATTGACTTTGTTATCATTGCTTGAAGAAATCTCTCTGAGGTTATCATGAAACCAAAATATAACTTTTAGATTTGCGTTGCTCTGCATACTTAACTTGAATGACGATAAAGAATCAGACTGACTGTTGAATTCTGAAAGTTTATTCACTATTGCCAAATCTACAAACACTACTAATATATCCATCAATCTGCCTAGCCTTTTCTCAACTATATTGGCGTCGGCTTCCAGTCTAACCAGCCACCAGCTATACCAATATTTTACATGGAGTGACTGATAGTTAATTGATTCAGGCGTGACTTTGCGGAAATCCATTATAAAATACAATAGACGTAGATATATTTAGTAACCAATTCCGCTTGACTATTCTTCAAGAGTCCTAAAAAACCCTGTAAGAAATCGACACGTGTTTCACCTCTCAACGAGGCATCCTCAGGATGACGATTGACCAATTGCAAACCAGAACGCGACGTGTTACCACACCGAGCGCTGGACGCAAAGGACTTTGCGTCCAGCGCGTTGAGAGGTGAAACACGTGTCGATTTCTTACAGGGTTTTTTAGGACTCTTGAAGAATAGTCAAGCGGAATTGGTTACTAAATATATCTACGTCTATTGTATTTTATGGAGTGACTGCCTATATCTGAGGTCCACTACTCACCCTTGGCCAATTTTTTGGGCTTCTGACTACCCGTAACGACGGTCAAAGATCTACGAATGACAGCCGATGCTTTCCGAAGCACGGAGAGGTCTCGATATGCCATGGATTATCACCCATCCACGAACCGATCGTGGCAAGCTTAGCTTTACGAACTAAAGTATTACGTAGAAATAATGTTACCATAATATTATCTATTATCGTCACAGTATTTATGTAATTAGCTCTTAATATTATGTAGGTATAGTTACTTAGACGAAGGGAGTACCCTGTCCCAAGACTGACAGTTAATCTCAAACTGCCAGGGTAGTCCCGTGGTCCCGTATACTTACTAAAATTTCAGTAAAGATAACATTTTGATCTTAGGTACAGCAGTATCAGTCAAACCTTGTCACTCCGACGCGGATAAGCAAGCAGAGGTCAGCGAACATGAGTGCTCATAGTCAGGTGATTATCGAATTTTTTCGACATGTTTGTTTAACTTCGAAAGAAGTGTTCGTATGATAATAAGTTTAACTACAATGAATAGTAAAAAGGAGAAATCCCAGAATTATGAAATGATGTTTATTACCCGACTACGGCGAAGAAAAAAGGAGGGTTATGATTTTGACCGGTATGTATGTATGTATGTATGTATGTTCATCTGTTCCCTCCTATCTTCTAAAGCACTCATCACAATTTGACAAATGAGGTATCGTTGGAAGCGTCTTGATTGCCCGCTGGTTATAGGCTATGTGACGTCACATTAAATTAAAAATGGCGACCTGAGGACATAAAGTAAGGAACTAAAAAATCGTACCATGTTGGGTATCAAATGAAAGGGCTTAATGAGCACATTTCAAAAATATATATATTATAAACCCAAAAGAATTTAAAAAAAATTAAGTATTAAAAACTAAAACCCAACTACGACTAAAAAGGTATAAACAAGACCCCACAGACAGACAAATTAAAAATCCGGAGTCACACGTAATCTGTTCGATTTATGCCCTAACACGTGTGACTCCGACTCCCTATAATAGCTTTACTCTCATTTTTACTTAAGAACCCCTGGGTCTTGTAGGAGATGTTTGCAGCTCTTGAATTCAACCGGGTCAGCGATCAAAAGCGCTTTACGTCAACCTGCATGCAACTACAAAGCGCCTTTTCCATTATAATGTTGTTGCTAAGACGATATTTCTTGCTATGAACACCAACTGCAAACAGAAGGCCAATTCTCGTACATAAAAAACGTTCACATTCAAGTCGCAATTTGTCAAACTTGTCAAAAATGTTGGTAAATTGATTGCATTTTTGACAAATTGCGAATGACATGCGAATGCGAACGTTCTTAAAAATTACGGTCTCGCCCCTCAGAATTCCAAACAAATCACGTTACCTAAAAACTTATACTTTCTTTTCCAGCGTTCGAATACGTCTAACAAGATTTCGTCGACTGTCTTCACTCCGCCCACTCCTGAGTCCGCTGGGTACTCCAACTTTTTAAAGAGTCTCTAATGGTATTCTGAACGCATCCAAAAATTCGCTCGCGTGTGCCAGTGCGAATTTCCATAAAAAATACACATTTATTTTTTATTACCTCTGGCGGCATTGGAAAACCGAATTATTCAGCCTATTTTTCTTTAAGCCTGTGTTACATTGTGCGACAGCACGTTGTATATGACACGAATAATATTATTTTACGTCAAGACTCGAGATATGGGGATGAAATGGTTTGGGAAGAGACATGTGGTTTATGTTAATGTACAGTATCATTATTGTACATTATTTTGCTCCCTAAATAATGTCTCATCTAAGCCTGTTATGAAATTTTGTGAAAACTCTTGTTCAGAAAGTAGATTTATTTAGAAGTTTATGTTATTATAATAAGTATGAGACGTCGCTGTCGTCACTGCGTAGTTTCCACTGCAAAGTGGTTTGATAAATAGGAGGTGCTTTTAATGTTTTATTTATTTAATTATAAAATGATGTTCTCGAACAGCAATTATAATTAATACATTTACCTTAAATTTAATTCCGATCGTCACGCTGATTGAGTGAACTGGCGCGTTCGAAATCTGAAATTATGCAGCGTTTAATTTATATTCCAGGGACAAAAAAATATATTTATTTTTGTTTTTTTAAAATCAATGTTTAGTTATTATTTTAGCGGCATGGTCAGTGAGTGAATGATTTTGTTTTACTCAGGAAAATAAATGTATAATTGATATTATAATCAAACCTTCACGGTCAATAAACCAAATCAACTTTTTCTAACACACAATTTGTCTCTGCCAAATGATCATAACAAATCAATTTTACTGTTTTAATTACTATTTCGTAAAAAAAACTTTATCGGGTGATTTGTTTTCTAGGTCTTTCAGTAGCAGTAGTGAATCGGGCTATATGTCAAACAGTCCATTGCGATCGCCCGGTGTTTATTGCAATGGCTACGGAAAATGCCCATTCAATAAAAGAACGAAGATTATGAGGTTCGATTAGAGTTTGTTTTTTTAATAGTTGTTCCTTCGGTGTATTTAAAACCATAGACTGCATGCCATACGCATGTCAACAACTTAAATCTTTTTTAATATGACCTTTATGTCATTCGAAAAGTTTTCAAAAATGGAACATTCGTTACCTAGATGTAACCAACACTTCTGTTGTAATATTGTATCTATATCTTTTTTTGTAATTTGTACACCAACTTGTTTAATTTACGTATGCATTCACAATACGATAACAAAAAATGGAGCAAAAGCATTCCTACAAATGGAAATGAGTACTTAGTGTATTACAACGGAATTACATTCTCATATTAGGATAGCTTTTAGCATTTTAATTTTATATTTTATGCATGTTAATTTGAAAATTTAAATACAATTTGCATGTTACTGTTCTGTTATTTTAACGAATAAAATATTTCTGTGGTTTATTTGGATTTTTCTTTTATTTTTCTCACTTTAAACTACGTAGGTAGGTATTTGTAGACAGTAACATTTTACGATTTTGAAAAATGACTTCCTCTGGTGGTAACTTATTAGTTATCAATGATTACTTAAATTAATAATTATGGATAAACCAACTGCCCTTTGACAATTTACTGATTTTAGTCTCTAACAAAGTAAGCTGCACCTCACTGCACAAGCGAAACTATTTAATTGAATAGTAATTATAACATAATTAAGCGAGTTAAATAACAATTACTATGGTTTCGTTTAGTTTCTACTTGTCGTTAACGTAGGTCAAGGACCGAAGTCCATAAAGGTAGCAACCCGCTATTCTAGGTCTTGAAAAATAATAGGATAGTAGTGTATCATCTAGTTCGTAAATCGTTCGTTGTTCAGTAAATTGAGAAGGGTCTAATGAAGTTGGATCATAAAAAAACAGCCTATAGTGTACCTAGTAGCTACGTTCGTGAACTGTCTAGTTCACGAACGTAGCTACTAGGTAGCCAAAAAAAAACGCCAAATAGCCTGTAGGTATGGCTGTCTAGCCATACCTACAGGCTATTTGGCGTTTTGCAGCACATCTTGGTTCTAATTGTGTTTGAGCCCCTTATAAAGATACCTAAAGCTTGTAAAAAGAAAGAAACGCAACGATAACGGTAAAAAACTTGTTTTTTTCCTTATTTGTACAACCTCCAGTACTACCTATCAAAGGGCTTTTAAAGTACCTAATCAAAGAGCCTATAAACGGAAATATAATTATGAACCATAAACAAGCGTTCTAAGAATAAAAAAATAAATAAAGTGTCTCTATTCGACAAACACAAGATAACAAGAAAAGTTTACGATAAAAATAGAGAAATCTTCTTGAATCGAGATGACTGGGAGCCTAAACCGGCTACATTAGCAATTCCTCTAAAAGCAGTTCATTTCCTGAATCCCAGCTGTCATTAGCCATTCCTATAATTTGGCATAGAAGCAATTCATATTTTGTGGACCATTTTACGAATCTCCATAGAAAACTGTCAAACCGATGAATTATTTCGTAATATGAATTACACGCAGATCATAATTATTAATTGTCAGTTTGTGACATTTTACGATGATTCATAATATTTCCATATTATGATTCTGCTAAAGTGACCGTTTTAAGCCCCCTGATATCTCTAAAATTCATTTTTGACTAGCAAATCAAATGAGATCTACTTTAAAACTTGTGTTATGATCGAATTTTCAAGTTTCCAGACATCCAAATATTATGCTTCTACAGTTTGATTAACATTGCTACCTATTTATTCATAAAAGCCTGAAGTATCTAATACCCCCCTTTTATTTCATCGATAAAAAGACTGTTATTTTTATTAATTGTCCATGAATTGAGAAGGAAACCAATATGAGATAATATAAAAAAATGAGTTCTACACAAGTAGGAATAAGTAGGCGTTTTGGAAGTCGGTGGCAAAAAATAATCAAACAAAACGACTTCCGAATCTAAAATTATTTTTCACTTTTTAGTGTTTTGTTCGAAGTCGGTTTTTGTTTGTAAAATGTTTTTGTTGTATGCTATGATATGTTTATGAATATGAAAATACAATTCTATGGCAAGCTACCATAGGTAGCTTGCCATACCATAGGTTGCATACCAGTTTTTTTTTCTTTACCGTACTACCTACTTTCTTATTATAATATCACTAAATACCTATCCCCAAAGGAGTTTGAAGTAAAACACCGATTACCAAGCTTCAAAAATTCTCTTTATTATCGCCGTTTATCAAAAGGAACAGTTTTTAACGGTGAATGGGCAGGATGCCCTTGTTCTGCTGATAGCCACCGGTGGCTTCCTGGTGTCCATGCACCGAGTGAGCCCCGAGGTTGTTGAACTTCTCCAGGACTTCGGCACCGCCCTTGTAGCCTTTCTGGAGGTACTCGCCCTGGGAGAGAAGAATAGTTAGTGTGGTATAGTTTGAGGATGAACAGAATGCAATAGAGAAGTGCTGTGTTGGAATGTCGTTTCATGAAATGAAAAACTAGAGAAGTCATGACATTATGAAGACATGTAGAGCTCTTATTTCTCAGTAGCAGCCTGCAGTTTGGAGTCGTGCCCGGTTGATGGCAATAGGCTCGCCCCCTATTACATAATTGACGGTAAAGGGAAACATTATAGGAAACCAGCCTGCCCTAGAACTAAAAATTCGAAGATATGTGTTATCCACCAACCCGCACTGGGCCCGCGTGGTGGATTACGGCTCACTTCCTCTCACAGAGTGGAGTCCTGTGTCCCACAGCAGTGGGAATATTATAGGTGATAAAATGTGGGTTTACTAAAGGTAGGTACATCTCTGCCTAACTTCGGGGAGTACAGGCGTGATGTTATGGTTTTAGAGTACTTTTCTGTGGGTACCTAAAGCTCTAAATGTGCTATAAGGCAAATGGTTCAATTAATTGTGTGATTAAAAATTCTTTTCACAGCAACAAAGGACGATTAAACGAAATCATAATTAAAGCGATTATCAAAAAGTCTGGACCATTTTACTTTTTCAGAACGAACCGTTACGCTAATCCGAAGAGTGAGGTTTACGAAACAATTTAGTACAATTTTATTTCCAGCATTTTACACCAAAGCCCTAAAAACTAGCTCAAACATCTGGTGGTTTTATTCAATGACTTTTATAGCGGACCTACCCACAGACATTTCTGTTTAACGAGCTTAGAGGCAACTGTTTTCAATTTAAACAATGTATAAACTAAAGTAACATTTTATGAGTCGTAAAAGTTGGTATTTGTTCTATAATAAATAAGTTGTGTGTTTAATTTTATGCTCTGCTTTTATGAACATTGTTTGAGTGATACTTAAGGTTTTCTTGAGCTTGAATTTGTTAAGTAGTTTTGGCGACAAAACAGACGTAGCTGTAGTATTTATTGTTTTGACAAGATTTCTAGGACCAGAGGCTGAAAATACTTTAGACATTGAAACATGTTTTGTCTCTGAAAAGCTGGAAAACCAAATCTAAATACGCGTCTATAAATGATAAAACTGATAAGACCTAAATACTAAGACTAAATACTTTAAACTTTGTTACTAAACCTTATCGGCACAGTCTAATTTAATAGATGCTTCTATAAACGTAGGCCGAGATAGGGAAGTTACTAGGAATTTATTTATAGTTACCTACCTTGTAGATAATAAAGGCCCATTAGACTGATATCTACTATACATTGTAACAGTGAATCAATTTTCACGTCTCCCTCTTAAGACTTAGGCCCATTTAAAAGAAATATTCGTATTGGTTATGACCTAAAGAGGTTCCTTATAGAATATGAATTAAAAAAGTTATGCAACAACACGAAATTTCGCGGGTAGGTATTCTGGTAAAATACTAATACTCTTCGCGTAAAACATATTTACTAGCTATAGGTATCAATCTTAAGGTCAAAAATGTAATCCCAACCCTGGTTATTTATACCCCAGTATCTGAAAAGCCTGAAACGATATCGAAATAACACGTTAGTGTCTCTGTTAGTTGACACAAATCACAACAACCAATCTTGTCACAAGATTTGAATGCATATAAAATGGAATAAGCTTTCACAACTTGGATTAACAGTATAAAAAATTGTCTCTTACCTTATTTGCCTTCGAGTCATCAATTTTCTGCTCCGACACGTGATGTCCCTCCTTGCCTTGAGCGTTAGCATCCAGAATCTTCTCCTCATGAGCACCCTTGAATCCTTGCTGTGCGTTCTCTCCGTGGGCAACAGCATTATGACCATTAATCTTGTGGTCAGCTTCATCATGAGCCTCGTCGTAGAAACTCTCAGATTTCTCCTCCTCATTCTTGCTACTGGAAGTCTTGAATCCCTTGCTCACATGACCTTTCTTGTGACTTTTTGCCTTTTTCAATTGTTCTTCATTTGCACCTAAAATTATATCGCAAAATTTTGTAATAGCTATAAAAAAGTCATCTAAGTAAATATTAATAGGTTTCTATTTACTGTAAGTTGACTAAATATTAATTTGTTATTCTGTTTTTTGCTGTACTTTGCCGAATTGGACGATAAAAACTTGTTGATTGACAAGTGAGCGTGAAATTGTAACGAAATAATGAGTTATTTGGAAAAAAAAAGTGCTCTATGCGTAAGGCATTGGTTTATTTGGGGAAAAGATTAGAAACGTACCGTGTTTGTCCAATTTCTGATTGCCTTCATAGAATTTCTCGTCACCGGCAGCTTTTTTCTTGGCTTCTTCGTCTTTGTAGAAACTTGACTCGCCCTTTTCGGCTCTGGCGGCAGCAGCGCCCTGCTGGTACCCTTCCTGACCATGTTTAGCTTCTTCTTCAGCCTTCTTCTCGATTTTCTCTAAATTTTCTCCTGCACCCTTCTTCTGAGCGGCATCATAAGCATTCTTGTCCACATATCCTCCACCAACTTGTTGTCCGATGAGTGGGTGGTAAAGCAAGCCATTTCCAAGACCGATTCGACCAACTCCTAATCCGCCGATTCCAGGGTGGATAAAACCAACTCCGTTACCGAAGCCGACGCCTCCAACGCCACCCACACCAACACCTCCGACGCCACCAACACCAACACCGGCACCACCGACGCCGAGCTGGCCAGCACCACCAACCCCTCCGAGACCAAGCCCCAATCCTTGGCCAATGCCTCCTAATCCGATGCCACCGTAGCCCAGACCTTGGCCTAAGCCTTGGCCCAGGCCAAATCCGCCAACACCAATACCACCCACTCCACCAACACCAGAAACAGTATTCAGAACAGTAGACGCGGCTCCTTCTATTTGTTCGGGGTAATCCTCACTTTCTTCCACTTCATAACTATTAGATAGAGGCAATCCAGATTTCGCGTCAGTACCAATAGCGTCCAAACGTTCTTTCACATAATCGTAAGGAGTCTTCTCATCAGCCAGCTCGACTTTGTTGAACTGAGCTGCAGACAACGCCACCAGAGCGAGGGTGAAAACTTGTGTCAACATCATTGTCGATGTGATCGTTACCGACGTTTCGAGACTGATGTCATTTCAGTATTGCACTGTTATTTATACTAAGGTTAAATTCGGTGGAACGGAATAGTTTTTGTATTAGCCGTGTGATAGTTTTCACAGGGCGTCTGGGGGCCCGTGTCCGGTCGTTTCCTTCCTGTGGTATTGTTTCGACTAGTCCTAATTAGAACGACACGGCTAAAATAAAACAATGTGGTGTGGTCGAAGACCTTGCTTTCCAGTTCATTGGTGGCGTCAGTGGGGCGTTGGTTTGCGCAACCACCGGACCGCTATGGGTAACGCGTTTTCTAGACAATTTCTCGTCAATTCTCCCGTGTTATCTCATTTCAGGTAATCTTTGAGCATAAATTCGTGACTCCATAACACCACAAATGAATTTCAGTCGATAATCCGGCGATCATTTTTAATCTGTCAGTTGCAAAGTCTCGTCGGCTGATTAATCTGTTCGAAGCATAAAGTGAAAAGGTTAATTAAAAGCAAAAAATGGCAACATTTAATAAACAGGTGATTAATTTCCTCTCTGCATTATTAAGCATAATGGCCTTGGTTCAGATCGGACGATTTCACGTCATTGTTTTCTTATGCTCAAAATATATGTCGAGGGCTCGACCAAAGGTTACCTGAGTATTATATTGGGTGGCTATTGAGTCGCCAAAGATGGCCTAAATAAGTCACGGTAAAACCTGCAAGGTGTCGGAAATAAATCATCAATGTAGTGTTAGTTTTCTGTTGCTTTGTGTAACTTTGTCTACTCCATCTAATTTGTTCTTTATAACTCCCAACTTTTCGATCTACCAGTTTTCAGTCAACTTTGGATCATGCTCATCTTCCATATGAGGGATGCCTTTTGCATTTTATCCCTCTTATGTCATTTGAATAATATAATGTCAAACGACGATAATGAGAAATAGCAGGAAAAAGTCACCTACCTTAATTCAGTCTCTTCAATTATTCAGTGGTTTAACGTTAATGGTTACGGAGTCAAAGAAAGCCCCTTCTTGAATAAATCATTTAAAAGTTAAAGGAAAAAATGTTTTCCATACTATGTTCTTGGCATAATATGATGATCGATTTCTTTCATTGTCAATCAATCAATCTGCCTAGCCTTTTCCCAACTTTGTTGGGGTCGGCTTCCTGACTAACCGGATGCAGCTGTATACCAGTATTTTACATGGAGCGACTGCCTATCTGACCTCCACAAGCCAGTGACTGGGTAATACGATACCCCTTGGTAAGACTGGTTGTCAGACTTTCGGGCTTCTGACAACCCGTAACGACTGTCAAAGATCCACGAATGACAGCCGGGACCATCAGCTTAACGTGCTTTCCGAGGCACGGAGGACTCTTGATATGTAAAGATGGTTACCCATCCACGGACTAACCCCGGCAAGCGTAGCTTAACCTGATGGATCGACCGGCGCGCCTGTTATTGGGTGAGTTCAATGATTACATTAATTATTATAAGTACTTTTATTAGTCTCAGTAGGTTTCAGTGTTTTAAATTCAAAACAAAACAAAAAACATTCAGAAGTTTGTATAATAAGTAGGTTCTTTCCTGCTATCAGTTGGTAAATTATCAATACTTATTTAACGCCTCATTATTGTAAAACTGAACATAACAGTATCCAATAGATAGGTAATCGTCACATAATATTTGTTATGAAATAGATAAGTTATTTATATACGTAGGTACAAACTCGTATTTTTTAAGAGTTTTCCTGTTCATTTTGCAAGTATTAATCTAAGAGGAAGTTCAAATCACTGTTTATTGTTACATCACGCAAATTAGCATGATTAGACAGTGGTGCCGATTCTCTTGTCACAAAATTCTCTTAACTAAACTAAAAATCACTAAAATTTAGTTTAGTCCTGTCAAACGATCAAACTCATTCTGCAATAGACTTTAAATGACACAACTTAACTATAATTTAGTTTTACAGCACTAAGATGGCACTGAGATTAGTTTAGTGAAAATGCTATTCTGAATTTGACGATTTAACCAAATATTGTCCTATATCTAAAATCCTCTAAATAAATCTGACTATATTTAATCGCGATTAAAAATGTGTAGAATAAAATTAGATGTCATGAACTAAAATTCAAACCAACACCTCGACTTCAGTTACAAAAAACAGTACTGTATTTTTTTATTTTCTTTTGCTTATATCTCGAAAACGGTGTGTCCTATCGCAAAAAAAAAGAAAATTTCGACTTCCTTTAGGAAGCCCAACCCCTAATTCTCAACATGTTGGTAATTATTTTTTATTTTTTTTCGTTATTTTCTATACAAAAACTGAAAAATTCCATTAAAAACACGTCGAGGCTGCCGAGTATGCGCGCCTTTGGCTCTAAAAAAAGTAAAAATACGGGGTAGGGAAAACAAGTACCAAGTGGAGGCGCGCGGTTGTCAAATTCGATTTTAGTTGTGTCAAAATAAGTTTTAAATTTAGAGAATTTATTTGGCAGAATAGCTCCAAGATTCCCACAGTCAAAAGTAAGGAATTTTAGTGATAGTTTAGTTAGTTTAGTTCGGTGTACAAGAGAATCGGCACCATTATCTTATTTCCCAAATCTGTCAAAACATAAAGAATCAGCATTGCCATTCAACGTGGCAACGCTGCCAGCCTTTTGGGCACTTTTCCCATTGACAGCGATGCGGACGAATTCTTTGATGCCCAATGATTCCCTCCCCTTTTTTTTTTCTTTAATGTTTTTATATAATTGTACATACATAACGTGTTTATATAGTTAATTTTATTTAGGATTTAATTAGTTAAATAATAAGATAGTTGTATAAAAATAAAAACAACTATAAACATTAATATACTTTGAAATGTTGATAAACCTCGTTCGTTTTGCTTTACCATTGCTTAGGTCTTTAATAGGTCTAATGATGGATTTTCAGTAGTGAGCGTATGGTCAGTTTCTGTATCCATCCAGTTGATTATATTTTCTTATGTAATTAATGTAACGAGAAATAGTAGTGTTCATAAAAATATTTATTTTATCTAACGATTGCAGCATCCGAATAACCCGCACGGGTCACTCGAAGGTTAAGCTACACTTGCCTTCGAGTACGAGTACAATCTTTGACAGTCATTACGGGTAGTCAGAAGCCAAAAAGTCTGGACAACACGTGCACCTGTACATAACGCAATGAACGTGACTGAATAAATGGTCAAAATGAAAGACATTGCGATCAATTGGCATTTTATGTGTGTTACGCAATTACCCCGCTGGTAATTCGGTTAGACTGGAAGCCAACCTCAACATAGTTGGCAAAAGGCTAGGCAGATTGATGTTGGTTGCAGCA